>BSBM01000067.1:15737500-16937500 GCA_027924585.1 Larix kaempferi
TTTATTAATTTGTGTGGATATAAACAAATTGTGTAGGTTTTCATTAAAATAAATTTTAGTTACTAATTTGTGTAGATATATGTAGGCTTTTATTAAAAATAAGAAGCTATAACTTTCTCAATTATAAACAAACCTCATAGTATCTATCAAAAAGGCTTACTATTTCATCATTTTTCCTTGCTAATACTCCAATGACCAAGTCTCTTATCCATGTGAATGGAAGTTCGCAAGTATCTTTTTGTACGATAAAAAAAAATACTCATAAATTTGTAATTTTTTTTCTTCCATAGTATCCTATTCTCTTTTCTAATTGAAGTGAAGTTTATTTTGTAAATTAAATTATAATAAATAAATTTCATAAAATTCTATTATTTTTTATTATATATATTTATTAAATAATTATTTTTTAACCAATTTTAAAAAGCATTAATTATTAAACAAAACTTAAATTTAAAATTTGTTAATTATTATTATAAACCCTAAACTAAATACAACAATCTACAAATCACATTTCACACGAAATGTCTCAGTAGAAAATTCCTACGCTTCCAACCAGAACACAACAAGCCAATATCTAATTAAAAAATATAAATCAAAAGAAGGAAGCCATGCAAATACTTACACAGAATGCTAAAAAGAAAATGAATCAATGTCTAACTTTACACAGAACTTAATTAAATTAAAATTGTTGGTCAATATGATACATAATTGCTGGTCATACGTTATGTAATGCGTCTCCTTCCGGCTTGCAGAAGCCGAAAACGCAGTACTAACTTGTGCTAGTAACTGCTGCTTGCTGCTGTTATTATTCTGGTCTTCAGTCACAAAACATCCCGGGAGTTCTCTTAACGAATCGACCCTGCAACCAACCACACAGTTCATCTCAATATTCAGTATCAACAGTAACATTAATAATAGTAGTATGATAGTCAGAGTTAATGCAGAGAGAGCAGGGACAGAGAATTCAAGAAAAAAAACCTTCATTCGAGGTCGCTTCTCAGCGTTGAGCTTGCGAACTTCGTATCTGATTTTCTTGGAGAAAAGCCTGGTGCGACGCTTCTCTCGGTACCTCAACACTCGAGCCTCTCTTCCTCCTCCGCCATGCCTGCAAGAATCCTCTTGCCCTGCTCCTCCTCCCTCGATTATGTTAAGTTGGCCACCACAATAGCTCAACCCTAGCTCTGGAACAAGCCCAACGTCTTGACTTCCCTGTAACAAGATAACAGTACAGATATAACAACTTTTGTTTTCCAGAAACCATTCAATTTTTAAGAACTGTGTATCGAAGCCATATTTAGCTTGCCAATTAAACAAAGGTGGCGGAAGCATGCGCAGCAATTCATTGGAAACAATGAATAAAATTCGTTTAAGCATATCATTCTGTAAATGTTTGTAAAATACTCTATCATGATAAAGGTGATGTAAGCTTGTGTATTTGTTGTAATTTGGGTGGTTGGGTTGTAATTTGCGTGGTTGGAAGGAAAGATTGTTTCCCTCCCCACCCAAATTCAATTCTTGTAAGTGATATAATGCTCTTGTTGAGCTTTATTGTAATGGTTGTATTTCAAACTTTTCTCGATTCCTTCATAATAGTAAAAAGGTGATTTTTTGACTGAAAAAATAAATGATGAAATCTTGTGACACCGCTTGTAACTCTAACTATTGTGCTTATTGATAATGGTCAAGTAGCTCTATACTTTGCTGATTGATATTGGTCAAGTAGCTCTATAGCTCCTGTTCTGATAGATATTGGTACAATAAGTTGCAACAAAATTCTGTGCAATCACTTTTTTGCAACCAAGGTTTTCTATTATTGGTCAAGTAGCTCTATAGCTCCTGTGCTGATTGGTATTGGTCAAGTAGTTCTCTAGCTCTTGTTCTGATAGACCTTCCAATGTTAAATGTTAAAAATATGAAAGATATGGTTACTATTTTATCTACCATATTTAAGTATCTAGTCAAACTATACTTGCACATGGATTTAAAAACATAATTCATCTAGATTATTTTCAGATTCCTCGCAGGGTTGTGTTTAATAGATTCTGGATGATAGTTTCATCATATTATACATATTAAAGGATCAAGAATGCTGAAGGTGAATTACAATTTAACATAATTAAAGTTCATATAATAGATCAGGAATTAAGATTAATCTATGCTAATTTATTTAAAATGATCTATGTTTTTCTATAAACTAGAACAGATCGGACAGGTTTATCAAATAATGCAAAAAGTGTTTGTAGAAAACTAATTACTTATTAAAAATTATTAAAAAAATATTGAATAAAACTGGATTTCTTATGAGTTTCTTACCATCAACTAGTTTCTTCCACATATGATGGTAGGTCATAGTTGCTTTAACCTTCTTTAGGGGAAACAGGTCTAATGGTTAATCAAATGGTTGTATTCCAAACAAAATCCATGACAACAATTTTAATTTCAGTAACAGTCAGTTAGAATTTGTTACACCTATGGTTATAATTATAGGCGTAATTCTCTCTACTTTTGATTCTGGATGGAGGTTGATCTCCATGGATCCTAGATTGTATGGGGATGAGACAAGTGTACTACCCATATTCCTAAATTGCATGGGGATGAGACAAGTGTATTATCCATATTGATTTTATGGTCTAGTTATTAGAAATAAACAATTATAAACAAACAGAATATAAAAAAAAAACTGGTAACTGATACATAAATAACAAGTAATAAACAATTATAAACAAACAGAATATAAAAAAAAACTGGTAGCTGATATAACATATATAACAAGTAATAAACAATTATAAACAAACAAAATATAAAAAAAAAACTGATAACTAATGTATAAATAACCAACAGACAGACAACTACACATATAAAACAAATAACCAATCTAATCTACTCATAGCACTAAACCTGTAGCACTAAACCTGTGACCTATATTCATAACTACCTGCTATTACTTTGAAATATGTAACTGGTAATAGGAATAGGAAGTCACTTACCCCTCCGTCCGAGTTACAGTCGTGAAGAGAAGCCCAGGGGGAGCCTCGGTCGGACCACGCAGCGAGCACGTCCTCGTAATTCAGCCTGAGCGATACCAACTTCGTCTCGCTGCACATTGTCTGCCCCCCGATCATAATCGAACCCGGGTCCAGCTCTATCTTGATATCCTGATAATCATGTCCATGCTCATCCGCTGCACCTTGCACCATGCAGTACTGATCCCCGAGGCCCGTGGCATCTTCTAATTCTTCCTCATCGTCTTCATGGTACTGATCCAGGTCTAACTCGATGGTGTCCCACGACTGATCCGGCTCATCTGGTTCCACTTTAGCCTTTAAGGCCGTATGATGATCGCCCTCCTCCTTGGGTTTTGAGCAAAGGTCGTCGGGTCGATCCTCGTCCTCTTCAGCCTTGACAGCCCTGTTGTTCAACCACTCAGTTGTGCCATTGTCACGGTCTTCATGCTGGTCGGGCTCCGACCCATCATTTATTCGCTCGTTCAAATCTCTGTATACAACAAAATTAAACAAAATATCTCAGGTCAACAAAATTAAATAAAATATCTCCGAACATTTCAAAAACACCCATCATTTATTCGCTCGTTCAAATCTCTGTATAAAACAAACAAATTTGAACAAAATATCTCACTTACAACAAATTTGAATAAAATATCTCACTTACAACAAATTTGAACAAAATATCTCACTTACAACAAAATTAAACAAAATATCTCCCAAGGTTAATTAATTAGGTTAGAGTTTATGAAAAGTCAGAAGTTTAGAAGTTTCCAGTGGACACTCCACACATCTATCTTTTTCAGCTTCATATAGAAAATGGATGAAATATCCACTCTAAATGTTTGACCTTTCCAAAACTTCAACACAGTATAATAATATAAACTTCAACAAATCTCTGTATAAAAAAATTTGAACAAAATACCCAAGTACAACAAAATTAAACAAAATATCTCCAAAGATTAATTAATTATGTTGGAGTTTATGAAAAGCCAGAAATTTCTAATAGACACTACACACATCTATCTTTTTCAGCTTCATATAGAAGAAGATGAATGAAATATCCACTCTAAATATTTGACGTTTCCAAGACTCCAACACAGTGTAATTCTATAAACTTCAACATAATGATTAACTACTATTAAAACCTCCCCAGTATGAAAGTTAATTAAAACCTCCACACTCTGAAGTTCAATTAAATTAGATGATGATCAAAATCACTAGGTTTTTTGAAATCAGAAAAATTAGATGATGATTAAACATAGCTTTTGTTTTTCCATGAATATTGGATATAACTTTTTCCATACTCTATCAATAAAAAAGAAATGCATATAATCTTTTTCATATTGATCAGAATAATTGGATATAAGGAAAAATGGATATATTATTTTCCATATTCATCAGAATAATTGGATACCTACTGGTAAAAAAACCATTTTTGAATTTGTTAAAAGTATAATCTCTCTTTAAAACACTGCCGTACAATAGTGTAAAACCAATTCTTTAGATCACTTTTGGACTTTTAACTTGATATTTTGAAAGTGTTTTGTATTTTTATTGCAAATCAATGTCAGTCTCATAAATATTGGACATAAATTTAAATTTCTAATGCCTGCATTAATAGTCTGAGACTCGTTTTTTGTTTTTATTGTAAATCTGGTCAGAATGAGAAAAATGCTACGGCCAAATAATTGTACGATATCTTTATAAAATGGTGTTGCAAAAATTAATTACTATCTTCTTTTTTTTTTCAATTTATAAAAGAATAATCTCTGTAAAAGACACTGTATCCCTATATAAAACATTGAATCGGCGATCCAAGATTGAAGAATAATAGAAATTTTAAAACATTGAATCAGCAATTGAAAAATGATCTAAACTTTTAAAAGAACAGATAAACTTTGATCGACCTTACCTGAATTGTGAATTGCGTTTCTCGTCCAAATTACTACTGCAAAATCCCAAGACACTTAAACCCTCGACCAAGCCATGCCCGATTATGCTCTCCACGTCCATATCCATATCTACACCGAACCCAGACAGATCCGTCTCAGAATTCAAAAACTGGTCGAAATCGCAGCTCCCCAAGTCCACTCCGCCACAATCGGCCTTCAGTTCGTCACCACCTTTACACTGATCGACGACCGGGCACTCCAACAGATCGCGCGTTCGAGACCCGCGGAGCTCCACGGCCATCGGCACAAACGTCGGCACTTCCGGCAACAATTCATCGTCGTCGTAGTCATAATCATCGTCGTCCAGACGGAGATTCAGATTGATATCACCGGCGGAGGAATCGACCGGCACGGGCACCTCGGGTGGATCGGCCACTAACTCGTCCTTGGCGCCCAGTTTCGGTTTAACCGATCTCTGCCCACCACCATGGGGATGCGGTCGGCTACTGCGGGCGCGCTTCCGGGCGCCGGGAAATATCAGGCCGCCATTAAAACCGTCCTCGAGCTTGGCACAACCGGGCGCAATTCGAACCCGCTCGTGCCTTCTCGCCACGGAGTTTGCACTGTGAACGGACCCGTCGCAGTTCTCGCACAGGTATGCCTCGTCTGCGGCGCAGTACCAGCGGGCTCGCTCCCGCATGCAGTGGTCGCAGGGTCGAGCCGTGCGGCCGCCGATGGCCTTTGCCATCATGCCCTTCTTCGCCTTCATTCATTCACAATCACAGCTTCAAGAATATTCTCAATTCTTTGCCAGGAATCCTCAGCCTGCAAAAACAAAAAAAATCCCCACAAATTCAAACCCAGAAGTCCACAAAACCAGGCCATGAACAGGGTTTTCGTTATATACACTGGATTCTCCGACGTCATACCCCTGTGTTCACTCTCGCACCCTTATCTGCGCCCAGGTCGGGCTCCCATTGGCTGCAGCGCTAGATACTGATTCCACGTCAGCACGATATCTGGAATCACGTTTTCTGATTGGCCCGGGCGAATTTTCTTGGGACGGGAATCCAGGCGGTGGAAGTTACATCCGATTTACAATAATTTGGTCTTGGATGATTGTCCCTGTGTACGACGATGGAGTCCTACGTGGCAATTGATTACGACTGTGGTCCCATCATGCTGTCAGTAACCCCACTCCCAGTAATCCGTTGTCCTTCCATAAGTTGCATATCCATGTTTAGTGCCTTCTGGACTGCACTTTTAGTCACTCACCCCTGCCCCACATTGGATGTTGCTCATATCCCCGATTCCCCACCCATGCACATGGGTCCTCAATATAAGCCAAAAAAAAGGCTGTATAGTTGTACAGTGGCCTACAGTGTTGGCATCATGTCAAGTCTTATTTTTCTTTGATAACTATTTACTTACAAATAATCAAGGTATTTTCAATATAAATCATAACATGTGGCTAGTTAGATTTGAATTTAGGTGGAGAGTTTCATAACCAATTTCCCCAACCACTCAATTTAGATTTTATTGAAAACATAAATTCCAATTTTTTTTATTGGTAAAAAATTTCTATGTATAAAGTTAATAAATAGACAAATTCATTTATTTTCTACTAAAATTGGAATTTTGATCATAAAACTTGCTTCAATAAAACTTCTTAATAAGAATTTTGATCAATTTTATAATGACTTCAATGATAGAAATTTGGAAACAATGAGTACACAAGGATAATGACAGAATTTCACTCATTGAAAAAAATGAAATAGTTAAAAAGTTGAGTTTGTCCACAAATTAATTTATTCCCTAAAAATAATGTTGAAATCAATTTTATATTTTAATTTATATGAACTTGTCCACAAATTAATTTACTCCTTTTAAAATCCCTAAAAAAATGATGTTGAAATCAATTTTGTATTTTAATTTATATGCATTTGTCCACAAATTAATTTACTTCTTTTAAAATCCTTAAAAAAAAATGATGTTGAAATCAATTTTGTATTTTAATTTATAAGTATTATATACATTACACAAGTCATTCATCCATATTAATTTATAAGTATTATATACATTACACAAGTCATTCATCCATATTACAATGTAGTAAATGTAATATTACTTTAGTAATGTAAATATACTTTAATATCACCTTAAGGGAATAAAATCTATTACAATGATGCGTGAAAATTTGAGCAAAGATCTACAACTCTAGGGAGAGGAATTTGATCCTACCTAATAAATATGAAATTAAATCTACTTTAATATCACCTTAAAGGGATAAAATATATTCCAATAATGTGTGAAAATTTGAGCAAAGATCTACAACTTTAGGGAGAGGAATTTGTATTTTCGTCATTGTTATATGCCCTAATTTATTATAGGGAGACAATGATACATATTGATGTAAATATTTTTTAAGTGTTTTATTTTTTTATATTTGAGTTAATCAAATGTGCTAAAGTTACTTTATTTTGCCAAGCAAGAAAAGTGTAATGTTTATTTTTTTAATTTTATTAAAATGATCAATTTTTCACTTTTTTTCCTATTTCGATTTTTGATTAGTTTTGATGTTTAGGTCTCTAAATTGACCCAAATGCTCTCACATCTATTGTGAAGGTATATGACTAATATTGAAACTTGAATATGAGGTTCAGAGATGATTTATGACCCTCCAAAGACTTCTGCAAACTTGTTTAAGATTCTGGACAAAGTATGAGATTTAATTAGCAATTTGGGGATCAAATCCCTCCAGGTATTGAAAATGGCTCTCCAAATGCCTCCAAACCCATTCGAAATTCAGAACAGAGGTAGGGGATGTCTGAGGGACATTAATAAGGTCTCATGTGCACCATTTATCAGTTATTAAGTATGTTCTAATCTTCTCCCAAACAACAACAAAAATCACTAATTCGACCCTTGGGGAAATGGCACCAAATCTCTTCCAAATGCAAATAAACTAAGTAAAATGACTTCAAATGCTTAAGTGCTGAACATGAAACTTGTAGTACTCATCAATGGCTGTCCATTCATCATAAATATATTAGAGAAACATTCTTTCATTCGAAATCATTAGCATTACAATGGCATACATCAATATAGTGGGGAAATGGTCATTGTTTGCTCATTAATCATCACTTTTACATACAACCACTTGGTATTTCGACCTGATACTTTATGAAGATGAAGAACATAGTATATTAAGCTTATTACAATCAGAAATGGATCATGAGAAGCTCTCCCAAAGAGTACAAGAGCTCACCAAAATCACCCTCCCTCAAGGATCAAGAATATGCAATGAAAACTGGAAATTGTTGAGTGAATGAGCTGCAATAGAAGAAGCCACGAGCTGCCTTGTAGCTTACACCTGCAAATAAAGACTCCATTAAAGCTCCATGAAAGACCTGAATGGCCTCTCCAAACACCAACTTAGATGGGAATCTTTCACCCTCGAAATTGGCTAAGGCAAGAAACTAGTCATCCTCTCGCTCTCTCTCTACACAAATGCAATTTTCTCAAATGATCAAAAGTCCTTCTCTTACTTCATTTATGTATTTTATAAACATCCTTAGTCTTCTAAGGTCCCCCATGGGTCGAATTCCTCCCAAGAGATTCATGCCAACTCAAGTTGGGAAGAGATTCCCAAGTATGCCACTTATCCTTCCAATTCTAGTCCTCTCCTTCTCCCAATTCGAATTGGTGTCTCTTTGGCTGCCCTAACTCACTTGAGCACCCTCTTGGAGGATATTTTTATCCCTGACATGTCATATATGTCATATGTCAACCTTCAGGTCTGATTTGTGTCACAGGTGTCATATATTCTTCATCATTGTTGTCATAGGAGTTAGGGAATCTAGCCCAAGTGTCCACAAACCTCTAGTTTGACTCTTCCTGTTCCATGGAGGTTACCACTCCATCCAAATTCGACCTATGATGTTAAATGCCATGTGTATGAGCCTTCTAACTCATCCCAAGAACCTTAGGCTTCCTATGGATTCGAAATTGCAAGAGGAGAATGCCATTTGGCACATCAATTCTAGCTTGTGTGGGCCCCACAACCTCCATGTGTCTTCATGATCAATTGCCACTTTGATTTTCTCTTGAATTTATTTAATTAGCTCATTTATTAAATATTTATTCGATTCTAATGTCTAAACATCATTTAATGAGCTCCCTTATTGCAAATCCCAATGTCTCCATCCAACCTAGGGAACTAGTAGGATAGTATACAAAGCTACACATACACATTCTTAAGGAAAATAGAGAATACACTATGGCATACACATAGTATACAAATTTATCTTGGAAACTCTTAAAAGGGAAAAACCAACAAACTTTAAAGCCGCACTTCTATCTTTCTCATTATGATTATTAATCATTCACAATACAGTATGTAGATATTCTGCAGTATCCAACCCTAATCCATTAACCCAGATTAGATATAGACCCTAATCCCTTAATGGAGATTAGATATAACACCACTATAACACATACCTAACATTCTCCCACTTGTTGTTTTCTTTACATAACAATGAGCCATGTATTGATAGGGTCACAAGTTCAGGGCATCAATTCCCATAGATTCTCTACACTAAGAGAAATTCTCAGTACTGGCAGACTTCGTCAATGAGTCTGCAACATTCTTCAAGGCATCAATATTTTCCAGCAACACCTTGTTGTCTTCAATCATATCTCTCACAAATTAATATTACATATCGATATGCTTTGTCTTAGCATGATAAGCAAGGTTCTTAGCCAAAAACATTGCACTTTAGCTGTCGCAATCTAACCTTATAGATTTATGTAAAAACCCAATGCCTGAACACAATCTATGTAAGCATACAACTTCTTTAATTGCATGGGTTGATGCCATATATTCATCATCTGTAGTTGAGAATGCAACTACAACATGTCTCTTGCTCCTCCAACTGATATCTCCTCCATATAGGTTAAACACATACCCATTTGTAGATCTTATGCAATCAAGATCTCTAGCCCAATCTGCATCAACAAATCCCTATACATATATTACTCTATCTGGATTCCTTAGTAGTAGATTGCATAATCTATGGTGCCACACCAATATTTGAAGACCCTCTTTACAACTGTCCAACTCTCCTTCCTTGGTTTTGACATATATCTACTCAAAATTTCAACTGCATGAGCCGCAATGTCCAATCTAGTATAGACCATTGCATACATCAAACTACCAACCGCACTAGCATAGTGAAATCGTGACATATCTTCCTCCTCTTCCTGTGTCTTGGGACACTGATCTACATATATAACTTTACACCTACATGAATAAGCACCTTTACCGACTTACTTAGGCTACATGCTAAATATTTGTAGTATCATCTCAACATATTTTAACTGATTCAACCAGATTTTTCTGTTTGCACGATCTCCTTTAATATCCATTCCCAATATGAAGTTTGCAGCACCGAGATACTTCATGTCAAATTTGGAGGATAGTTGTGACGAATCACCTCCTTTTTGACATTCATGTTGTTTCCAATCAACAACATGTCATCAACTTTCATTGCTATATTAATGAAGTGGTCACTAACTTGCTTGGAATATACATTGTGATCAATCTCGCTTCTCACAAACCCCAATCTAAGGATGTATGTGTCTAAATTTTGGTACCACATCCTTGGAGATTGCTTTACACCATAAAGGGACTTCTTTAGCTTACAGACCAGTTCTTTCCTTCCCTTTACTGTAAACCCTTTTGGTTGTTTCATGTAGATTTCTTCTTTAAGATCCCCATGTAAGAATGTTGTCTTCACATCCATCTGCTCTACTTCAAGATAAAAAGCAACAAAAATAGAAAGAAGGAATCTAATAGAAGTTAATTTAGCAACCAGAGAAAAGACTTCACCAAAATCAATTCCCTCTACCTAGGAATATCCCTTTGCTACTAAAGCGAGCTTTGTACTTCTCCACTTTACTTTCTGTATTCAACTTCTTCTTAAACAACCATTTGATACCAATGAATTTTCTTCCAAATGGTAACTCAACTACATCCCAAGCTTCAGTTTTATCCAAGGCATCCATTTCTTCAACCATGGCCTTCTTCCAGAGATCGTTATCCTCTGAATAAACAACTTCCTTCACATTTCTAGGATCATAATCAGTAATAGATAAAGCAAAAAAAGTTCGAAAATCAAGAGGATAATACCTTTATGGTTTCCTTCTTTCTCGATATGATCTCCTCAAAACGGGGGTATGAGGTTCTTCTTCTTCTGATTCAACATCTTCTGTCGAGTCAGATTCTTCATCCTCTAACTCAAACTCTATTTTCTTTGGTTCATTTTCCAACTTCATGTTTGCGAACATATTTAACCTCTCTAAAAACAACATTTAGACTATAAATAGTCTTCTTAGTTATAGGGTTCAAAAGCTTAAAACCTTTCACACCATCTTTATAACCAATAAAGATACATTTCTCAGCTTTATTATCGAGCTTACTCATTTTTTCCTTTGGAACATGTACATAAGCATCGCAACCAAATAATTTCAGATGTTTAATATAAGGTTTCTTACCAATCCATACCTCATGTGGAGTTTTGTCCACCAATGCTAATGTCAGTAACCGATTTAGCAAGTAACATGTAGTCTCCACTGCTTCTGCCCAAAATTCTTGTGTTATCTCAACACTACTGAGTATGCTCATTTCCTTTTCCATCAGCATGTTATTCATTCTTTTTGAAAATTCATTCTATTGAGGTGTTTATGGAGTAATCTTCTACCTTTCTATACTGCACTTTTTACAAAATTCCTTGAATTCATTCTCGCAAAACTTCCCATCATTATCTACCCTCAACACCTTTATTTTAATTTCTATATGATTATTTACAAGAGCCTTAAATTCCTTAAATTTGGAAAATACTTCAAATTTCTTTCGAAGGGAATAAATCCATGCGTTCCTTGAGAAATCATCTATAAATGAAACATAATACACATATCTACCTAATGATGGAACAAGCATAGGTCCAAACACATCACTATATATTAACTCTAAAATTCCATTTTCTCTTGTAGGACCAACTGCAAATCTTACTCGATTATGTTTTCCATATATACAATGTTCATAGAAATCAAAACTAGTATGTAATCAAACATACCTTCAACCATACCTTTACCTTGTAATGCTCGAAGGCCCTTCTCTCCATTATGCCCCAATCTTTGATTCCATAGCGTTGTCTTTCCTCCAGAGGCAGTAGGAGTTGTGTCTTCTTTATCTCCTCCCTCGGGAAAAACATAACGGTTACACCTATCAATGGTGGTGCTTCCCAATAGTTTGCACAAAGTTCCATTCCAAACTCCCCTCACCAAGACCATTAAACATTGAACCATTTTGCATGTGTCCTTTGCAAAACACAGTTTGTATACCTACATCACCCATCTTTCCAATATATATAAAGTTTCTTGCAAGATTTGGAATGTGTAGCACTCCAGGGAGAGTTCTAATCCTTCCATCCTTGAGCTACAACTTATCTCTTCCACACTCGATGATTTTGGTTATTGAATCATCTCCTAGTGACACATCTCCTACATTGTACTTTTCATATTCACAAAACCACTCCCTATGAAGAGTTAAATGAAAAGACACACCTGAGTAAATCAACCATACATCACGATTTGAACATGTACTTGTGGAATCTAGGTACACATCCCCTCCTCCTTTTATGGGATTCTTTGCCTTTGTGGAAGGGATATCATCAGATCCCTTCGTTTTTTCAACATTTTTTGATCTACAATCCTTCTTATAGTGCCCTACTTTACCTCATTTCTAACACTTCCTCAAATATTTTCCTGGAGATTTAGATCTACTCTTAGATTTAGATCTCCCTCTTGAAGCCTTATTTTTATTTATCTTTTGGGGACAACCTCTCACAGACAAGGCATCCATGCTTATGACTATCCATGGTTTTCCTCCTCGTTTCTTTTGATATTAGGGATGCTACCATTTCATCAAATTTTAAGGTCACTTGAATAACACTGCCTATCACTACAATCAAGTTATCCCATGAATCTAGCAAAGAACATAATAATGTAATGCATTTATGTTCTACCACCATTGTAATGCACCCAAAAGAGGTGATTTGACTTACCATAGTATTGTAGACATTCAAATGCTTTGTCATTGTGTCATTATCATCCATCCTGAGGTGATACAACTTTTTTTTGTAGAAAAAACTTTTTGACTAGGGATTTGATTGATACAAATTCCTTATCTTTTTCCATAGTTGTAATGCATTGTCTTCTCTAGACACATTCAACAACACATAATCTGATAAGCATACTTGGATTGTACTCCTCACCCTCTTTCTTGCTTCTCCTAATCTTCTTTCATCGATTCAATGGGTTGTGTACCTGGATCCATAGAAATCCACTATTCCCGATCTATATGAGGATCCTCCATCTTGAGATTCCATAGCTCAAAGTTATGGATGTTAAATTTCTTGATATTGATTCTCGAACTACTCTCCATTCTCTTTAATTCATGAATCACTGTTGTAAATATCCCACTGGACCTAGGTTTATCACAAACCCAAGATCTATTAATCGTGTCGAACCCCAAAGGCGCCCTCGTGAAGCGAATAATCAAGATATGATACCACATGTAAGTTTTAAACCTGTAATTCTGAATCAAAATAGAGAATACACAATAGCATACACACGATACACATAGATTTACCCTTGAAACCCTTAAAGGGAAGAACTAGCAAACCTTAAAGATACACCTTTATCTTTTTCATTATGATTATTAACCATTCACAATACAATATGTAGGTATTCTACATCATCCAAAACCCTAATTTGTTAACCTGGATTAGATATATACCCCAATCCCTTAATCAGGATTAAATTACACATTTAAAAAAAAAATCCAAAAATAACTAATCTCCACACAAACATGCAAAGAATATAACACATACCTAACAATTACACATCTCACCCATATTGTATTGTAATATGCCCTTAACTTTTCTCAATACAATAAAATATTTTTATCCTTATATTAAATTGCCCTACCAATATATTAATATACTAACAAATAGTTCAAGTGAAATGTTTCGAGAGAGGGGGGAGAGGCACCATAAGTCTAGTGGATCCAAAATGTAAATGTTCTTTCAATAAAAAGTGAAAAAACAACAAACACAAGTAAACCTTAAATAAAAGAAAGTGAGAGGCTATGTAAAAAGACTTATTAATTTTTTTGAGATGAAAGACTATGTAATAATATTTTGTTAATTTTTTTGATAAAGATGTTACTGAGAGTGATACAAACATGATTAAGGAGGATGTAAATACCTCTTTAGATGAATATGAGACATTGAATAGACATTTTACACTAAGAAAGAGAACCAATCCTTATGCTTTAGTCAAATAGTATGATGTAATTTACATTGTTTGAATCTAACATCAAATTCAAGCATCACATCAATGAATGGAATAGATATAGATAAGAAGAAAAAAATGACACTCTACCAACATGCAGAGACCTAACCAAATTGTTTTTCAAAAGCCACCCCTACTTCAATATGCCAAAACTAAGTAGTAGCTAAATAATTTTTCAAAAGTCACCCCTACTTTAATATGCCAAAGCTATTTATGGGAGTTTGTCCTGATCCAAATAATAGCTATGCAATTTTATATATAGATATTGATTAAAAAACTAAAAGAATAAATGCAATTGTAATTTTTTTAATCATAACTTTTGTTCACTTCTTAAAAAACAATTTTTAAAATTAAATGATGTTTTCCAGCTATTAGATATACTCTTTAGTGGGTCTATCTTAGGTACAACTTGAGTTATTAGTATATATATTTTTAGTGGGTTTAGGTACAACTTGAGTCGGTTTAACTATTAAGAATATGTGTTTCCTCTTGAGTAAGTATCCGTTCAAATTTTTAGTGCTGTAGGATATGTTTGTAGATTTTAGCAGTCAAATCGCTACTTGCATCCCTTGTCCCACAAGCAAGGGGATCTAATACACCAATTTGGTATCTAGTCAACCTTAAAATTATATTATTATAAAATATTATTATTTTTATTATTATAAAAAATCTTGATATTTTCCATGTTACAAATATACAGTATTTTTAAAGTATAATATATATATGGAGCGATCTCAATGTTGATGAAGCTATATTAATTTTTCACAATTAAATGCTTACATAAATTAATGTGAGATTTTTCTTTTAAACCTTAAGAAAGAAAAGTAAAGAATTACTTGATTTGTTTTAGAGTTTTATTTTTGTGCTCAAAAAATTTGAGAGGAGAATTGCTAACTTACTATAATTCTGATGAGATAGAAGGTTGGGTATGTTGATATTGTAACAAAATTTTGAACTTGAGATCTTATGTGGGTGTACCTAGGGTAGTCTAAGTGTTTTATATGACATGTCCTTTCAACCCACATTGTTTTAGGAAAGCCTTCAGTGCTCTTCTTTATGCTAGATAAAACATAGAGATAATTTTGATCTTCAAAATTAGAGTTATTGACCTCCTACTAATATATTAATTTCATTTTATCCTCTAAACTTTTATTACACTATAGGCTTCTTTTTAAACTTCAAAATAATACTATTAAATAAATAAATTGTCCATTATAATATTATTTAATATAATAATAAATCAAATCACAACATTTAAATAAAATGAATCTTAAATATATAATAAAATGTTAATAAATTGAAATTGAATGGTTTTGATTTCAAATTCCAACCAAATACACAGTAAATAAACATGAAGTATAGAGTGTTGTTAATAAATCCTCCTAAAGCATATCTCTATGCATTGGACTTAATATGTAATAAGAAAAATGGTTAAAAGTTAAAAGGAAAACCTTATTTTTAAATTAATTTATGAAAATTTTATATTTAATAATTTATTTATTAAAAATAACATAATCATAATGTATTATATATTTTTATAATTATATTTAATAAAGTATTATATATTTTTATAATTATATTTAATAAAGGATATATTATATATTTTTATAAATATATTTAATATATTATATATTTTTATAACTATATTTAATAAAGGATATATTATATATTTTTATAAATATATTTAATAAGAGATATATATAAAAAGCAAGAGATGAATAGAGAAAATGTGAAAAGTGAAAAATGAATTTTATAAATATAAAAATAATAAAATAGATTAATAAAATTAATATATGAATAATATAAACAAGCATAGATTTATTTTAAAAGGAGATTTATCAAGTTTTTAGAGATATTAAATCTTTTAATGTGTAAGCCTCGTTTTAAAGTGAAATTGTTGAATATATGTTTTAATTTATCTAATTTGTGTATTTTTATATATATGCCATTGCAAATATTTTAAATCTAATTTAAATTGACATGTTATTTTTATAAAAAAAAATTAAGATAAATACACAAAAATCTTCTACTAAATTGTAAAATGCACCTCTTCAATACAATAATTTTATAAGTAAATAAAATTTTCAAAAACCATATCAAAGTGGATAATAAATTACATTTATTAACACATGTAAAAACATAACAATATGGTAAACTTAAAAAGTATGGAAGTTTTGTAGTGTTTCCCCATTGGGTGTAGATACAACAACGGATACAACAAAAGAAGATAAGGGATCCTCATTGCTTGCTTTTCAATGTCAAATTTTTGTTGGGTTATATTTATGTAAGAGAGACTCATCCGCTTGTTTTTCAATGCCAAATTTTTGTTGGGTTATATTTATGTAAGTGAAAGAAAGGTGGTATATATAATAATACAATATATTATTCATATATTTTGATGGTACATATATATTATGATTTAATTTATTTATTTGGATGATTTAAAAAAAAAAATAGTAAACTTGTGAAGTAAGGAAGCTTTTGTAAATACAATAATGGATACATCAAGAATAGATATAACACTAAGAGAGTGTTATCTTTCTTGTTTTTCATTGTCAATTTTTTGTTGGGTTATGTTTATGTAAGTGAGAGAAAGGTGGAAGGAGTTTAGGGACGGTGGTGTATATCCAAGAAATAATTGAAAGAAATAACTTTTTCATAGTTTGACAAGTTTTTTATGATTTTATGTAATAATTTATATATGATGATGACAGTATTTTATATATATATATATATGGATTTTTTTATAATTTTATGTTATGATACATTATATATATATATATATATATATATATATATATATATATATAATAATGGTGGTGGTGGTGATTATAGATGTCTATTGAGACTAATAGTTGGAGAATAGACGTTTCCATTCAATTAAGTAATGCTAAGTTTTAGGAATTTGTTAGTTATGTGGACAACTCAGTTATTAAGAGTGATTATGTATATATGTGTGGTGTATATTTAAGAGCATTTATATGACACATTGTTAGCCCACTATTTGGGTATAAATAGACCCATTTAGAATAAAGAAATTAGTGAAATATTTTGTGTTTATCTCTTGCCTTTTATATTGTTGTGATTATTGATTTTTTGACATGGTATCAAAGCTAAACTAGGTGTGACTCTTAATGGAAGTGTTCATGGAGATTGGAGAGCATGTATAAATATGTGTAGGATAGAGGAGAATAGATGAGGATATATTTCTATCAATAAGGTTTGAAGAAAGAAAATTTTGAGTTGATGTAGTATATTAGATTTAATAAATTCTTTATACAGGAAGTGCATCTTTGAACATTGGTGGATAGACTGCAAGTCTATTTTCTATAGAGCATTGGAGGGAATCTATTCTTCGATGTTGTTGGCGCAACAATTCAACTATTTTTTGAGGTATTTTGGATCTAATAGTTCCCATGTATCTATAGGTGTGAGTCAGCATTTGGAGAGTCAAATCGTTCAGAGAAGAGTCATTGCCCATAGTTGTTTAGAAGTTTGCAATCACTTTCAATTTGCAAGAGTCTTCAAGTGGTGGCTTGAGTTCCTAAAATTTATAGATTGGAAAGACAGATCACCCTAGAGGATATCATATTAGATCACTCTATCATATAATTGCATATTTCCTTTGACAGGTGCATGTTGTTTATTTTTAAACAAATTGGTTTGGATGGCCAAAATAATGGATTCAAGTTGCTTGCTCATTTGAAGACAACAAAGTCAATATAAGAAATCATTTAAAACAAAGTTATTTTATTTCTATTATTTTAATTTTCCAGTGGGCATTTTCTGTTTCAACTAGTTTTCACAGGGGCTCCACTAGAAGGCAATATAATATCACGTTCATTCATATTGCGGTATTAAATATTCATGAAAACCTAAAATTATATTGCTTATATATTAAGGGGAAAAGGGTTTTTTTATTTAATGTAACAATACAAAAATACTTTGGGGTCTTTTTTATATGGTCGGGCTGACAAATATCAGCCAAATGGAGATGGCGGGATCACGGACGAATGAGAAATCAGGTTGAGGCAAGGCTCATGCTTACCAGTACACAGGGAAATCGTGTCTTGAGGCATGCTTGAGGCCAAGGGTTTCGTGGTGAAGTGGGTTGCTAGTTGATCATAGTCAAGAGACAGTGGTCATTGAAAACCAATTGTTACCAATATCACTCAGCTAGTTGTTACCAATAGCCTTGGGAGGCTCTAACCCTCCAGGGCCTATTATAGGCCCTCGATAGGCCTTGGGGGCTTGAATACCCAACCACTCATGCCTATTACAGGCCTTGGGAGGTTTAGTCATCCTCCTAGAGCTTGTTACAGGCCCTGGGGGCTTGGATACCTGGCCCACAACAGGCTTAGTCAATGATTGGGGAACTGCAACATGCAATCTAAATGGTGTACTATGTGCATTGGCTCTAATGACATACAAGAAGTGATCTCCTATCTCTTCATTAGACCATTAGATGTTGCAAATCATAATTATATGTGGTTGAGTAATTGCATTGTGGGTGAAGTAATGTGCATCCACAATATACATCGAAAGAAGTAAGGTGCATTGAAGAATGCATGTGGGGTCATAAGAGGGGTATCATATCAATATACTAGGTAGAAATATAAAGGGGTATAAAAAATGTTAATGAATAAATTGATACATACAATATCTAGTGAAAATAGGGGTTTTTTTAAATTGGGAAGGCATATTGGGAGGGGGTTAAAAAAATGATTTTGGAAGGTATTTTCCAATATTTAGTGAAATTAGGGGTATTGTTTCATATGCCACGAACGAACGTGCTATGATAGAGGTTTATTGAGTGAAGCCCCCATGCTAGTTTTATGAGTTGTTTCCAATAGTGTTATTAGCAATTGTTTGATTCCATGAAAGAGCAGGTTTAATCCCCTGGAAGGGTTTCTATATGATGATAATAAAGAATTAAGAAATGATTTTGTAGTTTGAAGATGGATCTCCTAATCCAGATGGGGAATTTCAAGTTCAGTTCAAGATGAATGGTTTCCCATATTGTCTAAGATGTTGAAGGAACATAGAATCTAAATATCATTTGGGTTGTGAGACATGCATGTGGAGATTGTTATATAATAGTTCACATGAGATCCACAATTTGGAAGTTTAACACCATATCTTTATGAGGGTTACACGAAATTTCAAGTGTTAATGGTATCCAATGATGCTAGAGAACTTGGATCACATACCTTTCGAGGAACATGGGACAACTTGATGGAGTTTGTAGCATACAATATTTCAAAATGGTGGAGTAAAGTTGATTAAAGATGAAGATCTTAAATTATGTTTTGTTATATTGTAGCATTGAGAAGGAGAGTTGGAGAATAATGTTCCAATTTAGTTATGTAGTGCACTATGACTTAAGAATTTTTTAATGTATATTGATAACTAAAATGCTAAGAGTGATTGGGTATGTATTTGAGTAGTATATTCATGATCATTTATAGAAATCATTAAAGCAATTTGTGTTTTTCCTTTTGTATTACTATGATCACTGATTTCTTCACACCAACTTTCCTCTATTGGACCTAAGAAAGGTAAGAAATTACTTGCTTTTCTCTAGTTTTATTTATGTGCTCAAAAACCTTTAAGAGAATCATTCCTAAATCACCACAGTTTTGATGAGTTAAAAGGTTAGGAAGGTTGGCATTTTAACAAATGTTTTGAAATTGTGATATAATGTGGGTGTATGCAAGACATTATAAAAGAAAATGATTTTCATCTTCAACTCTCTTAGTGTACAAATATGACAAATTCTTTCAACCCATGATGTTTTAGAAATTGTCCAACACCATGTTTCATTATGGAGCTTAAGGAATTTGTTCTTACTTTAACAATGTTGACTTTTTTCTTTGTGCCAGTTAAAACATAGAGATACTTTTGAATCTTGATCTTCTAGATTAGGGTTGATCACCTCTTTATAGTATCTTAATTTTATGTTATCATCTAATTATTTGTCATGCCACAATTTCTCCTTAAATATAGATGTAATAATATTTTTAGCATTATCATTATTCTACATAATTTCTTTTAATAAATATATAATCAAATTTTAAAAAAAAAAGTAAAACCAATTTCAAAAACAAATTTATTTCGGATAATAAAATATTTTGAAATAAATTAATTCCAATATTAATCAGTATTATAAAAATAAAAATAAAAAATTATTATATTTATAAGAAGTAACCTTATCTTTTAATATATAATGTTATATTGAAAATTTTATTATTTTAATATTAAACGAATATCAAAATTTTAATTTTATATATATATAATTATATTCAGTGGGTTAGTTGGAGTGGTTAAGAGTTGTTCTTGTAAGAAGAAGGTCTCAAGGCTAAATATTCCGGTGGCTATGTATAGATTGTATTAGGGCCTCAATCGATGCTCCCATCTGGTTAGGCTTCGTAAAAGCTAATTATTTACCCATAGAAATTCTTCCATATTCTCCCGAATCCGGGGGAGAAGGTTAAGTAGATAAATGAACACCATATCCAGTGTCGTAAACTAGATGAGAAAAATATTAATATTAATTGTATTTATAATTAATATTGACATTATAATATATATGATATGAAAATATAACAAATCATCAAATTCCAAGACTCTTATATGAGAAATTTTAAAAAAAGATGATATTTTTAAATATTCTAATTTAGTTAAATAAACATATAAATTTTGTTGTAATAAATTCATAAATAAATATATAAATAAATATTTATATAAAAATATAAAGTTTAACTATCTTTAATTTTTATTGTGGAGTTTAAATTGCAACATTGCAACTTCAAAAACCTTCATTTTCTATTTAGAATAGTGTCCATATTGTATGAAATAAATGAGAAGTTAAATAAATCAGAATGTTGAGGAAAATGATTTAATAATATAAATAAAATGGTTGATTAAAGAATGTAATGTCCCCTCCTACCATACCAACATGATAGAGAGGACGTGACACTAAATCTGGGCATCTAGCCCCATGAACTCTCAATAAGCATTCACATATTATAAAAGACATATGAAATGTATGGTTATAAGAAAACACAGCGGAAGTAAATTCATTAACACATCCATCATACATTCAAGATATTCATCAAATAATAATTGGGGAGTTAACACAAGAGAATACTTATCTTATAACAATATTCCCAAGCAACTGGCTATGCAACTGCAACGTTCCACCCAACCATAGGCCAGTTGTGCTTATCAACCTCTTGATGCAACTGCCACCCCCAAGCTGGGCATGATTTCTACAAGGAACTAGGGAACAGTAGACTCACACATAGCCAAGCATACACCAAGATGAGCCAACCCAATCTACAATTGGGTTTATCAGGCTGCTAGGAAATGGAAAGGAAGAATTGCTAAGCTAGTGAGCTCAACCATAGAGCTGTGGGCACCCCTCCCAGATCTATTCAGCTTGGCACTCACAATGCCTACACACCCAACACAAGGAATTATTCTCTTCACTGCCACACAGTACCTCAAGCCATACCTTCCTTTCTAGTGCTCTCAGGGTGTGCATAGAAAAGTATCCAAAGCCCTCTTGATCTACTTGAGAGGTTACTCCCTTCACTAGGTTTATCAAGCCAATTCTGTCCACTACCACTCCAAGATTCTTGCTCACAGGTTCAAATCAAAACTGGGATGCACATAACAGTAGAGCCACTCTTATTGGGCATGATAAAACGTTTTTACAGTGAGATGCCCAAAGATGGGGTTTTCATTAGCTTCAGAAAAACGTGGGAAACCCAAAAATGAAACTGGAAGATGGGGAACAACCCTGGGAAGCCAAATCTGTTTTCAGAAAAACATCCATGGACATTCTGGGGCAAAAATGGCCTCCATAACAGTCCCAAATCGTGTCCATTCTCTCCCAGCTGCTGTCCAATGCAAAAACGAGCTCCCAGGCATGGAAGATGCAGGAAAAATGGTGAAAAACGTGATGGGAAAAGGCCCAGTAGTTCAGACTGCGTGAGAGAGGAAAGACTGTTGGTTCAGAATGGCTTTGGGCACCATTTCGTGGGTGTTTTCTTGCCCAAGGAGACAAAATACGATTTCCCAGGTTGATGGCCTGCCCATGCACGAAATTGGCTGCCATACCTCTTCATTCCCAAGGCATTAACTGCCTCAACCAACTCTTGGAAGAATTAAATGATTGGGTCCATAACCCAAAATGGGTAGTTGAGGGTTTATGGGTTTTCTCGTTGACACATGGATTAACACCATTGGCTCAAGGGTTTGAATAATTTCCCTCCCTATTCCTTGTAGAATCATGCCCCATCTCTTTGTTGCATTGCATAGCTAGTTGTGGGTATTTTTCATTGAAATTCGTATTTACACGATGTTTCATTTACATTGTGCCTATCTAGCACAAGAACCATAGGCATCTATTTTTAATTGCCGATACATGAAACGCTAAATCAATGGTGGGGCCTTGGCCTTGAGCTCCTCACCATGATTAAATTACAATATTTACATCATTTACGATTTAATACAAAGGGGGTCAAAATGGGGACATTACAAAGAAAGAAAATGAAAATAAGAATAATAATTAATCACCATAGATCTATCTTAAATTCATATATTTTTTCCATCAGAAAAAAAGCATACCATTGATATTCATATAGAATCAAATAGTACAAAACTGTTCTTGTCTATGAAAGACCAAGCGTACTATATCAGAACATAGCAAAACTTAGCCAATATGTCCTTCTATACCTACATAATCAAGATTCCTCAAAAAAGACTGTTGTCGTGACAAAAAATATGACAAAATAATTTTTTACTTGAATTATATGATCGACCTACTTCTTCCTTCTCTTTCACTTGAGAAGACATATTTTGCATAAAGGAATGCTTATATTTGATTTTAAATTCGGATCTATCAAGTACCTCTAGGAGTTTCTTGAGGTGATTGATTTTTTTATTTTTATTTTTTTTTATAAGCCAACATGGATTTTTTTAATAACTTTTTATTTGGTTTTATTCTTTTATTTTATGAACCGACATGAGTTTTTTAAATTATTTTTTATTTTTTGTAACATAACGTTACTCTTGGTGCAAAAAAGATAAAATTTAATAATTTAAATAATTGAATTTTTATTTTTATCACATGAAGATTCGGATTATATAATAAATAATTTAAAAAAAAGGAAGAAAATATGACAAAATAATTTTTTTACTTGAATAATATGACCGACCTACTTCTACCTTCTCTTTCATGTGAGAAGACATATTTTGCATAAAAGAATGCTTATATTTGATTTTAAATTCGGATCTATCAAGTACCTCAAGGAGTTTCTTGAGGTGATTGATTTTTTTTTTATTTTTTTTTATAAGCCAACATGGATTTTTTTAATAACTTTTTATTTAGTTTTAATTTTTATTTTATGAGCCTACATTATAATATATATGATATGAAAATACAACTAATCATCAATTTCCATGATTTTTATATGAGACAAGAAAAGAAGATGATCTCTTTTTAAATATTCTAACTTAGTTAAATAAACATATAAATTTTGTTGTAATAAATTCATAATTAAATATATAATTAAATATTTATATAAAAATATAAAGTTTAACCATCTTTAATTTTTATTGTGGAGTTTAAATTACAACATTGCAATTTCAAAAACCTTCATTTTCTATTTAGAATAGTTTCCATATTGTGTGAACTAAATAAGAAGTTAAATAAATCAGAATGTTGAGGAAAATGATTTAATAATATAAATAAAATAGTTGATTAAAAAAAATGAAAACAAGAATAATAATTAACTATTATAGATTTATCTTAAATTCGGATTTTTTTTCCAAAAAAAAAAAAGCATACTATTGATATTCCATTAAAATCAAATAGTACAAAAATGTTCTTGTCTATAAAAGGCCAAGCGTAATGTATCAGAACATAGTCAAACTTAGTCAATATGTCCTTCTGTACCTACATAATGAGGATTCCTATAAAAAAGACTGATGCTGTGACATAAAATATGACAAAATAATTTTTTTACTTGAATAATATGACCGACCTACTTCTACCTTCTCTTTCACTTGAGAAGACATATTTTGCATAAATGAATGCTTATATTTGATTTTAAATTCGGATCTATCAAGTATCTCTAAGTTTCTTGAGGTGATTGATTTTTTTTATTTTTTTTATGAGCCAATATGGATTTTTTTAATAAATTTTTATTGGGTTTTAATTTTTATTTTATAATTGCATAAAGGAATGCTTATATTTGATTTTAAAATATGGCTTTTATTTATTTATTAAAAAATTTAATATTTTATTAAATATAAAAAATTTACATTTTATAAAATATATTTTAAATTTCAAAAGATAATCATATTAACCCTAAATTTTAAAATTCAAAAAAATAAACATATTAACCCTACAATTTTAAACAACATCCCTTTTTATTGCCTTATCATAGATCCAAGGCTTATAAATCAAATTCATACAATATGCTATACATATGAAATAACACAAAGTAAACTAAGACACTAAAAATATATGTTCCTCAAAATTTGTGCTTCACTCATATCCCATTCAGTACCATTTTGGATGACCAAAGCCATGTTTAAACTCCTTTATCCACCCTACACTATAGTCCAATAAAAAACCTTATTGTCCTCTTTGGACAAGAAGTCCACCTCTTAGTTGAGTTATGTACACATAATGGAAAAGGTATTTGAAAAATTGTCTCCACTTGATTTATTATTGTTATAAAATTGGAAGAAATATCATATTCCTCATCCTAAATCTACCCAACACCCAGTTACTTGGTAGAGTTTCCAAGACTTATAAGTATTTTCCCTTTTTTTAGTTTCCAAGTTCATTAACAATTTGAAAGCTAACAACTTAATATATGTTGGTGCAAAATAGAGATCAAGAAGGAGAAGGTCTCACCGGAAGCACAACCAATACCTGTGTAGCATAAGGAGGGTTAATTGCAGGGATAAACCGGTAATTGTCTTTATCCATCATATCGTGGCATAGAGTTATCGAACATGCTTAAGCATACATAAAACATACATTAAGGAAAGAACATAAAGCATCACACATCACATGCATAGAAAATTTAAGAGGCCCAATAATCTCCATCAACATATATTTGATACAAAACATTTTCCCGACTCTACTACCTCAATCTACTATCCGCAGAATGACCCATCGTGGAATTACATACATCAATAAAACCCATGACCTGATTACATAGCCCAGAATCCAAAATTAGACAAGAGATTGTCTTCGACCAAACTCAGATCTACTTCGACTCTTGTAACATACCCAAATTCCTCATTATTATTTTGGGAAATGGGGCATAAAAATTTTTCCTCTTAACACTTGTTAGCCAACCAAATAAGTTAATTATTTTTCCTAACATTAAATCTTACTCTTTACTATTTATTGGTCCACCCTCATCTTTCAAGACTTGCTTAACCACATAACTCTTAATGTAATTGTTATGTTGGGATATCATAAGTGTCACTAACCTTTACTAATAAATTTTCAATATATAATGGTGGTTGGTTTATTATTAGGGAGCACAACTTCATCTTCTCTCCACTTATTCGTCCCTAACTAACTTCTTGTTGATGTTAGCAACATTTCTTTAAATCATAGGTACCGTTCAAATTCCTTTTAAATAAACTTGCAAAGGAATATGATCAAATCATCATGCTAAACTCATTTACATCATGCATTCCTCTTACCATAGATATCATGTCAAAGTAACGTAAATTCAACATACACATTCATTCTCCATCTAGGTTTAGAATTCCAAATGTAAACAATATCTTCTTGCTATGACATAATAAGTATTAAACTAATGAATATTATTTCTATATAAATACCATCCCATGCTCTTTATACATATGGAACATATAAACAATTCGATCTAGGGTCCATATTGAAATAGTCTAAGTATTTTAGCACATTAGGATCATGATTTGACATGTTACTTGATCATACTATAAAAATCATATATCTATAATCACAACTAAGGTCGTGATAGAGAATTAGGTTGGTCCTTGCCTATACAATCAAAGTAAATATAGTTAAGCTAGTTGGTAACCATCCTTGAGTCAATAAGTACTATACCTTTCTAAGATGATTTGACATAAGTAACCAAAATGAATTCATTGTTCCTTTTTAAGTAGATTCTAAGCATAACAACTTCATATTTTCATCAAGCATTTATGAATAAACCTTTACAAGCTTAGAGAACAATAATTGAACACATTTCAATATTTTGGCTCCACAAGAATGATTCTTTACAATTTGACGTTTAATAAATACATAATAATTTGGGAAAACATTTAATTGACTTTAGGCGATGACTGAAGACTTGACTTCAACATTCCACCCAAACAAATGACCTATGTTCGGTGTTTGTTTCCCACCGAAATATCACTCTCGAGCTCGACAACGAATCCACTAAAGCAGAGAAATAACAATCCTTCTCCATAAGTCTTTAATTGGAAACTCAAGCTGGGAGATATTCTTGGGTGCCATACCCCCGAGCAGAGGTAACCCCTCTCAAGCAGCCAGTCGTATGTGAAATTTAGTTTGTGAAATAAATCGTTAGCATCGTAAACTTTCCTCAGAAGTACCCCGTACTAGAAGTAATGGAGAACAGCCTCCTCGATGCAGAGATAAAATTTATCTTTAATCAAGAATGCCCAACAATTGCGTCTCCTTATCTGCAACATTTTCCTCAGAACCCTCTATCAAGAAAAAGGCCGCCACATTTTTCTCCAGGAGGCCTGTAGTCCTCGGTTTCTACCATCCTTTCAATATTGCGACTTGATAACTCCTTAACCGTTAACTACCTTTTAAAATTTCCTTTACGCAAATTTAAAAATTAAAAAAGAACAACACTCTTTTATTAAACAATACTCTTCAAAATATAGAGCATTGCTATTTAGATATACGCAACCCCTTTTTAATATTGATATAACAATTCTTTTAAATTATTGTATAATGATTATAATTAAGATAATTTTCCCCTAAAGGAGTTATCCTTTTCTTTCCTTTTAATATAGTTCTCAAAATGAGAGGGGTGGTTTCTTTTCATTAGCATCTCATCGTTATTATGCGGCATGAGAATACAATACTTATTTAAGGTATTGATAACAAGTATGTTCACTTATTTGATCTTAGGATTATTCACAAAAAGTTAGCTCTTAGGCTAACTTTGAATTTAGGCTAACATTTATTAACTTTTGGGAAACCCACCAATTTCCTTTCCTTCTAGTGTCCAAGGTACCATGACAGCTTGTCATTATCAAACTCATGACTTTCCAACCAACAACCTCTTTCCCCCTAGTGGATCCGTGCCCCTTTCGTCTAGTTGCATCAAGCTCTTCAGTCTCCTAAGTCTACAAATGCAATTCATAATTTAGGAAATTCACAATAGTACTTACATTGCTTTACCGGTAGAACATAATCTCGTTGTATTTTCTTTTGCAGAAAAGTTGAGATTGTAGAGGGGGTATTACAACTCTGTTGCTCTCTTCTTTCTTTTCATTGATTCTTTCCTTCTTCTTTGCTCCTCTTTCTCTCGCTTGCCTTATGTTCTTTAAATAGTTTCAAGAGTGGACCCAAAATAGTTGCAGCCGTAAGTTGTTTATGCAACTTCCGCCTTGTATCTTGCACTATCTTCCACGACTACGGTCCTTTCTAAAAACAAAGGAGCCAACAAGCTCCAACCATAAGAATTAACTCACCCTCGAGTAAACTCGACTATGTTCATGAAGCCTACGCATCTTTTGGTGCTGACTCTTCAAACGAAGGAGCCAATTATCGAACTTCTGCGAGTGCATGATTTTTGAGGACTTCAAATTCTTCCAACTTTTTGTTCCATTTTCCTAGTAGAATGTTGTCACTAGCTAGGAAATTTTTGGCTTTTCTGTATTTGGTAGGGTGGGATTCTGACTCTGCAAGTGTTGCTACTATGTATCCACAAACTAATCCAAATTTTGTAACTCAGTGGCTTGTGATGTAGACTTTAATCCTCACAAATTCTTCTTGGTAGCACATACTTGGTCATGGATTTTATCCAATTCATCATTAGCATGTCGGGATTCCTTATACTTGCATTCTTAGTCAAGGGGATTGTTAGCTGCTTGGGATTTTTCATTCAACTATTTGATCTTTTCACGTAGGGACTCTACTAGTTGTTGCTTCTTGGCCAAGATTCCAACCCAATTGTTCAGTGCTAAAAAAAAATCCTAGCTCTATTGGGTTGTCCGTCTCAACTGGTTGCGAGTGGATGAGACTTCCTATGTAACTTCAAGTACCTGAGCCATAAAGTGGACTTGTTGTTCATTTCCCTAGATTTAGATTGTGAATACCTATTGTTGAACATCGAGCCATTATGTTTCTAACTGCTGCCAAGATTTACAAAGAAGTTGAAGACTTTCATGTGGCGTTGCTACAGGAATTTCTTCTAGTGCGGTCAATACATACTATGGACTTTAGGCCATATTGCTCTCATATGGTCACATAGTGTTGTGACTGTGTTAATTGTGGCAATGTGAGCTTGTTGTTCTTGGGTCTTAGCTACAATGGCATCGACCAACTAGATTCAGATGTAATCATATGCTTGCTTGAGAATATTGTGTTCATTCTTAGCTTGGACTAGTCATTGTTCAGCCTCAATTGTAGTGCTCTGAATCTACTCAAATAGCTATTGCACTGAGTATGTTTTCAGGGCTGGAATCATAGTGCCTAGGGGTAATGAGCGTAAAGGTAGGCCACTGGGTATAGACTATGCATATTGATTAGTAGGTTGTGGTTATGTTTCTTGGTTGGATGCTCTATTTTGTTGATGTTCTCCTGACATATCCGTAGAATGGTATGGCAATTTTTTAGGGTTCTTTACAAACTGCACAACTTGGTCTTATAGAGGAGTCTCATCTACTGTAGAAATTGCTCAGACTACTCTAATTCATTATCCCCTGGAGGGTATGTCAATTGCTTCATAGTAAGAGGGGGTCTTCTGTAGTAGCTTATGAATCTGCTAATGAATTTGGAATTGGTTGTTCCTGAGCTGCTTCCTGGAGAATCTGTTGTTGAGGGATAGTTTCTTGCAGGATTGGGACTCCTAGGGTGGTATGGATAGAGTCTAGTGAATCACCAAGGATATCAATTACAGGTTTTTTCATGTCAATTCCTTGGAAGAATCTCAAAGCATCTTGTTCTAAGCAAAGGGATTATGGTATGGGGATGGAAATGGAAGTGGATGGAGGGTTGTACTGTGTTTGCATATCCCGGGTAAGGAAATCATAATGGGGAGTAAGGATGGTGGTGGTGCAAAGGGAATATTTAACTGTGGGGGGTTTGGTGACATGGGGATGCTTTGGTTTGACTAGGGAGGTGAGAGATTTTTCACGAGATTGGCAGGAATCATGGCAGTGTCATTGAGATATTCTAATGCTTGCAGAAGGGGAATGAGGGGTTTGGTGGAAAGAGGGAGTGATGTACGTGGTGGAGTCTCTACTGGAAGAACATTATTTGTCTTATGTTTCTACCTACTTGTGAACAAAGATGGAAGAAAGAGATACACAATACCTTTTTGTATTATCGTAGTTGTTACAGGTCTAGCCAACTGCATACATCTATGTGAAAGGTGAGGGGAAACAAATAAAAAGGGAGCGCTATGGTTGTATAGTTTGTTAACAATGTTTGTGGGATCCTATCAATTGTTGTGGGCATCAAGGATTGGTGCTATTGGCCAAAAGTAGTGTCAATGAACGATGCGTTGGTGGCATCTCAATGGGTCTTCCATGGAGCAAATCATAATGTTGCAATCCCTCTATCTACAGGAGTTGTAAATTCTCGTCCCTTTGGTGGTTTCCATTGCCACATTGCTAATGCTAGTAACAGATAGTTGAAAATAAAATATCCCCCAAAGTTGTGCATATCGGCACATGTTTCAAATAATTCATCCATAAAATATTGGCACCACTTCAATTGTACACCTTGGACGTAGAATTCAACAATTGAGATCACGTCCAAGGTGCATTCTCCCTTGGTGTATTTCCACATAATTCGTCCGACAATGATATGACATGCAATTTTGATCTATGGGTTCTTAATATCTACAATCACAACACCTTTTCCTCCTCACTTGCTTCCATATCAATCGTATAGGCTCGAATCTGTCTGATTTTTTCCTCTCTTGTGATCGCCCTGAAATGATGTAGATACATCTTCACCGACCATGGATAATCCTATCAAATGGTGGATGTCATCAACATGAATCTAGTATTATTGTTCTATCCATAGAGAATGGCCATGTACTTGTCTTATCAAGAACTTGGTACATATGAGTATTTCTCATGTGGTGTCGAACACTAGAAGTTCCTTCCAATTCATTAGGATAGAGTCCTTGAGGGGTGCAAAAAATGGCTTCCATATTGATTCAACGTCCCCATTTCCAAATGATATAAAATCCATATAGCAGTTGGTCCACAGTTCAGAGAAAAAATCTCCATCAGTAAAATCACAATCTACTAGCTTGGTCTAGTTTCCTTTCCCTTGTAAATTACCAAGAACTTCGATTCGAGGACCGATAGGATCTGTAGCTAGGAGTTCTTTTTATTTCCTTGAGCTTTACTATCGGATGCTGTCATTGCTACCTTTCCCATGGATACTGATCAAATTTGATATACAAATTGAACTGAAGGTCGAGTGATGGCTCTAAATGTATTCATCTTAGGTGGTGAGAGAGGCTCTAGTTCATCAATACTTCAATTCACATAATGAATGACTAATGGGGTAAGCATAATCAGTTTTAATATTCAAATCAAAGGAGCAGGGGAGGATAAGACAAGGCTTTAATGACAAAATTTAGTGGAGGTTTCAAATGATCCACCATTAAATGCAAGGATCGGGATGGCGATTTCACATGGGGCTAGACTTGATGTGGTCTAATCAGACTATAATGACTCTTAATGATGAAAAGACAAGGTTGGTTGACGCGATGCGATGTAATGATGGTGGAAAATAACAGGATATCTTGGGTTTCCCTACCACAATGGTTTGAACTAATGAACTCATGACTTAGAAAAAATAGTGCAAACAACATAGATGACTAGGACAAATAAATAGACTGATGCAACAAACCAAGACCAAAACCGCAAAACTAACTCCTACACTAACTCACTCCCTTTGACATGAGTGTCATCTTGTGGAATCATTGAGTAATGAGGTAGGGCTTTCGACATGCACCATTCACCCAACCTGGCTTGATAAATCCATCAAGTTGTGCTAGTTTAACAGAGCCAATATATTTGATTTTTGCAACAATGAATGGTCCCAACCAATGCATATGAATCTTTCCTTAATGCTTCAAGAACTTATTGTCATAAAGTAAGACTCAATCACCTTGTTTAAAATATTTATGCTTGATGTAACGATCATTCCAAGCTTTCTATATTTCTTTCTCCACTGTTGCGTGATAATTAGCTAAGAAGTGTGATTCTTCTATTTCCATTAGTTCTATATGCCATTCTGAAACTGAATCTTCTTTGGTCATATGTGTTGCATGCACAACATTCAGACTAGGAACAATTAACTTTGTTGGAACTATTGCTTCTCTGCAATATACAAGTTGGAACAGAGACTGCTTGTGTAGTTTCTTTGTAGTGGTCCTATATTCCCATAGTGCTGTGGGAATTTTGTCATCCCAATCATCCTGGTTTGCTCAACATACCTTTGTTATCTCTGTCCCAAATTTTTTATTGAAGGCCTCCACTGTGCCATTTGCTTGCAGATGATAGGGATTGATTTTTTGATGTTTCATCATAAATTCCTTTGTCAAGGCCATGAAAGTGTTGTTAATGAAATGTGTTCCTTGCTCACTAGTGAGGTTTCTGGGACACCCAAACCGAGTTATGATATTCTCGTAAATGAATTGATTTTTTGTCTCTATGAAACAATCTCATACTAGTGCTACTTCAACATATCTTGTTAAGTAGTCTGTTGTAGTAATTATATAGAGGTATTTTGAGTGTTTTGCAGGAGGGTTGGTGGGTACAGCAAAATAAACCACGCATTTCTCAAATCGTTGCAAGGCATGTATCAGTTGAATTGGGATCTCATCCTATCAAGAAGGCTTACCAAATCATTGGAAAACATTGCATGTTCTAGCGTAAGATTTTGCATCCTTAAACACTGTAGGCCACCATAGTATGGTTTGGAGAATATTCCTACTAGTGGATTTGCTGCCAACATGGCCACCCGCAACACTGATGTGGCATTCCCATAAAATATCATGACATTCATGATCGAGCATGTAGTGTCTCAAGATTCCATCTATGCCCATTTTGTAGAGTTGTCCAGCAATCAATTGATATTATGTAGCTCATACAACTAAGTGGCATTTCTGAGTCACGAAATAATTGTTTGGTGCTTTCTCAGTTGTTAGGAACAATGTGATCATCTCTTCTAGGTGATCCATAATAGCTTTCAATTTGAACATAGTTGCATCAGGTAGTTGATCATCATCAGGTCCTTCGGATTCCTTGTTTCAATTCTCGATAAGTGATCAAGCCCATGATTGTATTTCCCATCTTGGCTATTACCTCAAAAGAGAATTATTTAAAAATAAGAGTACCATTTGTAGATATGGCCTTCCAGAACAGCTTTATTTACCAGGTACTTGAGGGTTGAATGATCTATGAAAAACGTGAATTGCCCTCTCAATAAGTAGTGGTGAAGCTTTTATAAAGCATAAATCATCACTAATCCTTCCCTTTCTATAGTCATGTAGTTGAATTCATCCTTAGATAGTTTCCTGCTAGCAAAGTATATAGGGTGATCAATGTCTCCTTCCCCTAGTTGAGCTAACACATCACTAAGGGAAATGCCATAAGCATCAACATGTACATGAAGTTATTTTACCCAATCAAGAAATGTAAGGATGGGGGTGCTAACCATTTTTTCTTTGAATATGGTAAAATATTTTTCATAATCCACTATCCATTGGAATGCTTCTTCTTTCTTGAGTAGTAAGTTCCAAAGGAGTTGTGATAGATGCATAGTTGCAGATAAAAAATCTATAGTAGTCTATATGTCCCAAGGTGGATCACAACTGCTTCACAAATGTAGAGGCCATAATATTCACAATGACAATTATCTTTGCAAGATCAACCAGAACTCCGTCATTTAAAACAATGTTTCCTAATGGGTTTCCAAAGGGGACACAAAATATGCATTTATGCAAGTTCAAGGAGATCTGCATCTGACGACAATGATATAACAACCATCAAATTATTGCTTCATGATATTTGAGTAGGCTGTAAACTATCCAATTATCCAAGTATACCTCCAAGAATTTATGAAGAAACTCCTTAAAATATGCTATCACAATCCTTGAAAATATGGTATGTGCATTCTTCAATCCAAAAGGAATGACATTATAAGCAAATGAGCCTCATTTTGTTATAAAGGTTGTCTTATTTTGATCCTTTTCCACAATCCAAACCTGGTGGTATCCCGAGAATTCATCTGTAAAGGATTATGCTTCATTTCTGGCAACTTGATCCAAGACTTCATTGTTGAAGGGTGTCATAAATGGGTCATGGCCACACGTAGAATTCAAGCTTCGATAATAAACACATTCTCGAATATCTTCAGTATCCTTCTTGATCTAAATTACTATGGGGATGATCCATTCTGGTTCATCCAATGGGAATATTAAACTAGTGTTGAACATCTGATCAAGCTCCTTCTTTAATTTCTATCTCACTTCAGGGTTTAACCTGTGTGATCGATGCTTCACTAGTTTGGAATAAGGTTTTAATGCAATCCTCATCTTGTCAAGATCCCCCTAGATTACTTTGAGCTCTGTAAATTTATGCATAAACATGTCTCCATATTTATTCAAGAGGGAGGTGATCTTAGATGTTGTATGCTCATCCCAATAATCACCTATAGCCGCCATTTTTCGGCTTGTCTTCTATGCCAATGTTGACTTTCTATAGCTTTAGAGGTTGTGTGTACAAAGTTCCAGTCTCTTTAGGATTTCTCTCTTTTACTTCTCATGATCCCTCTAATTCCTTGAAAGTTAGGTGCCACAAGTGCTCCAAGTCATTAAGGTCTGAATTCTCTTATTTGACCTTTGCGCAATAGAGAGAGGATTCCATTCCAGGAATTGTGATGAACATATCCCATAATTCTTGATGAACAGGGAAGATATATGAACTTTTAACATTCTACAATTTATCAGTAAATAGGGTTTCCCGTATTGCTATAAGTGCCTCTATCATTGAATCGTTGGTTGTAGAGAAAGAAAAATCTTGGCAGAATTTTGTGCTTAGCTTCTTCCAACATCTAATTTTTCTTTGTGTCTCTTCATGTAGGTACCAAGCTTTGGGAATGGGTCCTAACTCATGGAAGAACTGATGAACCCAAAATTATGGTTACAACCCATCAGTGTATGACATTTTTGTTTCAACTGATCAATGTGAGAAAAATAATTCATCTGGACCATACATATTTCCGCAACTCTGATGGCATGCTTGGAAGGCTTGAATTTACAAAATCTGGAACTTGGCTCGAAGGCTTGGAGTTTCTTGGAACATTCCAAAAGGTTAGTAGAATATGGTGCGATATTCTATTAAATGGATTATATTCATGGCTTTGGATTTGGTTCTGGATACAACTCTAAGTTTGGCAGGATCAAGGCTCTAGATCTGATACAAGCTCACTTATTCCCACTTGCTTGTTCTCGCTCGCTTGTTTATGATTGTTCATTATTCCCCCCTATCAAGAATAATGTGAGGAGAAGATGTCTCAACTTTAAGATGTGTCAATACTTGTGAATGAACTCTCTGGAATGACTTATAAAACTTATTGTCTGTTGACGACCATTGCCAAGAAGCAATCCACCCATAGTGAATATTCACTCTTGCACTTGTTTCTTCAAAATGAAGCATATGTTTGATGAATGGGTGTGCTTTCCACAATTCTTGCAAGGATGAAGATGAAAACACTGATTTTTCATTTGGACAACTGAAAACAGTGTTGGCATGTCGAACTCTAAATTGATGTGGATGAAGATGACTCTCGTTCAGGAATCTAGCACTCTGAAACTAGATAGTCTTGGAGAAATTGAGAATGTGACCAATCACTTCCTTGTCGTATCCAAGACCCATTCTATGCCTGTTGTGGTTGATCTCCTCCCATGATCTAATAATGGTGCTAGAAGGAACAAGCAGAACCTTTGTATGTGTGTCTTCATCTTCATTTTCTTTCACTTATGATGGGGTGCCACTGGTTTGCTTCTGTGATTCTAAAGTAGTGTCATTCTGTGCAAGCTATGGAACGGAATCATAAAGAGGATTATTATGAACATGAACAAGTTCAGAATGTTTATCTTCTCATATGAGTTGTGGCTCTAGGTGTAGAAACTCAAGAGTGTCTTGTGAATCTTGCACACAAAATCGAATGTGAGTGAGTGTGTTCTTGTCTATCATGACAGTGTTGTCGACAGAGGAAAACAATAGAGTGTTCAGTAACTCTACCAAGCCGTTTAATCTCGCCATTAACAAACTAAAGACTCACTGAACTAGTGAAGGGATTCTTGCAACTCCACCCTTCTCGGATTTCTTCGATGATTGTTGCTCCAACTATCTTAGTGTTGTTGTGCCAAGGCCACCAATGTATTTTGTCTCACAATCTATGTAACAATATAATCTTATGTGCAAAATGATCTCTACAAGCTTAAATGTAGTGAATTTAATCTCTGCAACGCCAGGTCTCCAATGTACTTTGTAGTTGTCCACAAGTTGCTTCTACAGTACAACTTTTCTCTACAATAACTTACAATCTTACTATAGAAAAACTCTATTTTTCTATGCTATTATTATGTGAGTAGCAGCAGCACATTGAGAAAAGTTTTGGGGAAAAAAGCAAATAGGATGTAACATCCACCTCCTATCGTTAGTTGTTGCAATCAAATCGTAGAGTGTTGCTTAACCCAAATCGAGAGTGTGTTTAGAAAACAACAAATTTGGTTTCGTCCTCCAACTTTTTGAGAGCAACTTCCACAAAAATACAGTCATTGAACTTTATCAGGATACAAAATGAAAGATATAAATGATATAAATTTTTATACGGATGAAAGAAAACTTCATACTGAAATTCAACTGTTTTTGGAGTGCCCAATCGATTTTCTTCAACTCGTTCCAATGAATATATGCCAACGGTGGTGAGAACTGATTGTTGGTGGAGAGAATCCCTTGTATACATGATCTTCTATACAACAATCTTCACCATATTGAGTACGCAGTAATAGTTGAAACACGATAGTCTTCAAAACAATGGAAACGCAACTCCAGTTTCAAACTAGCAATAGCCCAATGTACCAATGAACTCATATCATTCCAATGAAATGTATCAAAGCAGACTCCAATGAAATGCATCAACGCAATAAGCAGGTAGAATGAAATTGCATGCAGGGACACCAACATTTTTGCAACAACTCAACCCTTCAAATTTTATTCTTGACACCGAGGGTGCTATCTTCTTTGAAGTTGGGGAAACGACTTGAGAGCATGCAGTCCAAGCTTGTCCCAAAGAAGGGAAAAACGCTTAATTGAACCTGAGATCTCTCACCAACTCCAGACGCACTTCATGAGCTCTGAGCTCAAAATTTTACATAGATCGATCGAAAAATAGATGATGGTGAATCCAAAGATTATAAAGTACTCAGGAAGCAATCAATCCACTTCAACGCGCATAAAATATGAATGGAGAAATACGTAGCAACCTGTGAAAATAGAAACATAAAAATTAGGGTTTCCAAACGTTGATCGATCTTCAACTCGTACCAAAGCGAGTAGTCTTCACCAAAGCTATTATGTAGTTGTATTTCTATGGGTGTTTTCACTCTTCGTGCTTATGAGAAAGCTAATTGGATTTTCTGTAGAACTTTATTTCCAGATGTAGCGCACAGACATTCAACCCAGTGACTTTACGTTTCCTTTCATTCTCAAGGTCTTCGCTCTGCTCACAATTTTGGCGATTATCGACTACACTTGAAGCAACTGTATTGCAAACGCCCCAATGGAGGATACTCCACAAAGGTTAATTTCCACAAACAGATGTTTCATTCAATCACTAAACCTTCCATGTCTTTCCAGCTGCATTTCCCTTGCCATGGCCAGCTTCATTCAAACCCTTGTAGCTTCCTCAACCAGCGATCATGTCCATTGAGGAGGGCACAGGTCACTTCTTCTTCACTCCCAGGTATTTTATGAGAGATTCAATTATCAAGCATGGTAGCCAATATTGAACAGTATATCAATATATGCAGTTGCCTTGTTGTTGGATGCATGACTAAGCAATAAGGTCCTCATTTGCATAATGCAAAGTCGATGCTATTCTCACATGTGCAAATCTCTTTCTTTAGCTCCAATCTGAGGCAGACAACTTTGTCTTTGTCATATTGAATTTAGTTCGTGCACTCTCCTAGAGGGACGTATTGGACTGTTGATGCAAGGCCAACAACATCGTGGTTACACAGGGCCGGAAGCGAGTAGCCAAAACTTGGTCATGGGACTCCACACTTCAACAATGTCATACCATAAGACTATGTGATATGAAAAAACTCATAGATATGGAATGTCTTCACGTTGGTGATAGAACACGCATAAATGACCACAAACATACGATTGGCATAGATGACCAGAGAACGTATGCAGTAATAACAAAATTCTCAAAAAAATCTGATTTGAGACTAAGCAACAAAAGAGTCTCTCACAAGGAATCTTCCAAGATAGCTAAACAACACAAACAATAAACCTGAGCTCTCAAAAGTAGCATAGTGGGAAAATGTAGGTAAGAGGCCACAAGATTTAAATAGCTCTGATACCATTATTAGGTTTCCCACTTGGGGAAATAGACAAATTGGCTAAAATACACAGCCAAATACACAATCACAGAGACATAATGAATTAGCATGAATGCACAATGCTTTCTCATTAGCCAATGTACATATAAATACAAAGAGAAAGGATCCTTGGGTTCCAAATTCCCAAAGTGTCTCTTGGACTCCCAAAGATTCTTCCTATTCATCTATTGACTCTTGGTCTTCCTTGCATGGGAATAGTGCACAATAAGCCTAATTCTAAGGATTAGCTTCCCAACAAGTCAAAACCAAGGGTATTACAAATGTCATATTTTTTTGATACCTTAATCTACCTTAAAACATGCAATATTAACAAAGTTACATTCATCCCCTCTCGTAGGTCACTCGGGATTTGAGAAAACTTATGCATGAGCCAGGCACTCATTCTTCTGGGAAGGTATGAAAAATGACGTCCTTAATTTTGTAGCAGAATGTGACACTTATCAAAGGAACAATGGTGATACATAAAAGACTCATGGGGCATTTCAATCATTACCAATCCCAACCACTATTTGGATCAACATGTCCATGGATATTATTGTTGGTCTTCATAAAGTAGGTAACAAATCAGTCATCATGGTTGTAGTTGATCGGCTTTCCAAATATATCATTTTTGTGCTCTCCAACAACTATTTACCTTGGAAATGGTTGCCCAAATTTTTTTAGACCAAATTTCCAAACTCGGCATGCCTGCCTCCATTGTATCAGATCATGATCCCCCATTCATTAACAAATTTTGGCAATAACTATTCAAACTACAGGGTACCAGTTGCAAATTAGCACCTCTTATCATCCTCAAACTTAGATGGCCAAACTTAGATGGCCATACAGAAGCAGTCAACAAGTGTGTTGAAACTTATTTGAGATGGTTTGCATTTGAAAAGCAACATCAATGGGCACAGTGGTTACCATTGGCAGAATGGTGGTATAAGACCAGTTATCATAAAGCTACAAAAATGACACCATAAGTAGTCTATGGCCAACAACCACCCTTTGTGGTTTCTTATCTACCAAGTACTTCCAAAGTACATGTAGTTGATAGTATACTTCATAACCTTGATGTCACTATTTGCACACATGGAAAATTTAGCAATGGCTCGAAATTACATGAAGCAACAAGCATACCAACACTGCTTAGAGCGTTCACTTGTAGAAGGAAACCAAGTGTTCCTTCATCTCCAACCTTATAAGTAGAACTCTCTCAAAGTTAAAGGCCATCAAAAGCTTGCACCAAAGTTTTATGGCCCATATCAAATTGTTCAACACATTGGTCGGGTGGCCTACACATTAGCACTCCCAACACACTCCAAGATCCATCCAGTATTTCACTTGTCATTTTTGAAGAAAGTAGTGGGTCAAAATTGTCGATTTCAAACTACATTACCAAAACTGGATGAAGAAGGATCCATTTGGCTCCAACCATGAGAAATTTTGGACACTAAGGAGAATCAACTACTTCAACGCACTAACTGTGAATTTTTTATTCAGTGGAAGGATACCTCACCAAAAGATACTACTTGGGAACCATTAGTCATTTTGAAGCAGTTTCCCCATCTCTAGCCTTGAGGAAAATGCTACTTTTGAAGGGGGAGGGGATTTTAGGGTCCTACACTAACCCTCTTACATTGTCAATGTATAAGGCCATGAGGCCCATTAGATAGCTAGTGGATAGTTAATTAATGAAAAATGACCCTCTTTATTAAATAAAGACCCCTAGGTGGTGGAACCTCATTAATAGCAGGACCACAAGTAGTTAGGACTTTGGCTATTGGAACAATATATATATATTAGTAAGATATGTAATGTTTAGTCAAGAATTTTCATTGTATTTGGAGATTTTCTCTTGGAGGTTTCCCCCTTGAAGAGGCAAGTGAACATAGATATCTATTTTATCTACTCTCTCTTCTATTTTTCTATCTTTTCCACAAATTTTTTAGTATAATCATATTACATATTTATGGTGATTATTTTCTGAGACCACAAATCAAATAACTCAGAAATTAATGCATTATACACACGTCCTCCTCTGAGTTGGCGGATCATGTTTTCCCATACACTAATCGTCAACTCTTTGGATCCAGTATATGGGTACTTTGATGGGACCCTCTCTAAGAATAAAGAAACTAGTATGGTCCTATAACCAAAATTCTTATACCCTGTTTTCTTGTAATCAATTCGATAAGTCTTCAAGTTGACAAGAACAACCAATGCTCAATCAAATACTATGGGTTTTAGACACTCTAATACATAGAAAACTTGAGACCACAAGAATTGATGTGGAGAAGTGGGTCCCTCCATCCATGTAATGGTTTGTATGATGATATTTAGACTAAGTCTTACAATATTTTTAGTAGGGAATTGGGAACTCATTTCATGGGAATCTACAGAGCAGTATGCATAAATGTACTCATAAATTGTAAGAGTACCTCCTCCACGAACTCCTCCCTTTAGTATCATCGATTCTCTGCCTCGACATAATACTATAATACTATAAGGAAGTATATGTCATCAACTTCAATATTAATAAAAACATTCCTCAATCACAAATGCATCATGATTAGGATCCCAATAGCTCACTAGCAATTAGAGTAATTGTTTCTGAGCTCACAGGTTTGGGCACTTGAAGAATTTTAGGAGTCCACAATTTCGAAGTACATCCAAGGCTTTGGGATCTTCAAAGGAATTTCCATCAACATATTTAACCTCTATGTTATCACCTTAATTTCACACACATGTGACATTTCAGTGATTATTGCAAAGAAACATCATCAACATACAACATGCATCTCATTGGGTTTCTTCATCAACAAAATCCACATATGACAAAACAAAGCAATAAATAATTGAATCATATTTTAGGACAACCATGTGGGTTTGTCCAAGGAAAATCATGCAGCAAGTGGGTTCGTCAAATACAACATGTGCAAAATCACATGGAAAATTGCTCGAAACTCGTGTGGGTGTACGAGCATGCAGACCATAAACTTTCGCAGTGCATTCAAATATTTCAACCACATTTTTGCTCCAAGGAATTCGAATTGGATTCCTTCACATCATTGGGCATTCAATAGCCCCATACTTCTACCTTGAAGTCATTTCATGAGAGGAAGCATTCACATGAAGGACTAGCTATTAGTTGTGGACCTCCATTTGCTTATAAAAAGAAGCCATGAGCATGCATTTCATAAGGATAAATCAAGAGAAAATGTATTTTTCAAGAATTAGCTTGATATAATCATCATTCAACCTCATTCTTATGATCATTGGCATTCCAATCTCACTTAGCTTCTTCCTCAAGAAGCAATTCTTTTACTTCATCATCCCAAGTTAGTTATCAAGAAATTAGGGAGAGAGCAAAGGACCCTCCCAAAAGAGTGTTGGTATCATTTTCCAACAACATTCTACTAGGTGACACCATTGTATTCAAGCTTTTCCATTAGACATAAACATTTGGTTGAATCTCATCTCTTTGATGTGTTTTTCTCTCATTTATGCAAGTTTTATCTCTCCAGTAATCATTATATGTGTTGTTATTCCTTTAATAGATTCAAAAAAAATTATTGGACTTACTAACCATCAACTTCAACTCATACTATTTCCTTGCCTACAACCTACAAAGGGAGGGAGGATTGCCCACATACCCACACTTGGGACATTTTTCCCACAATAATATTGGCAGCTCCACTTTTTTTTCATGTATTTAGGTTGACTTTTTATTTATTAACTAATTAGGGGCTCTTGCGGGATCATTACTTTGTTGTTTTTACCCTTGACTAGTGAATTGTGTAGGTTGAAGTCTGGGTTTCCTCTTTTTCTCAACCACACAAATCCAATCATTTGTTCCACATGAAAAAGTGTGGATTTTTCTTTGACGGTCACACAGTCGTGCAACACTTATTTGTTCACACCCACTTGGATATCTTGCATGGGTATTGTAACCTCTTACTCGCATTGTTGTGCGAGCCAAGAGTATAATTTTTCACATGTATTTTTCGCGCAACTAGTTTCGTTGGTAAGCCACGTTTCCATGTGACCGATATCCCAAAAACCATGCAGTTGTTCAAATTTTTCTTTTTTCAACTTGTTCTAATTCACAAATGAAATCCACATGGATTTCCACATTACTTAAGAATTAATATCAACCACAAATTGTTTTTCACTTCCTTTGTAATTTAAATTCACTTACTTTAAATAGGGGAAAAGGTCATTTTTTCAACTTTCATTTTTCCTAGGAATAGAGATTAGGATGTCCCTAAAAACCTCCTATATTACACTAGAGTATATCACCATAACTGATGTTAAATTATAATATCTAATCATTAGTCTATGCACATGTGTTATCTTGCAATAGTTTATACTCTAAGCCGATTGCATATTCTTTCTTGTTTAAAGCAATTTAGATCAAATCCACTCTTCACACGAACACAAGACCTAAAAAATTTTGCAATCCTAGTATGTTCTTTGCCTTGTGCCCATAAAGTGATTTTGTTGAATCAGAAAATACCACAAGAGCGAAATACCTCCATTTTCACTTTGCTTATGTTTAGTTTCCTTTTCAAAAATAGTCACAATTTACAAAGAAACCATTAAAAGAGGGAGTAAATAAATTGCATATGTTAGTATTTCCTTCATTTTCTCATAAAGCTATTTGCAAATTATTCTTTACTTTGAGAATTTTCAATCACACATGTGTTTTGTCACTTCAAACCACACACTAAAGGACCTAAATACTCTTATCCTTGAAGTAGTGTCTTCATCTTGTGTCCATAAAGTGATCTTTATGAATTAGAAACATTGAGAGGTTTGAAATACTTCCCTTATCAAACCTAAATCAAATTTGACCCTTTAAAAACAAATCAAATCTTAAACCAATATGAATTCCTCTACCAAGGGATCACAAAACAAACTTATAGTTCAAGTTAGGATTATTGGGCTAGGAATCCAAACAATGACTCTCAAAAATTTTCATGTGAAACGATAATGGTTGTTGACTTTTAGGGAACTTTTAAATCCCACTATAACCAAGTGTGATCAATCCTGGATAGGAAAGAGTGGTTCCCAAGGATTCTAAATCCGAGGTTGAGTTGTTTTTGTTTTCCACATTGACCCACCCAACCCTTTGTGGAGGAGACACTTGAACATTTGAGGCCAAACCTCTTATCCACATTTGACACGAGTATCTCAATAGCCAAAAACTAGGATTTTCTCAAGGTGGAATTAGTGGGTTGCATTTGCACCTGAGTTAGAATCTGTTAGATATTGGAAATGTTGGTAATATTTTTGGAAGATAGCCCCAATAGCCCTCATTATAACTGATTCATTCATACCTTCACTAGTTTTATTTGGTGATTCATAACCATATGAAAAGAGAGCTATTGGAAGGCCCAATGACTATTTTTGAGAGTAAGATTGATAAGTCAATATAGGATCACATTATTGATTCTCTAAATTACAAATAATTTTGCATAAACAACAACATACATGATTAAAAATCCACATTTATGCTCATTCAAAAGACATTATGCACCATTTTTTCCATCTGTTATCTGTGAACATCATATTGTTGCATTTGTCGATTTTAGTTAGTTCCTAGTTTTGCACATTCTTCCATCACATCTAGAACCGCGGTAGACCTACCACCTCCTTGATGTTCTTTAAGGATTCTAATCCTCCCTCCCATCATAGGAGGAATTCCTACTACATCTACCCCATCTGCAATGAGGGATGCCACCACTTAACATACACACATGTGCAACAGTGATTGGATCTATTGTACTTGGACATGCCTTTCTCAACACCCCGCCTCAAGGATCGATCCCCATTGCTTCTACGCCAAGTAGAGGAACTCCCCAACCACACATAATGGAAGGCCCCCCTCAAAAAAAATTCCATTTATAGTTAGTTTAAATCTCCTTGATTTATATAAAATCATCAACGAACCTATCTAGCATGATCGAGCATGGCCTCAAATGCGAGTTAAGTAACCCTTTAACATTACAAAGTTTGAAGGAAAACAAGGGGACGACCCAGCCAACCATGTAATCTGATTTCACCTCTAGTGTGCATCCAACACTAGCATAGTTGAAGACACCGCCTATCTTAGACTCTTCCAAAGAAACTCATAGGTGCAACAACTAAACGGTATGTCAACATACCAACAAGCATGCATACCACCTTTGGGTCCATTTCCACTATGTTTTTAACCTACTTTCAACTCTTGGTTTTCCAGAACCTTGGATTGGAGATACTTTCGAAATTTTGACAAAACAAATCTACGCATACCATTGACCACATTCATTAATGTTGTCAACACATATTGTGTAAAATCAAATCCAACCCAATTTTTAATGGATTGGTTCTTTATGTCCCTCTTACCCATGATCACCAAGGACATCATGCCAACCATGTAACCACAAACAGAAGATGAATCCATCCTCAAAACCCAACATTTTGATCTTATTTATCCCTAGTGAGGGTATCTATATACCATCTTACGCAATGCTCCTCACCATTGATCATTAGATCAAACCTACCCCAAAATGTCACATATGACCGATAGTATTAATGGGATGGTTTCCCACCAAGTAATTATACCAGCCTCATATGGATCCCTTACACCTATATTACCACAAAGTGGTCCTACTCCATCCTCACTCATCAACATCCCTCAAATAAAACATTATTTGTCATTTGCACCAACAACATATGGGTTATATAGTTAAACTTTCCCAAACATGGGGTCACAACCAGTTGCCATGCAACCCAACCCCATACTACCACAAACCTAGACTTCCCATTGCCTAGACCACCTAGTTCTCACCCCATGGCTCAAGCAGGGGTAAATATTGTTAAACCTTCACTTGTTCAGCAAGTTCAACAATTTGAACAATTGAATGTGGCTAACCCCCTAATGCATCTAATTAGGGAAAGAAGAAAACAAAGAACAAACAACCAAATTAGACTCCAAGGAAAGGGGCCAACCCCCCACCCAACCGAATTGTAATATCGTTAACCAAAACCAAATTAATGTTGGTACCAACATCCCAGCAGCACAAGACAAAAACAAAAATATTTGGATGAACTTGTCTTTCACTATGTCTATGTGTGGCGAGTTTGGCCATTACACCCACCATTTCCTATTAATTCCTGAGTATCAACAGATGTTTGAGGCCAAAAATACCCAAGCATAAACCCTACCCAAGGAACTAATGCCCCCCCCCCCAAAAAAAAGCTATGTTACAACACCCCTTCTCTAATCAAGGACTTGTTTCTCAGCAAGTCACTCGAACATAGGGAAATCCTTCTCCCATAGTAGAAGGTTCCTATCAAAACATCTACATGAATGTTGCATGTATTCATCTACAAACCCACAATCGAGCGTATGGAATTCCAGAAAACCCAACCACTTAGTGGGATGATTCTCTAGATTCCACCAATGGTTCTTTTTAAAATTCCACGTCTCAATAGTGACGCTACCCCAAGGATACCAGAACCACCTCTTTGACATATTGCTCACAATACCCATATGAAAGTGTCACATAATTATAGCATAGTGTATGATTTGGCCTAGTATCCCACCGCTATGTCCAAAAGAAGGCTTTACTAACAACATTAGGCACCATCTATCTGTCGGATTCACATCTCGTGACGTTTTACCTCGTTAGCGGTGAATCTTGAATACCATCGTCAGTCACCTTCTAGATACCCATCCCCATCAAAAACATTATCATTCATCAATGTATTGTTGATTAAGGTACAACTACTTGCATCATGTCTACAAACATTTGGAAGAGACTAGGATCCCTAGACCTTGTCCCATCTTGTAACACCCTTCAATCCTATGATGCACACCCTTCGCAACCACAAGGTCTCTATTAGAATTTCCCTATCGAACTAGGGGTGGATATGATCCTACTAAATGTTGAAGTCATTGATTTACAATTAGACTACAATATATTCCTAGGACATAGTTACATGTATTCCATAAAGGTAGTAGCATGTTCAATCTTCTAGGTCATGATGTTCCCCCATAATGGGAAACTAGTCACCCTAGACCAACTTACATACTACAAAAAGTTTCCCTCATCCAACCCGAACAACATATTTCCTCCCATTGGAATTGCATACTCCCCATATTTGAACGAGATGGGACTAGTAGTCTACAAAGACTCGTCTTTGTTTGGGGAATATGTTGTATCTCCCCCAGTCATACCATTAGTTATGGAGGGCCTCATATGTACCATCTTCTCCTGCCCAAATAAAATGCCATATTGTGTTTCCACTTCCAAATCTCCTCCAACTATCACACATAGTGGAGAAAGGGCACCACCTTCCCTCCCCCACCTAAGTACCCACCAATGAAAATGGGACCATTCCCCCTACCCCATTAGTGGCACGTGTCATCGAAGTATCATTCGTTTTCCCTTCCCTAAGTATACAAGGAACTCCATGCATGGCCACCCTAAATTTTCTAGGGCTTACCCTCAAAATCCCTATTTGTTATTCGAAACCCCCATTTTTGGAGATAACCCCAAACTTTATGTGCATATCAACTTTATGACAATCACTCCAGTCAATGTCTTTCCATCCAAGATTCCATGGCCTACATGACAAACCATGGAAAAAATGATGGCCCCCACCAAATTAGTCGTTAGAAGCATCACGCCCAAAAATGAAAGAAGTGATGAAAATCATAAATCCACCTACACAAGTTCCCCCACCATGTTCTTTGTGCGACATAACAAACCACCATACCAATATATGCCCAACATTGTCAGAGCTTAGAAAACTATTATCCACACCTACTCAAACATCCTCATTCCTCAAACTCACCACTAGTACGTATTCTCTCTACTCAAAATTGGAGCCTCTCAAACTAAAGAGAAAATTGTTGCACACAAATCATATGATGCACTATCTAATCTCATATTGGACACTACAAACATCATTGTTTGTATCTCCCTCAATTTTTAACTACCCTCTCTACTATTTGTCACTCTTAGATGTTTCCCATTGAATATGTTTCCATTAAATTCATATCAACAACAAAGGAGGTGCTCACCCCCCCCCCACAATGTTTTTCGTTATGTCCTCACTACACCCATATGCTCCCCCTTAACATGGACATAAGTCAAACACTCAAAACCATTCAATCTTCGACACATACATTGGTAATCAACCAACCCACTCGCCTATATAGGCGATGTGGTTTGTTGATACATTACTCATTCTGATGTCCCATATCATAAAAAGAACAAGCACTATACCTTGATAAATGAACCCACCCACAATTCATATCTCCTCCTCTCCCAACCTAGCATGTCTTGTTGTGAGAAGAGATCTTTCCCTTGTCACAAGATACGACTAAACATGTGGACATGTTTTCCATGCCGTCATCCAGTGCCACTAAATACCCTAACATCTGCCCCTTGGCCTCATCATTTGACATCAAACATAATCATGAATCATGTGGGATTTCTCAGTCTAGTCAACATGGCACCATTGCAACAAGTCATCGAATCAGCCAACCACATATCAAACCCTATCCTAGTTGCACCCATTATTCCAAAATAATTCATCGATCACTTGTTTCACTCAGACGAATATATATTGGAAGTAATGATTGGTCCTGAGACATCGTGGGATGACATGCATCATTGTTCTTACTTCATACTCTAGGACACATCCAAAAGAAAGACATACAACCAATACTCCATCAAAACCAAGGATTTTATCCCTTCCAACCCCATCAATTTGTTCAAAAATTATACTCCTTCCCTTGATACTTTTGAAGAAGGAAACATTTCGGTGGATATTTTAGTCACTCTCGGTGTTATAGAAAACATCTCACTTTGTGCCTCTTTCTCTCAAAAACAGGTTAGTGTCTACAAATCTCTATTCCAAGAGTTTAAGGATATTTTTTCCTAGTCATATGCAGATATTCCAAGGCTTGATCTTTCCATCATTGAACATCATATCAACACATGACTTGATGCTTCACTGGTATGACAAAAACAATGGCCATTCCACCCCTCTAAATATCCTGCCATCAAAGTATAAATCAAGAAATGACATCAAGCAAGATTCATTTACTCTTTTGATTCCACGTCATGGGTCTCAAACCCAGTCCCTGTTAACAAAAAAATAGGGCACACTTCATGTATGTAAATATTTTAGGGATCTAAATTACACATCTCCCAAAGACAATTTCTCATTGCCCTTTATCGACTTGGTAGTCGATGCTTGTGTTGGGCATGAATTCATATCATTCATGGACATATTTTCCAAATACAATCAAATACAGATTTGTCGGTAGGATTAGTACAAAATAAACTTCACTATTCCATGGGTCTCTTTCACCTATCATGTCATGCCATTCAGAGTTTAAAATGTTTGTGCCACATTCCAGCATGTTATTTCCTATGTCATTAATGACTTAGCATGAATCATATGGCCTACCTCAATGACTTGATGACCAAATCCAAGAAATGTGATGACCACATGAACGATATTCATACCATTTTCCAACAATGTTGTATTTAAAACATATATTTGAATCCCCTCAAATGTATTTTTTGTGTCACATAGGATGATTACTTGGATTTGTCGTCTCTCAACAAAGGATCGCCATCAACCTCTTGAAATTTCAAGTTATCCTTGAACTTCCCCCACCAAATATGAGACACTAGTTACAAGCCTTCAAGGAAAATACAGCTTCCTGCATCATTTTTTCCCTAATTACACCACTCAAGCATAGGGAGTTTTATATCTCCTCTGAAAGGACATTCCTTTCCAATGGGACCATCAAGTACAACAATCCTTCAAGGCAATAAAAAGGCACTTAACTCTACACCTTTGGTATCCCCACCCAACCTTTATCAAGATTTTATTCTTTAAATTTTGGCATCCCCATGTTTAGTTGTCAATGTCTTAATTCAAGAGAGTGAGAACCATGAGGAACACGTAATTTAGTCAAAAAAATTTAGGACAACCAATCAATTATAGCCGTGATGAGAAATTGGCATTGGACATCATCCTCTCATTGCAAAAACTATGCCATTATATATTGCTTTGCAAAACAGTCGTAGTCGCAAACTACAGTCCTATGTAGTACATTCTAAGCCGGTGACTTATCAATGTTAAGTTCGCTCATCAAGTCATCATCTTCCAAGAATTTTAACTAGATTTTGTGACACCCAAAAGAAAAAAAATAATTGTCCCTTGTGAGTTCATAATTGATCTCCCAGTTATCACAGTAGGACCCTTGGTAAACAGTCAATTGCATAATGAACACTTTTCATAATTTCCATTGAATACCCAAAGTATGGACACATCCTCATATATCTATGCATGCAAAAGTATCCTTCACACCTCTCATGGGACAACCGCCATCGTATTCATCACCAATCCCCTTATTATCTCCTCAGTGAATAAGTCCTTTATCAAAGAGGATTTGACACCATTTTACACCAATGCTTACCCTGTGACAAGGTCTAGCTTTCCACGGTGGCACATGCAATGGCCACTTGTTTGGGTTGACTACCACCTACAAATCCTCTGTGTAGGATAATTTTGTCCAACACTCTTTAAATATTGCATTCATGCAATCAAACAATGTGAAAATTGTCAATCTTCTCCTGCAAGACCTGAGCTCCTATAGCTCCTTTGCACCCCATCATCGTGGTTGGCTCCTTCTACAAATTGGTGATTTATTTCATGGAATGTTAGCATGTATATTCTACTAACCACAAGTACATTTCCATTGATGTCAATTACTTAACCAAGTGGACCGAGGGAATTCCCACTTTCAATAACTTTAGTGCCACGACCACTAAATTCATTTTTAATCATGTCATCACATGATTTGGAATTCCTAAACAATTGGTGTCCGACAATAGAACTCATTTCCATAATGAGATATTCTAAGAATTATCTTTCTTTTTATATTTTACCCATGATTTTTTTACCCCATACTATCCTTAAGCAAATGGAAAGGTTCAGGTAGTCAATAAAGTCCTCAAAACCATGCTTCAAAGGATAGTTAGCAAGAGTAACTCCAACTAGAATCACATGCTCTTCTCTACACTTTAGGTGTACAGAATGTCGATCAAAGTTTCCATGGGATTCATTCCGTTCCACCTCATTTATGGTGTAAAGGAATTTTTACCCATACAGTGTGAGATTCCAACACTTCAAACTATTGTTGAAGTACTCCTCAATACCCCTGTTCTTGAGCAAAGCCTTCTCACTTTGGAACACCTCAACAAGAAACATCATGTATCATTACAACAAAATGAGGCTATGAAGGCATGATCCAAATCTCATTATGATCACCAAGTTCTACCTCACATTTTTATCCAAGGTGACCTTGTCCTCATGTTTGACACAAAAAAGGACACTAAACCAGGACTAGGTAAGTTCACCCCACTTTGGAAAGTACCATCTTAACACCTAAGAGTCGCACACATGCGACATTTTGACGATTCATCTAGTAAGGCGTCATCAACATAAAGAATGCATATCACCACATGAATCCTGAACAAATCCAAAACACAGTATGAGTCAATAAGTGCCAAGGAATAGTCAAAACAAAGGGGTAGTGTAGGTAATACATAGTTGACCCGCGCTATAGCGCAGGTTATCTAAACAACGCCCGCGATACACCTACTTGGATTTTCCTTTGATAGTCGTACTACTATCAAAACAGCGGGACCACTCACTCCCAGTCAGGAATCGTAGACTCATTCCTCCCCAAAGATCTGAATTATACTCCTCACACACTTGGTGGATTTAATCATCCCCCCTTGTGTACCTTGGAGCTAGTTCATGAAGGACGAGAGTTCACATTTGGATCTAGTTGTTTGTTGGCCACATCTTGGCCTGTAAAAGGAATCCATTGGCATGCATTTTGTAGAGAGAAATCAGAGTAAGGTTATGTTGTTGGATTTGAGTTGGATCTTCCTCATCGCCCACCGTTTCCTACAATTGTAAGCATTCCCAAGCTCCCTTGCCACCTTCCATATAGGGGAAAGTGTTTCTCTCCATTTTTTTACCATCTACTTAGCATTTACTTTGGACAAGAAAGGCCTCCCTAAGGGATATTGTTGCCTTCCCTTGAAGCCCACACCTCCTAAGTGTTGTACAACTATTCCATTGGGAAATTAAGAGTGGTTTAGCATATCCTTGGTTGTTGTTGAAGTTTGCATTCTCCCCCCATCTCTTTCATTTTGTTTTTATCAATATTTCTATGTTTGAATGTGAACTACACTACAATCTCTTGCAGGATCACTTGGAGGAATACCAACCAAACCAAAAAGGGCTCCGAGGACTGAGGCCGTGCTGCAACCTACAAGGCTTAGCACCTTACCAAGTGGAAGAATGCGCTTGTGCAATTTTTTCCACAATAGTTCTAATGGCAACCATACTTATTTTTGTTCATTTCTCATTAAACTAGGTTGTTTTATGCGAAACTAATTATGGGTATTTATCACTTGCACGAGAGCATGTATTCCACGTCTTGCTTCCATAAATTTTCCACATCATGTTCACAATTTATTTCTTTACACAGTTGTGCAGTTCTCGGTGTCTCTGTCGCATTGACAGCGCAAAAATGACTCAGATAGTCGCGTGCACAACGCATGTTACCAGTGTTATACCCGTGCTACACCACTCATCGCATCATCATGGAAGGTCAGTGTATTACCCATGCTACCAGTACATCTGTTTTGTATTAACCTACGCGTTCCACACGACAAAGTGTAGTTTAGCCGCACTACTGTTATTTATTTTATGTTTATCTGCATAGCTTATTTTGGCAGTCCAAATTCTACTCACTAGGGAACTTAAATTAAGGATAATTCGCATAATTACTTAATTTTTTAGTAATTAGTTCACCTAGACCAAGATTAGGAGTAATGATTTCATCTCTCTTGAAACTTTCCTAGGTAACCAACTTTGAGGCTTCCAACGAGACCCATTGTTGTCACTAGTATTCAAGACCATTTCTTGTTTATGCACCACTTGACATGTTTTTAGTAGTATTGCTAGTGTAGAATACACTTTTTGCACACAAGAAAGGACCTAAATTCCCTTGTCTCCTGAAGTATGCTCTTCACCTAACACTTCATGTGAGCTTGGTAAATTAGAAAAGGGTGAGAAGTGTGAAATACCTCCATTGCACACTTAGTTAGCATCTTTGATTTTCAAAGCATCATTAACATCTTTTAGAGTTAAGAGTATGAATTACTTGATATGATCTTCTAGTAAATTTGCCGATATCAATTTGATATGATCACATGTGTTTGCACCACTAGCACATACTAAGGGACCTAAATACTCTTCTAATCCAAGTATGATCTTCACCTCGCACTTCATGTGAGCTTGTTGAATCAGAAAGTTAGGGATTGTGAAATACCTCTCTTACACTCCATAAGTGAACAACTCAAACCCCTTCAAATCAACATTGGAATTGCCTTAACCAACTAAATCCTCCAGAGGAGATCACAAAACAATATTTTAGTTAGGTATGATTGATTGGGATAGGCATCCATTAATGCCCACCAATCTAGTTTCATTATAAATATTTTGAAACATAGCATTGTTGTATCATATGGTACTTACAAAATCTTGTTATAAGCAAGTGTTAAAAAAAAACATGGATTAGAAGTGCGTCGTAACCAAGGACGTGAAAGTCAAGGTATAGTTTCCCTACTCTCCCCTGCAATCCACTCAGCTTGTTGTAGGGATACGACACTATACCATGCAAGCCGAACCATTGATCCGCACTTGACATAAGGTATCTCAGTGGCCCAACTTAGGATATCACCAAGGAGCAATTGTGAGTGCATTTGACTCATGAAGTTAGATATTTCCTTTGGTAGGTGTTTCCAAGTACTCTTGATTGGAACATTGGCCCCATTGTCGATAGAACGAGCTCTTTGTTACCTCCACTAGTTTATTGATGAGTGGATACCTTTATCACCATCAATTGTGCTTTTGGGAGGCCCATTTACATTTGAGAGGAAGGACGTTAGGTCTTCTAGGGAATTTACAATTATTTTATTTTTAACTACAAGTTCACTAACTCGTAATAAAAAGAACATAAATGTGGGAACTCATACACTAAAACCAACATTACACATATCACTCACTTATCACACCATTTTTCATCTGTTGTGGTTGGCATATTTTTGCATTTGTTCAATTGTGTTTAAATTCCATTATCATTCTCATCTGACACAAAGCATTCACCATTAAGGAACAAAATAACATCCTGAGATAGTCTTGTAGACTGCAAGGCCTATCCCCTCTCTCGAAGGGTGTTTTTTCACCTTCTTCCCATGGTTCACAAGGAAGGTACCCTAGCCGGGACTGCTCCTATGCTACATTGGTAGGATCAATTGGTTGATTCCAAGTCTTTCTAGGTGCATTTTATCCTCTCGTAGAAACTATTAATTACACCACTTCTTCCCCATCGGAATCACTACCCCGTTGTCTTATCCCCTTGGAGACACCTCGATTCCCTTTGACCCATCCTCTCTCATTGGAGGTAAACCATTTTTTACAACACCACCTGGGTATCCCCCTCATGGAAATCACATCCCACACATATTGGCTATACCAATAGTCCATACCTTACCATCCATGGCTACTTTAAATCTACCTGATTTGGCCAAACTGATCAATGATCCCATAGCTCATGATCCCACGTGGTCGGCTATGCCAGATAAACTTCCCTTTGATATCCCTAAATTCGAAGGAAAACAAGGAGAATATCCTGCCAAACACATTATGGCTTTCCATCTATGATGTTAATCTAACAACATAGTGGATGACCCCGTAAGGCTTCGCCTCTTTCAGCGTACTCTCACAAGAACGACAACCAAATGGTATGTCAATTTAACAAGTGCAACCCATGCCACATTTGCAACATTGGCCATGGCGTTTATTACTTACTTCCAGCTCATGATTCGACATGACCTTGGCCTCAAAATTCTCACAAAGTTTCAGAAAAACACATCTACCCACATCACGGATCACATCCATGAGTGGCACAGGCGTCGTACATTGTGCAAGATCGATATACAACCACCCTTTTTGTTGGATTGGTTTATCAAATCTCTCCAACGCGCCATGGCTAAAGATGTCATCACCTCCATTCTGCAAAGCAAGGAAGAGGATATTCTGAAAGCGTAACATTTCGATCTTATATATGCACAATCCGACTTCCTTTACATTATCCTCTCTTATGCCCCTCGGCATCGGTCCTTGGATCCTACACCTTCGAGCTCATCACATTCGGTGGACGGGATTATTGGGTATGTTTCCCATATAGGAAAGGTTCCACCTACCATGTCAGTTCCATTTAAAATGGTTCCATATTACCGATCCATTCCACTTGTGTCGGTACCCCTTACACCAATACCAACCCCACCAGTTGGTCAATACCAATATAGACCATATAGTCCTATGTACTCGAACGTTAGCCAAGTGACGATGGTTCCTACACCACCAATGGAACAAGCCATTCCTACATCCACCTCTTATGGAATGAAAACTACAATTTTCCCATCCCTGGGGTACAACCCTTATTATCCTTTCCCATTCCCAACTGGTTAGCAACATGCTCCCCACGTGGGGGTCAACCTAGTTCAACCTTCTTATGTCCAACAAGCTCAACAATTTGAGCATTTGAATGCCACAAACCCGTAGAATCCATAGACTTGGGAGAAGAAGAAAGGGAAGAACAAACTGAATCAGCAGTCGGGGAAAAGGGGGAATACCCCTCCCCAGCAAAACCAGTATACGAGAAAACCAAAATGAAGGGACAAACAATCCCCCCAAACAAGGGAAGAATACCACCTTGAGAACCATTATTGTTTCTCCATTTGCGGCGATTATGTTCACTACACGCATCATTGTCCTCTTATTCCTGACTGCCAATAGTTAGTGGAAGAAAAAAATAAGATGATGACGAACCCTCCTTAGGCAGTGAATCCTCCCCAACCACAAACCGCCATGTTACAACAAACCTTTGCGATTCAAGGGGTAGTCACACAACAGCAAGACCCTCTCCCACCCAGAGATGGATCTTTTTAAAATATCTATACATTGGATGTAAACCTTCAGACACGAGCCAGAAGTTATGATGGGCCTTCCACGCCCCAAGTGGAAGATATTCCTATCCCCTTGGGGGGACCTCTACAGATACCTCACCTTAATACCGAACAAATCCTACGGACTCTAAAAGTTCCACTTCAGTGTACCCCTAATAACCCTCACATGAAAGTCGCCTACAATTACATTATTATGGATGACTTGGCTCAATCCCCTACAACTATGTCCACATTAGAAGTGTTATAGTCTTGATCAACACAGATAAAGGAATTATTCTATGCACTTGGTGTCATCGATCCTTCCGAATCACACCTCATGACCTTTGATCTCGACAAAGGTGATCTGCGACTACCATCGTCGGTTGCATTTCAAGTTCTAGACACTATAAAGAATGTCATGACCCATCGATTTATCATCAACGAAGGCGCATCCACTTGCGTCATGTCTGCAAAAGTCTGGAAATGATTAGGGTCTCCTAAGTTGGTCCCCTCGTCTATTTCTCTTCACACATATGATGGGATACCATCCCAACCAAGAGGATTGTACCAAAATGTCCCCATAGAGCTAGGGGAAAGATTGTTATGATTGATATCAAAGTATTCAATGATGAACTCGATTACAACATCCTCTTGGGGCGTAGTTATATGTATTCCATGAAGGCAGTTTCCTCCTCATTATTTTGTATCATGATGTTTCCATTAAATGTGAAGGTGATTACCCTTGACCAACTTAACTACTATGAACCTAATACTACAAGCAACCCCAAAAATGTCCTACCGATTGTACTGGGCGATGATCAATCATATGTTGACATTACCCCCGGTATGTATAGGGACTCCAATTTATTAGGAGTATATTTGAGAACACCACCAAAGATCCCTACATCGACTGATGACCTAATGTGCACAATTTTCACCGCTGAAAATGGAGCTTCCTCCACCTCAACATTGTCATTAGCACCACCGCTGAGTCATGGCATTGAACAAACGTTCAGTCCATCAGTACCACCAATTTTTCAAATCCCATTCTTGTATCATCCCATGGCTTTACAAGGGGTGTCGGTTATGGCTCAGTTAACTCTACCTGGGCTAACTTTGGGAATCTCGATTTGGTACCTTACACCACCCTTCCTAGGGATGGCTTCTAAACCAGTCACCCATGATGATTGTGTCCATGTTTCAGCTAGTACGGCTGCAAGGCACGTAACACGTTCAGTTACGATAGCCCAACCTATGACATCCAAAACTACACCACAATCGATCATCCCTAAGACCACTAATGGGGGCACGAAACAACCAAAGTTGAAAGGTCCCCTATTACCCAACCCAACAGAGACTAATAATCCTAAAGTAGGAGGAATCAACCAACAAGAGTTACAAGCACTAGTTATGATCAATACTCCCAACCAAAGGGTCACACCACCGTGTTCTCTTTGTGGACTTCAAGGCCACACAACCAGCTTATGTCCTACTCTATCAGAGCTAAGGAATTTTCTCAACACTCCCGTTAGCATCACCCAGGATCCACCAACAGTAAAAGGGGGCACATCACCCTCGTCCACATCTAAGTCCAGAACACTACGCACAAACCACGCATGTTCCATATTTTCTCAGTATGGGCACTATACACGTCACTGCCCTGATCTCCCTCGCTATCAGGAATCTCTGGAAACCATTCACCTCATAGCACCCTTGGAAGATACCTCACCTCCCTTCTCACCAGAGGCGACCCCTATCCCCGCAATCATTAAAGTGACCCTGACCAGTCCCTCCCCACGGTGGGATGATTCCATACTTGATCAACAGTTGTCGCAACATCCACAAAGCCCAACCATTGTCCTAAATCGTACTAATGCCACAATACTGTGTCACTCATGGAACTTAATGTCTCACAATTCATTCTAATTTCCTCTCATCACAGTATTTCACACTCTACGTGCAACCCAAAGTCGATTAGTCGATAACCTCACCCCTTGTGGAACCACACTTCCTACAGTAATTGAGGAGGATGTTGAACCAATAGACTCCAACATCTAAAAAAACACATCACATTCATTAGATACCTAGAGATATCTTGATCCCCCATCACCGATTTCCTGTGAAGCGCTAGATCCCTTAATATTCCCTCTAGACGAGATTCTAGCACCCACCCCAACTGTCTACATCTCAATCCAATTCCTCTTCCGCCCCAGACTGAAGACCCGGGTTCTTCTAATGAGTATATGTTAGAAGAATACATCTTCACCACATATGAACAAATAATCGAGGCCATGAATGCTACTGAACCTCCATGGAACACCTTCCATCATAGATCCTCAGTGGCGCGTAGGCAATAACCACGTATACTACTCGGTAAACAACAATATACCATCGACTCAAAAGACTTTTCACCCCCTAGTCACATTGATTGGTTCAAAAATACTATCCCCACCCCATATGCGTTTGAATAAGGTATTATTTCCAATACATCCCCTACCATACAGGTTGATATTTCCGGAACACCAGGAGTAGTCGAAAACATCTCTATCGGGGATTCCTTCTCACCACAGGAAATCACTGATTTTACCACTCTATTTAAAGAGTTTATTGACTTCTTTGCATGGTCCTATGAATAAATTCCAGGTCTTAACCTCGGAAATTGTCGAACATCAAATTGACTATTGTCCTGATGCCATCCCTGTCCGATAAAAACAACACCTGGTCCACCCTTCTAAGGGCCCCGCAATCAAAGCTGAGATCGAAAAACTCTTGCAAGACGGATTTATTTTTCCCATCGCTTACACATCATGGGTGTCTAACCCCATCCCAGTTACCAAAAAGCAGGGAAATATTCATGTTTGTATTGATTTTCGAGACCTCAATTTAGCCTGTCCTAAGGACAACTTCCCCACACCATTCATCGACCAAATCGTTGACTCATGTGCGGGTAGTGAAATGTTGTCCTTTATGGATGGGTTCTCCGGATACAACCAAATATGCATCTGCCCCCAAGATTAGTATAAAACTGCATTTACCACACCATGGAGCACCTTTTCTTAAAAAGGCATGCCCTTTGGTATAAAGAACATCAGAGCCACTTTCCAGTGAGCAATGGCATACATCTTTAACGACTTGCCTCACATCATCCTCTCCTTTTTAGACGACCTTACCACCAAGTGCCAAAAATGATGCGATCACCTCCAAGACCTTCATACCATATTCACAATATGTTGCAAGTATAATATAGGATTAAACCCCCTCAAGTGTGTATTTTGCATCACCGTCAGTCGCCTCTTAGGATTCATAGTTTCCAAAGATGACATCACCATCGACCCTTCCAAGGTGCAAGCCACCTTGGAATTACCAGCACCACGAACCCAACAATAGTTACAGAGTGTCCAAGGTAAGGCCAACTTCCTTCATCGTTTTGTCCCGGCTATGCCACTCAGGCCCATGGATTTTTACAGCCTCTCAGAAAATGTATACCATTTAAGTTGGATGACTATGCCCAAACTGCTTTCGATGCCCTTAAACAAGCATTGTCCTCAACTCCCCTCATCTCTCTGCAGGACTTTGACAAAGATTTAATCTTGTATATATCTGCATAAGCTTTCATGGTAACCAACGTACTAGTCCAACCTGTCAAGGACCACTAGGAACATATCATATATTACATCAGCAAAACCCTCGTTGCACCTGCACTCAACTACACCCATGATGAGAAGCTTGCAATTGTTGTAATCCTTTTTGTACAAAAACTCTACCACTGCATTCTTCTTCAGAAAACAACCATTGTTGTTGATTCCAACCCTATGCAATACATACTTATCCATAGGCTTATCCATAATAAATTTTCATAGTGGATCGTTATATTACAAGAATTTGACCGCAAATTTGTTATTCCCAAAAGCAATAAATCCATGAGCTTATCCAAACTCATTACAGACCTCCCCTCTACCACCACAAGAGAGCTTGTTCAAGACCAGTTACCCAATGAGAACCTCTTTCTCATTACGGTCGAAGACCCTTAGTACGATGATATCCTTCCTTATCTCCGCACCCAGAATTTTTCTCCCCACTTATCTCATGATGATCGCCGCAAAATACACCACCAGACACCGCGATACCTCCTCATCGGAGACTTCCTATATCATCTTGGTAGCGACACTATTCTTCAATGATGTCTAACGCACGAAGAATATGAACAAGTTCTCAATGATTTCCATAATGGCGCGTGTGGTGGAAACCTCTCTGGATTAGCCACCGCCCAAAAAATCCTATGAGCGGGATATTTTTGGCCCTCCGTAATCAAATATTGTATATGTCATCAAACGGTGTGCGAATTGTCAGGTCTTTTCCTACAAAACATGATCTCCTCCCGCACCACTCCATCTAGTCTCACTATTGGCCCATTTTTCAAATGGGAAATTGACTTTATGGAATTCCATCTGGCTTCATCCCAAGGTCACCACCATATAATCATCGTCATCGATTATTTCACCAGATGGGATGAAGCGATGCCCACATTTGATTGTAAAGAAGTGACTGTTGCACGGTTTTTCTTCAACCACTTCATCTCCCACTTCGGCGTTCCCAAGAAACTTGTCTCTGACAACTGAAGATACTTCCATGACAATATGTTCAAATAATTATCGTGGTTTTTAAGATTCAAACATGAATTTTCAACTGCTTACTACCCTCAGGAAAACAACCAGGTTGAAGTTGTTAACAAAATCCTGAAAACTATGCTCCAATGCACAGTGGAAAAAAACAAAACCAACTGGAACCACATGCTCTTTCCTTCCCTTTGGTCTTATTTCACTTCGGTCAATACTGACACAGGGTTTACCCCATTTCATCTTGTTGATGGTGTATAATTCGTCCTCCCAATAGAATGTCAAATCCCTACCCTCCAATCCATTGTCGAGTTGCTACCAGATACCCCTGCACTGGAACAATGCCTATTCACCTTGGAACACCTTGATTAAGAACTTCGTGATTCTCTTCAACGGAATGAAGCCATGAAATTTCATTCCAAGGATCACTACGATAGACAAGTATGACAACGCACCCTCAACGAAGGTGATTTTGTTCTTTTGTTTAATGCCAAGAAAGACGGTAAACCAAGACCTGGGAAATTTGTATCTAAGTGGATAGGCCCTTATGTCGTTAAGCATTATCTCCCAAAAGGAGCCTATATCTTAACTGACCATGAAGGTATTACCCTCAACAACCCGTTCAATGGGTTGTACCTCAAAAGGTTTTATCCTTAATTCTCCAGTACCCCATAGGTACGGATGTTTTGGTTATATGTTTTTTGCATTTTCAATACCTTGGTCATGTTCTTTATTACACTTGGGTATGTGCACCGTTTTTGCAGGATCCTGACCAGGACAATATCGGTGACTATTAATTTTCCACTATAAGAACAAGACTCCACCCTACAACAATATGGGTCACACACCCTACTAGAGGTATCATTCTGCAACTGGCATATAGACACTATTTACCCTCTGTTTATAATGCATTTCCCAGTATTCCCATTGATAACCATAGGGCCCCCGTTCATGTCCTTAATGTGCCAGCAACATCATGACCGTGAATATCATGTTCCCCCATGGGTGTGTGCACCATTTCTATCCACATCATCAATATTTGACACCCATGATGTCGACCCCCAACAAGTCCGAGGAATCTGAACCAGCTTGAAAATACCCTCCCTTAGAGTATCACTTTTCAATTAGGCATTTAATCCACTAAGTAGGCACTCGTCAGATTCTTCGGCGCATGTTATGAGAATGATTCACAAATCCCCCTCATACCTTCATGAGCACTTTTCCCTTCATAATATCCCTCGTATCATTAACCCCGCAAAAGCATCTATGGGTCCCCCACCCTCAGAAGTAGCCAGTTCTATTCAGTTATCTCGTAGGTATACACTACATGGCATTGATCCATGGGGCACCCGTCTTTGTGTATGCAATTTAACCCCCACTTCATCTTGGACATCATCCCCCAACCCACTCAAAACCGTGGGGACTTTTCCCATCATCAAATTGGTCCCCCGACACAGCCAAAACTATGGGGACCCCACCATTATTCTTTATGTACAAACATCTTCCCTCTTCACCTCACGTCGCGGGAACACCATATTATTTTGGCAGCACCCCATGGTCACCTTTGACTGATGTATTTGAGTCTCCATATGTTCAACAATATTTATTTTACCGATCATCATCACTCATCGTTTTGCATCTCCATCAAAGCCCTTTCATTTGCATTTTGTCTTTGTCTGTTTCAATCTGTGCCATTCTGAAAGAAAAGTTGTCGTCCCTACAACCCATATTTACATCAATCAAAGGAATTTATGAACCCCGCGCTTGTCAACCCATCTTGTGTCAGGTTTGTTCGTCCACCAGTAAGTTACAATATGATCTCATTTATCAAGATAAGACTCTTGTTTTATCATGTACTTGAGCTCTCGTCGACGTCAAAACACTACATTCCGAGAGCTGGAGTAGTTGCAGTTGTACTTTGGGATACCTTTCAATCACTATAAGGGGTCACCTCGAACTTAGTAGGGAAAGTCATTAGTGCTCCCTAACTAAGTGGTTTCCCCTATGCTCGACGTCAACATATCATCGGATAAGGGGGACATGTACTTTTGAAGGTAGCAGTGTTCACATTTGGAAATCATGGTAGCAATCTATTTGGTATAAGTGAAGCTCTCAGGAATATTTATATACCAATTTGGTCCCCCAACCCAGTGGGATTTTCATGGTCACCAACATTTCCACTTATTCAACACTCGGCACTAATCGTTGGGTTATTTACTCACATATGTATTGAAGCCTCCTTCATCCATGTTCTAGCAGTATAGTAGAGTCGACACCATGGTCCTCTCTCATTGTAATCACTTTGACAGCATTTCACGAGCATGGGTATACCCACCTCGTTTGTATAAAAACTATTCTTTATTACAGCTCCAATGATCATCACCAACAATATTCCCCCATGGGAGAACCCTATTTGTCCACATATACTTCGTCCTAACAAAACATGAGAGAAACAAAAGAAAACATGATGCATTATCATCTCTACGGTACCCTTCGAACCTCATACATCAGGGGGCATATGTTAATGCCTAAAAGTCATACACATGCGACATTTCAGTGATTCATCCAGTAAGGCATCATCAACATAAAGAATTCATATCACCACAGGCATCCTCAACATATCCAAAACACAACATGAGTACATAAGTGCCAAGGAACAGTCAAAACAAAGGGGTAGCGCGAGTAATACACAGTTGACCCACACTATATCGCAGTTTATCTAAACAACGCCTGCACTACACCCACACAAATTTTCCTTCGATATTCATGCTGTTGTCAAAATAGAGGGACCACTCACTCCCAGTTGCGCATTGAAGACTCAGTCCTCCCCAAAGATACGAATTCATCTCCTCGCACACTTGGTGGCATTAATCAATCCCCCTTGTGTACCTTGGAGCTAGTTCTTGAAGGAGGAGAGTTCACATTTGGATCTAGTTGTTTGTTGGCCACCTCTTGGCCTATAAAAGGAATCCATTGGCATGCATTTTGTAGAGAGAAATCATAGTAAGGTTATGATGTTGGATTTAGGTTGGATCTTCCTCATATCCCACCATTTCCTACCATTGTAAGCATTCCCAAGCTCCCTTGCCACCTTCCATCTAAGGGCAAGTGTTTCTCTCCATTGTTTTACCATCTACTTAGCATTTAGTTTGGACAAGAAAGGCCTCCCTAAGGGATATTGTTGGATTCACTTGAATCCCACACCTCCTAGGTTTTGTACAACTATTCCATTGGGGAATACAAGAGTGATTTAGCATATCTTTGGTTGTTGTTGAAGTTTGTATTCTCCCCCCATCTCTTTCATTTTTTTATTATCAATATTTCTATGTTTGAATGTGAACTACACTAAAAATATCTTGCAAGATCACTTGGAGGAATACCAACTAAACCAAAAATGGGCTCCAAGGATTGAGGCCCTGCTGCAACCTACAAGGCTTAGCCCCTTCCACAACATACCCTATATCATCAAATGTTTCCTTCCCAAGGGTTTGTATGTGATTGCACTCCTAGAAGGAGGAATTATTGGCAACCCTATCAATGGGTTGTACTTGAATAAATTATACCCCTGGCCCATACCATCATTTTTCAATAAACATTGAAGATAAATTGCAATTTTCATTCTTTTTAGTTTTTTTATTTTATTATTTCTAGACTCATTGTTTCTCAAAAACTAGTTTTTCCTTTGTAGATGAATTCAAATACAGGTTGATATATTTGCTTCATCGAAGAAGGAATTCATTGGTAGAAAAATATTGCACCCATTGCTTGGGACATTTACACATCAACACATATGATTATCCACACTAGTGATGCATTATTTGGTCAAGCCACTAACAACCAAGTAGAATATGATGTTGTCATCGGATTATTGGTGGATTCCATTCATTTCCATGTTCTCCATATCCACTTCCACCCGAATTCTCAACTCCTTGTCACCTAATTCAACAATGTCTTCCACATTCATGATCCATGCCTTTTTCAAAAGTACATAAGAGTGTAACTTTTGGCTTGACAGTTTGAAACCCTTATGTTCATCCATGTCCCTATAAGTTCTAATACATTTTTTACGACATCACAAATCAAGTTTTGGATTAGAAATCATTACATTGATTAGTGCACTATTCATTAAAGGAGATAAACATTTATGTTTTTATCATCATACAACATCACATACATTTGAGTCATAAATATGAAAACACAAAAAATAAGCATGTGCATATATATACATATAACATGTCATGTACATTATTTTCCTCAAGGGACACATACAAAAATATCCTTATAGGTGGTACACTAGAACACCGTCTTTCATAGGAAATAACTAAAACTAAAGGTACAAAATGAATCCCAAGTCCCATATACATCTCTAGTCCTCTCCATCTCAGGGAGGAGGGGGACCCATCAAATCTAGGGGCACCATGACCTCCAGAGTTATTGATACTGCTGGTGCAAGTGGTAGCCTAGTTGTTGGACCCATTGCTACAGGGGGAGGTACTGCTCCTGCACCTGTAGGATCGGATACTGTTGCGGATCCTTGTTCCATCCTCATATGATGGCTCTCATTAGAAATAGATGCTTTCCACAATAACATGTGCCACCTAGGGATGACACCCTCCAAGATATAGAGAGAAGTCTCCACTGGACGATCATCCAAATTGACCCAGAGCTACTCATCCATTCCCTCGAGGGTGTTTCTCAAGCTTGACATAAGTAGCATTGGGGTCACCCCTACTAGGGATCCCCCACCAATACCTAAACCTTCCTCCCTCTCCTTAGGTAAGGCCTCATCTCGATGGAAACATTGACATCGAGCTTAGCCAGGATCGATTCCTATAGCAACCGACACAACTCCCATTGGAGGAGGGACAAGTATTATAACTGCAACCAACAAACAACATCATAGTGAGTATCTCAGAATAGTCAAAATATGCATGAAATAAATAAACAAAATTAAAGTTTGAACAATTTATAGTACAATATTTACTCACCCATGGGTCCCTACCCATCACTAGGAATGCAAGGTAGGAGATTCATGTATCCTAGAAGTCTACCCCATGCTAGGGGTACTACTCCATAGGCCCCCTCTTTTTCCTCCAAGTATTTCGGGGTGAACTCCTAGCCCACTTGACCACCACTAGTATAGGGCATCAAAGTGCCCCAAAATACCATGCAAGGCTCCCTCAACCCCTGAACAGGTACAATAATAGGAAGTTTCAAGGAATGATCCACTCAAAGAAAAATGAGCACAATATTGACCCGTAGTATAAATGGTCGTGCCCATGTATACTGGATTTGCTCAACTAAGAGTGCATATTGACAACCAACATGTGCAACTAGGAAAAATGCCACCTTTTGACGAGGACCTTCTCCACAAGGATAAACCAACATCCAAAAATCTAGTGGCTCATAGTTGCCCCAACATGCGAACTACAATGTTCACTACTGCCCTCATAGTCAAATCAACAATACATGATAGGAGGATACTTCCATCCTTCTTTGCATTGGGGTTTCCCCCATAGTACTGGGAAACCAATTAATATAGGTTCCACTACCCACTCATTAATGGATGGGTCTCCTCTCGGATGCCCCAAATCAGTTACCCAATCAAGAAATATATGTCAAAACAGGTGGGAGAGATCCTCTCACTGTCCACTACAAAACGCCCCAGGTGAGGGATACATAAATGTATTGACTCCCGCAAGAGATTATTAGTAGACTTAATCATGGAACAATCCTAGTATTTCAGTATCCCTACCAAAACTAGGGTTACTGAGCCACCAAATCTTGCAAGGCATTGAAGTGGCTCTCACACCACTCAATAGAAATATATTAGTATGCCTTACAAAACCAATGGAAAAGGTGATTTAGTCTTCAAAAAATTAATTTATCATAGTAAAACAACAATAAAATGAGAAACCACATGACTTTTGGCAAGAAAGTCACTCGGTCGTGTGACATATGCCAAACACACAACCCATGCACCAAAATAGTGCAGGTGTTTCTCTAGATATTTGTGCTTCCACATGATTGGTATCACAACTAGCCACATGGATAAATAGTGTGGTTGAGCATACTCATCCCGTACGCAGGGCACAACCCATCCCAATTGGCAGCCACACCAATTCGTCACGTAGGAGATACAATAACTAGACGTGCAAGGGCGCAATTATTAGCACATATTGTCACACAGTTTATGCAAGTGGAGCCATAAATCCACATCCCACACAATGCATGATTATTGAAGTAATTCCCATGCTTTTCTATCCAGGAATTCCTTCAAAACTCATGCTACCACATAAAAAACATTTGCAAGCTTCCATATGACTACCCAGTGTCCCTAAAAGCAAAACTAAGCAAATAGAAATGACAAGGAGGTGATGGTGGCTTACTTGGAACTCATTGATTATAAAACACCAATCCAATTATCCAAAATAATAAAAGTCGTTTTAGGGAAAACACAACTGCAACAATGAAAATGATTTTTGAAATGTGGGCCCCACCCCTATATACAGTCATTTGCTTCAAAACTTCAACCAGCTCGTTCAGGATATCTGTGACTTCGATCGACAAGCTGTCAGCACCATCATGATCAATATCATGATCTCTTCATCATCGTAGCATGTCTTTCATCTCCCACTAAACTTCATCAGGATCCTATTTTTTTACCATTTTCTCAAGTACGACTATCCATTTTTTATGTCAATTACACCATTGAATTCTTTATCACGTACAATATTATAGGATGGTATTTGTTTCATGTGTTCAATATTTTGGTTAAAAAAATTCAAAAATCCACTCATTAATTAGCTCACTACACCTTACTAGGTATACCTCCTTAACCCTACACATAGGCACTGTATCACCCCTTTACACATTTGTAATGTCCCCAATTAAATAGTTTTCAAATAAACAATTAAGTTGGCCTATCCAATTCCTAAGGGTTATGTGGGAAATTAAAATATTGATATTTAACCCAAACGCCTATATTTTCTCATGGAAATTCATAATTATAAATTGATGGTGAAAAATAGGCCAATAAATTATGGAGAAATCATTAATTGCTCCAAAATGAAGTGGCATGGGGTCCTAGTTGGACTTGGGGGCGCATAAGTGGATATGTGGGGTCCATATGAGGGAATATTCCTCCTTTACACATGGAACCATTGTCAAATTCGAATTTTGAGGGATAAGTAACTCCCATGGGAAAAGTGAAAAGTCACAAGGCTATTTTTAGTTAATGACAGATTTTATGACAACCCTATGACGCCTTATTATACTTAAGATAGATTCCCTTACAACTATTATGACAATATGAAAGATTCTCTGACATTTATGACATGTAAGAGATAAAAAATAGACCCAAAGAGGGCGCATGAGGTGTGTGGGTCCCAAGGAAGCTTCATGAAGGATTCCAAGTCTAAATTCATGAAGGAGATCAAGCAAAATCAAGACAAGTGTCACTTGGGTTAATGTAACAACCAAGATTAACACTAATTCGAGTTAATGAACCAAGAGGAGGGAAATTCAAGTTTATTGGAGGGAAAGGATGCCAAGGATGTTATTAAAAGAGGAGAAAGTCGAATTGGGTCATATTTTGGTCATTTTTCATTTGCATCTTTGCAATTTGGGAGTGCTTTAGCTTGTCCTTACATGTTGATGTTCATCCTCCCTATCATTGAACCAATTTCGAAGGTGAAATATCCCTGTCCAAGTTGATTGGAGAAGAGTCCATTCAGACCTCTTATCAAATATTAATGAATGTATTTTTTTTTAGGTTCCACTCCCTCTACAGTTCAAGTTCATCTCTCATGTCTTTCTCCACTATCTCTTCTCACAATCTTCTCTCAATGTCCATGTTCATTTGTTGATGGCACACTCATAGTTCTATAAAATTTGTGGAGAATGATTTTGTGACTCCATTGTGATCATATCTGATGTATATCATTTTATTGAGCTGCATCTTTGATCCATAGCTCGAAATTCCATGTCTTTTGTGTAAACATTGCAAGCAAACCATCAATTCGAGCTAGTTTCCCCTCTACTTTCATATGGAATTTTTGGAGTAATTTTATATCTATTTTTATCATAAATTCTCTGAGATTTTGCAAATGCTTATAGAATCGTATGGTGTAATTTTTATGACCAATATATTATATGCATTCCTCTTTGGTTTTTGATTAAATATTGTGAAGCAAGTTCCATGTCCATTGATAACTTTTCCAAGCAATTTCTATGTCTCACAACATTTTGTTTTATGGGAGTGATAGAAGATTATAGAACCTGATTAATGATGCATTTTGGTTTCCCTTTAGTTCCTTAATCAAATCCAATTCTCTATTCAGAAATTAGGGAATTTCGTAAAGTGTTTGGGAAACCAAAAAGGTCCAAGACCAGTTGGGGTTTTAACATCGATTTTTCTAGTATTTCCCCCTTTCACGCCTTCTTGATAAATGAAATACATGGATGTATTAAATAATTGTATGAGTGTGTAATATATGAATTAGTATGTCCTAATACCCTTCAATCCCCTCCATACATAATTCTAAATCATTTGGGTGCATTTGGAGCAGTTTGGGTTCACTAGTCCAAAGTTCGAAATTGGCCAAATTTGAGCAAACTTGAATAACATGTCAATAGGAGTTTCATAATGCGACCATTGAGTTTTTGAGGTATTTTAGGATGTTTTAAATCACATAGGTTCCTTCCATAATAAATTTGGAAAGGTATGGAGGTGTTTGGAACAAGACAAAGAAACATTAGTTTCCTAGTTTTCCTAGTTTCAAAACTAGACAAAGTACTGAAGGAGGATGTATGCGAAGTGTTTGTAAAAAGACCTCAGCCACACAATCTTAAGAATCCACATATATCATATTTTCAATCCAATTAGAATCTCCATATCACTTTCCTAGATCTTCCTCAGTTGTCTCATAACCCTCGAATTCACTAGTGTTTTTCCCCTTCTTTCCTTCTTGAGAAAGAATGCTTCCACTATCTAAAGTTTTAAGCCTCTATTGAAATATTTTGTGATAGTGTGCCTAATTTTTCCAAAAAGGGACATTACAACATTGCACATATCCAGTTATTTCACTGATATCATTAATGTTCTCAAAAAATCCCGACAATTTGCATCACACCTACCTTTATATGATTTCTTTGCTAGTTCATAGCATTCTACCTCCATGGGTATGCATGCCATTACAAACCCTTGTATTAATCCCCCATTTTTCTTCACCTAAATACTGAGGAATACATTCACCATTTCACCAAGGAAGCCAAATGTCTTCCCTCTATGCACTTTTTTTACCAACCCTATGTATTCCATGACATATTATTGTTATGATTCAAAAATTATCCCTTATCCCCACCATGATTAGTATACTATTTCCATTCGTCTCCATCTCATATACCCCCAAGAAGACCCACCATGGGGCCCTTCCTACTGACCATAACTCCATTAACACTTTAAAATCCCTACAAGAACACTATGCATGGTATGTACTCATTGGTAACCTATACTCTTGCTTTTAACACTTCCATCATTCTTTTATTAATTTGTAAAAAAATAAGTTCCTCAACACACTCAAAATGAATCAACAATTTCAGTTATCATCAATTATTCTTTGGGAAGAAACATCCGTAATCATATTGTACCAATTATTGTCCACCTATCAATACCTTCATTATTATCACTGTCACCCTGTAACATGGTCCATTTCACCCCAGTTTGACATTACTATTTGATGTCCAGTTTACAATATATTCAATCCATTGGCTCTGCCTAACATTGAGTCACTCTACACCATTGATTGAAGATTGATTCCTAGAAACAGTGACCCATTCATACGATGATTAATGGAATTCATGAACCTCATGCTTACCATCTTATCTCATATTGAGTTTTTCATCAAGCTCATTAGCTTGTGCAATATATTCTTTCTCTTCATCAATGAGATCCACATCTAAATATATTCCTTCACTCTCATTGGCTTCAACAACACATATTATGAGAGTTACGGTAACAGTATTTGTACCTTGGTTACCTCTCCACCCAAAAATGTTAACATCAGACTGAGCAAGAAGAGTTATCATTGCTCCTTGCCTCAGTAGTCTCCCCTGTGCTCGACATCAAGTCCTTTCTCGCATCAAGGTGAATCGTGCATTTGTAATATCCTGAGAAAAGACTATTTTTATTTTTACATTTAATTGTCCTTACACACTTATTTTGTTGTGACAGGTGTTGAGTTAAATGAACTATGGAAGCACCTAATTGGTTATTTTGGGTGTTAAGAAAGTGAGCTCTGAATAGAACCAAAATTATTAAATGATTTGAGCAAGTGAGCTCTGGAACATCTAAATTATTATAACTAGTGTTGAGCATAAGCTCTGGAGCACTAAGACAATTGAATTAATAGTGTTGAGCAAGTGGGCTCTAGAGCACTATTAGTTGAGTAAGTGTTGACCAGTAATGCTCTAGAGCACTTAGACTCAGGACGATTAACTGATGTTGAGATGGGAGCTCTAGAGCATCAGTAATCCATTGGAATATTTATTTAATACTCAAACTATTATTATTTTATTCTTTCTAATTGGTTGGGACTGCCACTCAAAGAGGGACTGAGCATGCAAGAGTTTAGAATGTTCAATATCTAATAACTAAAGATCAAACTAGATGTTAGGTGAGTAAAATTCTTATTAAAGATAAAAATAAATTGTGAGGATTAAAATAAACTAAATTATTAATTAAATATAAAAACAGAACTGTAAGTATGTCTTACGATTAACTGAGTGAGTTAAGCCTAAATCCTAGCAACCTTTTTCTCATAAAATATTATAAGTAGCAAAGAGAGGAACTTTGCAGGGGGGAAGTGTTTTCCAAGTTCACTGGAGGGTTCAGCCATGAATCTAAGCGCTCAAACACAAGATTTCTGATATTTGGTGTGTCATAGAAAGAGGATTGTGGGGAAAGTAAGGGAATTTATTTGTTAAGAAAGATTCACACCAAGGGCTGGTAAACGGACCTTGTGACTACTATGATGTTAGTAAAGAAGATAGCAAATTTACCCTAGGCCTTCTAGATCTTTCCATGCCCAGTTCCACTCGGGGGTGACCTGTGGAACAATCTAGGAACGGGTTGAGGTCTATGGTTGGGTGGAATGTGGAATTTCCTAAGTCAGTCGGATTGCAACAAAATAGTGATAAGTATCTTCAGTTTTTCTTCCATTATTATATCTCTGAGATTTTATGTTATTGATCAGTATTTATTACTATTAGGTTATACTGTCCATGAAATTTTGTGTCATTTTCATATTTGTTAAAAGTTGTCTGAAAGATTGTTTTATATACCAATATTATTAGAAATTTCATTTCTAATTATTTATCATGCAGAATATTGAGTTTTAAATATCGTAGTTATTGATAAGACCATTGGTAGAAATATTTAGCCATGGTTACAGGTTGTCTGTTTGAGGGATATTTCATTGATGTATAATTAGGGAGAAAATTCCCATTTCACCCATGCAGAGAGCGAACTCCAAAAAAGATTGGATTCCGGGACATAGCCCTAAGCTCTACTTGGTTATTTAATATATATTTATAAAGGATATATATTGAATAAAAAGGAAACTCATAATTAAATATGTAGGACCCATATACGAGTAAACAATCATACATATATACTAAAAAGAACCCTTACACTTTTACATAGATCTCATATATATTAAACAGAACTCTGTACTAAATAAACATAAGCATATATATATATATAACTTAACCAACTCTCATCCACATACAAGTCTCACTAACTTTACTATTGGTAAAACACCAATATTATACCCAAACTTTGTGAGGATCAATATATATATATATATATATAGTAATGAGGCAACTCTTATATCCACATATACTTACTATTGGTAAAACACCAATATCATACCCAAACTCGGTTAGGTTTAGTAAATATATATTTATAAAGGATATATATTTAATAAACAGTATATATATATATATATACAAAGCTCACATATAGTCATATATCATTTAGTAAACAGAATATGATACCAACAATATACATATCTTAACTAAACAGAGCTTATGTATATGTGTACATCCATAATTTATATAAACATCAAAACAATCTCATAAACCTTCATAGCATATAAACTTCATAAAACTATTATTATTAATCATTTCTTCAATCTTCCATGATTCAAGGCACACATGAAGTCGTTACTTCATACAGGCCTAGGATTGAATCCCATAATTACTCTTATAATAAATAATTAGAATTACGAATTGAAAAGTAAGGCTTTTCCCATACCCTACAGGATTGCAAACGAAGATTTAAATACAATAATGATTTCATAATTATAAACTGAAAGCAATGGAGCCACAATAGATTCATCTTCAGTGAATTTAGTCATAGACTAGCCAAGACAACGTGGATAGACTCATATTATAGCTAACAGTAAAACAAAATAAATAAAACCCTAGATAAACAGTACCAAATCCAAAACCGATGTGATTTACCATGTAAACATATAGGAACCAAAATAGCAAATACATTGCATATTAATTTGATTTTAGAATTAGGGCTCGAAAGCCATTACTTGCAAAACCTTGTACATAACCATAAAGAAATGCCTAAAACAGGCTTAAACATTGAAATACATAACCCATGGGCAAAGTTCTCATTTAGAAAATGATTTCAAACTCAAGCAAATGAGTATGCCCAACAAAGAGAAACTGATAAGCTCGCCAACAACCCCTTATCTCTCTAAATGGCACATCCATTAGCCATACAATACATCCAAGTCACAAAACCAAGACACACATGAAACCCATCAATGTGGACTGCATAGAGAACCTTCTACTGAATCTCATGTGGGGAAATGGTCTCCAATGGACCTGGGGCTTACTAGGGCCATTCGCTTCAGAGGACTCTTTTACCAAATGATTCAAAACCCAGCAAGCAGCCTATGAATAGTAATCAACGAACCCTTCTTTCCTGACTTGCAAGAGCCAAACAACGAAACCTGTTAGCATACATTTAACAGCCTCTGCAAGTAAAAAGTAAAAGAGGAAATGAGAAGTAGGAACGATGATGAGGAACGTTACCTGGATTCCTTTCAAGCATGAGCACCCTCGAAAATGGTTGTATGCAGACCGAGAGCTACGCTCTGGTCATGTGCATACATCCTCCAGCAATGAAGAAGGGAGGAGCCTCTTATCCTTACCTCCAAACACCCAAAAACATCACAAGGCATTCAACTGCAATTTGCTTAGGGTATTTCGCAATACGTTTTGCCAGCGTGGATATCCCTCACGAGCTTGTCACATGGCTCCCATTAATTTCATAGCTACCCCCACTAAGGATTCAATCTTTTACCCATCGCCTATAGTGGGATCCCATACAAATGTAAGTTATGCGCTTAGATGTAGGATTTTTGGACATAGGGTTAAGTTTCCCATTACTTCAACACAAACCATTACCTTTTTGCCTTGATACTATAAGAGTTATCCTTTTAGGTCAGCCTTAGCTTAGAGTTCCTCCAATGTCACATGTCACAAAGAATAAATATGCATTATCTCATTTAGAAGCTAATTAATCCCAAGTCATTGGTGGGCCTCGGGGCCCCTCCAAAATGCATTAATCATCAAATTATATTGCAGAAAGGTGTAGTAAATCATAGTTAAACAGGCATAGACACTCTAACAGGAATCCACTAATGAAACAAAACCAGAAAACAAACACAACATTCTAGTAAAGGAATATGAATCAAATATAAGTATTGGAAAATCATATCAATAATCAAGGTACAAACAAGAAAATCATACCAGGTCGAGACTCGATACTATGCAAATAATCGACGTATTGATCACAAACAACACATAACCAAACATGTTATCCATAGTCTTTACTCAGTACTGAAGTTAATTTTAAAGGAAATCTTAGGTCTTGCATTTAATTATACCCCATACAATTTTTTTTAGGGACATTACAAGTGGTATCAAATCCAAGTTCGAAAACTCGAGGCTTATGAGCCTACACTACCGCTGCAAAACTAACAAACTAATAAAACTTGTTTGCTTGCTCATTGAAAACTTTTTCAGGACAAGACAAACAACATGAATGTTAAGAGAGAGGATAGTCATCATGGGAACCTGAACTCAATACCTCAGTGTAATGTCCCTTTTTTAAAATTTTAAGAAAATGCCCAGTTTTCCACTTTTTCCCCTATTTTGACCTTTGACTAGTTTTGATGCCTAGGTCCCAATTTTGGTCCAAATGGTCCCAAATATTCAAGGAAGGTGTATTAATGATATTAGAACTTAAATATGATGTTCAGGGATGATATATGGCCACCAAAAGACCTCTGCAAACTCTCTTGAGATTCTGGTTCAAGTATACAATTTTACTAGTAATTTGGAGTTCAAATCCCCCTGGGGTAAGTACTGAAAAGAGCTTCCCAAATGCCTCCAAACCCACTCGAATTTATGAACAGAGGTAGGGGATGATTCATGGATGTTATTAAGGTCCCAAATGCATCATTCATTAGTTATAAGGTCTATTCCAACCCTCTCCCAAACAACAGCAAAAACCACTAATTCGACCCTTGGGGAAATGGCACCAAATCTTCTTCAAATGCAAATAAACTGAGTATAATGGCTTCAAATGCTCAAGTACTGAATATTAAACTTGTAATACACATTAATGGCAGTCCATTCATCAAAAATATATCATATAAACATTCCTTTATTCGAAATCATCATCATTATAATGGCATACATCAATGTAGTGGGGAAATGGACATTGTTTGCTCATTAATATTCATTTTTACACACAACCACATGGTATTTCGACCTGATACTTCCTGAAGGTGAATAATAGAGTATATAATGCTATTACAATCATAAATATATCAATAGAAGCTCTCCCAAGAATCACAATAGCTCACCAAAAACGTTCTCCCTCAAGGAGCATGAATATGCCTTCAAAACTAGAGATGGTTGAGAGATGGTGCTGCACTAGAAAAAACCACGAGCTGCCCTGTAGCTGGTACCTGAAAATAAAACTCCATTAAATCTCCATGAAAGACTTGAGTGGCCTCTCCAAACACCAACTTGGATGGGAATCTTTCACCCTCGAAATTGGCTAAGGCAAGAAACTAGTCATCCACTAACTCTCTCTTCACAAATGCAATTTTTCTCAAATCATCAAAAGCCATTATAATACTTGATTTCTACATTTTATAACCAATATTAGCCTTCTAAGGGTCGAAATCCTCTCAATAACTTCAAGATATGTCCACTTAGGAAATATTCCACATTTGCCACTTGTCTCCTAGTTCCAACCTTCCATCTTCTCCCAAATTCGAATCTGAGTCTCTTTGGATTCTTCCATTCCCATGAGAACCTTCCTTGAACCTATTTTTGGGGTTAACATGTCATAATGGTCAAATTTCAAAGGTCAAGTCTGCAATTTGTCATAGTTGTCATAGATTCTCCATCATTGGTGTCATAGGGGCTAGGGAATCTAGCCCAAGTGTCCACAAACTTCCAATTTGACTCTTCATCATCCATGGAGGTTACCAATCCATCCCAATTCGACCTAAGATGCTCAATTCTATGTGTTATGACTTACCAACTCACCCAAGAGTGTTCACCTTCCCATGAATTCGAATTGGCAAGAAAGAGATGCCATGTGTCATTGAAAAATCAAGCTAGTGTGCATCCCACACCCTCCATATGTCTCCAAAACCACTTGCCACCTAGAATTTCTCTTGAATTTATTTATTCACCATATTTATTAAATACTTGAACCCTTCTAATGTCTAAACATCATTTATTAGCTTCCTTATTACAATTCCACATGTGCCCATCCAACCTAGGAAACTAGTAGGATTGATGGGATTGTCTTACTATGCAATTATTTGAATGGGGACATTACAATCCTCCCCACCCAAGATTGCTTGTCCTCAATCAATTTCAAATTTGGATGCTGCAAAATCTTCTTCTCTTCCCATGTGGCATCTTCATTTGGTAAGTCCTTCCATTGCACTAAATATTCTTTTATAATTCTACTCCTCAACCTTCTTTCCCGTGTCTTCAAAATCTTTTCCAGAACAAGTGTGAGCTAACCTTCATCATCCAAAGGAGGAAGTATTTCTGAAGGATGATTTTCTGACCAAGGGCTTTCTTGATACAGGAAACATGAAATACATTGTGGATTTTACTCCCTTCCAGAAGTTCTAGTTCATATGCTACTTCTCCAACCTTCCGCACTACCTTGTATGGCCCATAGTACCTTGGTTTTAATTTTTCTGCTCCATTATTTTTGAGAGATGTTTGTTTATATGGCTACAACATTAAATATACTAAATCATTGACTTGAAAGGTTCTTTCTTCTCTATGTCTATCAGCATATTGTTTTTGTTGATTTTGAGCAACCTGCAAATTGTCTTTCAAGAGCTTTAAAATTTCTTGGCTCTCTTCCACCTAATATTTAGCCTTTAGGGCTCTACTATCACCAAATATAATTTCAAAAAATGTAAGTGCATCATAACCATATAATGCTTTGAAAGGAGACATTCCTATTGACATATGATAAGTGGTGTTGTAGCAAAACTCACCCAAGTGTAGCCATTTTGCCCATGCTTTTTCTGCTCTCCCACATAGTTTATTAGGTATCCTTCCAACCATTGATTTACCATATCTGTTTGTCCATCAGTTTGTGGATGATAGCTGGTACTTGGAGTCAATTAAGTGCCTACCAATCTAAAAAGTTCTTGCCAAAAAGCACCCATGAATCTACTATCTCTATCACTGACAATGCTCTTGGGGAGCCCATGCAATCTGAAGATTTCTTTGAAAAAAATATCATCCGCTTGTGCAGCACTAAAAGATGATGTAACAGCAAAGAAATGAGCAAATTTTGTCAACCTATCAACTACCACATAGATGCAATCCTTACCCAAAGATTTAGGCAACTCAGTGATGAAATCCATAGAGATATTGTCCCATTTTTGCTCCGGAATGGGCAAGGGTTGTAATAGGCCAGCTGGACATGTAAGTTCTAATTTGTTTTGTTGACATACTTTACATTCATTCACATACTTCTGAACATCTTCCTTCATCCCCTTCCAAAAAAATATTTGCCTCAACTATCTATAAGTTTTGAAGATCCCCAGATGGCCTGCTAGTGGGGAATCATGTGCTTCTTGCAAAATTCGGTACTTGAGCTTGGAGTTATGAACTAAATAAATTATTCCCTTATAATATATCATCCCATTCAAAATCCTGTAGTTATCATCCCCTTTGATTCCATCCAACACATCACAAGCAAATTTGTCTTTAGCATATTCAACTAGTAGCATGTTTTTCCAATCCTTGGCAATGTCCAAGAGAGAAAAAGAAGGTCTTCTTGACAAAGCATCTGCTACTATATTATTCTTTCCTTTTACATATTCAATATCAAAATCATAAGCTTGAATCTTGCTTACCCACTTTTTTTTCCTTTCATTTAGATCTTTTTGGTGAGAAAGTGTCTTAGACTATTGTGGTCAGTTTTCACCACAAACTTACTGCCCACCAAGTATTGTCTGAATTTGGCCAATGCATGCAGAATGGCCAACATTTCTTTATCATAGATGGAGTAAATTTTTCATGAGGCTGCAACTTTCTTCTCTCAAAGGCTATGGGGTGTTGGCCTTGCTTTAGGACAACCCCTATTCCTCCACCTGAAGCATCACATTCCACAACAAAAGGTTTAGTAAAATCAGGAAGTGCAAGTATGGGACAACTACTCATTACCTCTTTCATTTTTTGGAAGGCCTTTTCAGCCTCTTCATCCCACTTGAAAGCATCCTTCTTAGTCAAATCAGTGAGTGGATAAGTCAACTTGGAGAACCCTTTCACAAATTTTTTGTAGTAGGTGCATATGCCAATAAAGCCTCTCAATTCGGTAATATTTTTTGGTGATGGTCATTCCAAGATAGCCCTAATTTTTTCCATGTGTACGTTCACTCCTTCTTGCCCAATAATGTTCCCAAGATACAGTAGTTCTTTCATCTCAAATTCACATTTTGATAACTTAGCAAATAAGGACTCTTTTTGCAAAATTTTCAACACAATCTCTAACTGCTGCAAATGCTCTTCCCATACATGCTTGAAATGTGGCTGGAGCATTAGTTAACCCAAAAGGCATGACAAGAAATTCAAAGTGGCCAAAATGACATCGAAAAGCGATCTTTTGCACATCTTCATCTTTCATTCGAATTTGGTGATACCTTGATCTAAGGTCAATTTTTGAGAAGTATTTGGCCCCATGTATCTCATCCATAAGCTCATCAATCCTAGGAATAGGATACCTATTCTTGATAGTATTTTTGTTCAAGGCTCTAAAATCTATGCACATTCTCAATGTTCCATCTTTTTTCTTCACTAGCACTACTGAAGAAGCATAAGGGCTAGAGCTTGGTCTAATGAGTCCCAACTCTAGGAGTTCTTGGATGGATTTTTCAATCTCATCTCTAAAATTTTTAGGATGTCTATAAGGTGGTATTTGAATGGGTGAAGTACCCTCCTCCAAAATAATACTGTGCTCAACCCCCCTATCCGGTGGTCTACCATGTGGAAGGTCTCTAAAAACCTTTTCATATTTTTGCAAAAGTCTCTCTATCTCCTTTGGGTGTTCAACAATCTTTATAGTTGGCTTGGGAGATGTAATATGACATTCAGCAGCCCATTCTATATCCCCATTCCTCAATATAGATCTCATACTATTGCAAGTCACTACTTGATTTGGATAAGTGTGTTGCCCTCTCACAACTCTTTGTACTCCTTTTGAATCTTGGAATTTCATTTCAGGAATTTGATAATTTAATGTATTCTCTCCTATTGAATACAACCATTTCACTCCCAAAACCAAATTAGTATCAGCAACATCAACCACATAAAAACTATCAACAAAAGTATAGTTACCTACGGTGACTTGCAGCTTTGGAACCCATGTTTTGCATTGCATCGTGTTGTGACCAGGAATGAAAACTATGAAGCCATCAAATGGTTCAATAGGTATCTTTTTTTTCTCCACCATCTCTGCATCAATGAAGTTATGGGTGGCTCCTCCATCTACCAAAACTGAATTTCTTTGTCCTTGTACCACACCTTTGCATCGGATAGTATGATAGCGAGGTACTGTTGAAAGTATTGCCATTCTTGCTTTGTCCGATGAAGGATGATTTTCTTCTTGTCTTTCCTCTTCTATTGTTGTCTCATATGCCTCTTCTTGATCTAAAATATGTCCATATTCATCCATGCCCCCATCATACCCCTCATTATCAGAAAATACTTCTATGTATTAAGCCTTTCCTTTAGTACATTTGTGCCCTGGTGTCCATGGTTGGAAGCATGTGAAGCACAGTTTCTTTTTTCTAAGTTCATCCCTGTTTAGTCCTTCTTTTTTATTCCTTTCAAATGACTCTCTTTGCCAAGGTTTCTTATCATATCCATCCCTTTTCCAAGGTTTATTTTCAAATTTGTAGCTAGGCTTGGGAGGAAATCTCGTTCTAGGAAGCACATTTTGGAGATCCCTAGTCAAGCTCATTGCATCTTTTAATGTAGTTGGTTTGTGGTCTTTGACCAAACCTCTTAAGGGTTCAGCAAAACCTTCAATTAATAGCAATACTAATCTTCCTATAGATACATCAGCCACCTTGACTGATAATTTTTGAAAGTCCAACATATATTCAATAGGGGACCCAGTTTGCTTCAATTGAGCTAGTTCTTTGAAAGGCAATTATGGATCCTTTTTTTCAAATATTTCTAGTACCCTGTCTACAAATTCTCCATATGTTTTAACCTGATTATGACCCAAGGTTTTCATCTCATGAAACCACCATTCATTGGCATCTCCTTCCAAATGCAATGGCCATTTTTAATGCATCCTCTTCCAACATAGGATTCAGCAGAAAATATACATCCAATTTTTGCACGCAAGTGTTAGCAGAATTTTGAAAAGAACCATCAAAAGTAGGAAGTGGAATTTTTCCAATAGAAATATTTAATTATTTTTTTTGGAATGGACTCCTATTGTCTTCCCTCCTTTTAATTTTTTGTATAGCATCAATTTAGTCACTGAGTGGTACACCTCTTTTACACTCTTCATTCAAATCATTCCAATCATTTACTAGTTTCTTATAATCCACCTCAATATTGGGCTCTTCTTTGGGTGTGAGAAATTTAGGTGTAGTATGCCTTTGTGTGCTTTGGAATTCATCAGGTCTATTATGTGTTCCCGTGCTTGAAAAAATATGCTCACTCCCTTTTATCTTTTCCCCTGAATGTGAACCATTGTTATCTCCTATCATCCCTTTGCCTGAAAGTTGGATACCCAACAATTCAAAACTTTTAATCATTTGTTTATTCATCTCTAGAATAACCATGGTAATTCCTTCAAAACATGGTTTTAAGGCTTCAATAAATTTCTCCTTATGTCTTAATTTTTCCTCCTCCTCTCTACCCATTGTTTTAAAAAAAAACTCTTTTTCTGCTACTATCTCTTCTTCAACCAAAAATTCTTCAACTACTGTTTCAAAGGGTGGTGGTTTATTTGTTTGGATTCTTTTTAATACCATCAGGTTCCAATACCATGCTCCGATACCACTTATAATGTCCCTTTTTCAAAATTTTAAGAAAATGCTCAATTTTCCACTTTTTCCCCAATTTCGACCTTTGACTAGTTTTGATGCCTAGGTCCAAATGGTCCCAAATATTTAGGGAAGGTGTATTAATGATATTAGGACTTAAATATGATGTTAAGGGATGATATATGGCCACCAAAAGACCTCTTCAAACTCTCTTAAGATTCTGGTTCAAGTATACAATTTTACTAGTAATTTGGGGTTCAAATCCCTCTGGGGTAAGTACTGAAAAGAGCTTCCCAAATGCCTCCAAACCCACTCGAATTTCTGAAAAAAGTTAGGGAATGTTTCAGGGATGTTATTAAGGTCCCAAATGCATCATCCATTAGTTATAAGGTCTGTTCCAACCCTCTCCCAAACAATAGCAAAAACCACTAATTCGACCCTTGGGAAAATGGCACCAAATCTTCTTCAAATGCAAATAAACTAAGTATAATGGATTCAAATGCTCAATTACTGAATATGAAACTTGTAATACACATTAATGGAAGTCCATTCATCATAAATATATTAGAGAAACATTGCTTTATTCGAAATCATCATCATTATAATGGCATACATCAATGTAGTGGGGAAATAGACATTGTTTGCTCATTAATCTTCATTTTTACACACAACCACATGGTATTTCGACCTGAGACTTCCTGAAGGTGAATAAAAAAGTATATTATGCTATTACAATCAGAAATTCATCAATATAAGCTCTCCCAAGAAGCACAATAGCTCACCAAAAACGTCCTCCCTCAAGGAGCATGAATATGCCTTCAAAACTAGGGATGGTTGAGAGATGGTGTTGCACTAAACGAAACCACGATATGCCCTGTAGATGGTACCTAAAAATAAAACTCCATTAATGTTCCATGAAATACCTAAGTGGCCTCTCCAAACACCAACTTGGATGGGAATCTTTCACCCTCGAAATTGGCTAGGCAAGAAACTAGTCATCCACTAGCTCTCTCTTCACAAATACAATTTTTCTGAAATCATCAAAAGCCATTATCATACTTGATTTCTACATTTTATAACCAACATTATCCTTCTAAAGGTCGAAATCCTCTCAATAGCTTCAAGATATTTCCACTTAGGAAATATTCTACATTTGCCACTTGTCTCCTAGTTCCAACCTTCCATCTTCTCCCAAATTCGAATTTGAGTCTCTTTGGATTCTTCCACTCCCATGAGTGACTTCCTTGAGCCTATTTTTGGGACTGGCATGTCATAATGGTCAGATGTCAAAAGTCAAGTCTGCAATTTTTCATAGTTGTCATAGATTCTCCATCATTGGTGTCATAGGGGCTAGAGAATCTAGCCCAAGTGTCCACAAACTTCCAATTTGACTCTTTATCTTCCATGGAGGTTACCAATCCATCCCAATTCGACCAAAGATGCTCAATGCCATGTTTTATGACTTACCAACTCACCCAAGATTGTTCACCTTCCCATGAATTCGAATTGGCAAGAGAGAGATGCCATGTGTCATTGAAAAATCAAGCTAGTGTGGGTCCCACACCCTCCATATGTCTCCAAAACCACTTGCCACCTAGAATTTCTCTTGAATTTATTTATTCACTATATTTATTAAATACTTGAACCCTTCTAATGTCTAAAAATCATTTATTAGCTTCCTTATTACAATTCCACATGTGCCCATCCAACCTAGGAAACTAGTAGGATTGATGGGATTGTCTTACTATGCAATTATTTGAATGGGGACATTACACTCAGGAATAGGAACTGATAATAGAACTGAATGATAGTCTCGAAGTAGTAAAAACTTATGACTTACTAAAAATAGTACAGAGCATGCAGGCAGAATTTCGTAGCTTCAAGAATGATAACTTGAATGAGAGACGGGAACAACATGAAGTAGATGAAGCATTACTACAAACCTTAACCGGAAAGAAAAATCATAGGAATACAACCCACTCAGCAAATAGAGCTACAGAGAAATAACACCCCAGAGAGAGGGACAATAGCCCATAATTTAGGAAACATGAGGATTCGCCTAAACACTCCAACTCATCCAACTCTTTTGACCATAAATACAGGCATTCTTCATATTCTTATGCATCATCCCCTTGCAAGAAGAAACACAAAAAAGAAGACAGCTTGCAAGGAGAGTTCAGGAAAATCAAGGCTCCAACTTTTGAAGGAGACTTGGATTCAGGAGAGAAATCAAAAGAATGCCTGTTGGGAATGAACAAGTACTTTCAGGTACAAAGATACTCTAGCTACATGAAGGCCCATTTTTCCATCTACAATCTGAATGGAAATGCTTCCAGATGGTGGCAATATTTGAAACACACTAAAGAGATAAAGAAATCAGAACTCAACTCGAGGACCTTTAGAAAATTATTCCAAAAAAAACATATGTCAAAAATGTTTTTTGATAAGAAGATAAAGGAATTCTAGGAGTTACAACTAAATTCCCTTACCATAGATACATTAATCAACAGATTCCTAGAACTACTACACTACGTACCCTACGTAAGAGATGAGAAAGTAAAAATATAGCAGTTCTTAGGGTGCCTTCCAATTTTCTACAGGGAAAAAAATGAATTTGATGTACCCAAGACATTACAAGAGGCCTTATACAAATCTAGGCTCTGCTATGAGCACAACCAGCACAGAACTGAGGTCACAAATAAGAAGAAGGAAAAGTTGAGGACTTATTTCGATAACCGAAGGAGATGATTCAAACCACCTCCCTATCGAAGACAGAATAACAGTTTTCCAACTAATAGAAGTTTCCCCAAATTCGGGAACAATCAAACAATCCAGCACAGAGTGTTAATAAACCTACAATGGATAGAGGGACTAGGACAGCCCCTATGCCAGGCAGATGTTGGGGGTGTCAAGGACCCCATTACTATAGGGATTTCCCAAATAATAAAGACACCAGACTCCTAAATAATTTGCAAGAGGAAGCAACAGTAGAAGACATGGCACGGACACCTAGGATATGTGATTCCCTGGAGGGAAGACAAGCAGACCATCAATCCACTATGGTCGAAATAGAAGTTAAAATCTAAAACACACATGTTTCCATTTTGATTGATCCATGGGCTTGTCGTAGTCATGTTTCCCCTAAAATTGTTGAAAATTGCAAATTAAACAAAGAGAAACATATTAAACGATCGCTGGTACAATTAGCCACGGGAACAAAAAGGAATATTTCTGAACTTGTTAAAAGTTTCCAGCTTGACATGAACGGTTTTCAAACCGAGGAAGACTTAAACATTCTACCTTTAGGTGCATATGCCCTATTGATAGGCATGGAATGGTTAAAACAACACCATGTCATGCTTGATTTCCTAAACAAAAATTTCACATGCACGGATAAACAAGGAAACCATAGGAAGTTATAGGGTATACCTAAGAAAGTTTCTATCCGATAAATATCAACCTTACAAGTTAAGATGTGTGTAAGAAAAGGCTGCAAACTATATGCAGTCAACATTCATAACTTATAAAATGAAAGAGAACAGTAGATTGAATATTTTCCTATCCTAGAAGAGTACCGAGATGTATTTCCAGAATATTGGGATTACCACCGAAGAGAGATCTAGATTTCTCCATAGAACTAGTACCCGAATCGGTACCAGTTTCAAAATCCCTTTACCGCATGAGTACCCCTGAGTTAGTAGAGATGAAATTACAATTGCAAGAGATTATTGATAAAGGGTACATCTGACCTAGTGTATCTCCATGGGGAGCACCCATACTCTTTGTGAAAAAGAAGGATGGTACGATGTGGATGTGCATCGACTACCAACAGCTGAACAAATTGACTATAAATAATAGAAACCCACTCCCAAGGATAGATGATCTATTTGATCAAGTCGAAGGAGAAAGAGTATTCTACAAGATCGACTTAAGGTATGGATACCATCAAGTGAGGATCTGAGATGAAGATATAAATAAAACCGCTTTTAGAACCCGGTATAGTCACTACAAGTTTGTGGTGATGCCCTTTGGGCTAACTAATGCACCAGAAAACTTCATGTGCATGATGAACAGTATTTTCAGTAAGTACTTACACAAATTTGTGCTAGTGTTCATTGATGATATACTAATCTACTCTAAGGATGAGGAAGAACATAAAGAACACCTCAAGATTGTGATACAAATCCTACGAGGGCACCAACTATATTCCAAGTTCAATAAGTGTGATTTTTACAGACCTGAAATACAGTATCTAGGCCATATCATTTCAAAGAAATGGATTGTCGTAGATCCGGAAAAGATCAAATCTATCGAAGAATGGCCTACACCTACCTGTGTCGCAGACATCAGATCATTCTTAGGATTAGCAAGTTACTATAGGAAGTTCATTGAGAAATTATCTATGATTGCATGCCCTATGACATCACTGTAGAAAAAGGAAAGCAATTTTTTATGGACAGCCAAGTGCAAAGAGAGTTTTCAGAAATTAAAACAACTATTAACAACTGCACCCATACTAAGGATTGCAGATCCGAATGGAGATTTTGTTGTTTGCACTTACGCAAGTAAGGAAGGACTCGAAGGAGTCCTTATGTAAAATGAATTTGCGATCTGTTATGAATCATGGAAATTGAAGGAACACGAAAAGAATTACCCAACACATGATCTTGAGTTAGCTGCTATTATCCACGCCTTGAAAATGTGGAGGCACTACCTCATGGGAAAGAAATTTCTCCTTAAAATTGATAACTAAGTTTGAAATACCTTTTTGACCAGCCAGATTTAAATGTTAGGCAGGCTAAGTGGTTGGCCTTCCTTAGGGAATACAATTTTGAACTAAAGCACATCAAAGGAAAGGAGAATAAAATTGCAAATGCTTTAAGCAGAATTCACCTAATTCATGAGGTGACAGTAAGTCAAACAAGTTCTAATTTGCATGATAAAATCAGGACAGCAAGTAAAAACGACCGTTTTTACATTGAAATACTTCAGAAAATACAAGAAAACAAATTGTTTATACAACAGAAAGATTATAAAATAGATGAGACATGTCTACTTTGTTCTAAGGATAAACTTTATGTCCCCGAAAGTGGAAATATCAAGTCTCATATATTAGACGAATTCCACTAGAAACCTTATTCCAGGCACCCGGGATATTAGAAAATGATATCAACTGTAAAGAAACATTTTTTATGGCCAAAATTAAAAGCTAACATAGCACTATTTATTTCCAACTTTCAAGAATGTCAATTGGTTAAAGCAGAACACCAACTCCCAACAGGATTGTTGCAACCCTTACCCATTCCGGAATGGAAGTGGGAGGTAATTAGCATGGATTTCATCACAGGTCTACCGAAAAGCAATAAACATAATGACTCAATCATGGTTGTAGTAGAAAGACTATCTAAGTCTACACACTTTATTCTGGTGAAGTCTACCTACAAATCCGTTAACATTGCAGACATTTTCTTAAAAGATATTTTTCGACTACATGGGATACCTAAAGCCATTATCTCAGATAGAGATACCAAGTTCACAAGTAACTTTTGGAGATCACTGTTCTTTGGGTTGGAGACACAATTAAAATTTAGCATTGCTTATCATCCACAGACGGATGGACAAACAGAACATGTAAATCAGATACTAGAAGATATGCTTAGAATGTACGTAATGAATAATCCTAACCAATGGGAAGAATATTTACATCTTGCAGAATTTGCGTACAACAATGGTTATCAGACCTCAGCCAAAATGAGCCCTTTCGAAATACTCTATGGCGGAAAATTTAGAACACCGGTAACTTGGGACAGCCCGGTGGATCGGCTCATATTGGGGCTAGATCTTTTGAAAGATCTAGACCAGCTGGTTGTAAAAGTACAACAAAATATGAAAGAGGCACAAGACCAACAGAAAAGCTATGTGGACAGAAAAATAAAAAACAAAGAGCATCAAATTGGAGAACATGTTTACTTAAAATTAAAAGCTAAGAGAATCTCATTAAGCTTGGGAAAATGCGGGAAACTAGCTCTCAAGTTTTGCGGGCCATTTGAAATATTGGCCAAGAAAGGGCCAGTGGCCTATGAACTAGCGCTGCCTACGCATGTAAAATTTCACAATTTTTTCATGCATCATTACTTAAGAAATATGTTTATGATACTAAGCATGTAATTGATTGGTCATTGTTACAAGGAGAACCAGAAGGGCATTTTGTACCGGAACCCCTTCATATATTGGACAAGAGAGAGGTATCACTCAGAAAGAGAACCATTGTCTAGCTAAAAGTGCAATGGAATCATTTCAGTCCTGAAGAGGCCAAATGGGTGAATGAGACCGCAATGAAAGAGGCCTACCCCTCCTTATTTCACAGTTTTAGTTCAAGTCACTAACACCGGGACGGTGTTGTTCTAAGTGGGAAGGGATGTAATATCCCGAGAAAATACTATTTTTAATTTTACATTTAATTGTCCTTACACACTTATTTTGTTCTAACAGGTGTTGAGTTAAATGAACTCTGGAAGCACCTAAGTGGTTATTTTGGGTGTTGAGAAAGTGAGCTCTGAATAGCACCAAAATTATTAAATGATATGAGAAAGTGAGATCTAGAACATCTGAATTATTATAACTAGTGTTGAGCATAAGCTCTGGAGCACTAAGATAGTTGACTTAATAGTGTTGAACAAGTGGGCTCTAGAACACTATTAGTTGATTAATTGTTGAGCAGTAATGCTCTGGAGCACTTAGACTCGAGATGATTAACTGATGTTGAGATGGGAGCTCTAGAGCATCAGTAATCCATTTGAATATTTATTTAATACTCAAACTATTATTATTTTATTCTTTCTAACTGACCGGGACTGCCACTTAAAGAGGGACTAAGCATGCAAGAGTTTAGAATCGTCAATAGCTGATAACTAAAGATCAAGCTAGATGTTAGGTGAGTAAAAGTCTTATTAAAGATAAAAATAAATTGTGAGGTTTAAAATAAACAGAATTATTAATTAAAGATAAAAACGAAATTGTTAGTGTGTCTTACAATTAAATCAGAGAGTTAAGCCTAAATCCTAGCATCCTTTTTTTCATAAAATCTTATAAGTAGTAGAGAGAGGAACTTTGTAGGGGACAAGCGTTTTCCAAGTTCACTGGAGGGTTCAGCCATGAATCTGAGCGCGCAAACACCATATTTCTGATATTTGGTGTGTCATAGAAAGAGGACGGTGGGGAAAGTAAGGGAATTTATTTGTTAAGAAAGATTCACACCAAGGGCTAGTAAACAAACCTTGTGATTACTCTATTGTTAGTAAAGAAGATAGTGAATTTACCCTAGGCCTTCTATATCTTGTCATGCTCAGTTCGTCTCGGGGGTGACTTGTGGAACAATCCAAGAACGGGTTGAGGTCTATGGTTGGGTGGAACATGGAAGTTCCTAAGTCAGTCAGATTGCAACAAATTACTAATAAGTATCTTCAGTTTTTCTTCCATTATTATATCTCTGAGATTTTATGTTATAGACCAGTATTTATTACTATCAGGTTATATTGTCCATGAAAGTTTGTGTCATTTTTATACTTGTTAAAAGTTGTCTGAAAAATTGTTTTATATACCAATATTATCATAAATTTCATTTCTAATTATTTATCATGCAAAATATTGAGTTTTAAATACGGTAGTTATTGATAAGACCATTGGCAGAAATATTTAGCCATGGTTACAGGTTGTCTGTTTGAGGGATATTTCATTTATGTATAATTATGGAGAAAACTCCCATTTCACCCACGCAGAGAGAGAACTCCAAAAAAGATTGGATTTTGGGACAAATCCCTAAACTCTGCTTGGTTATTTAATATATATTTATAAAGGATATATATTGAATAAATAGGAAACTCATAATTAAATATGCAGGACCCATATACGAGTAAAAAAACATACATATATACTAAACAGAGCCCTTACACTTTTACATAGATCTCATATATATTAAACGGAACTTTGTACTAAATAAACAGAAGCATATATATATTAATTAACCAACTCTCATCCACATACAAGTCTCACTAAATTTACTATTGGTAAAACACCAATATTATACCCAAACTTTGTGAGGATCATTATATATATAAAGGATAGCTCTTATATCCACATATACTTACTATTGGTAAAACACCAATATCATACCCAAACTCTATTAGGTTTAGTAAATATATATTTATAAAGGATATATCTTTAATAAACGGTATACTTATATACATATATAAGGAGCTCACATATACTCATATATTATCTAGTAAACAGAATATGATACCAACAATATGCATATCTTAACTAAACAAAACTTATATATATATGTACATCCAGAATTTATATAAACATCAAAACAATCTCATAAACCTTCCTACCTTATCAACTTCATCAAACTATTATTATTAATCATTGCTTCTATCTTCCACGATTCAAGGCACACAAAACACACATGAAGTCGTTACTTCATACAGGCCTGGGATGGAATCCCATAATTACTGTTATAACAAATAATTAGAATTATGAATTGAAAAGTAGGGCTTTTCCCATACCCTGTAGGATTACAAACGAATATTTAAATATAATAACAATTTCAGAATTATAAACTGAAAGCAATGGAGCCATAATAGGTTCGCCTTCAGCGAATTTAGCTATAGACCATCCAAGAACGTGGATAGACTCATATTATAGCTAACAGTAAAACAAAATAAATAAAACCCTAGATAAAAAAATACCAAATCCAAAACTGATGCGATTTACCATGTAAACAGATGGGAACCAAAACAACGAATACATTACGTATTAATTTGATTTTAGAATTAGGGCCTGAAATCCATTACTTGCAAAACCCTGTACAGAACCATAAAGAAACGCCTAAAATAGGCTTAAACATTGAAATGCATAACCCATGGGCAAAATTCCCATTTAGAAAACGATTTCAAACTTAAGCAAATGAGTATGCCCAACAAAGAGAAACTGATAGGCTCACCAACAACCCCTTGTCTCTCTGAATAGCACATCCATTAGCCATACAATACATCCAACTCACAAAACCAAGACACACACGAAACCCATTAACGCAAACTACATAGAGAACCTTCTACTGAATCTCATGTGGGGAAATGGTCTCCAATGCACCTAGGGCTTACCAGGGCCATTCGCTTCAGAGGACTCTTTTCCCAAATAATTCAAACCCCAAAAATTACCCTCTGAATAGTAAGAAACGAACCCTTCTTCCTGACATGCAAGAGCCAAACAACGAAACCTGTTAGCATACATTTAACAGCCTCTGCAAGTAAAAAGGAAAAGAGGAAGTCAGAACTAGGAATGATGATGAGCAACGTTACCTGGATTCCTTTCCAGCATGATCGCCCTCGGTAATGGTTGCACACAAACCGAGAGCTACGCTCTAGTCATGTGCAGACATCATCCGGCAATGAATAAGGGAGGATCCTTTGCTCCTCACCTCCAAATGCCCAAAAGCATTACAAGGCATTCAACTGCGATTTGCTTAGGGTATTTTGCAACACGTTTTTCCAGCTTGGATATCCCTCACGAGCTTGTCACATGGATCCCATTAATTTCGTAGCTACCCCCACTAAGGCTATAATCTTTTACCCATCGCCTATAGTGGGAGCCCATACAAATGTAAGCTAGGCGCTTAGATGTAGGATTTTTGGACATAGGGTTAAGTTTGCCATTACTTCAACACAAACCGTTACCTTTTTGCCTTGATACTATAAGAGTTATCCTTTTGGATCAGACTTAGCTTAGAGTTCCTCCAAGGTCACCTATCACAAAGAATAAATATGCATTAGCTCATTTAGAAGCTAAGTAATCCAAGGTCATTGGTGGACCTCAGGGCCCCTCCACAATGCATTAATCATCAAATTAAATTACAGAAAGGTGTAGTAAATCAGAGTTAAACAGGCATAGACACTCTGACAGGAATCCACTAATGAAACAAGACCAGAAAAAAAAACACAACATCCTATTAAAGGAATATGAAGCAAATATAAGCATTGGACAATCATATCAATAATCAAGGTACAAACAAGAAAATCATACCAGGTCGATACTATGAAAATAATCGACGTATTGATCACAAACAGCACATAACCAAACATGTTATCCATAGTCTTTTCTCAGTACTGAAGTTAATTTTAAAGGAAATCTTAGGTCTTGCATTTAATTAGACCCCATACAAAAAAAATTAAAATCATATTTTTAGGGACATTACAGCATTCTAGTAGTTTCATTATTCCCAACTAAAAATGAAGACTTTCAAATCTAGCACCTTCATCATTATTCAGGTCCCCTACACCAGTGGGTTGTTCAACATCATTAATAGTCCACCCTCCCTTCGGGTTACTGTGCAAAAACTCCCTGACACATTCAATACTCATTGCCACACCATCAATACACCAAACACATCTACTTTGGGTAGGGCCAACACCACCTTCTCCCTACCTCAACAGTTCAAAGATTAGACCCTTTGATCTCCTCTTATTGTAATTTAATTTGACATAATTATCATGAGCATTGGAATGTCTGCCTCATTTCTATAAAATCATTTATATTAGTCACCCAACAATTGTGTGCTTCGTCGATCATCACTAGCACTCCCCCAGGAGATACCTTTGACCTCTCAACAATTTCTTATTTTATATCACCATAATGAGGTATCAACATGAGGGAAATAAGTGATGATATATTTCAGCTATACAGTCCCTCCTAACCTCACACATCAAGGGGCATCTATTATAACCTTAATTTTGCACACATGCGACATTTCAATGATTGATTGCAAAGAAACATAATCAACATACGACATGTAGCTCACAAGGTTTCTTCATCAGAAAATTAAGCATATGAAACAAAGAAATGAATGATTGAATCATATTTTAGAACAACCAAATGGGTTTTTTAAAGGAAAATCACATGACACAAGTTTTTCAAATACAACCTGAGCGAAATTGTACAAAAATCCCTCAAAACCCACGTGGGTGTATCAGCACGCGAAACATTAACTTTTGTTGTGTATACAAGATTTGCAACCACATTTTGGCTCCAAGTAATTTCAATTGGATTCCTTCACATGATTTGGCATTTAATAGCCCTATACTTGTACCTTGAATTCATTTCATGAGAGGGACCATTCACATGAAGAACTAGTTGTTTGTGGACCTCCATTTGGCCTATAAAAAGAAGCCATAAGCATGCATTTCATAAGGAGAAATCAATAACAAATTTATGTTGGAGGAATGAACTTCAACGAATCATCTTTCAACCTCATTCTTATTGTTGGTTGTGGAGCTAGATCTTCTAGTCTCATAGATGATATTGTATCAGCCATGTTTGTACCTCAGTTTTATATGATATGTAGGTGGACTGTACAATCACCCCAGTAGGGGGGTGTGGGGGGGAATTGCCCCCCCACGGGGTTCTAGGGGGGACCATCCCCCCTGGTTGGGGGGTTTGGGGGCTAGCGATCCCCCGGTGGAGGTTCGGGGGCAATGCCCCCGAAGAAAATTTTTGGGGCTGTTTTCGCCAGCTGTTTTGTTGGCCCATGGTTTTGGGTATCCTGTGGTATTTTCCCATTGTATTTCCCTTATAAAATAAAGACATTGTAATACGGCTGGGGATGATGATGTATTAGGTTTTATGCATTGTAAATATCTCTGAGATCAAGAGAGAGACTGTGAAACATAGAAGAGGAAGTGCAGCGATTGTGCTGCAGGTTGTATCCCTTCACCTTGCTGGACGGTAATAATAATAAGGACTAGCAAATTCAGTGTGGACGTAGCCCAAGTTGGGTGAACCACGATATATCTGTGTCTCTCTTGTAATGTGTATGTGTGATTATATTTGCATTTCTGTTTATTGTTATTGCTCTGTGATCTTGTTTTTCTAACACTTATCATCATTGGAATTCCAATATCACTTTGATTCGTCCTCAAGGAGCAATTATTTTCCTTCATCATCCAAAGTTAGTTAGCAAGAAATTATAGAGAGATCAAAAGACCCTCCCAAAGGGAGTGTTGGCTACCATTTTCAATAAACATTCTCCTAGATGACACCATTTTATTTAATATTTTCCATTGGACATAAACATTTGGTTGAATCTCATCTCTTTGTTGTGTTTTTATCTCATTTATGCAAGTTTTAACTTTCAAATAATCATTATATGGGTTGTTATTCCTTTAATAGCTTTAGCATTGTTTATTGGACTTACTAACCATCAACTCACACTATTTCCTTTCCTGTAACCTACAAGGGGAGGGAGGATTTCCCACACTTGGGCCATTTTTCTCACAACTCTCTATCTCTCTCTCTCTCTCTCTCTCCAACCACCATGATGAGGTACATGCACATTTAAAGAAAAAATTGAGTTCATATCCTTTTTTGAATAGTTTTGAGTGGTCCCCCACACCTTTCATTAGTAATAGGTGCGAGGACCCACATTTTTTCTTAGTAATAAAGGTAGGGAGTGATGTTTCCCATGCTCTATGGGAAGTAAAAATGCAAAGGAAAAAAGGTGAATTTTTTTGTGTTAGAAAAATAGGATCGCGGAGCAATAACAATAAACAGGATGCAAATATAAATTACACAGACACATTACAAGAGAGACACCAATATATCGTGGGTCACCCAAGATGGGCTACGTCCACACTAAAATTTCCAGTCCTTATTATTATACCATCCAGCAAAGTGAAGGGATACAACCTGCAGCACAGCCGCTGCAACTTCCTCTTCACACTCTCTTAGTCTCTCTTACACAATCTCAAATATATTTACAATACGTAATACCTAATACATCAACCCTAGCCGTATTACAATGTCTTTCTTATAAAGGGGAAATAGAATAGGAAAATACCATGGGTTACCCAAAACCATGGGCCCCTAAAACAACCCCAAAAATTTCCTTCGGGGGCTTCGCCCCCCCCACACCCCCCCTGCTGGTGTGAGTGTAAAGTCCTTTTGCATATCATATAAAGATAGGGTACAAACACGGTTGAATAATAATATCTCTGAATCTGGGAGATCAGGCTCCACAACCAACAATCTCCCACTTGGAGACTGATCACAACAACTCCACCATTGCTGCACTTACAGGACCTTGGACTTGGAAAATTTCTCATCTTCACCTTCAAGCTAGAAGTCCACTAAAACTAAGCAATAACTCAGTTTCTCTCTGGTCACTACCTTTGTGAACATGTCTGCAGGATTCTGACTAGTATGTATCTTTTCCAGCTTCAACGTTTCATCTTCCAAAACAGAGCATATGAAATGGTACTTGAGCTGTATATGTTTAGTCTTGGAATTAAATGTTGAGTTCTTTGCAAGAAGAATGGCACTCTGGATGTAACTATACAACCTTCTATCCTTCTACTTCTTACCTAATTCCTCCATAAACCTTTGCAACCAAATCATCTCTTTACTAGCCTCTGTAATAGCAACATACTCTGCTTCCATTGTTGAAAGTGCAACAACCTTTTGTAGTTTCAAAATCCAACTTACTATCGTTCCACCTATAGTAAACACATACCCTGTGGTTCTCCTCTTGTTGTCCTTATCACCTGCCATATTTGCATCAACATATCCATGTAGAACAGTGTCTGAACCTCCAAAACATAATGCCTGAGTGGTAGTACCTCTCAAATACCTGAGAATCCACTGTACTGCCTTCCAATGTTCTTTACCTATATTGTTCATATATCTGCTCACAACTCCCATTGCATGTGCAATATATGGTCTTGTGCACACCATGGCATACATCAAGCTGCCAAGTGCTGATGAATAGGAAATCTTGGACATGTAATCTATCTCTTCCTGTGTCTTGGGACACATTTCCTTACTTAGTTTGAAATGGTTGGCCAAAGGTGTACTAACTGGTTTTTGATTCTGCATTTTGAACCTCTCCAAGACCTTTTGTATGTACTCACTCTGAGACAATGTCAATTTGATATTTTTCCTATCTCTTGTTATTCTCATACCAAGGATTTTCTTTACAGCATCCAAATCCTTCATCGCAAATGAATTAGATAACTTTCTTTTGAGCACATTTATTTCCTACATGTTAGACCCTGCAACAAGCATGCCATCCACATACAATAACAAGATAATATATGTTCCATTATCTAGCCTCTTGAAATAAAAACAGTGGTCAGAATGACATCTACTATAACCTTGTTCTGTCATAAACCTATCAAATTTTAAATACCACTGCCTTGGAGCTTGCTTCAATCCATACAAGCTCTTTTTCAACCTGCACACCAAATTATCCTTCCCTTTGACCTCATACCCTTGTGGCTGCTGCATATATATCTCTTCCTCCAAATCCCCATGGAGAAAGGTTGTTTTTACATCTAATTGTTCAAGATGCAAATATTCTACCACCACTAGACTTAAGATAGTCCTAATTGAATTCATCTTAACAACAGGAGAAAATATTTCATCAAAATCTACACCTTTCTTCTATGCAAACCCCTTTACAACAATTCTGACCTTGTACCGCTTCTTACCTCCTTCTTCTTCCTTCAACCTGGAAATCCATTTGTTCTACAATGCTCTTTTACCAGTAGGCAACTAAACCAAATCCCAAGTTTGGTTTCCTACCAATGAGTCCATCTCCTCATTCATGCCTTGCTCCCACTTCTTTCTAGTTTCCACCTTCATTGCTTCTTCATAACATTCTGGTTCACCAGCATCAATCATCAATAAATAATACATTGAATGAGAGTATCGTTCAGGGAGTCTACTTAACCTGGTAGATATTCTTACACTTTGCAGGAGTTTCAAGTACTTGTTGTTGTGCTTGATTTTATGGCATCTTTGGAACTTCATTTTCTTCAATTTCATCAAGTACTATGTACTCTGTGTTTTCATTTTCATGTTTCTTTCCCTGCATCTAATCTTTATACATGACCTTTTTATTGAATATCACATCTCTACTCCTAATGATTTTTTGATTTTCATAATCCCATAAGCCATAACCAAAATCATCAACCCCATATCCAATAAAGGTGCATTTTTTGGATTTAGCTTCAAGCTTTGTTCTATTTTCTTTATCAATATGGACAAATTCTTCACAACCAAAAGTTTTCAGAAATGAGTAGTTTACCTTTTTACCTGTCCATGCCTCCTTTGGAATACCACCATCCAAGCACTTGAAGGCCCGTTGTTTATTAAATAAACAGTAGTATTTACAACATCTGCCCAAAACTATAAGGGAAACTCTACATGCAATCACATACACCTTGCACGCTCCATGATCATTCTATTCATTCTTTCGGACACACCATTTTCTTGTGGTGTTCTTGGGACTATCTTCTCTCTACGAATCCCATGGTGTGAATAGTAACTATACTCCTTGCTGCAGTACTCACCTCCATTATCATATCTGAGACACTTCAACCTTTTTCCTGTCTCATTCTCAACCAAAGATTTCCACTTCTTAAAAGTAGCAAACACATCAGATTTATGTCTAATCCAATAAATCCAAGTTTTTCTAGTTGCGTCATTAATAAATGTAACATAATAATGAGATCCACCAAGAGATTGTACTTGATTCGGTCCTCGTACATCTGTATGCACAAGCTCTAACTTTTCATTCTTCTTCTATTTCTCAACCTTGAGAAATCTAACTCTCTTCTGTTTTCCATAAACACAGTTCTCACAGAATTCCAAACTTACCTACTTCAAATCTGACAGCAACTTCCTTGAGTGGAGAATCTGTATCCCCTTCTCACTCATGTGGCCAAGCCTATGATGCCACAATGTTGTATCTATTCCTATGGAAGCTAAAGATATAGAATGGTCGGTATTATGAGGACATAAATACAATGTACCTATCATGTCTCATTTTGCTATCACCATTGATCCTTTAAAGATCTTCCACCACGTTTCTCCAAACGTAGATAGATAGCCGCCATATCCCAACTTCCCTATTGAGATCAGATTTCTTTTCATAGCAAGAATATGCCTTACATATTTCAACAGCCATTCAGTTCCATTCTTAAATTTTATCCATACCTTACCCATTCCAACAATTTTACATGGTTCATCATCACCCAATAAGACATGTCCAAAATCGCCTGGAGCATAATCATGAAAATATTTCCTATGGGGTGTAGCATGACATGAAGCCCCTAAATCTACTACCCAATAATCATTAGTATTATCTAATGAAAGAATCAAAGCATCTTGTAACACATCACATGCTACATTTGCTTCCTAGGTAGTTTCTTGTTGTCCATCTCCTTTCTTCTTTAGAGATCTGTAGTCTTTCTTCATATGTCCTTTCTTTCCACAGTTCTAGCACTCTATCTTTCCCAATCTGGACTTGGATCTGCCCGTTTTAGACTTGCCACGATTACCTTGGCTCTTTCCTTTCTCCCTGTGTCTTCCCCTGCTCTCCATGGTCAATGCATTACCTCTCACCTGTGCTTTTTCTTCGCATTTCTTCGCTAAGAATAACACCAATAACATCATCAGATTTTAAGGTGTTTGAACCAGATACAAAGTTACTTATAGCCATGACCAAGATATTCCAACTTTTTGGCAATGAATACAATATTAGAAGAGCCCTAACCTCATAATCAAAGTTCACACTTACAGAACTTCGTTGATTTGTATCCGTATTAAATTCATTTAAATGATCAGCAACAGATCCACCTTCAGACATCTTCATATTAAATAAATGCTTCATTAGAAATACCTTGTTCGAGGCCGAGGGTTTTTCATACAGCTTGCCCAATGCGCTCGTCAAACCCTCCGTTGTCTTTTCTTTTGAGATATTGAAAGACACCGACGAAGCCAGGGACAGCCATATTGTTCCCAATGCCTTTCTGTCAAGAACCTCCCATTCTTCGTCCTTCATAGTCGCCAGCTGCTTTGATCTTCCTCCCAACGGTAGGAATAGATCCTTCTGGTACAGATAGTCCTCCATTTGCATCTTCCATAACTTGTAGTTTTGGCCATTAAATTTCTCGACCTTAAACTTTCCTTCTTCCGCCATTGCTCCCACTCAAACCAAAAACCCTAGTTTCCTATGGTTTTATCTGCCAAATAGACCTTTGGCTCTGATACCAATTGTTAAAAAAATAGGATCGCAGAGCAATAACAATAAACAAGATGCAAATATAAATTACACAGACACATTACAAGAGAGACACCAATATATCGTGGTTCACCCAAGATGGGCTACATCCACACTGAAATTGCCAGTCCTTATTATTATACCATCCAACAAAGTGAAGGGATACAACCTACAGCACAGCCGCTGCAACTTCCTCTTCACACTCTCCTAGTCTCTCTTACACAATCTCAGAGATCTTTACAATGCATAATACCTAATATATCAACCCTAGCCGTATTACAATGTATTTCTTATTAAGGGGAAATACAATGGGAAAATACCACGAATTACCCAAAACCATGGGCCCATAAAACAACCCCAAAAATTTCCTTCGGGGGCCCGTTGGCCCCCGGACCCCAGTGGGGGGAGGCTCCCCCGCTGGGGTGAATGTACAATCCTTTTTCATATCATATAAATCCCCCCATGATGAAAAGATCACCAAAATTTAAAATAAAACTGTGAAAATGCAAGTTAGGGAGAGATGGGAGTACCTAGCTCAAATATGGAAATCAAATGGTCCAATATTCTAGAATCCTCAACTAAAAATTTTGGGAGAAATGTTTTTTTTAATCCTTATGGTAAAAAAGATATTTTTAACCAATTTTTATGTATTTTCCGTAATTAACTTTAGAATAGGTCATTTTCACCTTATATTTCTTGAATTTTTAAATATTTTGACTAATTCAAATATGAGAAAGTTTTTTTTTACCTCTTTGCAAGCTTGAAGAGAATATGGAACACCTATTATTTGTGTTTCATGTCAATTGACTGGAATTTAGATATATATTTCACCACGTTGAAATATGCATTCACAGCCTTCTTTTCGTTTCACCTTGGGATCTGATTGAATCAATTATGGAATTCATCCACTTATATTATGTCGTCATAATTTGGATGGTGGAGCGTACCTATCATAAGCCTCCTTAGTTATCACACCGCTTGCCTTTTGGGCCATGATGAGTTTCTCATAGGTTTGGGAGCCCTACCATGACATTTCATTTGAAGCCACATGACTTCATCTAACTATTTTTTGTCATTCCTTATGGGGCTCCCATCAATGTTTTTTTTTATTTCTCATTGCATATTGTTGCTTTCACTTCTTAGCCTAATGCTTTCTACAATTTTCTACCTTTTGATTATTGCTTGTTTCTCTTTTACTACTAGCCTTTGCATATAACTAATCTTTCTTTTCAAAACATTATTCCCAAAGAAAACATGTTGATGAGTGTACCCATGTTGTACATCTTTTTTTTTCTATGTATTTTGAACGTAGTTGCATGCCCCACGACACTCATTTTCTCTTGTGTATTCACAATCTTTATTTTTTTTCAAGTTTTATGATATGAAAACACAACAAAAAAATCAAATATTTATTAAAAAAGAGAGGGGAGTGGGGTGAGGGGTGGGCATAGAATTTAGATCCCTTATATGTATAAAGAATAAAATGTATGTTTACTTTGAACAAAACACTTGTGTCATGTCTTCCTTCACAAATTGGGTTTAAGAATTGACTTAGAAGATGAACCATGAGTTTTGATGTTTTACTCCTCTGGATGGTTACTCTTCCAATCATTATAGAGAATCTGTTAATGCCTCCTACATTGTGGATTTATATCATCGATATGCATTTTGTGTCAATTGATTCTCTTGTCGCCATTGTTTCTTGCTTATGTTAAAAGGATGTATGTAAACGTGTGTCGTCCATTCCTCAAATTCCCCAACTTCACATGATGGTATTCCCTATTGTCAATTTGTTCTTAGTTCATCCTCATAATCTATGTTTTACTAGTGTCAATATGGAAGGACTCGTCACTTCTTTATTCCCGGTGGGTCTTATCTCATTGACTTCAACACATAATTGTCATAGATAGACTTAGATTCGGTATCACCTAAGGGTTTACTTTCATCATTAGTAAGTTACCTTGCACTTAGTATATGATATGTGATCATTGGTCGTAGATTGAATGGTTTCCCTTGTGCTTAACATAAAGGAATCTATTCACATTGTTGGAATTATATTCTACCATGGAATCCATTTTCATAATAGATGGATCTCCTCACCTCTGTTAGTAACTTTTATTATCAGTTGTTTCTTAGAGAGTCTTTTTCATGCACTATTTCCATGTGTTGCACATGAACTATGTTCTTGGTTGTGTGTTTTATCAAATCATTGTTCAAGACCTTCAAAATCACATGTTGTTCCTATTCCATTCTCATGTTGGTTGGTGGGGGGTGCCCTAATTCCCTCCTTCCAGTAGATATCTTCCTATCAAGAACAACTCAATTGATATGGGAAGGACATATAGAGACCATAATAGTAACGTTTGGTTTGAAATCGCTAGTGGCAATTTACCTTACTATCGATGATGGGTATAAATAAATGAATCATACTCGGTAGACTCTACAAGTGTTCAATGTTAAATCACACTTGCTAGATTGTATTATGTACCTTGGCACCCATTATCACCATCAATGTGTTTCCTTGCATTTTTTAATAGTATACATCAATGATCAGTAATTAGATGGTTTCTCCCATGTTCAACTTCAAATCATTTATCCACATGGCACATATTGATACATTTAGCAAATAGATATTGAATTCCTTCTGCCATGGTAGCTCTATTTATACTGCTATTGACTAAGTTGCACACACTATACCACTCACTTGTATGACATTGGTACCTTTTGGAGAACTAGTTTGTATCATTATTCAATTCCATTTATTCTCTTGATGTACACTAAGACGTAGATCCACTTTGTATCTTTTTTATCCCCATGAGTTTTCATTCTATATACCTCATGGATCTATAGCATACTTGATTAGGAGGTCATGCTTGTTTCACACATGAACATGGGTAAGTTCGCCTCAAGGAAGAGATTCATTTGATACTTTGGTTTTGCTTATAGGTACTCTAATGATATTGAGTTTGCTCAACTTCACTTGGTTCCACTTATCAGACTCCTATACCACATTATAATGTATGTCAACCAATGGCTTCCCTTTTGACCTCACAAATTAGGGGGCATATGTTATGGAATTATTAGGTCACGAGTAACCTATAATGAGTATTTGGCCTTAACACCACTTATTAGTGAGTAATTATATATAAAAAAATAAAAAAACCATTTTGCTTGACACCACACTTTTCATGTAGTAAACATGTAGGGCCCCACCCCTTTAGTTTAATAAAGGCATGGGGCCATACCAAAAGTTGCAAAAAATATTAAAGTTGCATTAATTACATACTCCTAAGTAGGGTTTCGGGATCTATACACCTCTAAATCCATTACCAATTTTCTAAAAAAAAACGAGATTATTTATTGAGACAAATTGTTGGATAAGGGGCACCACATTCTATTGAAGCATCCTTACGTTGGAGGATTAAGAACTAATTATAAGATTGAGATTTTTATGGTCTATCCCTTACTCAGAAACCCTATGTTTTGAGTTTTATCTCCTTGGCTCGAAATTGGGATCCTAATCTTCCTTCATTATCCCATTTCATTTATAGTCGGTAACTTGAAGCATAGTAGTCCTTCAATGGTCCAAAATAGAAGAACATGTATTTCGGTGAAGAAGACTCTAGTGGAAAATATCAAGTATAACATTGTGTTGTTTATTTCATCTTTTATATTTTAATAAACATGAATATATCTCTTCTTTCCCCCTTCCAAATTGCATCCCAAATGTGCATTTATGAATTGTATATTTGGAGGGGGAATTGATTCCCTGATAATAATCAATTTTAGTTAGTTAGATATTTTCTTGCATTAATCATTATTAATATTTAATGATGTGAAATATTTGAGGAAGGTTCTCGGTGCTTATATGTAGAACTTCAATGGATTAAATGTATGAAGGAATCTTTCGATTAAATTACAAGTTATAAAGAAGAATGTGAAATTATGATAAAGAGACCAACCAACTCAGGTAAGATATTTCTCCTTATTCTTTCTATATTATTTTTGATTCCATAGCTAAAATAGGAAATTAGAGTTGTTACTCTTTTAGATATTCTATTAATAATCAACCCTAGTTAATGGGAAAAAAATCCATAAACACGCTTAACATTTGAGAGTACATAATCTACTTCAATTAAAAGGGAAAAGAAAGTAACTTGTCCATTTACATGATTCTTATTTATAAAGAAACAAGATTGGGATTTTTTAGGTATTATAATATTGTCAAAATGACATTATAATTTGTTGTGATAAATTCAAAATGAAATATATAAATAAATACTTATTAAGAAAAAAGTTGAATATGTGTGAACTTTAAACTACAAAATTTCACTTTCAAAAGTATTCACTCAATATATAGTCCCCACATTGTATCATTTAAACATCAAGAAAAACGAGATAGGGAAATGTTTTTCCTCTTCTCACAAGACAAACGAGATAGGGAAATGTTTTTCCTCTTCTCACAAGACAAAAGAAAAAAGGTTACCCAAATTGTATGAATTAAACATAGAGACAAACAAGATAGAGAAATTCCCACATTGTATGGTTTAAACATAGATATTGGGAACTGTTTTTCCAATCTTACGAGACCAAAAAAATGGTTAAACGGAAACATAATGATAAGAGATTTTTTTAGCTTCACAATGAAGAATAAAAAGGTTTGTTGTTTGTGAAATGAAAAACAAAATGTTTTCTTTTACTTAGATAATACGACCAACTTACTTATATTATACTTTTCAATATTCAATGAAGAACATCTTTCTCTACTTCCTCGATTTAGGATCATAGAAAATGGATTATTTTTATTTTTAATTTATTTTTATGTATTTCTATCTACTATGTTGATGTTTAGATTGATTTAGGCCAGAACATTGAAAAACATTATTGGAGGGTTGGTAAAAAGAAGATAGGGATAGAAACCCGGGTAATGCTTAAAGCCTTCAAATGAAGTAAACTTGCAATGTTAATCAATGCAAAAAAATTAATATTATGTCGATATAATTAAATCTGTTAACAATGAAAGAATTGAAAGTGTTAATCATACGACTATGTACATGATTAACTATAAGAACTATGAAATAATTTCAAAAAGGAAACGATTGACTAATGAAAAAAAAAACATTACTGGTAAAATATATACAAAATAAACTAAATTATGAAATAATTTCAATCAAAGATCAACTAATAAATAACATTGAAGGCATTACCGGATGAAAGGAAAATTATTAAAATATTCTTGATGTATGCTTTAGATTGTTTAGTTGTTTCATATATGCGGAAATAGTATGTCAATTAAGCCTAAAATTATCAACTTTGCAGAATGTAAATAATTCCATTATGTGCTGTGCATAAAAACTGCTTATGTGAGATATTATTTTCAAGTTGTGAACGATTTATGAAAAGATTAAATAGCATAGAAAACTGTAAGTAGGAGTTAATTCGCTTTTACAAAAAGTACATAAAAAAGCTAAGCGTACCCAAGTTACCTGAAAATTCATCATATATACACAAGTTAGGAAAATAAAATAATATGTATAGTCTTGAATATTTACAGTCCTTATGTATAGTTTTTCAAAAAAAAATGAATAACTATATTTATAATTATAGTTACGTTTTCTCTGCCCTTTGATGCTAGATCTCTGCCCTTTGATGCTAGATAGGAATGATATCGATCTTCATTATATATATATTTATAATTACGTTTTCTTCACTTTACGGTAAGATATGTTGCAGACCCAATGCTTCCAAGGTTATCCAACTGATTTGTGCTAAAATTTAGCTAACTGTTGTGTGGCATTCGAACTCGGTGAATCGCTATATTTCCCTTACATTTGAAAATTGAATTCATTTAACCATTGTATATAATCCTTGCATAAGCCATGATCGCTATACATATGCTATGGCCATCTTTGTATTGGTATTCGATTTCATTAGGTCGATGTACCATCCTTGCATTTGTATTTTAGTACAGTTTGGTTGCTTTATATATTTTCTTGCATTAGTCATGAAATAATTATGTTTAAGGAGAGATGATGTTAGAGTTAATTTGATTGCTACCTTATGTATATTATACAAATTCTTCTCGGCTATCTCTATAAAGGAATCAATCATTTCATTATTGTCTTATTTTCAAGCGATCCGTCCAACAATTGGTCCATACCTTATAACCTGAGAAGGAAGGAATGATGCAATAAATTGGGTGATCTACTTAGTGATCGACCCACTTATTTATTAAGATTTATCAGGATATATACATGTTTAAATATTTTTGTTGATAAAGATCAGAGTCGCTTAAGTATTGAGTCCCTTGGCCCTTATTATATATATAAAGAGTGAAATTAAAAGTATTGAGTCCCTTAACCATCATTAGATATATAAAGAATGGAATTAAAAGTATTTAGTACCTTGTACTTTATTATATATATAAGGAATATAGAGTATAACGCTACTTTCGACCAAGTTATCGACTTGGGTATCTAATGCGTTTCAGTTTTATTTCATAGTTAAATACATGTTTTCTATGTTGGTAAACTGAAATTACTTCTGAATGGGAATTTTCCTACAAAAGGACAGAGTCGGGTTCTAGTTGGGCTAGTTGTTATAGATCCTTGCAATTGATGTGCGTGGGTACATCAGCACCTATGTATAACTTAGATTAGAGATCCAAGTAACACATTATAGTTTTCAGTTGTTAGGTATTACATAGATGCCGACCCCATCTAGGTAGCGACTGCTTGATCGAAGGAACTATTTTTCTAAAGAGTAATTAGATCTGTGCCATGTCGTTGCTCAGCAAGACATAAGCTCACTGAAGAGATCAATTGGATCTCCTTAACTCAGGTCAGTAGAAATACTAATATATATATATATATATATAACACAGTGATAAATGGTTGTAAACCGTGTAGAGGTTAAACCCTAACGTTTTACATATGAATAACTTGGTTAGTTTTAATATTGAGAATGCTCCTCATTAGAGAAGCTTGACGAAGTGGAAAGTGGAAAATGCAACATCTGAGTTGTAGAATGTAATCCATTATTATGATCAATAAATATGACTCTCCTTCGTGGACGTAGCCCAAAGTTTGGGTGAACCACCTTATATATGGTCTCCTATGTGTAGTCTCTTTGTGTTTGATTTTTTATGGTATCTTTCACTGAGTAGTTATGGCAACTTGGTTGTTTAATTGGTCTCTTCTTCTGTGTATCTTATATGGACATCTTATGTTTATCTTACGTTTTTATGTTGTGATTTATTATGTGTAATTGGGTTACTTCCGTACAAGTGTATGCTTTAATTATTAACTCTTTGAAAAATGATAATTAATGATTATGTATGGATGATCATATAAGTGTATTTAGAGTTGTTAAAGCATAAGAAAGTTTCACTACTAATGGTTAAGGAATTCATGAAGATGCCCAAGGTAAAATGGCAAGATTCCAATTCTAAGCTGATGTTCTAAAGGGTTGATTGCCTCATATAGTCATCATTCATGTTGAAGTAATATATAATAAGATTCATGATGTAGATCTTAAATGAAAGAAAATATTTACGCACCAACAAAATGCTAACTCGGTACATTGGATGTGTTACATATTGTCGTTACACTTTTAAATAGTCATTATGAAAAGGTTTTACATGTTAACAATTTTGGGTTTGTTACATATGGTATCAGAGCATTAGGTTACAACACTAGGGCCTAATGAGCTCAACAAGGGATAAATAAGTATGAAGGCTAATCAAGATGTTTTGTTTGGATGCATGGACCCGACTGGACGAGAGGAAAATGTTAATCGAATTCAACTTCAAGTTTCTCCAAAAAAGTAAAGATAGGTATCTTATCTTCATAAAATTTCGAGTGAGGTATGTTATCCTTGTCTTAAGTTTCCTTGGTAGATAAAAAGTATAAATACTCACATGGATAAGCAGAATTGACATGAAATGTGATATTTTGTTGAAATAATCTCACTATATGTGCAATGAGGTTAGCAGATTTACTTAAAGTATAAATGACTCATACCTAGTTGACTTTATTTAATGAAACAATGTTTATGAGTGATATATTCCTATTGGAATCTATAATAGGGAAAGCATTCATAATGCTTTTATCCATGCTATGAAGGTTTCTTAAGTCATTAATTATCGAAGTAATTGGTTTTGTTACACAAAAATGGCACAATCAATGTTAGCATAAAAAGCACGTTCTAGGACATAGTCATAAAAATCAAAATTGATGTATGTACGTGTTAAGAAGTCGGTCAGTTTGGGTAGGATACGTGCAGGAAAAATACATGAAATTTTTTCAAAAGATGCACTAGGATGTAAATTACATCATATGAAGGATGAATCAATATAGATGTTTTTATGATTGATGTGAAATGTATAAGTATGGTAATCTTTTATGTTATATTGTTGATTTGTAATCCAATATCATTTAGTAAGTATTATTCTAAGAAAAATATATGGAATCTTTGTCTAAACTTGTTATTACCTGGACCAAACAAAGGTTATGAATAGCGTCCTAAACATGCAGATTAACTTATTTAAAACTGCATATGAGTATCAAGTAGACTTTTATTAAAGTTGTCTTTATTCTAATTTTTCTTTTAAAAAAAAAAGAGAATTATTAAGCGCACTACCTATGAGCATCGGAATGAAGTACAATTAATACACTCCAAAGCAGAGAGTTCGTTAGACTAGGCAAAGTCACTTGTATATTTTTCAATTTAATATTTACATAGTAGTTGATAATGCTTCATTGTCACGACAGTGTCATGGAAAGCTATATCAGGAAAAATATAGCCTTATAAATGTTAGATGAAGTTATAGTTACTTTTATCAAAATAAAAATATTGGCTTTCGAGTATCAAACTTAGAATGTACATCGTTTTACTTAGATTCTGGTTGTATGTTTATTACAGGAATATTGTTGACCTTCTTTCAATGGACCCAATAGTGTGTAGTCCATAGACTAAGTAGCTATTAATCTTAAAATATTGATAGCCTGGTTGAACTTGACATGATAGGTTACCAGATATGTTTAAAGACGTGAACGAATATTTATGAAAAAAAAAAATCGTCATTCGTTAAAAGTTAAGATTTTATTGCTTAACATGAATTTGTATTTTGGAACTTCATCAAAGAGGATGCACAAGATAATTGAATAAGCATGCGTGGAATGTTATGGAACTATTGTGATTCAATTGTTGAGCAATTGAAGCAAATAAAAATTTATTTTATACTAACATTTCAGGAAGTGATTTTGGTTACGACTGGTGTCATGATAAAAGAAGAACGCCGATTATAAAACTTACATAGAGAAGTTGAGCTAAAAACTCTCAAGAGTAAGTAATGATTTACTTTACATCTTATTTTGATTATAGGATTTTATGAATCATGATTGGTGATAAAAACTTATGATTAATGATGTGTGATCATCAAAATGCATAGAATGAGATAAGCAAATAAGTGAATATATTTGTAAACATTGTGTTGTTATTATGTTGCATGAGGCCTGCAAGAAAATAATAAATGATTGTTACTATGTAAACTTCCTGGACTCAAACGAGAAGGTTTGAGAGGAAAAGAATATTTGCTGGATTTTGTAAAGCAAGTTTAGATTCGCAGCCACCTCCTTTTCAAGTTTGAAATCATTCTTAATTCTCATTGTTGTATTTGATCTTGGATTTAGGTCTCTGTCGTTTTCTTACTTGTGGAAATCGTGGTTTACATCCTCGATGTTTGGTTTAGATCTCTGCCCTTGATGCTAGATAGGAATGATATGGAACTTCATTATATATATATTTATAATTACGCTATCTTCACTTTACGGTAAGATATGTTGCAGACCCAATGCTTCCAAGTTTATCCAACTGATTTGTGCTAAAATTTAGCTAACTGTTGTGTGGAATTCGATCTCGGTGAATTGCTATAGTTCCCTTACGTTTGAAAATTGAATTTAGTTAACCATTGTATATAATCCTTGCATAAGCCATGATCGCTTTACATATATTATGGCCATCTTTGTATGGGTATTCGATTTCATTAGGCTGTTGTACCATCCCTGCATTTGTATTTTAGTAGAGTTTGGTTGCTTTATATATTTTCTTGCATTAGTCATGAAATAATTATGTTTAAGGAGAGATGATGTTAGAGTTAATTCGATTGCTACCTTCTGTACATTATACAAATTCTTCTCGGCTATCTCTATAAAGGAATCAATCATCTAATTACTGTCTTATTTTCAAGCGATCCGTCCAACAATTGGTCCATACCTTATAACCTGAGATGGAAGGAATGATGCAATAAGTTGGGTGATCCACTCAATGATCGACCCACTTATTTATTAAGATTTATCGAGATATATACATGCTTAAATATTTTTGTTGATAAAGATGAGAGTCGCTTAAGTATTGAGTCCCTTGACCCTTATTATATATATAAAGAGTGAAATTAAAAGTATTGAGTCCCTTAACCTTCATTAGATATATAAAGAATGGAATTAAAAGTATTTAGTACCTTGTACTTTATTATATATATAAGGAATATAGAGTATAACGCTACTTTCAACCAAGTTATCGACTTGGGTATCTAATGCATTTCAGTTTTATTTCATAGTTAAATACATGTTTTATATGTTGGTAAACTGAAATTACTTCTGAATGGGAATTTTCCTACAAAAGGACAGAGTCGGGTTCTAGTTGGGATAGTTGTTATAGATCCTTGCAGTTGATGCCCGTGGGTACATCATCACCTATGTATAACTTAGATCAGAGATCCAAGTAACACATTATAGTTTTCAGTTGTTAGGTATTACGTAGATGCCGACCCCATCTAGGTAGCGACTGCTTGATCGAAGGAACTATTTTTCTAAAGAGTAATTAGATCTGTGCCATGTCGTTGCTCAACAAGACATAAGCTCACTAAAGAGATCAATTGGATCTCCTTAACTCGGGTTAGTAGAACTACTAATATATATATAGATAGATAGATAGATAGATATACTTTATAACACAGTGATAAATGGTTGTAAACCGTGTAGAGGTTAAACCGTAACGTTTTACATATGAATAACTTGGTTAGTTTTAATATTGAGAATGTTCCTCATTAGAGAAGGTTGAGGAAGTGGAAAGTGGAAAATGCAACATCTGAGTTGTATAATGTAATCCATTATTGTGATCAATAAATATGACTCTCCTTCGTGGACGTAGCCCAAAGTTTGGGTGAACCACCTTATATATGGTCTCCTATGTGTAGTCTCTTTGTGTTTGATTTTTGATGGTATCTTTCACTGAGTAGTTATGGCGACTTGGTTGTTTAATTGGTATCTTCTTGTGTGTATCTTATATGGACATCTTATGTTTATCTTACGTTTTTATGTTGTGATTTATTGTGTGTAATTGGGTTACTTTCGTACAAGTGTATGCTTTAATTATTAACTCGTTGAAAAAGGATAATTCATGATTATGTATGGATGATCATATAAGTGTATTTAGATTTGTTAAAGCATAAGAAAGTTTCACTACTAATGGTTAAGAAATTCATGAAGATGCCCAGGGTAAAATGTCAAGATTCCAATTCTGAGCTGATGTTCTAAAGGGTTGATTGCCTCATATAGTCATCATTCATGTTGAAGTAATTTATAATAGGATTCATGATGTAGATCTTAAATGAAAGAAAATATTTACGCACCAACAAAATGATAACTCAGTACATTGGATGTGTTACATATTGTCGTTACAATTTTAAATAGTCATTATGAAAAGTTTTTACATGTTAACAATTTTGGGTTTGTTACAAAAGTTTCTAGTGGTTTTAGACCCCCAAGGACAAGAGATTTCTAAGACCCTATGTTGCTTTCAATGTTCTAGGTTTAGTGAGGTGAAACCTAGACAAGGTGGGCTCAGATTATCATGAAGGTAGCATGCACCCATGAAGACGTTAGTCTTAAAAATATACAGAAAAGTACAAAAATCATGCAAAATAATAGAACATGCCTCCGACGGAGAGACGCTCTACCTCCACCCTAATGGATGGACCTAGAAGTAGTCTTACCTGTCATCATAGCACCGTTAGGTTCTTGAAAGACTGCATATGAACGAAAAAAATGACAAGGAACCTAGCAATGAGTGCTCCTTACCTCCAATATTGTGATTGATGCCCCTTTCTTGCCACCTTTGCCTTGCGTTTAAATGCATTCGTGAGGTGGACAAGGTGTTTTGTCTACTTGGAAGCTTAAGTGTTTCGGCGATGTGATGAACCAATTATGTGTGGATGAAAGCAGTGTTGAAATTTGACCGATAAATAACCATCATGTGCCATTTTACACATCAAATTACTGCCACTTCATAAAATTAAACGTCATTAATGAATTGTAAATTCTAATTTCACCCGTCATTTTGAAGTGCATTTTTATTTTTACACGTGATATATATATATATATATATATATATATATATATATATATATATATATATATCAATGTTATTTATTGCTATTACTAATTAGTTATTAGTAATTAAGTGTGTGTGTGATATATATATATTTTCTTTATATTTCTATCTCTAATATGGAAATTTTGATTTTGTCATGGTCTCGTTGTCTCCCCTTAGGTAAACTTGACTTGGTCATGGTTTTTTGGGCCCATGGTATTTGGTAACCCATGCTAATGGCCCATTGTATTGCTTATGAAGAATCATATTTAAAGGTTTCGAGGATAAACCTTCTTTGTCATTATGTGTGTGCTTTGCTTAATTGTTATGTTTATTATTTTTTTTATTATTATATTTTTGTATTTTATGAAGCAAGATATGAGAATTCAATGTTTCATATACAATTATTATAAATGTTATTTCAAACATAAAATCAATATGATGGTTTAAATTAAGATTTAAATGTCAAATGAAAGACAATATTAAAATTAAAACGTCATATAAAAATTTCTTAACATGCAAGGTGAGACATCAAATTTCAACCCTTGATGAAAGGAATACATAACATGAGAAACCAATAACTCATTACTTTGGTTTGTAATGGAAGGATTACTGTCATTCATGTGGGAAGCCTTGGCATGATATCCCTTGATAATACATTTTTCCTTCTCAAACATCCTAGCGATCATATTATCACTACTAGCAAGTATGGGCAAATCTTCTAATTCTATTAGCATGGCTTACCAAAATAAATTGCCTGGAGTGGCTAATACCAAAATAAATTGCCCGGAGTGGCTAAGCAATTGTTTAGTCAGTTCTCTCATAAAATAAATTTTATGTTAGCATAATGTTTTTATTTTCATGTTTTTTTTATCATTGGTGGTAAAGCTAGACAAAGTAGATGTATGAATAAAGTTAGAACGGGTGGGGTGTCGGGTTAGCAAGCCAATACACAGGACCAAAAATCTCATGCCAACTTCAATCGTGGGTTAAAGAAGTCATTCGTTTTAAAAGCTCATTCATATTACTAATTAAAAAGTAGCCCATTCGTCAATGTTAAAAAAGAATGATATTAGCTGTTATTGAATACTTGCGGTGTTTGTTTGGTTGTTTCTTTATTAAAGAAGAATAATATTAGCTCTTATTAATATTAATGATGTTTGTCTGGTTGGTGTTTGTTTAGATGTGATTTCTTTTAACATGTGACAGTTCGAAGTTGTGTGTATTAAAATATGCTTTTACATCTAATTTCATTATATTATCACAAAATCTGTATGCTCGAAGAAGATGCATTTGCATATAGTTTTATTATATTGAAAAAAAAATCAAAATATTATTGTGAATCTTACTCCATTCAGTAACCAAAACGTAACGTATCAAGATCATGGTTACTTAATTCTCAATTTGTTATTTCATATTTAAATTAAGCTATTTATATTTATATGCATTTGTGTATGTATCTATAACTTATTATAATTTATGTGTAAGGAATGTGAGTTATTACTTGTTGCCACACTCATCAAGGTTATTCTCCATCGTTATTACTAGTTGCCACTCTCATTGTCAATTTATTCTTAATTTATTATTTCATGTTTAAATTAAGTTATTTATGTTTATATACATTTGTGTTTGTATACATAACCTACTATAATTTACTTGTATACACAACCTATTATAATTTACTTGTGAGCAGTATTTACACAACCTACTATAATTTACTTGTATACACAACCTATTATAATTTACTTGTGAGCAGTATTTACACAACCTATTATAATTTACTTGTGAGCAGTGACTGAGGAGAGTTATTACTTATTATCATTTGTTAATGTTGGTTCACTTAAGGTTATTCATTAAATTCAATCAAAAGGTAATTTTCTATCTTATTCTAAGACTAAGACTAAAGCTACTTTAGTAATAGATAATATGCATAAGAAAATTGTGTCCCTTATGGTCATGAATGATGCTAGCCTCAAATAAAGATTTGTTTTTTAATAAAATCTAGATTTAATTTCACACATGATGTACATGATACCATATGTTATTTTCATTTAGAATTTAAGTAAATTATGTATATTTTTTGTTTTGTCTAAGCATAATTATTAAAATAATATTCATTAAATAATAAAAATTAAATGACACATGTTTGGTAAGGGTTATTTAATCTCAAAACTTAGGGTAACATCATGAGAGGAACAGGTTACACTTTCAAAACGCGGAGCAACATCATGAGTAAATTAGATAGCACATGTTTGGTAAGTGTTATAATCTGAAAAGTAAGAGTAACATCATGAGAGGAAAGGGTTATACTCTCATAACCTAAAGTAACATTATGAGAAAAGTAATGTACATGCATGTAGTTTCATGGTTTGTAGATAACAATCTCTCTGAGCATTGTATTATGGCTTAAATAGGCAGCAATCTATATGTGAATTGCATTGTATTGTGGCTTAATCAGGCATAAATCTTTATAAAAAGTTATAACCATTTGTCTATAAGAATAGCCAAAATATTATTTTATGTTTATCGTGCTCACTTCTTAAGAAGAGATTTAGATAATAAAAATATTTTTCTTGTATATGAAGTTGCAGGGTGCTAGCTCAATGGTAGAGCATCTGCATTATATAATGTTGAATAGCCAAAATATTATTTTATGTTTATTGTGCTCACTTCCTAAGAAGAGATTTAGACAATAAAAATATTATTCTTGTATATGTTCAGTTGCATGGTGCTAGCTCAATGGTAGAGCATCTGCATTATAAATGCAGAAGGTTGATGGTTCAAATCCATCGTTCCTTTTCATAAATATTTGTATTCTATATAGTTTCTAGAGAGATAAAAATGATATGGCTAAACAATTTTTGACGCGATACATAGTTTTCTTGTCTTAACATGAGAGACAATATGGTAATTTATAAAGACAATATGGTTTATAATTAACTTATTCTATTTTGTTTCTATAAAGACAATATTTGAAGACAATAATTTAAGACACTCTTAAAGACAATATACAAGTTTTTTTGTCTCAAATAGAGACAAAAATTTAAGACACTCTTAAAGACAATACACAAGTGTTTTTTGTCTCAAATAGAGACAATAATTTAAGACACTCGCTTAAAAACAATATTTAAGACAATACACAGGTTTCTTTTGCCTCGAGTTGAGACAATTTACAGAAATATCGTCTTAAAGATTGTCTCAAAACCCCCCTTTGTGTAGTATGTATGAAACTCAATTTAAGACACTCCTTAAAAACAATATTATACACTGTCAAGTGTTTTTTTTCTCAAGTTGAGACAATTTACAGAAATATCGTCTACAGGATTTTAACCACCAAAGAAAAATTCTCATTTAACTTAAAATTATGCAAAACAATGACCAACACCCATCTCGAAGAGCAAAGTTATCGTCGTCTTTTGGTGGAGTTTAAAGGAAACCATGACCCCAAGCTTTGTTAATAAGTGAGAAAACTTTTGTTTTGATTGTAGCAATATATGGGCTGTCATTTAACTCATCCAAAGCTATCTGTGTTTTAAATACATCCGCATGCAATCAAAGACTGTGTAGCCAACAGCCACATCACTATTTTTACAAAACTTCATAATCAGAGAACCAGCGTTGTTTTCTCTTTGACACATAGCTTGCTCCTGTAGAGGTCAAGATAATTTTTTGAATCTGAATTGCCTCTTTATCGTGATGGATAGAAAATTGTGGTTGTGGATTCAATCAAAACACCCAGCAGTAATATCCACGGACCATTTTTGAAGAAATTGTGATGCCTCATTTAATGGTATTCGAGATTTCCATGGTTGAGGTCGAAAATCTCCCACATGTAGATAAAAACATGTATGGTCAATGAATTCAACCCTGGGTTTTTCGTTTGGGGCAAAAATCTTATTTAATGTAAAAATTTTGCAGGCGCCTCTTCCAAATGCTGAGTGGTGAGAACAGCACAACTTAGGGAGTTTGAACACTGTTATGCAAAAGACCGAAGGCCAAAACTATCCCATAATCAACACGATGCTTGTCGATTCCTTGAAGTGTGAAACACTTGGGGATCATATGTATAGAGTACACTTAGGATATGACATGCTTTTAAGCATGGATAAATTTTGTTGTATCCTAAATCAGTATAGATTCATCTTAAACTCGTATCTATCAAGCACCCAGAGGGATCCAATTTCTTGAGGTGTATTTCTTTTTTTAAATTTAAACTCAAGAAATTTGATCTCTCTTGATTGATAGATCCAGGTTTAAGTTTTAAATTTTTATTTTATAAACGAACATCTATTTTTTAATTACTTTTCATAATATTTTATTTTATGAACCAACATAAATTTTTTAAATTATTTTTTAATTATTTTGTTACAAACGTTACATCACACATTTGTCCCATACTGGGCTATAGAGCACCTCGTTTCACTCGGTGCAATCAATTATGTGAAATGATAATGTGCACCCCTAGGAGGTATGAGGTATATCTTTGCATAATGTATTATGTTTAAATTACTTAGTTATGTCATTTTTTATTTAGTATGTTACATTATCATCATCTTTATCTTCTTCATCATCATCATCATCATCCATAACATAATGTATTATATTTAAATTATTTAGTTATGTCATTTTTTATTTAGTATGTTACATTATCATCATCTTTATCTTCTTCTTCTTCATCATCATTCGTAATGAATGTTCACACTGAGTAATTAGGATCAATGGTGGCTAAAATTTGACAGGGCTTCTCCTATTTCACTCCTCAAATCCCTCCCTTAATAAAATAGTGATAAATTGTAAGTAGCACTGCTCCAACGAGACGCAATCCAAGTCAAAAGGACACCATTTCAAGGCAGTTTTGAACCATTCACAAGGAACCGCTCCTCAATCGGGTGCTTTTGTCTGTGGTGCTATTTCTATGTCTTGTGTGTACGTTCAATAATCGGTCTCACACATTAGACATCTCCATGGATGCAACTAGCAGGATTATTCGTTTGCAACAACCACAGCTCTAAGTGTCAATCCTCGCATTGTGTGTCTAGCCTAACGCTCGAGTGCTATAACTACCGGTGTGCACTTATCTCCTGAACATTTCCAACCAGAAATGTCTGCTTGTTCAGGTTTGATGCCCTGAGCATTTGCTGGAGAATCGCATCCACATGGACAACACCTGTTATTCTGTAGAATCAAGGTATGGCCAGAATTACATTCATTACATAGGGGCTCAACAAGAGCATCATGTCACTTACAGGAATTGAACCTAGGTGGGGAGGGTAGCAATCATTCCTCTCAACCACCCAAGCTACGTCCAATGTCATTCCTTAACATCAACAACCTATCTTGTTCAATATTTGCATTGGTGTTCCTTTTAATCTTTCATGCTTATACTTTTTGAACCTCCAGATAAATTTGTACCTTATACTTTTGTGATAAATTTGTACCTTACACTCTCAAATTCCAACTATGCCCGGCAACCTGTCATGCACCCACGGAGATGAAACCAACTCGGCCACTTGTACTTTGCCATGCCATGTCGGTCAGATTCATGTGTAGTTGTTGGCATAGTAGCATAATTTGAATACGGATTCAAATACGAATCGATACAGAAAAAATCTAGTACTAAAAAAATACAGAAATAGATTACTTATAAATTAAAAAAATATATTTTTTAAAATTTAGAAATTATATGGATAATATATGTAACATTCATATTTAATATTCATTAAAAACAACTTGAAATATAAATCTTAAAAGGAAAACTAATAATACATTTATAAACTTAATTATAAAAATATTAAATAATTAAAATACAAAAAATAATTAAATAAAAAATAAAGCAAATTATTACTCTAACTAAAATTTAATATCTAATATTATAACTAGTTACTAACTTTTATATTATAAAATAAATCTAATATAAAAACTAATCTAATATTTATAACAAAATTCTAAAACAGAATATATTAACTAAATTCTAAAACAAAATATATATAATAAAGTTTAAATCTTTAAACTTTTTAAATATAAAATTAATATTAATACTAATCTAACACTAACGGAGTGTGTAGTCATGTATTGGGACCAAATTACAAATAATACAATAAAATTTAAATAATTATGTATGCCAAAAATGTATAATTACAATGCATTGTTAGTCAAATTTATCATTTTCGTACTATGCTCGAATATTTGGGGATTTTCAAACTCTCCAAATTTTTGTACAGGAAATTCCATTCCAATGCGGTCGATTTATGCTACTATGGTTGTGAGTTGTTGGATTCAAGTTTGCATGTTGTGTTGCGTGGGTTGTTGTTGGAACTGGAAGGAAGCCATTATTCATGGTATATGTCATCCTCTACTAGAGTTTAGTTACTCCCTCCAAATGCATGGCCCATATGTTTGTGGTATGTCGCGCACTTGCTAGGGTTTCTGCTAAAAGAAATACGTTGTGTGATGCCACCTCACCGGGTCATCTCTACTAATACTCTTGCGTGTACATGTCTAAGAACGCCTGTCACAAAGCCCTATTTCATCCCAAGAGAGACGAGTTGGTTATCAGTAAGTGCCAACTATATATATATAGTCGTTTACTCATATTCATCCCCGGAAAGGACAGGGAATGAAAGAGTAAGGATAGCATTTTATAACGGGTGAAGAAGAGGGATGAGAAGAATTGAGGGGAAACCAAAACAAAAAGTAACTTTAATAACAATTCAACGTATCCAAGAAAATTAGGAACCACCTTATAGCTCTACTTCCTCCACATCACATCCTCTCTTATATATCATGACTAAACGTCATCACATCCTCTCTTATATATCATGACTAAACGTCATAGTATGAGATATTAACATCTAAACAATCTTGTGAAATAGCATAGTGACATTTGGTATTGAAACCACATACAACTAAAAGAAACTAGACAAGCAAATAAAGCCTCTTTCAAATGCCGAGCGGTGAGCAGAACACAACTTACCAAGTTTGAACACTGATGTTATCCATAAGACCAAAGCCCAAAGCTATCCCATAATCAACATGTTGCTTACCGACTCGTCGAGCAAGATGTGAAACACTTGGGGATCATATGTATAGAGCAAATTCAGTCTACGACTTCTAAGCCTGGATAGTTTTTTTTGTATCCTAAATTAACGATGTGAGATGGTATTGCGCACCCCATAACGTGTTGTTTCGGAAATGAATGCTCGCAATGAGTGAGGGCCTGCGGATTGCTAAAAGTTGACGGAGCTCCTCCTTTTTCACTCCTTGAATCCCTTAATAAAACAGTGATGCACTACAAGCCACACTACTCCAATGGGATGCAATCCATATCGAAAGGACACCATCTCAAGGCAGTTGCTTCAAGACAAATTGTATCTCCCCAGATATATCCATCTTGCCAGACATTCCCTCTCGAGGATGAAGCTTATCCCCATCGTCTCACTAGCTGACCCTTACCCCTTTTATTGGGGTAATCTAGTATTCAGAGTTTGCCTCGATTTGGTATCATTTGTTGGAAGTGGTTAATTCCTCCACCGCTTGACTGTTGGTCGCCGAAATTTCTAAGGGACATCACCGCCACAAAGATTGAAAGGGCATCACCGCCCAGATTTAGTTTATTTTATTTTTGAAAAATCATCATCAAATCCATAATTAAATGAAGACATAAACCGACTCATAATTTTTTACTGTTCAAATCTTTGAAGAGGCCTCCACCACCAAACTAATTTAAACATTAAAATTGAAGGGATATTCACAAGCTTTGTTGCAGCCTATCGAATTTTGAAGAGGCATTTACATCCTGTATTTTAACTCTTCAAGAATTTAATAGAACGGAGTATTTATTTCTACATAGATAATTTTGTAAACAGAGTTTTACTTTGTATTTTTTGTTATGCTCTGTTTTTTATGGGTTTGTAAACTCATATTTATCATGAAGTTATTTTATTGTAGCAAGTTAGATTTCAAAGTTTATTTATGAGTGTAGATGTGTTAAATGTGTTTGATTGTTGAAACAGAGTATTAGCTTAAGTTTTATGAACACAGGGGTCATCAAAACAAAGTTAAATTACTTGTTGAAACAGTTTCCTCATGTAGAATACATTTTGCTAAAACAATTGCTGAAACAATTGCAAAACTTTATTTTCTTGCTGAAAATCGTCCTGTAGGTGATAGTTTCTGAGTTTTAGTGATTAGTGGGTGTTGTTGTGACTAAAAGCAACACTCCCTGCCTTCCCACACCATTCTCACGATACATTTGGAGTATAAGTCATACCTATAGGCCATTGTTAACCATAGGTCCACTAAAATTCTGAAGGGCATCTCATGGACACATAGAGAATATCATATACTTTAAACAAAGAATATCTAATAGACAAAACACACTGTAGCACACCACTCCATCTATTCGCATTCATATGACAAGTGACTAAACCCTATTCTCTACATTATGAAACTAAAAAACGAGAAAGAGATGGATTGTTTTGTGAAAGAATCTTTGGATCTATCAAAAGTAGAGTGTTTACTTGTGGAAATTCTCTAGCTGGGATCGTTCACAAGGAACCGTTCCTCAATCTCATGCTATTTCTGTGTCTCCATTGTACGTTTAATAACCAGTCTCACATCAGACATTTTCATGGTTGCTACTAATGATAGTCACTTAACTTGTGGTCGGTGAACAATAGGTCACAAGTTAAGTGATCTATTGTTATCTTCTTTAGTTAAATGGGTTGTCTATTCACTACCTGGTATCCATGCATAAGTTACCAGTTTATATTTCTTTTTTTTATATTTTTTTATTTATAATTTTGAACAACAACCATAAAATCAATCTGTATAGTACACTTGTCTCTTCTCCTTTAATCCGAGAAAAAAATAGATGGTAGTCCACCCAAAATTATAAGATATAAACACCTATCAGTATAACCACTATTCTCATGATCAATACTCACATTATGTACCATACAACCTAATGCCCAAGCATCTTAATGCCCGGTGTGCACTTGTCTCGAACGTTGCCAACCAGAATAAATACTTGTTTAGGTCTGATGCCGTGAGCGTTTCTGCATCAACCTCATGACTTCCACTGCTGAATACCCTAGCAATGCACTGCCACTTCTGTTTCATTTCTTATCATCTACAGCCTGCCTCAATATTTGCGTCGATGTGCATACTTGAACCTCCATATAAATTTGTGCCTTATACCTTGGTGACCGTTCGTTGGTTCTACGCTCCCAAATGCCAATTCGTCCTGCCAACCTGTCGTGCCCGCGTGGATTCCATGTGCATTTGCAGGTCGTGGTTGTCAAGCCTGCGTGTTGCACTATGTGGGTTGCTGTTGGAGTTGGCAACAAGTCATTATTCATGTCGTATGTCATCCTCTGCTAGGATTTGGCTACTTCTACCAAATGTGTCCATGTGTCTATGGTCTGTCAAGCGCTTCTAGGGTTTCTGTTGAAAGAAATATGTTGCGTGTGATGCCACCTCATCGGGTCGTCTCCGCCAATACTCCTGCATGTACATGTCTAAGCACACCTATCACGTAGCCTCGTGTCATCCCAAGAGAGACGAGTTGGCTATTAGTCGGGTGGCAGCTATATAATTGGTTCCACCATGCATCAACCATCAAAAAATTAGTTTTTTTTAAATAAAGATGCCATCAGATCCATGACCACTTAAAAACCTCATGGGAATGTGCAATTCATAAGTGGAACCATGCTTCGAATAAGCTTATTCCCATAAGAATTGTATTTTGAAAGGTTTCAAATGAATAAAATCGTTTAGGTTCCATAACGTGTAAATCAATATAAATTTGAGTTTTGTCCTTTAATAAAGGTGCTTCAAAAAATTGGTCGAGAAACTTTAATAAAAACAGCTTTCTTTTATTAAATAAGAGTCATCGGGTGGTAATGTCTCTGGCGTTGCTAATTCTTGTTATAAAACGATAACTATAGAAAAAAGAATGTAGGCTAAATGCATATTGTTGTTGCGATCTTTGCTTGTTTATCCTACCTTATAACACTCTTTTATTAAATAAGAGTCATCGGGTAGTAATGTTCCCGACGTTGCTAATTCTTGTTATAAAACAATAACTATAAAAAAAAGAATGTAGGCTAAATGCATATTGTTGTTGTGATCTTTGCTTGTTTATCCTACCCTATAACACTTATGTTTGTTATAAAGCATAGAACATAAGTCAAGTCATCTATGAACTGTACAACTTGAAAGAACATATTTAAACTTGACAATACCTACTCTTTGTACTCATGATCCCGGTATAGGAGTTTTACCATTACGAACCGATTCCCTCATATGAGGCATAACACACTATTATAAGTTATAAGGTTAAACCTTAATTATGGAGATTGAGTACTAATGTGATAGTTTAAAGATGTAAATTTTTTTTTTCAAGGACGTAATCTTTATCTTGTTGTGTTTCTTATTTATCTTCTTAACCACATTCAACATTTCATTCAAACAAACTTTACCAACAATCAAATACCAAGATATTTGAACTAGTTGTTCTTTATATAACCTAAAATGAAACACCATATATAATATTAGCTATTCTCAAAAATTAACCATGAAAATATCGTGGAAGAAAATGCCAAATATAATATAATATAGGGACATTAGATAATAATACTCCAATCAACATTGTGGGAGCTCTCTACTCATAAGAGAAACTAATTATTGCATTTTTTTCTCATTTCTATAACCATGTGAGCAATACCAAGCACTAACTATGAAACAAGAACTTTATACTATGAACGAGAATTCTAGCCATAAAAACAATGATTTTTGCAAAATAAACACCACAAACACCCCCCAAATAGAAAAGTGTTGATACCAGTATACACGTTTTTTTTCTCAGGGTAAAAAATAGAGCCATGGCCTAAACATCCCATACTGTTGTTTACAAAAACTGTAAAATCAACCCCTAAATTGGAAAAAGTTTTTTTTCTTCAAGAGATAAATTACAACTTTTTTGAAACTTGCATATTAAACAAACAAAAAAATTCATAAATAATTTCACACTAAAACCATATAAAAACAAAGAAATTATGAGTTGATTCATAATGAAATAATATATTAGACCATACAAGAACAAATGATTCATATAAATATTCAAAAATTCCTTTAAAGTTTCAATTACAAACATCATACTAATAAAAAACATCTAAAATGCTTCATGTGAAATTTGTTAGGAACCCATGTCAACCCTTCTATTTACTTTGTTAGAATATTGTTGTTCGACGCATATGCTTTGTAAGTTGTCCCGTAATATTTGTTGATCCATAGTTTGTATTATTGTTGTTGGACGCATATGGTTTGTAAGTCGTCCTGTAGTAATTGTTGATCCATATTTTGTATTGGCCCATGGTTTGTATTGACCCATGGTATTGGTGCCTAGACTTAGTATATAAGTTTGTGTTGAGACCAATGAAGGTACCATGAATTTATTTGTATTGAGCTTGCTCAAAGGAGGTTTCCCCCTCGAAGTGGCCTACGATCAATATAAAAATGATTATGAGTTCTGTTATCTCGTGTGTTTACATTAATTAATTATTGCAGGTTCTTCACATCTAGTATCAGAGCACTTTCTTGGGCTCGCTGGGTGAAATTTCTGCCAAAAAAAAATTTTGCATCTGTTGCAACTTTGGATCTGGGAATAATCCCTATCCGCTTAACTGTGGGAAGTACTTGGGCATAAGCCTTAAAACTCATTGTGAGGAGTACCACAGGAACCCCAAAGTAGTTGGCCCATTGAGAGGACCTGCTAGCGAAAAGGGCAACGACCCCTACCTGATTGACTAGTTCCCACCCGTGAGGTAAACCAAGAGCTATCATCTGTGGCAAAGCGGTTATCAATTTTACCTGAGCCGTGGAGTGAGGGGTACTGCCCCAATACACAAGCCGTCCAATAGCATTGGTGGCCGAGTGAAACCCCTGAACTGTTAGGAAGCCGCACATACCTGGGGTCCATATTTATTTTCAGTTGAACTATTGTCAATCACTGCCGCGTCGTTTCAGATCCATTCTGAAATGCATTCCAAATCCAGCCATTTCAGATCTATTTCAGATCCAGCCGTTTTTGATCCAGTCGGCGCCATTTCAGATCCCTCTGTTTCCAATCACTTCCGCGCTATTGCAGATCTATCTTTTCATATCACTATGTTTCCCTTGAAACTTCCCTAACACCCTGGTAATCCCACTCTGCATATTTCATTCCTGGGGACCCTATCCCAAATTCCACTTCCCAAAACCCGAAATCCCACATTTGTCTATTTTTAGGGTTTGCCATAACTTCTTCGAATTTCACCCAATCGCCTTCAAATTTTACCACCGAGTTCCTTTCCTAATTCTGCTTATTTGTCCCTCTCTGCCAAATGTTCTCATTCTTTCACCCCGCTTCTGAAATCCCCATTTTTTGCTTCCCTGTCCATCAGAAAGTGTCCAAAACCTAGTCAAACCTCAATTACCCCTCCGATTTTTTTCCAAATCCAAATTTCCCTTTACTAAATAAGCTTTTGTTTGTGTTTTTCTATCTATTCCAAAAAAAAAAAAAAACTCATGGTTATGGTTGTCCCCATGTAGGAGCAACAACCACGGAGGAAGCACTTGCAGCCATCCAAACCAAACTCCAAGATCTAGATGAAAAATTTCTCAGCCTCCATCTTCAGCATTCAGCCATGAACAATAACCTACAGCACGAATCTTCGGCAGCCAATGGGTTCTCTTCTTCCAACAATTTTCGTGGTCCGAAGCTTGAATTTCCTTGCTTTAATGGTACTGATCCAACTGGATGGATCTATCGTGCAGAACAATATTTTAGTCTGCATAATACTTTTGATGTCCAAAAAGTTTCACTTGCATCCTTTCATTTGGAATAGGAATCCCTTCAATGGTACCGTTGGTACATCAAGGCTCATGACGAGCCAAAATGGACAGATTTTTGCCAACTCCTTTTGCAACGATTTGGTCCTAGTGCTTTTAATGACTTCACCGGAGCACTCACTAAACTTCATCAAAGCGGCACTGTGAGAGAGTATCAGACAAAATTTGAGAAACTAGCCAATCACACAAAAGGATTGTCTGATGAATTCTACAAGAGTTGTTTTATCAGTGGTCTTAAGGATGAAATCCGATCAGAGGTTAAAATGTTATGTCCCAACACAATGATGGAAGTCCTCGGGTTGGCTAAGTTGGTAGAAGACAAGATTGCATCCCAACAGCGCTCCAAACCCACTTTTGTTCCCTTCCGAAATATGGGTTCTCAACGACCTCCCATCCCGCCAGCTCCTCGACCAACTCCTATCAAGCATTTGTTTGAAACAGAGATGCAGACATGCAGAGAAAAAGGGATTTGTTAGAATTGTGATGAAAAATCCACTCGGGGACATAGATGTCTTCAACAAAAGCTCTATCTCTTGGATATGGATTCTCCGCTTGTCTCTACAATCGGTCAAGAAACTCCAGATACAATGGATGATCAGGTCGACATTCAGGCGTCGCCTATTGACCCTCCATCTTAGGATGAAAAACAAGAGATATCTCTCCATGCTTTATCCGGCATCACCACCCCCCAAACAATGCAGGTCAGGGGTTACTTCAAGAAGCTTCCTCTTACAATACTCATTGATTCTGGTAGCACTCATAACTTCATTGACCCTCGGATCGCCAAACATGCTGATTGTTTTGTCCATCCTTGCTCCAACTTTGAAGTCATGGTTTCTAATGGGGGCACCTTACCTTGCAAGGGGAAGTGTCATAATGTGCGTATCTCTCTAGAAGATTATAACCTGCGCTCTGACATGTTTGCCTTGTTCCTAGGTGGATGTGATGTGGTTTTGGGCGTTCAATGGTTACGCACACTTGGCCCCATCTTATGGGATTTTGTTGAACATTGGATGCAGTTTTCAGTCAATGGGAAACAACACAAATTTAAGGGATTACAACAAGGGTCTCTCTGCATCATCAGTTCACATTGCCTGGAAAAGATCCTTAAGAAGAATTCACATGGTGTCATCGCTCAACTCCATTCCATTCAGATGCACCCATCAACAGTCTCCCCTACTTCCTTGGATAGATATGCAGGTGTCCTTGCTGAACCAGTGGGCTTGTCACCTTCATGAGACCTTTCCGGTACGAATTTAGCCGCATCTACATCTCAGCAAAAAATGATGGCTATTTTGCATGCAGTACAAAAGTGGCAGCCATACCTATTAGGGAATTATTTCTGCATCAAGGCTAATCTCCAAAGTCTGGAAAATTTCCTGGAACAATGGGTCTCCTCCCCAGCACACCTGAAATGGGTTAGCCAACTCATGGGTTATTCCTATGCAATCACTTACAAGGGTAAGGACAATATGGTGGCAGATGCCCCTTCTCGTACATTTGATGACCCAGTTTCTCTTACAGTTATTTCTCTACTTCTTCCAAATTGGTTGCAATCTATTCAACAGGGCTATCTCTTCTATGAACTCCATGCTTCTTCATCAGCAGGGCACTCTGGGTTCCTCAAAATGTATGACCGAAAACAATATAACTTCTTTTGGCAGGGACTAAAAATGACAATTCAACAGATGGTGGCTGACTGTGATACTTGCCAGGTCAACAAGGGTGAAACGACACTCCTTTCAGAACTGCTCGAACCCTTTCCCATCCCTACACAGATGTGGAAAGCTATTTCTATGGATTTCCTAGAAGCGCTCCAATGGTACAATACCACATCTAAAAGGACACCATATGAAGCAGTTTATGGATAGGCACCGCCAGTTCTTCCATACACGCTCAGCAGCTCCCCAGTTCAGGCAATTGACTCGATTCTTCGAAACCGCGATCAGATTCTTCTCATTCTGCACAACAATCTTCACATGGCAAGAATTCGACTAAAACAACAATCCGATCAGCACCATTCTAAGCGCACTTTTCACGCACCAGATATGGTCCTTCTTTGTCTCGAGCCTTCCAAGCAATCCTCCCTGAAACTCAAAAGGAGTTAGTGGGCCGGAATGCAACCCAAGGGTGCTACAGGGGAACCACTCCTTCAGATTCTGCATCAAGTTCCACATCTAAATATTTGAGGACAAAGCTTTTTCTAAGGGAGATGGGATGTTAGGAACCCATGTCAACCCTTCTATTTACTTTGTTAGTATATTTTTGTTGGGTGCATATGCTTTGTAAGTTGTCCCGTAGTATTTGTTGATCCATAGTTTGTATTATTGTTGTTGGATGCATATGCTTTGTAAGTTGTCCCGTAGTAATTGTTGATCCATATTTTGTATTGTCCCATGGTTTGTATTGACACATGGTATTGACCCATGGTATTAGCGCCTAGACTTAGTATATAAGTTTGTGTTGAGACCAATGAAGGTACCGTGAAGTTATTTGTATTGAGCTTGCTCAAAGGAGGTTTCCCCTTCGAAGTGGCCTGCGATCAATATAAAAGTGATTATGAATTCTATTATCTCTGTTATCTCGTGTGTTTTCATTAATTAATTATTGCGGGTTCTTCACAAAATTATTCAAATTCATCCAGGGATTATGACACCCCATCAGAATCTACATTTTATGCAGATGAGGGACTGGATGAAGATGTAGATGACCCATATTCTTCTCTATTATCAATGGGTGCACCATCTAAATCTACATCTATGCCCATCATTTCAGATGTCATATTCCTTCAGGATCTACGGCTTGGTTTAACAGACTCCCATCTTGCAACTTCTTGTTTTGGCAGCAACCTCTTGATAATCTCTATAGTCTTGGAGGGAAGAGTGTCTTTCTTTGCCAACTTGAAATCATAAACAAGTATATCAACGTCCTCTAATTTCAATATGTCAATGCGGTGGCGATTTATTTTTTGACCCTTTCTTTTTGTCTTCCTGCAAACCTTTTTCTCAACCACCATCTATGCCTTGTACACACCATCAAGTGGGTGTGTATCTATTGTATACCAATGTACTTCTATTGATACTACTTCTTCATTTTGTTTATTGACCTTCATAACTTTTGCAATCTTGAATGGATAATGATGTGCATCATCTGTAGCCAAAACTGCAATCATGCAACCCTCCTTGATATCTTGTAGTGAGCCCTTGTAAAGGTCTTTCATCTCTCGACGCTTTGCGGATGATCTGGAAGAACTTGAATAGCATTAACTCTATGTTTGATGTAATTGCATTGCAGTGGATCATTATCAATGGATATGCAATTTCTTCCTTTCTGTAAGGAGCATGTTATTATTGTACCTAATCACCAAAAAAAAAAAAAAGTGAAGTCAAATAGCATAAAGAAGCATACTTTAAAACAATAAAATAATGAAGAATAACAAAAAACAATAAAACTTGAAATATGCATTCATATGTAATATCGGAAAGTTTACCTGAACCCGAGAAAAAATATAAGGCCCAATCTCCTTCTCTTGAAAAAATTATTAAAAAATAAATAAAAATTAGACCCCCTAAACTATATAATAAAAAAATTAAAACCTAAACCCCCACTAAACTATATAAAAAAAAAAAAAAATCAAAAGCTAAACCCCCCCTAAACTATATAATAAAAATTAAAAAAAAAAAATTAAAACCTAATCCCCCCTCCCTTCCCCCTCCTCCCGCTCCCTTCCCCCCCCCTCCTCACGCCCCCTCCCTTCCCCTTCCCCCTCCCCCTCCTCCTATCATGCCCTCCCTTCCCCCTCCTCCCCCTCTGTTTCCCCCTTCCCCCTCCTCCCCTCGCCCTCCCTTCCCCCTCCTCCAGCCACCCCCTTCCCCCTCCTCTCGTCGTGCCCTCCCTTCCACCTCCTCCCCACGCCCTTCTTTCCTCCTCCTCCTAATGCCACCTTCCCCATACTCCCACCATGCCCTCCCTTCAACATCCTCCCCCTGTCCTCCCTTCCTCTTCCTCCTGATGCCCACTTCCCCCCCTCCCCCTCCTCCTCCTCCCTTCTCCCTCTGCGGGCCTTTGGCCACTCGCTTGGGCACCAAAGGGCCGCAGAGGGAGAAGGGAGGAGGAGGAGGGGGAGGAGGGGGAAGGGGGTAGATAGAGTAGGCAGAAGGGGGGGCAAGGGGAGGAGGGGGAAGGAAGGTCTCGGCAGGAGGAGGGGTAAGGGGGAGACGGAGGGGGAGGAGGGGGAAGGGGGGGGCGGAGGGGGAAGGGAGGGGGCGCAAGTGCTTTGCTCTCATGGGCGCCAAAGGGCCACGCCTCACGGGCGTCCCTTTGGCGCCCAAGCGAGCGATGGAGGGGGAGGAGGGTGAAGGGGACAACGGAGGGGGAGGATGGGGCAGCGTATGGGGAGGATGGGGAAGGGGGCGGAGGAGGGGGAAGGGAGGGGGTGGGAGGATGTGGAAGGAGGAAGGGGGAGGGAGGGAGCACGATCACTCAGCTCGCTTGGGTGCCAAAGGGCCACCCCTCACAGGCGGCCCTTTGGCGCTCAAGCGAGCGGAGCGGCCACCCCTCACAGGCGACCATTTGGTACCCAAGCGAGCAGAGCAACCACCCCTCACGAGCGACCCTTTGGCTCCCAAGCGATCGGAGCGGCCACCCCTCACGAGCGACCCTTTGGAGCCCAAGTGGGTAGAGCACTCGCTCCCCCTCCCTCCCCCCTCCTCCTTTCACCTCCTCGCGCCCCTTCCCTTCCCCCTTTGTCGCCCCCTTACCCCTCCTCCACCTCCGCCTCCCCCTTCCCCCTCCTCCTCATGGGACCTCCCTTTCCCCTCCTCCCCCCAACATCCCTTCCTCCTCCTCCCGACACCCCCTTTCCCCTCCTCCCCCTCCTCCTCCTCCCTTCTCCCTTTGTGGCCCTTTGGCGGCCAAAGGCTCGCGGAGGGAGAAGGGAGGAGGAGGAGGTGAAGAAGGGGGAAGGGGGGCGGTAGGATAAGGAGGAAGGGATGGCGGGGGGAGGAGGGGGAAGGGAGGGCATGGTGGGAGGAGGGGGAAGGGGGGTGGCAGGGGGAGGCGGAGGCGGAGGGGGAGGAGGGGGAACGGAGGGCGTGGCGGGAGGAGGGGGAAGGGAGGGCGTGGCGGGAGGAGGGGGAAGGGAGGGGGGTTAGGTTTTAATTTATTTTTGAAAAAATTTTATTATATAGTTTAGGGGGGTTTAGGTTTTAATTTTTTTTTAAATAAATTTATTATATAGTTTAGGGGGGGTTAGGTTTTAATTTTATTTTTTTAATTTTTTATTATATAGTTTGGGGGGGTCTAGGTTTTAATTTTTTTTTTTTAATTTCAAGAGAAGGAGATTGGGTCTTAGATTTGTTCTCGGGTTCAGGTAAACTTTCTGATGTTACATATGAAAGCATATCCCAAGTTTTATTGTTTTTTATTCTTCATTATTTTATTGTTTTAAAGTATGCTTCTTTATGCTATTTGACTTAACTTTTTTTTTTTGGTGATTAGGTACGACAATAGAATGCTCCTTACAGAAAGGAAGAAATTGCATATCCATTGATAATGATCCACTGCAATTCAATTACATCAAGCATATAGTTAATGCTATTCAAGTTCTTCCAGATGAACTTCAAGAAGTTGGTTTGAAGAAATGAGAGTTTAGTTAAATACTTGTGCCAAATATGTTAAAAGAGCCTCAACCCCCATTAGGAGGGGTGTTTCGAAAGGATCACTTTGGCAATCTTGCAGACATAGAAGACCCAATGGAAGAGGACATTGATGTCCCTGAGGAAAGCCAAGCTCCAAAAAATTCCAATTTTGATGAAGAATTTGGCCTACATGAAATTGTTGATTAGTTCCATGTCTTGAAGAAAATGTTAAATTTGAGAATTTTTTGATAATATATATTAGTAATGTTTTGATTTTCATACTTTATTTTAGAAATAAAATTTCTATATATAATGTTTTTAATATGTTTTTTACAAATATATGGTATTGTTTTTCTTGAATTTATGTGAATCGTCACTTTTCTGAAGAAAAAAAAATATGAAATAGTATCATTTTTATACAAAAAAATCTTTGAAAATTCATTGAAAATGGTTTTAAATGTCTTTATTTTCTGGAATTTTTTAGAATTTTGTCAATAAAAATGTCTTATTTTATAGAAAAAATTGCAAAATGTATATGTTTTTCATTATAAATTGCTTATAAATGTATGTTATTTTGTTAAATTTCTAAAAACACACTTGAAAATAGAAATTAAAAATATTTTACGACAAAGATAATTCAAAGGCCCAAAAAAATGCCTCAAAATGAAAATGTGTGATATTGGTATCAACCCTTTTTGAAACGGAGGTAAAAATAGCTACTAAAATTAGAAGAGAGAAAAACGAGAAGTGTGTCGAGTTCTCGTTTCATAGTATATGTGGTTTACCAACTTCATATATCACAACAGTTACAAACGCTAACTTCATTTACAAGACCTTTAAACCTAATGAGTGAATTCAAAATACATAGACAAATATCACCATCACTAATATTTCCTACGTATAAATTGATGGTTATTATTTATTTATTTAGCAAGCTCCTTGGGCCATGGAAACACCCATTTATAATGGAATATAATATGAAATAAAAATTCTTATAACATCTGTAGCATTATTTGGCTCCATGGTAAGGAGGAATTAGGCAAATTTATTTAGCATTTGAACAAATAATATGGGTATATCCAATTCACCATAGAGATTAAAGAAAATGAGAATATCCCATTTCTAGAAATGAGGGTTACTAAGAAATAATATGGGATCTTATCCCACCACGTGCTTAGAAACATAGCCCACACTGAACAATATCTTCATGTAGACTCCCATCACCATCAATCACAGAAACTAGGTGTCATAAGTACTCTAGCCAATAGGGATTTCAAAATATCTAACATTGATCATCTTAATGAAGAGTGTGAGCACTTCATTCATATTTTCAAAATGAATAGGCATAAGCAAGCAAAAATCAAGAAAATCATTCAAAAAGATGGTAATAGAACTCGAAATAGGGAGGATGATGGAACTAAAAAATTGGTTCTTTTGTTCACCTCCTTGCTTATATAATCTAGTCTAGCCTCCAAGGAAAATTCAAACACTTAATCACTTTTATGCACTCCTTTCCCTCCAATAAGCGCTTTCTTGTCAACAGAAGGAAACCACCTTTAACCTTAATTTATTGTATTTTTAAAAACTTAACAAAAATGAAATAAATTAATAAACAAATTTACTTAAAAACAAGTTAAATTAAATTAAAATAAAATAACTAATAAAAAAATTTCAAAATCAAAATCTTACCTATGCCTAGATGTTAATATTCATTAAAAACTTTGGCAAATCCTAAAAGGGGAGGGTCCAAGTTAACAAGGTGCACCTCTCCCTCTTCCTTGCTCTGCGCAAAGTACCCCCTGCGTCCATCTGCGTGCTCCTCCTGAGCCGCAGCCATGGAGCCATCCCCTGAGGAATGCAAGCGCCTCCTAGACGCTGCCTTCCATTCCCTTGTTGACTCCACCCCTCCTCCTCCAGCTCCTGTGGTTCACTCGGATTCCTTCATCAAACGTGCAACTGCCCCACGTATCTAGATCATGTCGACAACTTTGAAGCTGAAAGCTCTTGCATTGAGTGAGCATGGCCTGATTGGACAATTTATAGGAATTTGGCTGTCCCCCAAGTCAATGGATGCCTGGATAAACAAAAACTGGATGCCTTTGATCACTAGCGGACTACAGCACTACTTCTGTGGTAAGGGTTACTTCATCTTTCTCTTTGAAAACAAATCTGATAAGGATCTCATTTTTTGAAGTGGCCCTCACTTCATGGGTCCTCGGGGCCTTTATCTGAATCGTTGGAACCTCTCCTTTGACCCGAAAAAAGACGTCCCCTATGCCTTCCCAGTTTGGGTCTGTCTCCCCCACCTGCCTCTACATTGTTGGGATGATGATACCCTAATTGCCATTGGAAATGCTCTCGGGAAATACATTGATAAAGCAGAGCCAAAGGGCCCCCTGTTTTCCTGTGCTCGAATCTATGTTGAGGTAGATCTGGAGAAAGGCCTACCCAAAAAAGTAAATCTGCAAATGGATGGATGGGAGCATATGCAAAAAGTAGATTACGAACAACTACCCTTCAAATGTAAGAAATGTCACGAATATGGACACTTTGTTAAGAACTACCCCAAGAATGTACAAGAAAACCCAGAACAAACCCAGGAAGAAGGATGGCAGCAGGTTAAAAAGGGAAAAAAGGCCGTCTCTGCTCCCCAAGCAGACAAAAACCTCCATCCCTTGCTCGATAAAGGAAAAAATCAGGAAGCTAAGAAGGCGACAAACGTCAACAACGTCCAAGAATTACAGGTTGAAGAAGGAGAAATCGAAACCCCTGAGGAGAATCAAGTCGATCTAAGCAAAGAAGAGGAAGCAATCCCTATCCCTGAAAAGGAGTTAAATGATGACAAGCAGGGAGGAACGTCCACCCCAGGAGGAATGTGGGAAGATAAGCTAAAAAGCAAGTTCGTGCCATCATCCCCATCTCTCGAAATCTCAGTCGAGTCTCACGAAGAGGAAGACCTGGTGCAACTCCCAAACACTAGAGGAAGGAAAACTCTCAGGTACCATAAAGAACAAGAATTCGAGAGAGAACTAGAGCTGGGAAGACAAAAAAGCTTAGAAGACATGAAGATACTGTAGCAAACAAAATCTCAAACTGGGGAAAAAGAAGGTAAGTCCTGAGCAAGACTTAACTTTTCTAATAAATAATGCTAGTAGTCTCTTGGAACTGCAGGGGTCTCGGTGGGCAGAATAAATTAGAAGCTCTTAAAAACATGATAAAAAATGAAAAACCGGACCTTGTTTTACTCCAAGAGACTAAGATGCAGAGTGCATAGTTCTTGGCTCTCTCTAGTTCTATTTGGGAAGGAAGTCAGGGCGCTGCAGTAAATGCTTGAGGTTCCTCGGGGGGTATAGCAACCATTGTTTCCCCAAAATACGCCATTTTATCCTCCTCTGAAAATAACCACTGGATGATTTCTGAAATAAAAGAAAAGGATAGTAACAGGCCCATTTTTGTCTACAATGTGTATGGGCACATCCACCATAGAGATAAGATAAAATTATGGGATGATCTCGGCAATCTCAAATAAAGCATGCATGGAGAAAAGTTAATCATAGCTAGCGACTTCAATGTTACAAGATCCCATCAGGAGAAGAGGGGAGGCAGCATTGTTCGAGATCCCTTTGGGGAAAAGCTTGAGGATCTTCTGGTGGGCTTGGACCTTATTGATATACCTCTCAAGAATGCTAAGTCTGTGGAGCAACAGAAGGTGCGGCGTTGGACACATTGCGGCTAGGTTGGATCATTTTCTGGTAAGCTCCTCTTTCCTCCTCTCTGACCTCTTAATCAGTGCCTACTCCATCCCTTGTGCCTCTTCAAATCATAAGCCTATTGGCCTCTCCATCTCTTCCCCTGAAAATCCCGTCCCCATCCCCTTTCAATTCAATCACCTTTGGATCAACACCCTCGGCTTCCTGGATGTTGTCTCACATGCTTGGAACAGTCCCTTCTTTAGCTCCCCCAGTTTTATTTGGGAATCTAAGCTAAGAATAGTAAAAACCGATCTAAATAAATGGTCCAAACTCTCCTACAAAAACCCCTCCAATTCCAGACTTATCCTCCAGTCTAAGATGAACACCCTCCATCAAAGAATGGACACTGAAGAAATTACGATCCCTCTCATAACACAAGAAATATCTCTTGAGCTAGATATCCTTAAAGCGGCTAAACAGGAAGAGGAAACTTGGAGAATCAAGTCCAGGCAGCTCTGGCTAAAAGGAGGTGATAGTAACACTAAGTATTTCCATAACCAAACCAAAGTTCGACGCAACCAAAATGCAATTAGAGAGTTAAAGAATAGGAATGGGGAAAGGATCAATGGTCAAGAAAATCTTAAGCAGCTTGCTTACAACCACTTCAAGGACCTCTTCTTGGATAGTGGAGATACTGATCTTAATGCTCAAGCGGATCTGTTAGAGAACATTCCCAACCTTGTCTCTGAAAATGCTAACATAGATCTTGCAAAACCAATTCTGGAACATGAAATAGAAAAAACCATTTGGGCTCTCCAAATTGACAAGGCACCAGGCCCTGATGGCTTTACAATAAAATTCTATCGGGCTCCCTGGGAAATTATCAAAGATGACTTGAAGAGAATGCTAAATTGGACAAGGAAAAAAGACAAAATTGGAGGCACCACCAATTCCTCCTTCCTCGCCCTAATCCCTAAAGAAAAATCCCCCTGCTCCATGAATCGCTTCAGGCCAATCTCCCTCTGCAACACCTCATATAAAATTCTCACCAAAATCATTGCCACCAGGATGAAAAAAGTCATGGGAAAACTCATCTCTGAAGCTCAAGGGGGGTTTATTGCGGGCCGCCAAATTCTGGACAACATTGTCATTGTGCAAGAAGCTATCCACACCAGCATTGAAAAAAATCATCAAGGAATGGCTATCAAACTTGATATGGCCAATGCCTTTGACAGAGTAAATCACAGCTTTCTCTACGCCATCATGGAAAAATTTGGCTTCTCTCCCAGATTTGTAAGGTGGATAAAAGCCTGCACCAACTCTCCGTGGATCGCCCCTCTAGTTAATGGTAGACCTACTAACTTCTTCTCGGCTACTCGTGGTCTGCGTCAAGGTTGACCCCTGTCTCCATTTTTGTACCTTTTGGTTTCCGAATCATTGAGTCGAAAGCTCCACTCCGTACAAGATTCCAGAGATCTTAAGGGCATCAGAATTGTTAGAGGTGTGCGTCTAGTAAATTACTCTCATTTTACAGATGATACAATCCTACTTAGAGGAGCTTCAGTCAACATTCCTACTAAGTTCAATATGGTCCTCACAACCTTCCTCAAGGCCTCGGATGGCAAAGTGAACTTTGAAAAGTCCAAAATCTACAGCTAGAATTGCTCCCACGGGACCCTTGAAAAAATTTCTAGTACTTTTTGTTTTGAAGGACTAAGAGACTGGAATTCCTTCCTCTATCTTAGTGTGCCAATTTTCAAAGGCAGGAAAAAAGTAGCTGACTGGCAGGGATTGGTGGTCAAAATCAAGAATAAAATCAATACTTGGGGCTCTCGTTGGCTAAAACCTGCAAGTAAGTTAGTTCTCATCTGCTCCATTCTCTCCGCCTACCCCCTTTTCTCCTGCTCCATTTCCCTTTCCCCCAAGACTGTAACCTCTGAAATATCTAAAGCTCTTCAGAACTTCCTTTGGCAGGGTGGAAAAACCAATGGCACGAAAAATTTTCACCTCATCAGTTGGGATACAGTGTGTAGGCCTAAAGAGTATGGAGGGGCTAGGATAAAAGATCTATCCTTTATGAATCTGGCACTAGGTGCCAAAATCCTCTGGAGGATCATCTCTGGAAAGAATGCTTGGTGGAAAGAAGCCTTGTATAAAAAATACAATAGAGAAGCAGAGGTAGGTGTTTGGAAAATCTCAACCAAGAGAAGAAGGGAACTGCGATATGGAATCTATGCAAAAAATTGGCCTTCATCATTCAACACAATCTCACTTGGACCCCAGGTAACGATAAGAAAATCAAAATTTGCTAAGATAATCTTGGCCCTTTCTCTCCTGCCAACTCTCTCACACTCTTCTGTGATTTGAGACACTGGATGGAGCAGGCCAACATCTCTATTCTCTATGATTTATCCACGTGGTCTCCCCAAGGAAATTGGATGGGTTGACAAAGTCTCGATCTCCCAAATCACCTACATTCTGAGTACACCACATTTCTCTCTCAGCTTCATGGTGTGATTCCCATACACCAATCACTGCGAGACAAACGCAAATGGGGGATTAGTGGTCACTACAGTGTGAAGGAAGGATACAATTACTTGGACACTCTAAAAAATTGAGGTAACAAGGAAAAAAATGGAAGAAAGTCTGGGACAAAGACGGGATCCCAAAAGTGAATGTCTTCAATTGGGCTCTGGCACATAAAAATATCCTCACTGCAGAAAATCTCAAGAAGCGAGGAATTGAAGGGCCAACTAGATGCATTCTTTGTAAAAAATAGGAGGAGACAATCAGTCATCTCTTCCTTGATTGCAAGTTTGCCCAAGAAGTCTAGCATAAAGCCTTTCAAGATATCCACCTAAATCTTATCTTCCCCACCGTCTGGTCATACCTCTTTGCAAATTGCCACTTATACTATCCCAACTCTTTCTCTGGAAAACCAAACTTCAAACGAGCCTGGGTCGCCTTCCCAAAAATCTTGTGTTGGAAACTTTGGACTGCTAGGAACCGCGAAATCTTCGATGGCCTAAAATCCGACCCTGGGAAAATCATCTCCTCTGCCAAATCCTTTTGGATAGACTCCCTCTCTTCTAGAAACACAAAAAACCTCAGTAAGGAACCTCTAACTATTGAAGAAAAAATATGGGTTGTTGGTCTACTCTCTTCCCTCCCCGTTTCCACTCCCTCAATCCAAAGAAAATCAAAACTTCGGAATTAGCACATCAGAAAGGATCCTGAGGATTTCCAAAATTGGATAAGTACTCTGAGAAGCAACACATTGTTCTTCGACAGTTCCTCCAAAGGCAATCCCAGGTTGGCAGGTGCAGGGGGGGTTATACTTGACCCCGACGGAAACAAAGTGGAGAAGCTCGCATGGGGGATAGGCAAAAGAACCAACAATGATGCAGAATAGTTAGCAATGATAAAAGGGATGGACATTACCAGAAGCAAAATATTAAAGATCTAGTGATTTTCAGAGATTCAATGTTGGTGATCAGAGACGCCAGGGACTTAGCTACTCTGCGTCGCAAGCCTATATCCACAATGCATCAACACCTCTACTATTTGTCCAAAGACTTCCACTCGATATCCTTCTATCATATTCTTATGAAAAATAACAATTGTGTCGACTCTATGGGAAATCTTGGTGCAAGTTTAAATTGTGGACATACCTTGCTCAATGGTATTCTCAAGGTGGGTGTTTGGGTACCCTAAGCCCTATGCCCGGCCACCCCCCTCCATTACCCTCCATTTGATGGCCTCATTAACTCCACAAATCTCCATGATATCTCCCTACTCACATAAAAATTCCTCTCGTCATTTTTTGCGGTCACCCCTGGCAGACACCATTTGTCTCGCATGAGGGGAGTTAATGCGAACGATCCCCAAGGTGGTGCGGAACTATTTCATGCAAGGTGGTGAAGGGTTCAACACCCTGCCTGTCTCTTCGTTTGCTTGTTTCCTGTTACCTACTCGGCTCTTGTTCCCTGCTCCTCCTCATATAGTGTTCATTTGCAGAGTGAAGTCTGAACATCCCTTGTCTCAGGGGGCCATGGATAATTGTAGTCATTGCCCTGCTGCTTTGCACTGCAGGAAATGCAAGAGGAATGAACAGAATACTCCAGGGGAGGCTGGTAGTGGTGGAAAGAAGCGTTATCTCTCAGAAATTTTTCAAGGTCCTGATGGTGTTGATTCTTCCAGGGGGGTGGTGCCAAGGCGAATTCTGGAAACGGTGGCCCATGGATGCCCCTAGGCACTGGGTTGTTTCCTAGCGGTGGTTTTGCTTCTAATTTGGTTCCGGATTCTGGGTATCATATGAATTCGTGTGAGAGTGGAAAAGTTGCCTTTCGTCAGTGGTACCATGGCAGTCCTGGTGATTTGGGGAATAGGGATTCTCCTCAAGGGCAAGGAAGCCCCTCCCCTGAGCTCAATCTGCAAGTTCAAGATCTGGAAACGCAAGTCCGTTGGCTCAAAGGGGACCTTGCAAACATGAAAAAATCTATCTCCAATTTAGCGACCCTGGTTCAAATCTCCAATTCCGAAGTTCGAGTAAGCACCGGAAAGATAAAAGACTTCATTGAAAAGAGCATGGGAAAACATGACACCCTTACAGCTGCCTGAGACTCGTTGAGGCCAAAGTAGACTATGTGAGGACCAATAGTGGGAACATCCCATTAGTCATCCTGAACATTGACGACAACAACGCTGGAAATACTGCTGGTAGCAAGGAAAAAATGTCCTGCAACTGTCATGACAACTAAATCTTGTCGGTGCAGCATCCTTTTGATCTGATGTTTATCTATCTAGTTTCTACTCTACTCCTATGTTATATTTCTGTTGTTTCTTATTAGGCCATTTTGTTAGAATCTTTAGTTGTAATAGCAGTATCAGTCCTTATGGTTGTATCAGGCATAATACCAATTTTGAATTACAGAGGATGGAAAAATCAGAACATGCTCTGACAGTTCTGGATTTTTGGGACTAGCCTTACTTCTCTATGTAACTTGCTCCATCTTTTTAATATAAAGCTTGTTAACCGTTTGCGTTAAAAAGAAAAGGAGCACCTCTCCCTCTTATTAACCACATAGTATGAATCCCCTGTATTACACCGATAGGTGTTTATATCATAGAATTTGGGGTGGAATACCATGTATGATTTTCCTAGATTGAAGGAGGATGGGACAAGTGTACTAGGCCCTGGCACGAATTTGAGGGACCTTTTAGATGGAATCTTTCATTCGCGAAACGCGCTAAAGTTTAGTAAAATGAAAACACGTGCACTTTTCTTAGAACTAGGCATGGGCGGGCATGAGCCTGCCATGTCAGTTAACACGTAGGATATGATTCAATAATGCTCAAGCGTTATAGTGATACATAACGTGCAGGCGTTATGGCTAATATAATAAAATCCAAAAAACATTTTGCTTCCGTGTCCACTGTTCATTGACGGAATTAACTGAAACGCTTGAGCGATCAGAGCTTCCAAAGTCGTCGTGGAGAAGTGGAGGGAGCGCGAATTCGAAGAGCAAGGAGGGTGATTTCGAAGAGCAAGGAGGATTGGAAAGGTAGGCATCCAAACATTCATCCTTGCCTCATTTCCTCAGTAAAAATATAAATTTTTATATTTCCCTAAATCAAAAATCCATGTAAATGAAATTCCAAAACTAAAAATTTTAAAAATTGTTATTTAACATATGGCAATTCCTCCATACTATCAATCCCCTTAATGAATTTTACATCCACCTAAGCAATAAGGGATTTGAATCCCAACACCATCTTTTCTTCAATATGTTTTCCACATCTATTGCAAATTGGAAAAGAAAATCCATCCACCATTTGTCTAGGAGGAGGAACTATGGACTATAACCTAGGCTTGGTTTCTAGACTTGACTAAACCAAACTCTATGTTTTTTTCCCACACATTCTTTTACCGTAAAAATGTCCAACCAATGCTTTTGAATCCATCTCAATGGCATGATGGATTTTACATATATCTCCCAAAACCCAAGGGACTAGGTTCCCCTCCTTTGCAGACACACCGCTTACTTTGTTGCTAAGATCAACTACCACATCTTTTTTTTACCTCCTCCACCACCAAGACACTCAATCGTTGTTTTTGGGTCTTCATACCTAGCAACCAATAAGATATTTACTTCATGGAACAAGTAGATCAACCCTCACATTCAAAATATTGCCTCTTATTAATGACGCAGAGGACTTCACCACCAATATTCCTCATCATACATTAGATTCTGAGCAAGGAAAGGGCCACGAACATGAAATGAATTAGATACAAAAGAGAAATTTTTGAAGGTAGAGGATGGCGAATAACATCTTCTCCAATACCTCAGTTCTAGAAAGGTGTACATAAAGTGATTTTAAGGCCCCCGTTGTCTCAATCCTTCATTATTAATTGAATTAGGAGCTCTTTGCCATCGATCATTAATCGATGTACATGTAGTTGATCCTCACCTTCCACTTTGGTTTACATGTAGTTATTATTATATTATTTTGAGATGATATTTATGTTTGTAATGTATTCGTTCTTGCACAAAGTTTGTACATTTTTCATTTTTGAGAGATATCGTTATAGCACATGTATATGTTTCTAATGATTTTTTTTTTGTTTTTTTTTTTATTGCAGTGACGACAATGGATGCACATTCAGACATCCAAAGAGAAATTGAGAGGCTAATAGACATTTGAGCCTCAATAAAAATTGTTGATGATAGGCACTGTATGCTTGGATCCAATTTGGATGCAATGATAGAGACCTATAGTAGGTCTAATGGTGCACTGCAAGATATTTCTACATTCAGAGAGAGAAAGAGGAAAGAATATGTTGATGGAATTATCTAAAAAGAAGTTAAGAAGTTGAAGATAGCAAAACAACATATGTTTTCCCTTTTTAGAGATCCACGGATGGGTGAAATCCCAAATGTAAACAAAAGGCATATTTTTATCGAGTGGTGTACATATCAACCATTCATAGATAATTGGATGGAGCGATGGTACATGGTGTTTGATGTACCAACACATAACAACCGAGAAATGCCTCTATATTTTCTTAGAAAGATGTACGCAAAAAAAAAATTTGGGGAAGCAGGTTAATTATTTTGATATCTTGGAGTACCAGGGCTTTGGGATGGGGATGCCTCAACAACATCCCAATGAGAGTTTCATAAAAATGTATACATTTCAAAGTTCTTCGTCGTGTAGTTTCTAAAGGAGGTAAGGGTATTGGAACTGGAGCATGTACGATATCACCAGAACACTCTGGAGTTTCAATATGAGCCTCTTGTCTTCCATTCTCTTGTTGGTAGTTGGATGTGGGAAATTGGACTTTCTCTTGGACGATCTCCATAACATTTTCTTCTTTCATTGTAAATCCTTCATTCAATGCCTCCCTAACTTCGTCGCTTGTATAACCACAACCCAACAAGTCATTCACTTCCATAGTCTGAGGTTGACTTGATGTGGTAATTGAAACATCCCCCGATGAGAAACTACGTTTTACTTCTTGACTAGTGCCATGGGGTGCTTGTTCATCAAATGTTGTTGAAATTGAGGGCCCCTCTAGTGAATTTTTCTGTTTTTCTTGAGGTGGATGGGTAGAAACGACCGTGGCATCATATACGGTCGAAATTGGATGAGTTTCCATGGAATGCCTTTGATTCCACATGTCCAACCTTTTATTTTCTCTAACTTCTTCCATGGTTCCTTGAGGCTTCTCTTTCCTTTCCGATTCTTTTTTCGATTGCGTGAATTCCCCATGACCACAATAAGCAATACTAGAAAATAGATTATAGAGGTGTGTTCAACTATTCAAATATCCAAATTATTTCTCAATTGTGAATATAGGTTCTTCAAGCTTGCTCAATTGTGAATATAGATTCCTCAAGCTTGCTCAAATGTGGAAGTAACTTCTACCTCACTTGTGAATATAGAAAATTCTTCATTTTTGAATATAGGTTCTTCAAGCTTTCTCAATAGTGAATGTAGATTCTTCTTCAATTGTGTTCATATAGATTCCTCAAGCTTGCTTGAAATTGTGAATGTAGAATCCTCTTGAAGCTTGAAATTGTGAATGTAGAATCTTCTTGAAGATTGAAATTCTGAACGTAGAATCCTCCTGAAGCTTGTTAATTGTGAATGTAGAATCCTTAATTCCCAATGCTAACTATAGAATCCTCTTCAAGGTTGTTGATTTTGAACATAGAGTATCAAGCTTCCTCAATTTCCTTGATTGTTGATTGTGAACATAGAGTATGAATTTTTTTTGCAGGGCTGTTAGGGAGACGGGGAGACAAAACGCAAACTTTGGGTATGAAATAGGTAGAGTATTCTCCTAAATTTTTGCACAGACAAAACACGCTAGCGTTATGGACACACAAAACACGTTAGCGTTTCTTAAAACTATAACGCACGCGCATTTCTTGAAAGTTAAAAAATTCCTAGGCAATTAATATGTTTGGTGCACGGATAAATAATGTCTAGTGGCCAAAAACGCGTGAGCGTTTCTTCATCCAAAAACGCACTAGCGTTATGGTAATCTAAACAATTTTCATTTTCATTAAAACCTTATTTAATAGTTTCTTCCCAAGAAAATAAATTTCCTTTATTTCCCTAGATCCCTACTTATCTTGAAAGGTTGTGGGCTTCATGTTCTATGGGTTAGGAGGTTAAATAGGGATTTGGTGTTAGGGGCTTAGGGGTTAGAGATGGGTAGTGGTTAGTGGTAGGGGAAGGGGGAGTAGGAGAGAGGGAGAGGGGGGGTTAGTTAGGGGTAAGGGGATAGGAGGGGGGTTAGCGAGGGGGAGAGAGAGAAAGAGGAAGTGAGAGAGGGGGTTAGTAATGGTTAAGGGGGGGAGAGGAGGTAGAGAGAGAGAGAGAGAGAGAGAGAGAGAGAGAGGGTTTTAATTGTAGGGAGTGATAAAGAGATATGGGAGGTGTGGCTAGAGGGTGTAGGAAAGAGAGAGATACTAAGAGAGGGGGTTAGTAAGGGCTAGGGAGAGGAGGGGAGAGATATAGAGAGGAGGGGGTTTTGGGATAGGGGGATTAGGAGAGATATAGAAAGATTAGGATGGTTAGGGATGGGGGAGAGGTTCGGGAGAGGGAGAGGGGGGTTTAGAGAGAGAGAGAGGTGTAGAAGCATGGAAGAGAGAGTGAGAGAGGGGGGGCTATGAGGGGGGTTAGTGAGGGGGAGAGAGAGAGAGAGGGGGGGGGGGGTTAGTAATGGTTTGGGGGGGGGGTGAGAGAGAGGGTGTTAGTTGTAGGGAGTGAGAAAGAGAGATGGGAAGTGTGGTTAGAGGTAGGTGGAGGTGTAGGGAAAAGACAGAGACTGAGAGGGGTGGTTAGTAAGGGCTAGGGAGAGGAGGGGGTTTAGGTATAGGGGGAGTAGGAGAGAGATATAAAGAGTAGGATGGTTAGGGATGGGGGATAGGTTAGGGAGAGGGAGAGTGGGTTTAGAGAGAGAGAGAGAGGTGTAGAGGTAGGGAAGAGAGAGTGAGAGAGGAGAGGTTAGTTAGGGGTGAGGGGATAGGAGGGGGGTTAGCGAAGGGGAGAGAGAGAAAGAGATTAACAAAGGGGGTTAGTAATGGTTAGGGGGGGACAGGAGAGAGACAAAGAGAGAGAGAGAGACAGAGAGACGGAGAGAGAGAGAGGAGAGGGTGTTAGTTGTAGGGAGTGAGAAAGAGAGATGGGAGGGGTGGTTAGAGGTAGGTGCAGGTGTAGGGAAGAGAGAGAGACTGAGAGAGAGGGTTAGTAAGGGATAAGGAGAGGAGGGGAGAGAGATAGAGAGGAGGGGGTTTAGGGATATGGGGAGTAGGAGAGAGAGAGAAAGAGTAGGATGGTTAGGGATGGGGGAGAAGTTATGGATAGGGAGAGGGGGTTTAGAGAGAGAGAGAGAGGTGTAGAAGTAGGGAAGAGAGAGTGAGAGAGGGTGTTTGTAAGGGAGGGGTTTTGTAAGGGTTATGAGGAGGAGGGGATACAGAGAGGGGGGTTAGAGGTATGGGGAGTAGGAGAGAAAATAAGAGGGGGTAGGTGGTTAGGTGTGGGTGGGATCGGGTGGGCTAAGGGGTTATAGAGAGATAGAGAGGGAGGAGGGTGTCAGGGGGTTAGAAGAGAGAGAGGGGTGGGGGATAGGGGTTTGTGGGTGAGTATAGAAGAGATGGAGAGAGAGGGGGTTAGTAACAGTTAGGTGTAGGAGGGGAGAGAGTGAAGAAGGGTTAGCAGTGAAAGGATTGGGAGATATTTAAAGGGGGGGGGGAGTTTAAGAGTGGTGGGGATTAGGGAGAGGGAGAGGAGGGGTTAGAGGGAGATATGTTATGTATATAAATTTATTCAACACTTAAAACATAAATTTGTGAAGTTAATAATGCGCGCATGTTTTGTATGTACAAAACGAGTGCGTGTTTCTTCTAACACCAAGCACGTCAATCAAAATATTTGAATTTAAATAGAACGTGCACATGTTCCTGAGCACCTAATAACTCCATCCTCCTGTGCTTGTGTGTCAGCCACAGTCCTATGTGGTTGGTTCAGACTTACCAAACCTATGCTATGGAATTTACTGAACCATAGCTAATTAGGCATTTCCACCATTTTTCTCAATATGCTTGTTTTTCACCGCTCTCTACATCATGACATACATGACCATTATTGACGAAATTTTAGGCATAGATAGCATTTTTTATGCATATTCTAAATATGTAATTTTAAAAAAAATATTGAGATTTTCTATTTGTTTCCTAATTTTCTTATGTCATCACTCCTTAAGTCAAAAAACATGTCGTTAGTGTTTATTCCGTAACTTTTCATTTCACAACCATTTTTATAAAAAATTGTATGCTGCACTAGTAGACACCAACCTCTACATACTATAAAAAAATCCAAGTCAAAATAACTACATTAAGACCTTCAAAGGTTGCACCCACATTTGACGTACTGTTCTCGAGGTTTGATCACTTACATAATTAAAAAAAAAAAAAAACATTTAATTTTGGAAAAATAGTGTTGCACTAGTACTACGGGTTCTATACATTTCTACCAATTTTTGTAGCATGAAACCATCATTTAGGCACTGAAAGGCTGCACCCACAAAAACATGTACCTTATTATTTGCCAAAAAAATAAAAAGTGACTGTTAGAAAATATGAAATTTTACATAGTTAAGTAACTTTTCAATACTTAAAACTTATATATTAGGAAACGTGACTCAATTTCCTATATTTCATCTTTTTTACTCGATGCAAGATATCTTGTGTAAGTATCTCAAAAAAAAACAAGTAAGTTGAAGGATGCATGATTTTTCAGTTTATCTATTGCATCTAATGCGCCAAAAGTGACCCTCATTAGCTTGCACATGTCCTACTGTCTAGATTGAATTTATGGTCGTCGTCCAAAATTTCGAATAAACAATTATAATAAATAAATAAATAAACTGGTAGTTGATGCATGGATAACTCTTACTCGTGCATGGATAACAGGTAGTGACAAACAACCCATTTAATTAAAAAAAGTAACAAGTAGCTTAGGCATAAACAACATGTGATTACAACTAAGCATAGAGAACAAGTAATAGATAACTTGTTCATGACACTTAACTTGTGACCTATTAGTATTCACTAGCCACAAGTTAAGTGGTTATGCTAGTAACATGTCATCAAACTTCAAAAGGGAGTCTATGTCACCTTTAACTTCCCCTTAACACATATTATATCATTAGCATACCCTTCTTTGTTTTCTTTTTAAAACCTCTACCACGCCTTATGTTGAATAACACTTACTACAAGCGTCGTATCATTTCTTAAACCCATAACCGCACTGACGTATTGGTAACAAAGTAGAATTCTTCTTGAATTTGCACGAGGTTTGGTAGATTTTCTTCGATATGTCGCTAACACTTAAATTACACTCTTTGATATTTTGGTGGTTCCTGGGTAAAAATCGTGATGGCTTAAATGTGAATTCAGATGTTATTTAATGCATTAAGTCGTCTGATATGTCGTCTTCACAATTGTTGACTCGAAAATTTTATGTCATACTTAACACATATTTATGCGCTATGTTAAAAATATCAGGTGATAATTTAGAGATTGCATTGAAAGACTCGTCGTGTTGTTTAATGTCCATCCTTCCCGAGATTGCACTACCTGAGGCTTCGGAATTATGTTGATGTTGGAAATCAACACACTCAATAAAATGCTTTGAGACCATTGGAGTCTCAAATAAAGATACTTAAATTAAATAATTCAATGTTTTGAAAGGAATCGGTTCTCTTTCATGTTGATTGATATTATCTAATTCATGCCTCCTTTTCACCTAGAAGGGAAACATTAGTCAAAGGGACTAGAATTAGAAGGATTTGAATCCTAGTAATATTTGTATATACGTTTAAATGAAAACTTTTAGTAAGTGGGTTGGGGAACTTTATTCTAGGCTTAGGTTCATTTTGAACTTTTTTATGTACCACCCTCAAGGGATTCTTCATTGATTTTTCCCTTACTAATATTTCCAATAAGTGGGTTTGTTATTATTTTTCTTATTATATTAAAATCCGTTTTCCTTTATACAAGACTTCACAACATACTCACACTTTATTTATACAACTTGTAACAAAAAGAAATAGGTTCATAATCTAATAGTTGGGCCCAACAATAATTCCTTTACTCAACACAAATTAATCACGAAGGCCTATTTCCATATATGTGTAAATAGACATAGGCTGAGGATGTTTCCTTCAATCTCGTAGTGTTATAAACTTATCCAAATAAGAGACATTATGCCTTACTATTCAATGAGGAAATAGGGCATATTTACCCAATTGAGACCTCTAACAATAATTTTAAATGCATGTTGAAACCAAAAAACCATAGCTTCATACAAAGTCTAGATTTTCCATTATTAACAACTCATCTTCAATACAACTCAAAGAAAAAGTCCCTTATGGGACATAGATAGATTATGACTAATTTTATTAATAATTAAAAAAGGAAAATTAAAAAATTTGTACGTACATAGATGTTTCAATAGTGGACATAAGCCACTAAACCTATAAATCATCTTATGTTTGGAAACATGATGGCAGTGTCTACTTATAAAACCATCTATTAAAGATTCAAAACTATAATTGATGTCTCATGAGTTGTATGAGTGGTATAAGGACATGGTAAAGAGCCTACATAGAGAGTAAAAGAGAATGCTTTAAGTTGCAACTTTAAAATTAATCCTTGAATCTAAAAATGTATATTTTAAATCATTTGTGTTATAGGTAAGAGGGGAATATTTTGTTGCTTTAGAGGAGGTTTGCTTCATTATGATATTATGATAGCCATTTCCATGATTTATAAGAAATTATGTGATAACTTAAATTACCAAATTATAAAATTGTTATATAGTATTTTTTTAAAGAATATTAATGTGAATTAAAATGTCTCAATTGAATCCAAAATGATGAAGAAATGATAATTACATAATTACAAAAAAGTTTTATCAACAAAGATATTTAAATTAAAAAATACGAAAAAAAAGTAATCAACTTATCACAATACAAAATGAAAAATATAAATAAAATAAAACTTACTTAACAAGGATTGAACAAAGATATTTAAATTAAAAAATATAAAAAGAAAATAAACAACCTATCACAATACTAAATGAAAAACATAGATGAAATAAAACTTACTGAACAGGTATTGATTTTGGATTTTACAACAAATTTCAAACTCAAAACTCATAGCTTAGAAAATGAATACTTATAAACAACTACAACTACAATCTAATTTAAAAATTAGAAATATATTGATTTTTTTCATTATTCAAACCTAGAATATATATAAATGATTTGAAATAATGAAAAATAATTTTATTTATTTTAAATATTGATTAATTTAGAATAATAAAAAGGTTGTTGGGATGGATGACCCATAAAATCATGATACAAATCATATAATCCTGAATAAAGATTATAATGTTTGGATTTTTACACTTTCCTAGATTCTAAGTCGTAAAATTCCCATCAGTTCTCTACTAAAATGAAAATTATATGTCCTTTCAAATTCGCCACACAAAAATATTCATAATATGTCCTTATAAATTGGCCACATAAACAATACATTTAGAATATATTTTTCCCTCTATGGATCTTGACATGTAATTAAAGTGATATTTTGGGGGGTTTTGGATTAAAGTGACACACAAAAATATTTATTAAGATGAGCATTATATGTCCTCATAAATTGGCCACATAAACAATACATTCAGAATATATTTTTCCCTCTATGGACCTTGACATGTAATTAAAGTGATATTTTTGGGATTTTTGGATTAATTTGTATTCTGGATTAATCTTCATAGGGGTCTTGACATGTATTTGAAGTGATATTTTTGGACGTATTAATGGATTTTTTTTGGATTAATGTCTTATGACATGTAATTAAAGTGATATTTTTGGGTATTTTGGATTAATGTGCATTGTGGATTAATTTTCATAGGTATCTTGACATGTATTTGACAAGATATTTTTAATTTATTAATGGGTTTTTTTGGATTAACTTGTTATGGAATTATTATTTATTTTTGGATTTATGAAAATAGAGAATATATGGAATTTTATCTCAAATAATGAAGATACTTGTCATTATAAAAAAAGTAAGATTTCATAAATGGGTTATAAAATGACAATACACTAGAAAATTTGAAATTTATGAGGAATGTCTAGTTAAAAAATATATTAAACATTTATCCTAATATTTTCAAAAAGTCTTGCGAGCTTTGAGATTCTTCCTTTCTAATGAAACTAAAAAATTGACACGGGTCTTACTTTCGAAACCCAAAAAATATTATTAATAAATTGACACGAGCCTTAACTCTTCTTAAAGTTCACATGATAATTGTTATGGGAATCCAATTAAGGTATTTAATTTTCTCAATTGCTATAATAGTAAATAAATTATAATGGATAAGATTTAAATTATATTTGAACACAAATTTATAATTATTGACATTGCATTAAAATAGAAAATTATTAATATTTATAAAGATGATGATGATGTTTCTTAATATCTATTAAAATTAACTTTAGTTTATCGGACCTTGAAAATGGTAAGGAATGATGATTTTATTGATGATTTTATTTATGTACTTGAAAATCTTTAAGAGAAATAGTTCATATCATCATAGTTATGTTAAGTTAAAAGGTTAGGAAGTTCAGTATTGTAAAAAATATTTTGAAATTACACTTTAATATGGGTGTATGCATGGAATTCTATATGAAAAGGCTATTTTCATCTTCAACCCTCTTAGTATCACAAAGATGAAAAATTCTTTCATCCCACAATGTTTTAGGAATTGTATACTTTCTTGTTTCACTATGGAGCTCAGGAGAGTTTGTTCTTATGTTAGTAATTTGATTTTCTTATTGCGTCGAGAGGCGCTCTACAGCCTAGTATGAGGGAGATCTTGTAACATGTGTCAAGTGTTTGTCGAGTTTGTCAAGTGTTTGTCGAGTAACAAAATAATACAAAGTAAACAAAAAAGAATAATACAAAGTAAAAAGTAATAAATATTATGTCGGCCATAAACAAAAAATAATAATACAAAGTAAAATGTAAATATAAGACTTAAACTAGAGACTTTAGAGCTTAGAATTAGGTGGTAAATATTATGTCGGTCATAAACAAAAAAGAATAATACAAAGTAAAAAGTAAATATGAGACTTAAACTAGAGACTTTGGAGCTTAGGGTATTCAAGGAGAGGTTTGCACCTCGGGAGATTTGATCCCTCTCGGTGCTTGATAGAGCCTAGGATTTGGATCTATGCTGGTTTATGCTAGTTAAAATAGAGAGATACTTTTGATCTTCCTCAACTCCCCAATGATTTAGCCAAGACATGGCATCTTTATTGCGCCGAGAGGTGCTCTATAGCCCAATATGAGGGAGATCGTGTAACGTTTATGTGTCCGTTACATGTAGTGTTACATCTAATAAAACGTAAAAGGTGATAGTAAAAAGTGATAATATGAGGGAGATCTTGTAACATGTATGTGTTTGTTACATGTAGCGTTACATCTAATAAAACGTAAAAGGTGATAGTAAAAAGTGATGATATGAGGGAGATCTTGTAACGTGTATGTAGCGTTACATCTAATAAAACGTAAAAAGTGATAATATGAGGGAGATCTTGTAACGTGTATGTAGCGTTACATCTAATAAAACGTAAAAAGTAAAAACTAATTAATATTTTGTTGACCCTTAAAAAAGGATGTGTATTTTCAATTGAAAAAGACGGTTGAAATCAAAGCCTATATAAACAAAAAAACAACATAAAAAAAATTCTAAAACAAGAGGAAAAGATAAGCGGCAAAGAGAAGCGACGATCAAAGTAGAAAAAAGAAGGTAATCTAAGAATATTTAATACACTGAAATCTAATGAAAGCTTCCATATTCGCCTGCACCTCCTCCACCGCCCGTCCTCCATTCGCAGAACTCCCGCCGTCCTCCTCCCCTCCTCCCTCCCTACGCAACTACACGCTACCTCCCTCCCTCCACGCTGCCTCCTCCCTTGCTGCGCAGCTCCCTCCATCCATCCCCTCGTGTCCTGCACCACTCTCCTCCCCTCCCGCGTGTCCACCCCCCTGTCCATCTTCCTCCCCTCACGCGCGTCCACCCTCTCGCCTGCACCATTCTCCTCCCCTCCCACGCGTCCACCCTCCCGTCCATCCTCCTCCCCTCCTGCGCGTCCACCCTCCCGCTTGCAACACTCTCCTTCCCTCTCGCGCATCCACCCTCCCGTCCATCCTCCTCCCCTCCCGCGCATCCACCCTCCCACCTGCACCATTCTCCTCCCCTCTCGCCTGCACCACTCTCCTCCCCTCCCACGCATCCACCCTCCCTCCTACACCATTCTCCACCCCTCCCGCCATCCCCCTCCCCATCCATCCCCTCACCTCCTTCCTCCCTCGCATCCACCCTCTCGCCTGCACCATTCTCCTCCCCTCCTGCCGCCATCCTCCCTCCCGCCATCCCCCTCCCCATCCATCCCCTCGCATCCACCCTCCCGCATGCACCATTCTCCTCCCCTCCCGCCTACTGCACCCTCCCTCCCACGGGCGGCCTACTTCCTCCCTCTCGTTGGAGGCCTACTGCACCCTCCCTCTCGCTGCTAGCCTGCTCCCTCCCTCTCCCCGGCGGCCTGCTACACCCTCCCTCCCGCAGCCTGTCAGTTCATATATAAGCAAGCTTTTATCATGGCATATGATTGTTTTGTTTGAATTTGTTTTTTTTTAAATAATTTTGAATTAAAGTTGACAAATTTCAAAAAATATAATATTAAAGATATTAAAAATACAAATTTCTTAATCTGTAATGTTAGCATAAAGATGATGAAATGATGATTAAATAGGGAATTGAAGAATAAGATTTGTAAAATAGGTTATTGGTTATTCTAGACTTCGTAAAAATAAGTGATATAGAAATTATGGCAAAAATGTGGTGAAAAAAGAGATGAACTATCAACTTAATGATAATTACTAATTTGTTAAGCCTCACCAAGAATGAATCCATTGCAAAATAAAACTTCCTTAAAAAAAAAAACATAAACTAATTTTTTATAATTTTTAATTCTATAAATTCTTTAAAAACTCCCATCACCAAAAAAAATATTTATTATTTTATAATTAAAATATGAGAATGAATGTATAGAATCACATTACAAAGTGACACTTTGGAACTTAGTTAAAATCCAACTATTACTATTTAAAATAACAAGTAATTATTTTTAAAAAAACTTACCTACCATACACTTCGCTCAATGAAAAATAATAACATGAGAAATAATTTTGTAAGGTGTTAACCACTCTTAAAGTATCTAAATATTTAGATACTCTATCCCTTGAAATTTCTTAACCCTTATTAAGTTACAAAGAAAATATGTGTAAAGGTATTCCATATCCTTTTACTTGGATATGACGGAATGTCATCTATTCCACTTTAATAAAATTGCATAGATTTTAGTGTCAAGGGTGTGGAAACAATGGTAAGGGTATGAGGTCTAAGGTTCGATCTTCCCAAACCACCTCTATTTTTAGAAAATATATTGAATTTTTAAACTATATTGAAATTTACACTTGCATAGATTTCAGTGTATTTTTTTTATATTGCATAGATTTCAGTGTCAAGCATTGATTTCATTGTGGATTACAAATATGCATTAATTTCAGGGTATATGTTAATCATTGACATTTTTGATATAGATTCAACACTAGAAATGGAAGATCTGCATGCGGAAGATGCTATGAGACAAACAAAAGAAGAACAAAAATATAACGAAATGACAGCAAAGGAACGAGAAGAAGACTTGAAACGAAAAGCATAAGACGTAAGACGAAAGGTGTATGAAATGAAAGGTTTCTAAACGTATTTCCCCATAAATAATTGCTTTTTAGATTGTAGTAGTACCCTCCTAATCCAATTTTGATTTTCCTCGAAGGGTGAAATTTTTCAACTTTTTTAATATAAATCTCAAAGCTAGAATAACAACATACTCATGTGGTGAGAATGAAAGACAAACATATTCCTATGATGAGAGTGAAAGAATTTTCCTCAAAAGATGAAAGTTTTCAACTTTTTTAATATAAATCTCAAAGCTAGAATAACAACATATTCCTATGGTGAGAGTGAAAGAGAAACAAACATTTTACTGAATATATTAATGGGGAGGTTATCTTGACATATAAGTTTCAATATTGATTGGTGTATAATCTACACCCATGGTTTTCAAAGTTGTCTAACAATAATATTGTAAGAAAACTTAATACAACACATGAAAAATTGATGGTCCAAAACAATATTTTATTCAATGAATATTATTAAAATAAGAAAGTTGGTTTCTTAAAGGTTAATCCTCTTTATACAGCAATGTTATTTAAAGTGCCAAAATCCCATCGTTTTGTTAGTGGTTCCATTCATTCATAGGATTATCGATACGGCCCTATTCTTTTCCATAACTTTGACAAGCAGAGAAGGAATACCAACTGTATCTGGCAAATTAATGGGAAAAATGGCATCCAGGTGTCAAGTTTCAAGAATCTTGCTAGTGACGATGTTAATCATTACAAAGAGTTCTATATAGAATAATAGGGGCAGCGGATGGATAAAATGATGAAAATTATCTATGAGTACCCAGCCCTAGTGAATGAAGATCAGAATTTTCAGCTAACTTAGGCAGTCACATTTGATGAACTTAAGGTCACCCTACATTCTCTACAAAAGGAAAAAAGTCACGGCTCGGATGGTATGTATGCCTGTAGAATTTTTTAAAGGTTTTCTAGATTTATTTAAAGCTAACATGTTGGTTGTGGTAGAATAATCTGGGATTGAAGGAAGAGTACTCACAGCCTTCAATTCCACCTTTATAGCTTTGATTCCAAAAAATAATGATGCCAAGAATTGAGGTGAGTTTAGACCTATTTCTCTATGCAATTGTTTATGAAAATTATTGTTAAATTCATTATTAGTAGGACGAAGTTGTTCTTCTCAGACTCTGTCTCTCAAGAACAGTTTGCTTTTCTCAAGAGAAGACAAATACATGATGCCCTTGGTACTGATCAGGAGGTAATGCACTCTGTAAAAACCAAAAAACTTCCTGATGTCATTCTTAAAATGGATCTTTAGATAAGGCTTATGACAGAGTTAGGTGGATTTTTCTTAGACCGATGCTTTTACAAGTTGGTTTTCAATTACAATTTGTTAATTGGGTCATGGCATGTGTACAATCTGCCTCTTTTTCCTTACAAATTAATGGTTCAGCTTCTGATTTTTTTCGGGTCAAAAAGGGGTTGAGATAGGGGTGCCCTCTGGCTCCCTTAATTTGTATCTTGGTTATGGAAGGTTTAAGCAGATCCATTTTGTCATGCTAGATCTACTGGTGCTATCAAAGGTATTCGGATGGGAGGACCTCTTTGTATAACCCACTTACTTTTTGATGATGATATATTACTATTCTCTGACAGTTCCAGAAGGAATATTGAACATATTCAGACTATCCTTGTTTTTTTCTCTAAAGCCACATGTATATTGATCAACTATAGGAAATCCTCCATGACTTGTATGCACCTCCCTTGGGAGGAGGCTAATTGGATCAAAATTGTATTTGATTTTGTTGCAGATTATGAGATAGAAGGCATAAAGTACTTGGATTTCGTTTTGAAGAGATTGGGCATGGATGGTAGGGAAGGTTGAGAAGAAATTACAGTTTTGGTGCAATAAATGGCTTTCTAGAGGAGGGCGCCTTATGTCCATGTCATCATTTTAAATCAAATTAGGAAGCTATGATATAGTTTTCTCTGGAAGGCTTTCCCAGAAGGTAAGTCTTTTGCTTGGATAACCTGGGATAAGATAACTCTCCCAAAAAAGTTGGGAGGCTGGGGTCTAAAAAATACACACACATTTTCCAAAGTGTTAGTTCCTAAATGGATCTGGCATCTGCTCAAGAAAGATGGTCTTTGGGTTAAGTTTATTTATCACAAGTATATACACCCTTTTACATTGGAAGAATGGTTTTGTTTAATTGATAAACCCTGCAAAAATGGTTTTGTCTCTTGGCGGGATCTCTTAAAATATTTTGATTTGATAGGAAATTGGATGGTCTGGCGTATTAGAAATGGGAGAAAGGTGAGACTAGGGTTTGATCCCTGGGTTGGAATTTCTTATCACAGACTCCCGCAAAATATGATTAATGCCATTGGGAATCAAGGTAATCTCTTTATCTACCAAGCTATTGATCGTGACAACTCTACAACCCATAGACAATCTTAAAACTCCGCGGACCATCTGCATTTCATAGATGATGATAAAGTAAGCTGGGAAAGGCTCATTAACACCCTTGAAAAGTGTCATATACACTTATCCAACAACAATAAATATTCCCTCTTATGGTCACGGAATGAAGATTAAGTCATTACAAACCAAAGACAGGTTACAAGGTTTTGAGAGAAGAAGATATCGAGCTGTTGTTCTGGTGGAACAATGTCTTATGGCACTACAATTGCCCGCTAAAAATCAAACTCGTTCTTTGGTTAGTGTTAAAAAGGAAAGTTCTAGTGTGGTATATTATGGTCAAGATATTCTGCATTGGATAGGGAAGATCCCCCCTCTGCAAGGAGGACAGCCCATTCCAATATATAAAATGAATACTTGTATATTGCGAAGCCAAAGACCACATACTCCTTAATTAATTACAGTAAATAAAGAGATGCGAAGCGTTAAAAGAATGGAATTCTAATGAAATAAATGAAGATTATGAATCCCTCCCAGCTCTTATTTTGTGGGGAGTCTATCTCTCCAAGAACCAAGCCATCTTTAAAGACAAATATTTTGCTCCTATCTTTTATGTTTCCAAATGTTTTTCTATCTTGATATCTATGCCACATATTCGTAGTGTTCCCCTTGTCAGGAGGGTGGTGGAAGAAGTGATTGATAGATCAATCCCCTTGACTTATTTCGACGGTGCATCCCAAGGCGATCCCCTGCAGGGTGGAGCGGGTGGTATGTTACTTTTATCAAAACAACACTATTTCACTTGTTTTGTTGGATTAGGCATGAGTTCAAACAAGAAGGAAGAACTTTTGGCCCTAGAGATGGTTTTACCTTTGGCTCACTCTAAAGGCATCAACCGGCTCCAAGTTTTTTGAGACTCCAAGCTTGTAGTGGATTGGATGAAATTCAAAAGGGATCCAAAGAACATATATTTGGTGACTATTTTTGAAGATTGATTCAACTGGATAGCTTATTTCATTTTATCAACTTTCAACATATCTTTCATGAAATAAATATTTAGGCAAACGCTCTTTCTAAGCAGGGATTACAGTTGATTGAGGGTTCATGGAAGCTATGGGAACATATTGGAGACATTATTCAAGAATTCGATCTTGGTCCAATTATTATTATAAGGCTTATGCCTCTGAAGGATGCTTATTAGACCATTGGCACTCAATGATATATTTTGGTTTTTTTGGTGTCTACACAATCCCTGTAGTAGACATTTTTTAAAGCTCTTATAATGATTACAATCATTTATGAGATGACAATCTTTCTGATTTTTGCATTGGGTATCTCACTATACATGGTCTATAGGATCTTAGTATCCAAAGAACATGATGCAATTATATGACTGCTAGTTAAGACAAATTTTGTCTCTGCGCCATGTAATTTATTTTCTATAATGAATTACGAATTTTTTTTCGAAAAGAAAGAAGGAATATTAATATGGAACCATCTCAACACACTTAAATGTTTCATGTTATGATAGCAAGATCAATGATGGTTTAATCTTGAATGGATTAGTGAAATTGATTCCTTGTATATAGGTGAGGAATTGTGATATGTAATGTTAATCCAAATTTTGTTGTTGAAACCTAAGGCAAAGCATCTCCTTATTCCATGCCATTTACGAGAGTTATATAGAGTTATTTCAGCCTTTTTATTTGGTATGCCTCCAAAACTCTATGGTGGACTTGGAATCACCAATATTCCAAGTGATCTGATGGCATGTATGAAAACATTATTATTCATTTCCCTTGATTCTTTAACAATTTCAAAATTTCACTAAATTTTCAATCTTCAATATTGCTAAAGATTTTATGGTTGGCACACTCCTAAGCTGACATCATATTGATAGTTTTAATGCTAGGGTCCTACCCTAACATCCTTATTTTAGGTTACTTAGGATTTATTCAATTAATGTGTGTGGTCATATTCTTCACATAAACGCCATTATATAGTAGTGAATAGTCATTCAATGTAAAAGAGTCGTATTTACTAAATAAGGCCCACTAGGTAGCTAGTATGCATTAATGATGACCATAAGTAGTTAGAGATGTGTAATTGAGAATATATTTCAAGATCTAGGAGGCTAAGGATTTTTTTGTCAATTATTGTTTTATTTGAAGCTTTTCTTAATGAAAGGTCACCCCACCTCAAGAGGCAAGTGAAAATTGTTTCTTTCTTTTGGTGAATCATTAATACAAGTGTAAATTATACATATTTCATCTTATTTGTCTCCTGTATCCAGTTCTATGCATATAATATATGTATACATGTTTTTTATTCCAATTTTAAGGGTTAAGGAACAATGAAAGTGGCATCAAATCTCTTTCTTGGGAAAAAGGTAGAGGATATTTTCATTTTCTTGCAGATTTTTCATGGGAAAAAAAAAAGAGGATGGCATTATTCATATTTATTTATGAAAATTGTCTTGAATTTTTTGAAGAAACCAGTTATAGATATGAATTCATCTCAAAAAATACCAAATATAAAAAAATATTGTCCAAATTGGAGTACGGGAAGTGGAGTTATCACTTAATTAAGATTGGTTTTTCTAATCTTTTTCTAGTGACAGTCGTGTGGATTGCGGATTAGATATATTTTGATAGAGTGCCCACTTTTTAGTCACCAATTCCATTAGATGCGGATTGGATGTGGCATTTAATAATTGGGGTCATAATAGAGTTCCTGATAATATTGTTGTTGTTTCGATCATTTCAAATTCACCACCTCAAAACCCTATCCACTCAAAGGGCCTCCATTGAAAACTAAATTATTCCAACCCAAGATTCTAGTAATATTTTTTTTTAATGCCAGAGGTGTGTTTTGACATTTTTAAATAAAATAATATCTATCATTCAATGGGTAAACATGTGGTCAAGAAGAATACACACAAAAAACACAAGTTGAGTCACCCTGTTGGACACCCACATAAACTCTATTGGTACCCCCTTTGAATATTACCACATCAGACAACACCTATATATGGAATCTCTTTTCCAAGTACCTTTGCGTTATAGGAAGTCCCACATGTGCACCTAAAACAAACCTTATATAAAACTATTTTTCGTCATGTTTGTATAGTACATCAAGAACAACATTGCTATAGTACATCAAGAACAACACTCAGGGAGATCACTCTCATGTACCAAGGTATTGGGAAGTATGGCTAAAGGTACAGTTTATCCTCTTTAGTTGGTGTCATTAAATATTTTTCCAAGTACGATTGTTGGAAACCCTTTGGTATAGTAGAGATATATAGAACTTAACATTCATTTGTATGTTCTTGGAAAAAAAACATTCATTTGTTTTTATGATCTTGCAAACCCTATCCTTTGAAACTAGCGAGTGAAATTCTGACATCTTTGCAACCAGGAGAAATTTGGAAATTATGTAGGACAAAATTGTGGGAGACCTATCTAAAACAACTGATCTTGAACAATTGGTCATATGTGATAAGTCAGTATTAACACTTTCCAGGAGCTTTGGTGGTCCCATGGTCCATAATTGCAATACGGGAACCCATGGAAAACCAAAACTATGACCCACAAAATAAGCCTGACAACCAATTTCCTCAACTTGACATTGTAGTCAAATAGCCCACTATAGTGGTGAATGACCAAGGTACAGCATTTAAATTGATATGTCAATGCATGGGTGTCAGCATCAAATCGACCAAAGATTATTTTTTAGTAAATGAAAAGCAATACACTCACACTCCCTTTCCAAATATTCAACATCTACCCTTTCAAGATCATAATTCATGGCACCACTTTCCAAAGATAGACATGAACAAGTTTGATAGATCAAATCCCTCTTGTTGGGTTACACAAATGGAATATTATTTTTCTCTCCATGGCATTACTAATGACCAATAGAAATTGAAAGTGGGGATCTTATATATGGATGTTGAACATTAGAAATGGTGGATATTATGGTATAAGAAATCTTATAATGGCTACATTCATTAGACCCAATCGATGAAGATCCTTCATGATCATTTTGAACAAGAAAAAAACTACTTGGGAAAGACTAACAAAATTATAGCAAAGAAGCATAGTTATCGATTATGTTACAACCTTTGAGAAATTAGCAATCTACACGTAAGGCCTCTTTTATTTTTTCTTTTAAAAAAAATCATTAGTGATATCAAGAAGGAAATTACATCACATGTCCTAATGTAGTGCCCAAAAACATGGTTGGAAGCTTATGACGGAGCTAGAGAAGTCAAGATGGTCATCAATGCCAAAATAAAAAACCTTCATTCATTACTCACACTATTTCCCCCATGGAAACCACTCCTAGTAGGGCCTCAAACCCTCAACCATTGGGAATCCAAAAGTTGTCTCCAGAAGAGATGGAAGAATGACAATGCCTCAAGATTTGCTATAATTATGATGAATGGTATGAGAAGAATATATTCCAAATAGATGTATTCTCACAAGATAAACCATAACACATAAAAAATTAGACACCCATGAACCAAATATAGAGGATGCCACTCTACCTAGGGAAAAAGATACCACCTTTCAATCTCAAGGTGAGGAACCCCAAATTTATCACCATGCCTTATCAATATTTTTGGCACTCCCAAACATTGAAGTTGATTGCCGACATCGAGCCCGTAAAAGTGATTGTATTGATTGATATTGGCAGTACCCATCATAGGATAATTACAAAAGAAAACCATTTCTATGTTCATCCTATACCAAATTTCCAAATTATGATGGAAAATGGTAGTTTGATGAAATATTGTCAAGGTAGATGTTAAAATGTGAAACTCCAAATGGATGTGTATAATATAAAAACACATATGTATTCTATCGAAATGGGTGGTTTTGATGTAGTTCTAAGGGCACAATGGCTACATAGTTTGGGATAGATCACCATGGAAGGGAACAGACATACCCTCAAAGGGATCACTTCAGGTTCGCTTGAAATTATCACCTCACATTATATGGAGAAGTTATTAAAGAAATGCCACATGGGCATTATTACACAATTTAATGCCATACAAGTAGTAGATACCCTCCCACGGGGTATTTACCCAAATTTGTAGTTATTCTCTCCACACACTAATAGGTATTTGAGACATCCAAGTGTTTACCACTGGCATGGGGGGGATTATCATGGTATTCCACTAATACCAGGAAGTCAACCACCAAATGTGTGGCCTTATAAGCACCCTTTTCAAAGAAGAAATAAATAAATAAATCCAAGGAATTTTTGGAGGTAGGAGTCATTCATCCTGGGTGGTCATGGTATTAAAAAGGAATGCACTTGATGCATGTGTCCTCATTTTTTGGGCTTTGAATAAGTTGACCATTAAGGATGCATTTCCCATTCCAATCATTGATGATCTCTTGGATGAAATTCATGAAGCCAATTTTTCACTAAACTTGACCTTCATTCTGGATACCATCAAATCAAGATGAAATAGGTAAACAACCCTAAGAGAACTTTCCACGCACTTAAGGGAAATTGGATATGGCTCAAAATAGAATGAAACAACAAGTTGAACAACATCGCTAAGAGAACTCTTTTGCAAAATGGTATTAGACGTTTCTTCACCTTCAACTTGATAAAACAACATCGCTTAAAGATAAACTCCACCATAAACTAGCACCAAATTTCTATGGACACTACGAGATTATCCAATGCATTGGATAGGTGGGATATAAGTTAGCTCTTCCAAACCACTCCAAGTTTATTTGGACGTTCACATGTCTTGTCTCGAGAAGATCATGGGATCAAATTGCAAAGTGAAACCAAATTACCAAAAATTGATGAAGAGAGATCCAATTGGCTCTAGTGAAAAGAAGTATTGGATATTCCTTAAATAAATTCCCATAAGATAGTAGTGGATAGTTATTGAATGTAAAAGGGTTCTATTTACTAAATAAGTCCCACTAGGTAGTTGGTACTCAATAATGATTGCACCACAAGTAGTTAGAGATGTGTTATTGAGAATATATTTAAAGAGTTGGGAAGCTAAGGAATGTTTTGTCAAGTATTTTTATATTTGGAGCTTTGCTCATCTAAAGGGCACCCCATCTACTAGAGGCAAGAGAACATTGATTTCTTTATTTTGATGAATAATTAATACACGGGTGTATTTTACACATTCCATCATATTTGTCTCATGTATATGTTTCTATGAATTATAAATCCCAGTATACCTAGTTTGTGTTCCAATTTTAAGGGTTAAGGAACACATTACTACATTTGGGTGCAAATTCAGATGTTGTTTTCTAACGTTGTTGACAAAATCCAGGGTAACATTGGAAAATTTTAAAAAATATATAAAATTACACTTGTTTTCTCTTTTTTCCCAAATGATGATCGCAATTGCGACGATACCTTCACTAGGTTGGAAATATGACTTTCTATCGTCATAATTTCAATGTTTGTGAGGTTATACCAATTTAAATCATTTTAAAATATAAGTTCAGAAATGTATGGTATGCCGAGCTAAACTGCAAATTTGTGTCCAACCTCTTCCATAGGGTTCTCCGGAAATTACCCATAAACTTGGTATCTCTGTCCGATATTATACTCTTCAGAAACCCATGCAATCTAACTATTTCCTTGAAGAATAGTACAGCAATGCTTGTGGCATCACTTGCCTTCCGATACAAAATAAAGTGTGCCTTCTTTGAGAATCTGTCAACTACCACAAAGATTGAGTCATTACCTTGCTGTGTCTTCGACAATCCTAGCACAAAATCCATGCTCAAGTGCTCCCATGGGACATTCGGCACTGGCAATGGTGCATACAACCCTGTATTCTGACTTCATCCCTTTTCCAACTAGCAAGTTTGACATTGTCGTACCCATTTACCGACATCTGTCATCATTCCTTGTCAATGCCAAAATGACCTGCTAATCCGCCACTATGTAGTTATCGGATTAGGTCCTCTCTTACGGATCCCCTAGGAATACATAATTTTTGTCCCTTGAATAGGTGTCCCTCTTGGATAAAATAATCCAAGTATGGAGTTCTGTCGACACTCCATGGTTTACGACTAGCCTTCCATGCTTTCGCAAAATCTTCATCAGTTTCATACTCTGTATTTATCGACTCTATTCATGTCGTCTAAACTATTATCGTGTTCAGCAATGCAACTCTTCGACTCAGCGCGTCGACAACCTTGTTTGACTTTCCCAACTTATGTCGCAACATGAAAGTGTATCCCTGCAAGAATTCAACCCATTTCATGTGTCGTTGATTCAACTTCGACTAAGTATTCAAGTACCTCAGTGCTTGGTGGTCTGTATATAACACAAACTCCTTAGGAAGCAAATAATGTCTCCACTTCTTTAATGCTTGCACGATAGCATAGAACTCCTGGTCGTAGACCAAATATTTGGCTTTGCTTCATCCAACTTTTCGTTGAAGAATGCAATTGGTTGACCCCCCTGGCTCAACATTGCGCCAATTACCATTCCACTTGCGTCGCAATCGACTTGGAAAACTTTGTCAAAATCTAGGAGAGCTAGCACTAGGATCTCTGTCACCTTCTGCTTCAACTTGTCGAAGGCTTTTTGGGCAGCTTCTATCCACTTAAACTCCCATTTCTTCATGCACTCCATCAACAGTGCACATATCCGATTGAATCCTCTAATGAACTTCCTGTAGAAACTAGCAAGTCCATGAAAACTCCGCACTCTTGTCGTGCTTGTCGGTTCTGGCCACTCCAATATAGCCTTCACATTTTCTGGGTCCATCACTAACCCTTTACCCGAGATTACAAATCCCAAGTACATCAATTCTTCCTTCATGAAGAAACATTTATGCAGGTTCACCGTCAACTTCTCTTCCTGCATCTTCCTCAACACTTGTCGAATGTGCTACATCTTCCACACTGTGATTGTGTTGGCTCAACCATCATAGATCATCTTCTGATCATATTGCCATGGTCTTCCTAACAACAGATGACAAGCGTCCATTGGGATTACGTTGACATGCACTGTCTAGTTACCTTCACATGATGTCCTTTCCGTAACCAGGATATCTTGTATGGATTTGGATGTTGTTGACATCTCAAACCCAACTTGTCGATGACCTCCGTCGAAACTAAATTATCTATACTGCCACCATTGACAATGGTCTTGCAATACCTGTTGGCGATCAACACTTTGGTCCAAAAGATGGCCTTTCACTGTGTCGGCTCCCTGGTCGTCATGTTTCAACCTTTTCCTCTACCCTCCACAACTTTGACATATCATACATTGTATTGATTAATGTACTTCAACATTAAATTGATAAAACATAATATTATTTAATAATATATTTTAACATCAAACTGACATCAATATTTAATTATAATTAACACTTAACTAATATTTATTTATCAATTAATCAATAGCCATTTCAATCTCCAATGGTCATTGATTTAACGATTACTTTATCCAACAATCATACTTAACTATAAAACTTAATTAATATTTATTCATTAATTGAATAATACTCTCTTGAACTTCAATCATCATTTATCGAGCTATTACCTCATTCAACAATCAAACATTACTTATAAGTAGCATAATTAATATTTATCTATTAATTAAATAATACTCTTTTAAACTTAACTTATCATTTATGGAACTATTACCACATTCCACAATCAAACCTTAATTATGATTAAACTTAATTAATATTAATTAATTAGTTATTTAATACTCTTTTAAGATAGTGCCATCAACCTCCTATCATAGTTAATTAGTCATCCATGAATTAACTTCACATATGCATAAATTCATAATCAATAAGAATACTAATTATAATGTAATTAGTCACAATCACAACGCATCACTGACCAAATCAAATAGTTTAATAGTAATTCATACAAGCATATATAGACAAGTTATGTAAGCATAGCTACTACTTACATACTTTGTGAAGTTACTAGTAGTACTAAATCTCACACAATGCATAATCACACAAGTTATTACCTACTGATGCAAACTTAAACCAGAATTTGCAATGCCTAACAACTTACTAACTTAAATCATAATAACTTATGAAAACCACACATTGTTCTTAGTTTCTCAACAAAGCTCTCAACACACAAATACAATTAATTAAGTTTATCTTCATAACTTCAATGGAATTCCTGACTAGCTACTTCATTCTATCTAATTCACAACTAAATTCTTCATCCTAGCATTTCTCTATTGGACTATCTTGGAGCATCAACTATATTGACCTAACTCCAAACAGAACCCATAAGCGGAAGTATCAACTACATCGACCAAGCTTCCCCAACGAGCACCCACTAGTCATCATCACACAACTTGGAGAGTGCATCGTAACACAACCCTCCCATGACTCCAAGTTTCAAAGGATAAACAGTGGCTAATGTCGCCACCCCTCCTATGGAACAAGGGTCAATGCCTACATCGGCGTACCATTTCTCTTTTGGAATTCATGTCACCGATGTACTTCCACTTCTTAGGATCCAACTATCACTAAGCTCTTTCAAACTCGTAGGTTAGTCTCCCAACACAAGATCATGCAATACCATGCAATCATTAACATGTATACATATTCCATTGCTAATAAACAATAATCTAATCATTTTTCTATGTACCATGCACTTGGGATCATATTCATTTTTAAATTGGTAATCCACATACCCATCATCTTTTAAATTTGCATCTTAGAAATAGAATTAAAGTACAACTGGGATTCATAGTATTAGCATCACACACATATATATAAATCTTCCGCAAAATAGTAAGTCCATAGGTCCATAGTGCCAGCATATTGACAAAGTTCCACAATAATAAGAAAATACAAACAGGTAATGATAGTTCAGATGATCAAGTCAAACAAAGCATTACAGAGGATGTATTCTTACGATACGATTCAACAACCAAGATCATGAAATGTGAAAGGGTCTAGTTTTTTGCGTAAATGTGGGCATGTTATAACTCTTTTTGTTGTTCTCTATATTCTAGGTTTGGCCAAAAAGATGATATTTGTGAGCAAAATGGGTGTTGCCAATGTGCATACTAGGGCCTTCATGCTTTTCATAGTAAATGTATGGTGAAAGGTATCCCTAATAGTTTTTTTTATTTAACTTTCTATGAACACTAGGTATATGGTAAACAAACTTATAGAGTGAGATTCTCGTCTAATGCTACAAGGGAAAAGGGGTCTTGGAGTTGATACACACATGATCTGTTTGTACCTATGCATGTTCCATCTCTAGGAGGATCTATATACTATGTCTCTTGTATAGATGATTTTTGTAGGAAAACATGGTTGTATTTCCTAAAGAACAAATTTGATGTTTTCAAAAAATTCTAAGAATTCAAATATCTTCTAGAAAATCGAATAAAGAAGAAATTAAGAGTGTTGAGGATCGATAATGGAGAGTTCTATGGGAAATATTTCGAGCAATTTTGTAAATGGTGCAAAGTAGAATGACAAAATAAAACTACATAAACACCTCAAACAAGGAGTATGCTTAGTGGTGTAGGCATATAACATTAATTTTGGGTAGAGATAATAAGATGTTGGCATAAGACTCATCATGAGGCATGGACCAATAAGAAACCCTCTGTTGTACATCTCATAGCTTTTGTTTGTGGTTCTTATGTGCATGTTCCAAAAGAGAAAAGAAGTATGTTAAACAATAAATTAGATAAATGTATCTACATTGATTATAAGGATGGGATAAAAGGATATAAATTTTGGAACCAAGTAGTAAGAAATATTATTTATAGTCATGACATGATTTTCAAAGAAGTTAAAATTACTTCCAAGCATGAATATGAAACAAGGAGAACTTGAGAAGATAGAATATGAGCTAGAGAATGGATAATGACTCAATGAATGAAGTTGATTCAAATGAATTAGATGATGGGAAGTAACCACAAACCCTGGTCATAAGAAGACTTGTTTGAGAATAAGGAAAACAAAATGGTATAGTCCACCTTACTTTTGTTTTATCTTCTATTGAATATGATCCTCAAACTATTAGAGAGGCAATTAATTCTGAGGAGGGTAACCTCTAGAAGAAGTTGTTATAATTTAATCCTATGACTAGGGAAAGATCACCAACCTAGTGATTAAGATGAGACTGGCCTAAATGGGTATGTTTATAAGAAGATTAGGCATTTATTCACATAAGACCACACATAAATTGTGATAAGAAAATCTAAACTAGAGAAGAGATTATGGAGAAAAGATGTATGCACCTTTTTTTATGCTCGATCCAAGTTGTACTCCTTTGTATCTTTCATGATCCACTAAGTTGTGCTCCTTTGTATCTTTCATGATCCACTCCTTATTGCCCAACTTCAACTTGCAAATCTAACAGAGCCAACCTTCCTCAAACCAATTTGACAATAAAAAAGAATGTAAATGTATTGAAATGTTAGAAGAACATTAGATATCTAATCAATTTCAATATAAATGACAAAATATTCTTTGCATCAAACAATAATCATAAAAGGCAAATGAATGGAGGAGGGAAAGATGTCAAATCTCAATTAAGACAATGAAATAAGATATACCTTCTCAATGTCCAACACCATATTGAACCTGGATATTTCAATCTCTCTACTCACACTCCGATGTTCCCACTCTAATCCACTAGATATATATGAGGGATGAAGTTACATAGTGCATTCTATCAAGTATGAATCAATGTGATGATGTTGAACACTTATAGGATCTATCAAGTAAAGGACATTGATGTATTCCCACTATTAATAGTAAGGGAACCTAGCACTAATGACTACAAGCCCCAAAGTACTATAGAGGTCTCTATATATCATTCCCAAATAAAATGGGTCAAACTTTATAGGAAGAGATCTATTAGACGGAGGGCATTCGAGCATCCCCATTAGCCAACATGTGCAAGTAATAGGAACATGATTTGATTTCAAAATATCAAAAAACCTTGATAGAACACACCATAGAGTACATCTCTTACATGAACGAAATGAAAATAACACATGAAAAATATCTTCTCAACAACCAATAATGAATTTTTTCACAAAGGTGAGGAATTCAACCCATAATGAAAATGGAAACAAGGTACAACATGAATCCCACTACGTGAATAGATGTATTTCTATTGAACATAGAAAAAATCACTCAACCAATGACCAATGATAAGAAATCATCAATGTGTACAAGGTAATCTACTAGTAATGAATGTAAGTGCTAGGGTGCTACTGGTTATGTCCATATAAACAAATAATAATAAAATACAATAATTAAGTATCGCTATAATCAACTATGGTTCTTGCACTCAACACAATTGATTAAGAAGACCTTTACTAAAATGAAAATAAATGCATATTTGGGCATTGGTTGAGGATGGAATTCCCCAACATCTAGATCCAAGGCATTAAAATTAATCCAAGGGAAGTTCTCTCTTAATTTTCCATTGGAAGTCTGTAGTTTATCCCACTCTCAACCCAAGGATCTTCTCCCAACTTGACTTTAAATCCATCCCCACATTAATCTACATCCTTGTATCCATACAAAGATCAAGGAGCTCTTTAAGCTTTCTTGAATCCCTCAAATAACCATCACAAGAAGTATATCATCAACAAATAATAAATGGTATATGGAAAGTAATTTCCCCACTTCCTCCAATAGTGCTCTTCTAATAGTGCTCTTCTAAGACCCTCTGCAACTAATAGAAAAAGTAATGGGGATAAATGGGATATGGAAAGTAATTTCCCCATTTCCTCCAATAGTGCTCTTCTAAGACCCTCCAATAGTGCTCTTCTAAGACCCTCTGCAACTAATAGAAAGAGTAATGGGGATAGCTACCTCAATGCTCTACCTAGTCTAAAAAACTTTGATGTTGAACCATTGACCAATATACTACAAAAGACGTTTTAATACAAGCCATCAGTGAAATGACCACTTGCAAATTGAAACCCACATGTACCATCAATGATACATATAGATAAATCTGCCTCCCAACCAAGAAACCAAATTTCTTTTGAGATATGGACCTGGATAGAAATGCTTTTACTCTCCTAGCAATATTCTTTCCTACGATTTTATATAGCAATAGTCTTTCTTAGGTATCATAGCAATGAAAGCATGGTTAAAGACAACCAAAATCCTCAAATCTTCCCTGGTTGAACTTTCTTAGGTATGGTAGCAATGAAAGCATGGTTAAAGACAACCAAATACGTTGAACTTTCTTAGGTATCATAGCAATGAAAGCATGGTTAAAGACAACCAAAATCCTCAAATCTTTCCTGGTTGAACTTTCTTAGGTATCGTAGCAATGAAAGCATGGTTGAAGACAACCAAACACCTCTGAAAAACCCCTAGACTCCTCTACTACCCTTATAATATCCTCCATAATCTCATAAAAACATAAGATAAATTCCGTAGGCCAGCTATCAAGGCCTAGGATTTTATTTTTTTTAAAGCAGGAAGTTCTTCCTTATTCACCACTTCCACGAATGTATCAATGTCCTTTATTATAAATCTAGGGAATATTGTGGTCGTTCCTGCCACCTCTACGATAGTAGAGATTATATCTTATAACTGCTATCAACTTTATCTTGCCTATGAAACGCTATGCGCTTTACCTTGCACATAGCAAGATAAAGCATGTTGATTTTCATGCACTCTATTTCAAAGTCCTATTGCACATAGCAAACTAAAGGGTTTCCACTTGTCAAATAGGACCAATTCAGTGCTCCCACTACATGAACACAAAACAGGCCAAGAAATGTGAATTCAGTGTTCTCTTGTCAAATAGGACCAATTGAGTACCCCCACTACATGAACACAAAACAGGCCAAGAAATATGAATTCAGTGTTCACTTGTCAAATAGGACCAATTGAGTGCTCCCACTACATGAACACAAAACAGGCCAAGTGTTCACTCAGCACCTTGGGCAAACTTTTCGCTTTTATTAACGAGGGAATCCACAAGATAATCTGTCCAATCCAGAGAGTTCGAATCGTAGAACTTCCTACTCTTCCAGCTAGGTTCGCGGACATGACCTAAGAAGATCACAAAAGTAAATTCATAATCCGGAAACTTACATACCACCAATATTTTGCTGCTTCTCGAACAGAAGTATAATTGTTGTCTTCCAAAGACTAATACTGACTTGTGGCTGTTTCTAACTGATTTTGTCCAGAGAGTTCGAATCGTAGAACTTCCTACTCTTCCAGCTAGGTTCGCGGACATGACCTAAGAAGATCACAAAAGAAATCAAGTTCGCAAAAGTAAATTCATAATCCGGAAACTTACATACCACCAATATTTTGCTGCTTCTCGAACAGAAGTATAATTGTTGTCTTCCAAAGACTAATACTGACTTGTGGCTGTTTCTAACTGATTTTGTCCAAAAGCTTATCTGTTAACCAATCTTATATTAGTGTTTTTCACCTATAAGCTGTATAACTAGTTTTCTCCACTAAAATAGTAACTTTGACAGCAAGCTGGTTGTTGTCTTCACATCCCCTCTGTCCATCATTGACAACCCAAATTATGTCCTCCCAATCCTAAACAACATTAAATAGGAACCTGCATCCATAAATCCGCTTGGCAACACTACTTTCAACATCTACCTGCCCTTCATTGCTCCACGTAGAATCTACCATGAACCTATTTTCATCTCTGTTCCATGACAATCTAAAGTTGGTGAGCTTGGTCTTACTGGAGGTGGCCTCCTTTTAAATTTCAGTCCGTCTTTGCTCTCCTAAATAAGACATCGTTATGTCCTTAACCACAATACACTATTTTGGAGCAGCTTTCAATCACAAAACTCTCCTCCTTCAAATTACCCTTAAACAACTCTATGAACCTTAGCGACTCCTCCCTAGGGTGTTTTATGCATCCATTTGTGATTCTTCTAGGTATTAATTTAATTAGCGATTTGCATGATATGTCTATCAGGCCCAATAAATAAAGAATACAAAAATGCAACAGCCAAAAAATGCCAACATTAGTCCAAATTATGTCGCGAACAGGTAAAAAAGCTACAAAGGTTTGCAATCCTACAAAGGGCATGGGTTGTGAAAGATCTGGTCCACTCATGTCCTGAAAGGAAAGTGAGCATTATGTGGGTGAATTCCTCAATTTTATTAATAAATGGAACAATGTGATGTCAATAGTCGTCAATGGTTTGAGGTACGGCAAATTTCTGTCACCAAATATGTTGCATGGCAATGCCCAAGATATCAAGTTAGCAATAAAAATTCCAAACAAACATGATATTTTCATTAGAGAAATGAAAAGTTTGAGAAGGGGTTCTATGCTAGAGTTCGTTAAAAACGAAAGTTGTGTTTTCTTTCCAGCAAACCACATGTTCGATAGGTAAGTTGCATTCACAAAGTTCCTCTAATGAAAATCATTGATCGCAGAAACCAACGGTACCTTTCTGGGAAGAAGAGATGGCATTTACCACTAAACTGAAACTATGCATTCATAGAAAAAAGTGATCCCAAATTACCCACTATTGATTACGTATTTCTATTGAAAATAGAAATTAAAAAAATCCTCATCAAATCTGGACATGGATTCCTGGACATGCCATGGTTATTCTTATAGTCAAGTTAATGAGAATAGCCATAGCTACACACTTCTTCAACCAACGTTATCATGTCCGACCGCCCTCTCCAGTAGCAATAAAATTGTCATTGACAACACTGAATAGTACCTAAATCATTTTGCTTGCCATGCATCTAAGTAAATGCCGACACGAACATTTAGAGCCCATTGTTCTCATCACACAACTAGCTACATATGAGAATAATAGTAAGATAAAGTCGATTGTTTCCATGAAGCACCTATTATTTCTTGCTACAGTTAGTAAAAAGTGATCAACAACTATTAGTACTTGCTACTATAAACAAACAATGATGAACGAATGTGCTTTCAAAGAGCGCAGGAATAACTGCTTGCAATACCAATGAAATTAGATTGTTTGCAATCAGTGTCTGCCATCTCACCAAAATGAGCTAATAAATTAGAACTGCTCACTAATTATACACTTCAGAAGATAAATGTGTACAGACTATTGTTGCTTGCCAATTATACAAGTCCAAGATAAAGGAATTCATCCATAAATTTCATCTCTTCCAAGGGCCTCTAGACAATAATTTTCCACCAAGGAGATTGGAATGAGCTAATAAATTAGAACTGCTCACTAATTATACACTTCAGAAGATAAATCTGCACAGACTATTGTTGCTTGCCAATTATACAAGTCCAAGATAAAGGAATTCATCCATAAATTTCATCTCTTCCAAGGGCCTCTAGGCAATAATTTTCCACCAAGGAGATTGGAATGAGTCAATTTAGAAGTCACTGTAACATGTATCATAGAAAAACCATCTCTAAATGTCAATGCCACCATAAATCAGTAGATTGGTAAAAACTAAAACTGAAACACATATTGGATTCCATTACAATGCCCACTGTGACAACCTACTTTATAAAAAAAAAATAAGAAAACTCAAACCTGCACTTTAAGAATGCAGTCCAATATAAAGCACATTATCCTAGATTCGGATAAAATCATTACCAACCAGAAACTCGTTAATTAATGGACCAGCCTCATCAGCACAAATAACACGAGTTTGGTTTCCACTGAATTTCCCGAACTCAGGCAATGCTACACCATTTGCAGGTCAGATCATGTGGCAGTTTTTAACAGTAATCTCTATAGTGAGAGCATGTATCTGACATTATGTTTAGTCCATTCCAATTAACAATAAAATGAACAGTTGCATGACATAATCTCCAATAAGTGCACTCGAGAATTTCAGGGCCATATTAACAGTAAAAGTAAAGTGAGCATCCTAAACAATTTCAACATTTAGCACCATATTCAGAGAAAAAAAATCTTCAAGATAATCAAGGCATGCATAATGCTAGATAGTAACATATTTCAATGGAATGACAGTGAAATATTGTATGATATGACTTTCACAATTTTCTGCTTAAAATAAGTATCAAGTTGATGAGATAGCAAGACAAAAACTGATACAAAGAACAAGCCTCTCCTTCTAATTCAAATGCCAAATGTAAAAAAGCTTCGATGAGTTAAGCACTCTAGATCTCTACAAAGTGCATCAATTTTTTGGACAGTGGAAAAGCAATAAGCACAAAACATCCGATTAAAATATTTTAAAAAAGTAGCAAGCAGAACTGCATTGCTATGTTGCTATTGTGAAATTCTGTTTATCTGCGACCATGGGATCGTTGTTTTTCATACGATCCCCAGGGATCAGATCCAGACCCGTACTGAGAGCCTTTTTCTGCACTACCTGGAGCCTGAAAGAAAACACACAACAAAATGTGAGAAAAATGAAATATCCAACATTTTACAAACATGTTCAGCACTTCTGCGAATCCCATATAGCTTTGTTTGTCCTTTGATTATATTTGAGATCATATCATAACTTAACGCACCAGATGCAAACCATAGGCCTCTGCATATGGACCAGCATACCCAACACCTGCAGCACCAAGTTTTGTACCATACGCTCCACCTGAGAAAATACAAGTTCATTTCAACCATCAACACCTTAGCAGGAGAAATAAGGTGTCAAGGATCTGTTAAACTATGGCTGAAGACACAAAACATTTCTGAAACTTAAGGATATAGAGTAAAGAAAGCTCAAGATACTAGCAAGAAACAAACAAAAAGACAAACCAGAAAAACATAAGAAAAGACAATAAACCCGAATTTTATGGCAATATTCTATACAGCAGTAAAATGTTGAAATTACTCTAGAAACGAAAAAAAAGGTGAAACCCAAAGCTTTAACTAATAATAAGACGGACCACATAATTTAATGGAAAAAAACGATCCAAACAAGGGATATTTATATTCATTGATATGAAAAAATGCAATATGTATATGCAAAAACGAACAGAAGAAGAAAGCTCTTTGGTGTTTTTAATCAAATATTTAATAATCACAAACCTGTATTTCCAGCAGCTCCCCAGGCTCGCTTTTCAGAATTTGTAAGCTCTGCTCTAAGTTTCTCAACTTCTCTGGCCATAGAAATCAAGTTCTTTTCCATAGCCTGCCTCTGTTCGTACTGCTCACTATTTGCCTTCTTTTCATATTCAATCGCCGTCCTTGAATCATACACCAAAACCATTCTTAAGTCAGAAATACAAACATATCAGAAACATAGCTCTCAAGACATTTGAGTTCCATATCTATGAACCATAAGAAATTTTAATGTAAAACTGAAATAAAAATATAATTAAAAAGGATCATGGATATGATCCCAGGACAACATCAAAAACCTGGAACGTATCAATTCCTGGTGTAAACTGTCAAGCTCCGCCCTCAATGCAGGAACCTGCTGGAGATCAGCTTGTGCTCTGCTCAAGTCTTGATTGAGAGCTTGCACTTGCGCTGATAATTCCTGACGAGAGGCACTTAGTTTTTGAGCATCAGAACGTAATTGCATAACCTCAGACCTCAATGGCTCCACTGCCCGCAATTCTGCTTCTAAATTCATACACTTGTCAACCAGATCCCTTGCTTGTCGTTCTTTGTCAACTTGTACATTACCCACAATCTGATTGAGACGGTGTAATTCATCCTGAGCAGCAGCAAGTTCTCTGCGCAATTCCACATGTGTTGCAGCAAGTCGCCTATTCTCAGAAAGAAGCCTTTGGATTTCTTCGTACTGTAATTCTATCTCTTCCTCTAAACGAGCTGGATGAGGTAGAGGTCCTGGCCTGTAGGGACCATCACGAATTGGACCTGGACCAGGTGGGAAGCCACGTGGACCACCATTTAGAGAATGGCGTGGTAGACGATTTCGTCCTGCCATATGGATCCTAGCAGATAAAAAAGTAGACAAAAATAAACAATTAGTTAACAAATAGATACGACTACATCCAAAAAAAGGCTTATACTTGACATCTCATAAGCAAGTTAAATATGTTGAACCTTGAACAATCTTGAACCTATGAGAAAATAAGGCATGATCTGGAACCATTTCCAAACATTTATATCATTCTAGGATCTATCAATTTTTCCATGACAAGAAAATTTAATAAAGCAAAGCTTTAACCAGTTTATTGTTTTCGTGGCATTAATTGCCTCCATAATTTTAGAATCCTACAGTCACCAGGGAGAAAAGCGAGAGGGAACAGCGAGCAGTCCTTCTGAAAAAAAATCTACGAGTTGGGGAATCATCTGAATGTCCTGTAAACATATATCAATATGTGCAGTCCCAAGAACAGACCTGGGATCAACCTAGAGTGAACGTGGGAGTGGGAGTGGGAACAGAAGGCGCTAGAGTACTCCCATGCAACACTAATCAAGAACAAAAATATTCCTAATAGTCAACAGATAACAGGAAGCTATATCTCTCAAGTAATATATATTAATTCTGCAGACTGTTTGCACTCTTTAAAAGTTTATAGACCATTTCTTTATAAGCCTAATCCTTGAAACTACTTAGAAAGAAATTTCTCAGTTGTGGTTACCTGTTGATAAAGACAAAAACTAGAAAACATTCCTGAATGCATACCAAATCAAATCTATAATATAATTAAGCCCATTTGCATACCTCTTCCTGTGAATTTATATCCCTTCAACCCATGTTTATACATTAAAACAAAATCCCAATTTAGACATATCATAAATCCAGCTATGATGCAAGGAGGAGAGCTGAAAAGTCCCAAATGGGAAAAGAAAAAACACCCCCAATTATAAAAAATCTCGGTGTTCAAATATATAGTAGACACTCTCTTGGTGTTTGAATTTCAGCAAACATCTCTCCAATCAATGTCTATTCATTAGAACGAAAGCCTAATCCTAGCAAATCACAAATCCAACTATGATGCAAGGTGAAAAGCTGAGAGTAACGAACAGGAAAAAAAACACTCAACAGTAAAATGGATAATCCCAAAAGAATTCAATTCTAAGACCTATCTTTGAGGATGTGAAAGGATCTTTATCAATTTTTAATTCAATTTCAATTGCTCATGTGTACAGAAAACTTTAACTCTGAAGCTGACTCATTATCGAAGGAAAGGCCTCAAGCTGGCAGAAGGATCGTGCTTTTGAAAAGAATAGGTAGATATCAGATCATATTTGGTATCTCTCTTGGAAGGATTATCTATGAGTTCCATGAAGGTCTTTGACAGACAATTACTTGTAATATTTTTTATACTTTTCAATGCTTTGCACTGATTTGATAGGTACTCTTGGAGGATGTATGAGCTTCAGATTTGAAACTAGTGTAGGTGAATATTTCTGAATTCTTGAGAAGGTTTTGCTATTTTGCTCAACAATCCATTGGTTTCTATGCAATGCTTCAGGAATCTACAGAAACTATTTTCATTTCAATTCAAAATGAATATACAATTTCGAACAAGTGTAGTTGCTAGTTGACAAGCATCCGTCTTTAAAAGAATATAGTAGACTATTCATTCGAATTTCATCAACTTCTCTTTTTAATTCAGCTGCTACGGGAATAACGGGTACTTAGAATCCAAGCTACTGGGTAAAACTAATTAACATCACTATAGTTCCATGCAGAATCACAAAATTGGAGGTTAATCAAAGTAATTTGTAAATCTAAGCACTTTCTAAATCTAACACAGCCTGCTTGCGCAAAACGGCATTCAAAGGGTAACCCAATGAACATAGCCACTTTCTTTAGACTAAAAGCTGCCGCGACAGGGTAGTTTTCCCCTATCAAAATTGCATAGGACTTGAACCAGTTCCCAACCACTTTGTCATGCCTGCAGACAAATTGCACCTTGGCGTGTAGCTTCATACTCCACCTTCACCGAGACCCCGTCTAAACTATGATCACTTACTCTTGCATAATTTTGACAGTGAGAAAATATTGCCAAACCCGAAATGCGGCAGTTACCACCATAACACGTAGTGCACTCAATCAAAACTCCATTGAACAGTGATTTTATACCAAAAACGTATTTTAACTTTCTAATATAAAACCATTTCCCCATCATCAAACATGAAAATAGGTTCACATTAACTAGGATCCTTGGAAGGCTTTAAAAAAGGACATGTGAAGTTCATTTTATGAGAGCCCAATCCATTAAAAACCCTTGAAAAATGACTGTCAAACCCTAGTTTAAATTCGATCGTTATTCCTTCCAACTCAAACCAAAACCCTAATCTTAGAAATATATCAGAAAAAAAATGAACGAAAAAAAAAGAACTAACAAGCAAAAATAATACTCCACGGACATTCTAATCCTTGCAAAAACTGGAAATAAAAACCCTTGCAAAAAACTGTTAATCTGCATTCTTCTTAACAGAAAACCAAAATACTCAAAATAAAACCCTACCTCCGGCTTCGATGCTGAAAACTTAGAATAAGGAAGAAACAGAAGTCATCAAATGAGGTGAAATAATGGAAAATTTGTTCATACCTGAGGATATAAATATATGTGAAGTAGGGTTTTTAGCAGAGACCTCTGCAGAGCTAGCGAGAGAACCAGATGTCGAGCAGACAATAAATATTTAAAGGCTGAGATAGTGTTACCGACTATCGCCGGTCTGTTACTGACGTCAGAAGTTTTGTTTCCCACTCTCCCTTGTACCGAAAGAAGTTTGAGCAAACCCTAATCACACGAAAAGCTATTTATATGAAAAACCTTTAGATGATATCTCCTATTTTTTAGATGGAAAGAAAAATTAAATCAGAAAAATTAAATATAGGTAAATAATTTAGCCGACTCCCTACTAGGAGCCTCTCTCCTCTTCGAGCCATTACAAACAACTCGAGCCATGGTCGGGGAAGGTGATTTTGGAGAGTGCATCGACTAAGCAATTTTGGAGAGTAGGTCATGTTGTGGCATTTTTTATTTTTGGCAAACTCGCTATGTAATATGTTTGCCCCTTAGCGATGGGATTCTATTATTATTATTATGATGAAAAGAAAATGATATTGTTATGTAATATTTTTAGAGAATATGCATTGATTGTTTGAGTCAATGTTTCGAAGCAAGGTTTATTATCAAGATGCTAAGAAGTGATATCATTTTTATGTATTTTACACCACCTTGCTATTCCCCCCTTGGAATCAAGGGTAGCTTAGGCCCCCCACGGGAATGGACCCTGAGACTTATGGGCTCCCACCCTACCATAGGTGTCGTGCACCATTCTATCATGCTAAGAAGTGATATCATTATTAGTGAAAATGCAAATAAAGGAGTTATGATTCTCAAAAATTCTTACATAATTGTTGTAGACCTCAAACCCACTTTTGGGAGAGGTGATTTAGAGATTGTGTTGGATCACTAAGTATATTACCTGCAAAATTGTAAAGAAAGGAATTGTAATCAACAAAATTCATAAATAATTTGTGTTAACATCTTAAGCGATGATGAGAATGTTGGCATCTAATATTGTTGATGTCGAAACCCTCATATTTGATAACTCGGGATTAAAAATTAAAATTAAAATAAAAAATAAAATTCCTCTTAATAGGAAAATTAATGTAACACCCCTGTTTGACCTTGTAATGTAATTTGTATATTATTGATGTAAAGGTTAGAAGACATAAACAAATGGTCCAGAATGACCAAGACTTTGTAAATATGTACATTTTGATATTAATACAAAATCTCTAGTGGTTGCAGAGGAAGAAGGATGAAGAAGAGATGGGGGGTTATGATTCCACAAGGGGGAAGTGATAGTGGGCTAAGGGAAATGACCTTAGTGAGATTTGGTTTATCTCCCTAGCCTTAACCCTTTACCCAAAGTTATTAAACCATTATTAGAGTCATGCTTTAAATAAAGCATTATGTAATTAACCTAAGAAGGGGGTTAAGAGGGGAAAAGTGGTTCCATGTGGAGTGGCCACATGGCAATCTATAATATTATTATAAAAGTGATAATTCAAGTTGGGGAGGGGTTCAATTCCTCGTCATTCCAACCATTCGAATTTTATTTTCCTCACCCTTTCCATCACCTTGGACTGTCATAGCTTGGTACCTATGACAGAGGACCGAGAAGACATGGTGGAAGATGAGTTATTCATGCCTTTGACCCTGAAGAGACTAGTGCATGAGAGGAACCTGGCCTACAGCTTGTACCCTAGAGTCCCAATTCAGAGACGTCATGTCCAACCTGTGTTGGAGCGCAAGAAGGGAACTGGAAGCTACCCAAAGGACTGTTGGCTTAGAGAAGGGGACTTATTCCTAGCATTGTGCAAGTTGATGGGAAAGGAGAATTGAGGACTGGGATAGTTGTGGAAGGGGTTTCTACACCAGTGGGTTGCATGAGAGATTGAACTGAGCAGAGTGGTATTGGAAAGAGCTTTGCCTTTGTGGATCAATATCCCCAACTCGAGGGTGGCCTATCAAAGTAAGATATGGCTTGACAGAGCCTATGATTGGGAGGAATGTCCTTCACCTTCAGATAGTTGGAGAACATTTTATTTAAAACATAAGTTTTAACTGTGTATGAATACCATGGTTTAATATGTGTTTACAAGATGTTTAATTTATTGTTTTATGAATGTTTAGGTGCAGGAATTGCTTGGCATGGAATTTGTATTTTACATTTGAATTGTCTGTAAATTAAAATGTATGCATAAGATAATTTTGGGCAACCATGTATATTATTTTTTATTGTTTATTTAAATGAAATTGGGTTCCATAGTTGAATTTGGATATGTAATTTGAATACCTCTTGGTCTCTATTGTAAAGTCCCCTCCATGATGGCACGTGGGACATTCCTCTAACCTATCTAATTCCCATAGTTCCAAGTGGAATTCAAACTGGCTAGGGAATTAATTGGCATATAGTCACTATGTAAATTCAAATGTAAATCAAGAAGGGTGATGTAGGTCATAAATTTGCAATAATAGTGGCAATAAATTCATAAATGAGGTGGAAATGGTCCAATCAGTGAAGGAGGGTGCATAGGAGGATGAATGGGTCCCTTAGGAGTTGTAACTCCCATCCAAGGTGGAAGGAATCCCATCATGAGGGCATCTCATGTGTTGCAACCAGATTGTGTTGGATCACTAAGTATATTACCTGCAAAATTGTAAATAAAGGAATTGTAATCAACAAAATTCATAAATAATTTGTGTTAACATCTTAAGAGATGATGAGAATTTTGGCATCTAATATTGTTGATGTTGAAACCCTCATATTTGATAACTCGGGATTAAAAATTAAAATTAAAATAAAAAAAATAAAATTCCCCTTAATAGGAAAATTAATGTAACACCCCCGTTTGACCTTGTAATGTAATTTGTATATTATTGATGTAAAGGTTAGAAGACATAAACAAATGGTCCAGAATGACCAAGACTTTGTAAATATGTACATTTTGATATTAATACAAAATCTCTAGTGGTTGCAGAGGAAGAAGGATGAAGAAGAGATGGGGGGTTATGATTCCACAAGGGAGAAGTGATAGTGGGCTAAGGGAAATGACCTTAGTGAGATTTGGTTTATCTCCCTAGCCTTAACCCTTTACCCAAAGTTATTAAACCATTATTAGAGTCATGCTTTAAATATAGCATTATGTAATTAACCTAAGAAGGGGGTTAAGAGGGGAAAAGTGGTTCCATGTGGAGTGGCCACATGGCAATCTATAATATTCTTATAAAAGTGATCATTCAAGTTGGGGAGGGGTTCAGTTCCTCATCATTCCAACCATTCAAATTTCATTTTCCTCACCCTTTCCATCACCTTGGACTACCATAGCTTGGTACCTGTGACAGAGGACCGAGAAGACATGGTGGAAGATGAGTTATTCATGCCTTTGACCCTGAAGAGATTAGTGCATGAGAGGAACCTGGCCTACAGCTTGTGCCCTAGAGTCCCAATTCAGAGACTTCATGTCCAACCTGTGTTGGAGCGCAAGAAGGGAACTGGAAGCTACCCAAAGGACTGTTGGCTTAGAGAAGGGGACTTATTCCTAGCATTGTGCAAGTTGATGGGGGAGGAGAATTGAGGACTAGGACAGTTGTGGAAGGGGTTTCTACACCAGTGGGTTACATGAGAGATTAAACTGAGCAGAGTGGTATTGGGAAGAGCTTTGCCTTTGTGGATCAATATCCCCAACTCGGGGATGGCCTATCAAAGTAAGATATGGCTTGACAGAGCCTATGGCTGGGAGGAATGTCCTTCACCTTCAGACAGTTGGAGAACATTTTATTTAAAACATAAGTTTTAATTGTGTATGAATACCATGGTTTAATATGTGTTTACATGATGTTTGATTTATTGTTTTATGAATGTGTAGGTGCAGGAATTGCTTGGCATGGAATTTTTATTTTACATTTGAATTGTCTGTAAATTAAAATGTATGCATAAGATAATTTTGGGCAACCATGTATATTATTTTTCATTGTTTATTTAAATGAAATGTGAAAAATGAAATTGGGTGCCATAGTTGAATTTGGATATGTAATTTGAGTACCTCTTGGTCTCTATTGTAAAGTCCCCTCCATGATGGCACATGGGACATTCCTCTAACCTATCTAATTCCCATAGTTCCAAGTGGAATTCAAACTGGCTAGGGAATTAATTGGCATATAGTCACTATGTAAATTCAAATGTAAATCAAGAAGGGTGATGTAGGTCATAAATTTACAATAATAGTGGCAATAAATTCATAAATGAGGTGGAAATGGTCCAATCAGTGAAGGAGGGTGCATAGGAGGATGAATGGGTCCCTTAGGAGTTGTAACTCCCATCCAAGGTGGAAGGAATCCCATCATGAGGGCATCTCATGTGTTGCAACCCCCCGGGGCTAAAAATAGCTAAAGAAGGGTGCACTAGGGGAAGAGTAACTCCCAAGGAATCTCATGAAGAGGCATCATGCTAAAAATAGCCAAGGAGGGTGCATCAGTGAAGTGTAACCCCCAAAGGAATGTATGATAGCCTATGACAGATTCTATGATAAGTTATGACAACCTATGACAAGTCCAAGTCCTAAATTTAACCAAGGAGGGCGCATGATGGGAGAGTGGGGCCCACAAGTCAGTTGTAACTCCCCTAAATCAAGGAAGAGAGCCCCAAATTCAAATTACCAATGGTGATTAAGGTCCTATTTGGTCCAAATAACATTAGAAGGGAATTGATGTGTCATGAATAATGATTCTCTCCAATAATTTGAATTTTATTATTATTTTTATGAGAGAATTCTAGAATGAGGGGGGGAGGATGAAGGCACGTGATGGAATGGATTTTGATCATTTTTTCAATTCGAATTGGAGAGATATTGAGCTTCTCAAGCTTGGGAGATGTGCCCCTTGCCATTGTAACTAGTTTCGGTGATGAAAGATTTAACCCCTTTAGGAGATGTGCCACTTGCATGAGAGGAGGAATCACCCTAGTTTCTCTATTGAGCTTTAAGTGAATGATTCCATGTCCATGTCATTCAACTGGCTTGAGTTCATACATGATTGTTTGAGTCTCAGTTTGTAGCAGTGAAGATTGTTGGTGTTTTTTCGGTGGTAAATTGTGTGTGGAGATCTCTAGTTGAGGAGGGCGCACTAGTGAGTGAGCATATCTTATGGAGGTTGTTCCCATGGCTATATTTATTTTGTATCTGATGGAGGATGCTTTGTAGGAGGTAGATCTGAGAGTCGGGGTTGAAATACTACTTGTGGAGGGTGCAACAATGAAGTAGATTTTCTCAATTAGAGCAACATCTCTCTCTTTTTCTCCGTTGGGTTTTGGACAACCATCTTTCCCTTCTTTGTAATAGATTTATCTGAGTTTTTGCAGTTGTTGTAGTAGCCATAGATGTAATATTTGTTGATTTCCAGTCCATAATAAAATTCCACAGTATTTTGCCATTATTTGGTTCAGTATTTTTACACTAGTTGTTCAATGTTAAAATTTGCAGAAAAATAGGTTACACATTCATGATTAATTACCTGTAAAAGTTTCATAGAAACCTCCTGAAGTCTGTTAATGATCATTTTGGGTGAATTTGGGAGTGTTAGGGTCAATTTGAAGTGGTTTGGGACAAATTTGAGCAGGTTTGATAGTGTTTGGAAGAGCGTGAACCCATGGGGTTTCTTTGTCAAAAATTCAAATTAGTTTCCTCTTGTGGTCATAGTTGAGTCAAATATATTTGATTTTTAATTAGGGATATTGCAGTGGTATCAGAGCATGTTCCTCAACGACTATGGGCTCTGAAGTAGATAAATGAGTCATCGGAGTCTGCAAAATATTCCCCCTATAAGCCATAGGAGCGGAGAAAATATTTGGTTGGAAGAGGAAATAGGTTCCACTAAAGGTGTAATCAAAGAAGAATCGAGGGAAGTATGGATACTGTGTCGGGAAATTTAATACGGAGGAGAAGGAGGAATTGTTCATGAAGAGTCTTTTGGAAACCTTAGATAGATTGGACAAGGTTAAGAGAGTGCTAGGAAAAGGTAAGAAGAGACGGGGGATTTTATGGGCAAGTTAGCAACCTATACATTCAGAAACAAAAATGGTGATGGGATTAACAGTGGCTCTCATTGAGAGGATTGGTGAAGGCTTACAAACATGCAACACTATTGGATATCATTAGTAGAGCTCAAGACCTTCAGGATGCAGTCCCCAAAAGCAAGTTTCCTCCAAAAGCAAATTTTCCATCCAAATTTAAGGACAAGAAAGCTTTCCAAAAGGATTCGACCTCAAAAAAAAAAAAGGATAGTAATACCTGGGATGAGATAAGGAGGAAGAAGTTGTGTTTCACATGCCAAGAACCTTGGGTTCTAGGCCATAAATTTATCGATGATGCACTGGTGGAGAGGATGAACCTTCCTACTGAAACATTTGATGGATTCACTGTGATCATCCCACGTAACAAGTCTATGGATTATTTTAGGTGAATTCCAAAACTTCAGCTCACCATAGGTAACTATATGGTGACATATAGTTTTTATGCAATGGATGTGGTTGATAAAAACTTAGTTTTGGGAGCACAACGGTTGTTTTCCATTGGAGAACATACCATGAACTTCAGGGTTCCATAAATGAGCTTTAAGGGACCTGATGGAAAGCAAGTGACCTTAAGGGGTATGAACACTTATCCTAGTAAGGTGGTTTCTGCACATAGTATGAGGGTTTTCCTAAGGCATGGAGACATAGAATGGGCAGCAGAATGTTTGATCATCCTTAAGAAGCCTACAATAGACACCTCTCAGTATCTGGAAGACATAAGGAAGTTGTTGCATAAGCATGAGAAGGTTTTTGGAGACCTTCCTCTTGGTATGCCACCAGACAGAGGAGTTGAGTATGCCATCGAATTGGAGGTAGGAACTTATCTCATCATCACCCAACCATACAAGCATCCTAAGAGGTTCAAAGATGAAATCAAGAGGTCCATAAAAGAACTTCTTGAGTTGGGACTCATAAGGCCAAGTTTGAGTCCCTTTGCATCTTCTGTGGTCTTCGTGTAAAAGAAAGATGGCACAATGATAATGTGCATAGACTACAGGGCCTTGAACAAGAAAACTATCAAGAACCGATACCATGTACCCCATATTGATGAGTTGATGGATGAGCTGCATGGGGGTAAGTTATTTTCCAAGATTGGTCTTTGCTCTGGATATCATCATATTTGAATGAGGGAAGAATATGTGCAAAAGATAACCTTCCATTGTCATTATGGTCACTTTGAATTCCTAGTCATGCATTTTGGCTTGACTAATGCACTTGCTACATTCCAATCTTGCATGAACAGAATATTCAACAAGTGGCTACGTAAGTTTGTGTTAGTATTTTTTGATTATATTCTGATTTATAGCAAGACATGGGATGAACATTTTCATCACTTGGAGGTCGTACTAACTATTTTGGCAGAACAATCATTGTATGCCAAGCTGTCCAAATGTGAGTTTGGGATGACTGATATGTTGTATCTTGGTCATGTGATTGGAGAATATGGAGTTAAGGTTCATATGGAGAAAATTCATACCATCCTTGATTGCCAAACTCCCAAAAACATGACAGAGCTAAGGGGATTTATTGCGATTTGCACATACTATAGGAGGTTTGTCAAAGCCTTCTCATAGTTGACATCCCCTTTGACTGAGGGAACTTTTGATTGGATAGGGGAGGCTGAAAAATATTTCAACAAGATGAAGGAAGTGATGAGTATTTGTTCAGTCCTTGCCTTGCCATATTTCGCTTAGCCATTTGTGCTTGAGTGTGATGCCTCCATAGTAGGCATTAGAGCTATCCTAATGAAAAATTAGCACCCTATTTCCTTTGAGATCATAAATTTGCAGCCACGTGAGCACCACTACTCTATTTATGACAAATAGATGTTGGCCATTATGCATGCCTTGGCCAATGTCATGTCCCCGATCCCCTCGGTGCCCTTTAGAGTGATGGAGGAACAACCTTGAACAACCAGCTACTTTTTTTTTCTTCCAAAACTAATTCGCAACTCTGATCTTTACACAGCCACAATGATCTCAGTCCGCAATTCCGCAAGCAGCAATCCACAAGTCGTAGGTCGGAAGTCGGAAGTCGGATTACCAATTTCCCAACATCGACGAAACACCTATCTGACTTCCGCAGTCTGCATCCGCGATGCGGGACTCAAAAATTGGAGCACCAAATACACGGCATCGACGAAACTTCTCTCTGACTTTCGCATTTTCGCAATCCGCGATGCGGAACTTGGGAAGTCAGAACGCCAAAATATCCAACCTCGAATATTTCCACCTTCGACTTCTACACTCCACATCCTCGATGCGGGAGTCGGAAATTCGGAACACCAATCACCATTTCAACGAAAAATACGCCTTTGACTTCCGCACTCCACATCCACGATGCAGAAGTTGGAAAGTTGGGGCGCCAAACACACTGCGTTGATGAAATACCCTCTGAATTCTGCACTCTGCAATTCGGCTTGTGGGAGTCGAAACGCTAAAACTCCAACTGCGAGGATTTCCACTTTAGACTTCTGCACTCCGCAGTCCGCGATGCAGGAGTCAAAAAGTTGGAACCTTGAACATCACGCTGAGAATTCACACCTCCGGTTTCCGCGATCCGTAGTCCGCACTACAGGTTCGGAAGGTCGGAAGTCAACCAATTACCCATGTTACAGCCAACTTCTAAGGCTAATAACTTCTTCATCCTGAGTCCATTTTGGGAAAATTCAATACCGTTGGAAAGCTCTCGGAGAGCCCTATGAAACTACATGATCCTACTCCACATTCGATGACTCTGATATTGTCCTTCTTCCGACCCAAAAGGTGATCCCAAACTTCCTCAAGGCCTCTTCCCCACTCTACAAGACTCTTATCCTACTCTGTCATGGCCCTTTCCCTTCATCTGATCCACAGGGAAAGCATGAACACCACAGGGGGTGCCTATTTCTTCCCCAATGCCATGACTGAACCTGATGCTCCTCCAGGGTCTCAACAAAACATGTCCCTATTCATCAATGAATAGATTTACATATAAATAAAACACATGGAGGCAAAACATAGATGAATTAAACCACATTAAGCACACACACAACATGCATCTATCAACATTTCATCATAAGAATAATAATAACATAAGTACAAGTATTATGTTCCCTTAATCAGCTGGATCATTCCATGCATTCATACATAAATAAACAATCAACCATGTATACAAATTGGCATAATTCAAAGGCAACAGGAAACACTTATCTTTAATTGAAAACCACCAAGCAAACTGGCTATGGACTGCAACGTTCCAACCCAAGCATAGGTCTTTGCCCAGCATGTAGTATTTCAACACTAAGGAGGAACTACCCAGGTTTACTCACAGTCTTGGTTTCACACCAACAATCATGCTAAGCCAACACACAGTTGGGTTTATCAAGCATACCAAGAGGAAAGGGAGGAGGGAGATAAGCCAGTGAACTAAACACAGAGCTACAAACATATCCAACTCAATCAAACAGTCTTCACCGAGTTTATCAAGCAGTTCCCATCTCTTCTCTCTCTTCCGTTGTGTCATCCACGCTCGGATCTCCCCACGGTTACGATCGAAAGGCTATGTCCCGCCTCTGCGATTTTGGGCTAACAGATCTGGGTTTCTCTCTGGATTTCGGGGCGTCTAACACACTCCAAATTGCACCAAATTTTGGGTCTATGGATCCCCAAACGGTTTTTCCCTTCCCACGTAGATTTATGAGAGATCTTGGCTCTGCAAATCGTGACTTTCCCCAAATCGGGATTTCTAGTTCTATCCCCTGCTCGGTCTACGTATTTTTCCTAACTGAAGCTAGAATGAATCCCAAGGCATGGGGATGAGCAAAAACGTACTCCGATGAGGTGGAGTGACTTATGGGACAAGTCAGACAAAGCCCATACCCTACCTTACGGATTTTAGGGCTGCCCATACTCCATCAACTCTTATGGACTGATTTTCCCACCCACCTCCTTACAACATAATTAAATGTCAACAAGAAAGGTCAAAGGGGTTCTAAAGGTGACATATGGCAGTCTATGGCTCAATCCCACAAACCCCTCACCTCTCCCTAGTTGATACATAGTTCCCCCTCATTTAGTTGCATCCATAGCCAACCCTTAGTATTCGTATTACATGATATTTACATCATTTTACAATTTCCATGGCTTAAATAGCACATGGATCACACAATGTCAAATACTTGCCTCTCAAAGCTGAGCATTCACTAGCGGGGCCTTGGCCTTGAGCTCCACACTAGGAATCATACATCACATATGCACATTGTTTACATAAAAGCCAATATATCCTAAGGGTCAAAATGGGGATATTACAACTAAATTCCAACAATACTTAGTGGGAAGCAAGTTTGTGGTCAAAACAAATCATAATAGTTTGAAGCGTTTTCTGACTCAAAAGGACTTGAATGACAAGCAACAAAAGTGGGTCAGCAAGGTACAAGCCTATGATTTCGACATAGAGTACATGAAATGAAAAAAGAATGTTGTTGCAAATGCTCTTTCTCAAAAACCATCTATCTCTTTAATGGAGATTTTAGTAGATTGGAAAGCTCAATTGTTGGTAGAATACTCAAAAATCAAGTTTGTCTGTGAGTTGTTGGATGGGTTGGTACAGAATGACTGGTACAAAGTCATCAATGACATCATCTACTATAAATATAGAATTTATTTGGTCCCTGAATCAGCCTTGAAGAATAATATTATGGAATCAACTCATGATTCACCACTAGTAGGCCATCCTAGATACCCGAAGACATATAGACAAATAAGAGAGAGGTTCACTTGGAAGGGTCTGAAAAATTATGTCTTGAGGCATGTGATGGAATGCACCACATGTAAGCAAAATAAAGCAAAGTTCACACATCCTGCTAGTCTACTACAACCTCTACCCATTCAGGAACAAAAATGGGAAAGCATCTCAATGGACTTCATCACCGGTTTGCCCAAGGTATAAGGTAGAGATTGTGTATATGTAGTAGTGGATAGACTCACTGAATTTGCTCATTTCTTTTATATTCTATCTAATTATACTACTGCACAAGTGGCTGACCTATTCTTTAGAGAAGTTTTCAAATTGCATGGTTTGCCAACAAAAAATGTTAGTGATAGAGATAACAAGTTTACAGGAGCTTTTTGGTAGGAACTATTCAAATTGGTTGGGACGGATTTGAATTTTAGTACTAGATATCACCCCCAAACTGATGGACAAACAAAAAGAGTTAACCAGTGGCTAGAAGGATATTTGAAAAATTATGTGACAGGGCAACAAAAAGCTTGGATTAAATGGTTGCATTTAGGTGAGTTATGCTATGATACAATTGACCACGTGTCCATTGGAATGTCTCCATTTAAAGCATTGTATGGTTATGAAGCTCCTACTTTTGTTGACCAAGTTTTTGGAGACTGTAGATAACCTAAAGCTAGAGATTGGATTCAGGAAATCCAAGAAAAGGCACTCAAAGACAACTCACAAACAACTCAAAATCATACAAAATTATATGCAGATATGAGTAGAATAGAGTGTGGTTTCCAGGTGGATGATTTGGTGTACTTGAGGTTGCAACCATACAAGCAATCATCACTGAAGGGAAAGGGGGTTGAAAAATTGATGCCATGGTTCTATGGCCCCTATAGAATTGTGAGGAGAGTTGGGGAAGCAACATATGCGTTGGATCTTCCAAAAGGAAGCAAGATACATAATGTGTTCCCTGTTTCACATCTCAAGAATGCAGTTGGCCAATAGGTGAAAGTATCTATAGAGATTCCTCCATTAAAATATGAAGGACAACTGATTTTGGTTTCAGGAAGAGTTTTGTAGGTAAAAGAAAGAAGGTTGAGAAACAAAACCATTGGATAGTACCTTGTTCGATGGAAAGATCTACCAAGCGAAGATGTTACATGGGAAGGTGAACACATATTGCAGCACCCAGATTTGCAATTACTTGAGGAGAAGCAAAATTGGGTAGAGAGGATTGTAATGTCCCCTCCGTAATGGCATATGGCGTATTCCACTAACCTATCTATTTCCCATAGGTCTAAATTGAATTCAAATTGACTAGGGAATTAATTGGCCTATAAGTCACTATATAAATTCAAATGTAAATCAAGAAGGGGTGATGTGGGTCATAAATTTGCAATAATAATGGCAATAAATTCATAAATGAGGTGGAAATGGTCTAATCAGCGAAGGAGGGTGCATAGGAGGATGAATGGCCCCCCCAAGAGTTCTAACTCCCATCCAAAGTGGAAGGAATACCATCACGAGGGCATCCCATGAGTTGTAACCCCCTCGGGCTAAAAATAGCCAAAGAAGGCCACATTAGGGGAAGAGGAACTCCCAAGGAATCTAATGAAGAGGAATTGGGATAAAAATATCCAAGAATGGTACATTTGTGAAGTGTAACCCCCAAAGGAATCTATGACAAGTTATGACAAATTCTATGACAAGCTATGACAACTCCAGGTTCTAAATTTAGCTAAGGAGGGCGCATGAAGGGAGAGTGGGCCCACAAGTCAACTGTAACTCCCCAAGGAAGAGATCCCCAAATTCTAATTACCAAAGGTGGCTAAGGTCCTATTTGGTCTGAATAACATTAGAAGGGAATTGATGTGTCATGAATAATGATTCTCTCCAATAATTTGAATTTTATTTTTATTTTTATGAGAGAATTATAGAATGAGGGGGAGGGAGGCCTCAATGAAGTTTATAAAAGGATGAAGGCACATTATGGAAGGGATTTTAATCATTTTTTCAATTCAAATTGGAGAGCTATTGAGATTCTAAAGCTTGGGATATGTGCCCCTTGCCATTGTAACTAGTTTCAATGTTGAAAGATTTCGCCCTAGCTAGCATGAGAGGAGGAATCACCCTAGTTTATATACTGAGATTAAAGTGAATGATTCCATTTCCATGTTATTCTATTGGTTCATGTTCATACAAGAGTGTTTGAGTCTCAGTTTGTAGCAGTGAAGATTGTTGGTGTTTTTCCAATGATAAATTATGTGTGGAGATATCTGGATGAGGAGGGCATGCCAGTGAGTGAGCATATATTATGGAGGTTGTTCTCATGGTTGTATTTATTTTGTATATAATGGAGGATTATGTAGGAGGTAGATCTAAGAGTTGGGGTCAAAATCCTGCTTGTGCAGGGCACACTGAAGCATATTTTCTCAATTGGAGCAACATCTCTCTCTTTTTCTCTATTGGTTTTTGGACAACCATCTTTCCATTCTTTGTAATAGATTTCTATAAGTTTTTGCACCTATTGTAGCATCAATATATGTAGTCTCTTTTGATTTCCATTCCATAATAAAATTCCATGGTATTTTGCCATTATTTGTTTCAGTATTTTTGCACTAGTTGTTCAATGTTAAAATGTGCAAAAAATGGGTTACACATTCATGAGTAATTGTTTGTAAAACTTTCATATCAACCTCTTGAAGTTTGTTAATGATAAGTTTGGGTGAGTTTGGGATTGTTAGGTTCAGTCTGAAGTGGTTTGGGACAAATTCGAGCAGGTTTGTTAGTGTTTGGAAGAGCTCGAACCTAGGGGGTTTCTTTGTCAAAATTTTGAACTAGTTTCCTCTTGTGGTCGCAGTTGAGTCAAATATCTCTGATTTTTAATTGGGGATATTACATCTATGGTCGAATGAGGCTTTTGGGTACATTATAGAGTGGTATCGGAGCCAAATTTTTCAGCAATGGGACTGCATGGGACGAAATTTGATTTTACAGACAGTTTTAGAGGTTGAACATAAAGTGTTTGAAATAATGTTCCTATGAAATTTGTGGTTTTAATGCTCAGATGGTATTATCAGATTCAACATCAGGGTCAATGCGAAGAAAATTTGTAAGGAACATCCCATATATATGGAGGAATTTGGAAATTTGAGTGAAAATTCGAACCCATACCAAGGTTACATTCTCTATCGTCTGGTAGAAAAATCTATAGTCATGCTTATTGATAGAAAGATTTCCGTCGAGAGGAAAATCCAAATGTAATTTTCTATTGGCCAAGTGTGATTTTCGGGTGGATATATGTTAATGGGAGAATTCCAATTGTCACCCGCTTAAACTATACATACACACACACACACACACACACACACACACACACACATATATATATGAAGGAATTTTGAAATTTAAGTGCTTATATAAATTTTGAGAATTTTATGTGAGACCCACGATAACCACATTGACAAGTATGACGTGGACCAGCCATGTGTAACAGGGTGACATGGACCAGCCAAGTGTAACAGGGTGACATGGACCAGTCACATGGGAATCAGTAGAAAGATGTAAGCATTGGGAAGGGTCATGAGCCTAGGTGGCATGGATGAATACCTAGTAGGCATCAGTCAAAGGAATATGGGACAAGTCCGATCAAACTGTTGATCATCGCCAAATATCAATAGTTCTAGATGGATTTCAGGGACCCGAAGGTACCATGGGTTAACAAGAAGGGGCACCCGGAAACCAAAACAACCGAATGCGAGTGATTTTCCCGATAATGTTTTCAGAGGTTCAAACACAGTGTCCAAAACCACCATCAGTGCCTATGAAATCACTCAACTGCCTTTTAAAACCACGTTCTTGAGGCTCCAACCAGCCAACGTTGCAGATCTATCATGCAAGTCTGATCAGATGATCGTGACCATCCACACAGAATGGAGGTGATCACCCTTTATGGTAAGGGATATTCCGCAGACAACTCAGATCAAATCGTGTATGTTGCAATTTTTAATCTGAGCCATTCACGTGTAAAAGAAACGTTCCCAAGGTTTAATCTAAGTGTCATGTTGCCAACTGTTCATATTGATTGAGCAAGTTGGATCGGGAAAGATCTGACTGTTCACACAATAAAACATGTACAAGAAGTAATAATGGTACCTTGCCGCCAATGGTTAGGATTAAATCACGCATGTTTTAACTTTTAATCCTGACCATCCACGCAAAGGGGAGATGATTGTGGTTTATCTCGAGGGATGGTGTGCCAATGATTGAGATCTAACCCGATCCCGCGGGGAGAAAATATCATGACTGTTTGTGCAGGAGATAGACCACACGTGTAAAGTTTATGGAAAAGATGAATTCGGTGACGAAAAACTATTGATGGGTGATGAATTCGGTGATGAAAAACTGGTGATCGAAAAACCATTTACAGGGAAAAAGGTAAATTGGCATCGTGAATGTACAAGAATGAACGAAAAATGACAACGATTTCGACATTTGTTCTCAGGTGTCGAAAATTGAAAACCACGATAGAACTTATACACTAGATTGCGCGAAATTGAAGGATTTATAAATAAATAAATAAACGAGGGTGTTGCCCCCAACCCACCCTGCAACAACATAGGGAGGCCGCAAGGGGAAAATCCCCCTTGACCCCCATTATATCTTTTATAAATCTACAAGGTTAATTTATGAGTTTAAATACAACTATAATTTTTAGCTCCAGTATTAGAATAGAATAGAGCATGGCTACAGTCATTGGAAAGCTTATAAGAAACAGAATAAATATGAACATATGGAATATACGGATGGATTCAGAAACAATCACAAGATATGTTTCCATAGAAGTATAGAAGAATAAAGTAGAATAAGGAGAGCTTCCATACAACCATGAAGAAGATGTTTGAGGGCATAATGGAATGAGCCAAGTATGGTTCAGTTGCTTGTTATGTAGCAATGTGGATGATTGGCAAAGCCTCTTAATCCTAAGAAAAGAGTTCTATGGTGGTATAAAAGCATGTTAAATGTAAAATTGAGTTGGATTTCTGCGGGTACATCCATGATAATGCTTCCATAGTTAGGTGAAGGTGCAATTGAAGAAGCAATACATGGTAAAGGTGGATACCATGCATTTATCATATTCAAAAGGTGCAAAAAGGTAGTGAAGAAACATAAGAGCTTTTGGTTGTTGAAGTTGAAGTGAGATTAATCACAACATTGTAGAGTGCTGGAAATGATTTAAATGAGGCATAAATAAGACTGAAAATGATTATATATCTCGTATAAGGGATGGAACATCCAGGGAAGGATGTTGGCTTATTTGAATAAGCAAGCAAATTGTCATCAATAAAAGGATGGATTAATTAAATGGAATAAGGAAGTTATAGCATTGTCAAAGAATGCATATAAGGCATTTATGCAAAATATAAATTGTAGGGAATAAATTGAAGAGAATATATTTGGATCTCTTGGTTGTTGTAGTTATTATTTGGTACAATAACAGAAGGTCTAGCAAAGGTATGAGAAATACCAGTTTGCTGAAAATCGCATTTCTATGCATAGAACAAAGGTGTAAATCATAAACCTTTGGGATAGAGAAAGACAACCATGTAACAAAGGTTGCAGAGCATGGGAGACACAATGTCTTCACAAGAAAAGGGACATTAAAAAGGCCTGGATGGTAGAGGGAATCTACCAGAATGAAGAGTGCATTAATGAGATGGGTGAGACACCATAACATATAAGCTTTATGTATGTTGGATAGAGTTGCAAGATATGAACCAACGATTTGTGTGTACAAAATGTGAAGTAAGTGATGAAATTCAATTCACCTGAAAGTTGCTACCAAGGGAGTAAGGCAATCCAATGTGTAGAATTGTCTTGCGAGACAAAGTTTGTGACACGATAGAGTTATCCGAGAAGTTTTCCAAGGAATGTAGAGAAAAATTTCAGAATTGGACAAGGTTAGAGGTATCTCTGGATAAGATGTTAAACTAGGTTTGGCTAAGATTACTCAATAGAATTGGAGCAACAGACCTCGGAAATGAGTACAATGCAAAGGTGACCAAAGCATCCAAGAAGCTACAAGTATGTCAAGAATTGGTTATAGCATAAAAGGGTGCATGTGGCCAACAAGGAAAACATACAAAGAAGGGATATTTTCTCACCCTAAATCCCTATTTTAATTCTAAAATAGAATTGTATATTTTTTAAGTAAAGAAAATAACCTATGTATGAATTAAGTATTACTATTTGGGTGAGAATATTGCAATTAATGTTATGTTATGTAATTGGTTAAAAGGTCATGGAAGAGATCATTTAAGTTTTGGAGTTCCATGCTATGAAGAGGAATGGAGAGGGAGAAATTCCTTGACTCTTTTCTTTTGCATTGTTTATATTTGTCCTTGTTGAGAAAGTAGCTCTTTGTAGATGGCCTTATGACATAAGAATGCAAGAGTGTAACATTACTAGAATGCATAATGCATTAGTAGGCATATGGAAAGATAATATGTGATAAATTGCATGAGAATATGCTTGAATGCATGCATATGATATTGCATATGGGTAAAGAGTGATATGATGTTATATGCAATGAGTATGGCATGATAACTAAGTATGGGTTTTGATGTGTTGTATAACTAGGAAGGGTTGAAAACATGGTTGAAGATGTCGATGATGTAGCTGCTTGTGGAGATCAATCTCATATTGAGAGCGAACAAGGAAGGAACTTGTTAAGAGGTTCACAGAGGGAATGGTGAGAGTTCCCATGAAAACACCAATTGATCAGGTAATATCCAAGGTGTGGATGGAAACCATATAGTTATGGAATTGATCATGCCTATATTGCATGAGTGTTGAAGGGAATTGGCTAAAAATTCCTTTAGCCATGCTTGATATCTTCATTGATATGTTCATGATGATATTTGAATACATGTATGTTATTGATACACAATTAAGATAAAGGCATAAATCCTTTGGGTATGAAAAAATATTAGAATCTCTTGATGTATTCATGAGTTAGTGTGACATGATTGAAATGGTTACAAGTTAATGACCATTGTAAATGGGTATTATACTCACACTTGGGAAATATATGCCATGTGAGATAACCATGGGTGAGGCCATGTGTTGTTGAAATTGGGAAGGCTATAACACCACACAAGTATCCAATGATCTCCTTGCTTGTGAACGATGTCTTAGGATGCAACCTCTTTGCCAACACTAAAGAGCACTAAAGAAGTATATTCCTAGTGTTGTGCTTGGGGTGAAGAGGAGGGTACCCAAATGATCAAACAATTAAATGTGAGGTGGATGGATGATGTGATGAGGTGTTGTTTGAATCCTTCAACATATCATGGAAGATCATATGAGTTAGCATTATGACATTCTTGAAGCAATGCAAGGATGCATTGATTAAATATGCATAAGCTTGAAGAAAGAGAATACCAAGAACATTGTGGGAAATGTACATGAAGCAACGACTTGGGAGCTATACGATGCCATGCAACTATTTTGAAGTTTCGATGAAATGTTTGTAAATGTACATAGTGTTGATGATGCACCAAAGACGGTGCATAAATTAAGGGGGAGAGGAATGTAAGACCCAAGTTTGACCTTGCAATGTAGTTTGTATATTATTGATGTAAAGGATAGAATCCATAAACAAATGGTCCATAGTGACCAAGAATTTGTAAATATGTACATTTTAATATTAATATAAAATCTCTAATGGTTACAGAGGAAGATCAAGGAGGAAGAAGATATGGGGGGTTATGATTCCATAAGTGGGGAGGTGATAATGGACTAAGGGAAATGATATTAGTGAGCTTTAGCTTATCTCCCTAGCCTTAACCCTTTACCCAAAGTTCTTAAACCATGATTAGAGGCATGCTTTAAATAAAGCATTATTTAAATAACCTAAGAAGGGGATTAAGAGGGGAAAAGTGGTTCCATGTGGAGTGGCTACATGGAAATCTATAATATTCTTATAAAAGTGACAATTCAAGTTGTTGAGCGGTTTGGTTCCTCATCATTCCAACCATTCGAATTTCATTTCATCACCCTTGCCATCACCTTGGACTGCTATAGCTTGGTACCTGTGATAGAGGACCTAGACGCCATTGTGGAAGAAGAGCTATTCATGTCATTGACCCCGAAGATATTGGTGCATGAGATGAACCTAGCCTACAACTTGTGCCCTAGAGTCCCAATTCGAAGACTTCATGTCTAGATTGTGTTGGAGCACTAGAAGGGAAATCTAAAACATTCTTATAAAATGTACGCATAAGATAATTATGGGTGACCATGTATATTATTTTTCATTGTTTATTTAAATGAAATATGAAAAACGAAATTGAGTGCCATAGTTGAATTTGGATATGTAATTTGAGTACCTCGTGGTCTCTATGGTCGAATGAGGCTGTTGGGTATGTTACAATTAAGGATTTAAATTTATAGTTGTGTGATTATGGTGTTGTTGTTCGACATTGACATGTTAGGTCACCTGCAAAGTTCTATCAAAGTGACTTAATTGAAAAAAAGTACTTGTGTTTAGTAGTTTGATTATTAAGACTCATTTCACTCATGCACGTAATTCACTTATGATGCTCAACCCACCATCCTAAATGAATTGTGTCTCTTTGAGTTTAAGTGGGAGCATTTTCATTCTTTATACATCGTAGAGATATGTCCCTAAGGATGTGGTACACCACATTTCAAAATTCACCCCATGGACATGGGGACATGTAGAAAACATCCATTATTGCCCCTAAGATGTGCAGACCAACTTGAGTAGAAAACATCCCTTATTGTCCATAAGATATAAGGGATAACTCAAATAGAAAACAACCTTTAGGGATAGCTACAAGCAATGGTAATTAATCCTTGTGATCATGGGTGACTTTTTTTTAATTAAAGATTCTTTGAATATTAAGAAAGTAATGTGTACATAACTTTAATATAGTAAAAAGTTGTGTCATGCATGCATCCTCCACTACAAAAAGCTATCAAGACTCAAAATGTAGATTATCTTTTTCCAAAACATCCAAATGCAAAGAGTCATCGTACATAAGGTCCAAAACAAGAAAATACAAAAATTTGGGCCACAAGACATATAACTTGATTATACACTACGAGAAACAATAATGCCACCATTGAGTAGGGAATCATTATGGTCATCTAGCATAAGATTCAAACTAGTTGTTGGTGGAGCATCATCCACACATTACTCCCAACCATCATTAGCATCCTCTAGGGGCTTGTGTTTCTCTAAAATAGCCAAGGTCAAGGTTATTATTTTTTATCATTCTTAGTTGGGGAGGGGGCCAATGACACCCATTCTCCCTACGCTCTTCAACTCGCTTACTTTCCCACTAGCAAGGCATGTTATCAATTAGGTGAGACAATGTTGATTGGGGCCAATAGGATCCCTAATCATAGTAAGGGGACTCCTTATAGATAGTTTAGAGAGGGAAATTCCATAATTTCAAGAGTTGTTATAAATGTTTCATCTCCATACAAATACTTTATACTTACACATTTATTTGTGAGAACAAATTAGAACATGTTAGTGTTCATGACATACAACAAGAAATTTCTAGGAGGTTTTTTATCATTGAACAACACATCATTGTGTTTTGTAATATCCCTCCAAAGAAAATTTCTTGGATTCACCTTATTTTGACTCTAGGGGTGTAGTTTACAACTGGTTCCAAACACCTCCAAATGATTTCGAATTTGGAGAGGAAGTTCTTGATGGGGAATAGGACACACTAACACATCTACTAGACACCCAAGAAAATGATATACCCATCCATGGTTAGCAATTTTCAAGGAAATAAGTTTTGGGACAAGACTAGTCAATTTGAGTAGTGGAAACCCCCCCTAGGTATTCCATTAATTGCTCTTCCAAACACTGTACGAACCTCACTAATTATTGGTCTATGACTTGAATCTATTAGGGGAAATTAATGAAAACATACGTGCAACATTATATTTGGTTTTAGGTTCGAATAAGTACCCCAATGAACAACAACTTCTAGAGTTTAGAATTTGAGGTGAAAATGGTGGACAAAGAGTCTCGAATTTAGTCATAAACCACAGTGACACTTTAGGGGTATCAAACATTATCTGGGCCATCAAACTAAATTCATATACATCTCAATACATGAATACATATCTCATAAAACTCTGATATTAAACAAGTACAACATCATCCCAAAGTTACTATGAAAATGCTATGAGGAAAATGGCTCGAATTTCATCTTTGATTGGAAATATCACTTGAAGTACATGGTATTTCAAGATGTGGCTCTCATGATATGAATATTACAGAGATATGCAGCAACTAAAATTTCCATGAGTCTAAATAAAAATCCTCGAATAACTATATGCAACAAGAAGTGCGCCCTTGCACATCTACATGACATTGAGAGAAAGATAATAGAATAGACATAAAGAAGAATGAGAGAAGCTGAACTTGAACTCAGTTGGGGTTTGAACTTGCATCAAAGAATCTCGATGAAGCTCTGTTGAGACGTTTGAATTGCCTCTCCATCAACCAACTTGGATGGGAATCTTGCACCCTCAAAATGGGTTCTAAGGCAGGGAGGATGAACATCCACCGTGCAAAGAAAAGCTATGCTCTCCAATTGTGTCAAATGAAAAATGATCAAAAGCTGGTCTCCTTATTTATTCTTGTATTTTATTAACCTCCCAAGGCCTCCACATCTTGAATTCCATCCAATAGAATCATCCCAATTCGAATTAGGGAGAGATTCCCAAGAATGCCACTTGTCCAACACTTCCTAGCCCTCCTCTTCCATCAATTCGAATGGGGGAACCTTGGATGCCATAACTCCCCTTGTGCGCCCTCTTGGAGGATATTTTTAGCCCTAACATGTCATATATGTCATATGTTAGCAATCAACTCCGAACCTTTTCATAAGTGTCATAGAATCTTCATCACTGTTGTCATAGAAGTTAGGGAATCTAGCTCCAAGTGTCACAATTCTTCTAAGATGCCTCTTTATATTTGATGGGAGTTACTCATCCACTCTAATTCAACCCTCCTAGATTAATACCATGAATAATTCCTCTCCAAATCCCCCAAGAACGTTAGACTCCACCTCAGATTTGAATGGGTGAGAATAGGATTCCATGTGGCATGAAGAATATTGCCTTGTGTGGGTCCCACACCGCCTATACGCCCTCATGGCCAAGTGCCACCTTATTTTCTTATTATAATTATTTATTTATCCTGTTTAATATATATTTGTCAATTTAATGTCCACTTGGGGTCTTATAACTCCCTTATTCCAAGTCTAAATGTTTCCACCCCAACCTAGGGAACTAGTAGATTGGTGGAATTTTCCCTTCAAGATATTTATTTGGATAGGGACATTACAGTCCTTGCCACCCAATATTGCTTGTCGCCAAGCAATTCTAAATTAGGATGCTGCAAAATTTGTTCCTCTTCCCATGTGGCATCCTCACTTGGCAAATATTTCCATTGTACCAAATATTCTCTTATAAAACTGCTCCTCAATTTATTTTCTCTTGTTTTCAAAAAAAATTCTAGAGTAAGTATAAGTTGTCCTTCATCATCTAATGGAGAAAGAGTTTCTGAAATGGAAATTTGCTGACCAATATCCTTCTTAAGGCATGAAACATGAAACACATTGTGGATTTTTCTACCTCCCGGAAGTTCTATCTCATAAGCTACCTCCCCAACCTTTCGAATTATCTTATATGGACCATAAAACCTTGGTTTAAGATTTTCTTATCCTTTCCCTTTTAAGGTGGTTTGCTTATATGGAAACAACTCAAATAAACCAAATCATTCACTTGCCAAAGTTCTTTCTTTCCTATGTTGATCCACATATTGTTTTTGTTGATTTTGGGAAACCTGCAAATTGTCTTTTAAAAGCTTCAAAATCTCTTGACTTTCCTTAACCCAATATTTAGCTCTTGGAGCTCTACTATCACCAAAAATGTGATCAATGTTGATGTATATGTAACTTCGGAATATATTTTATCTGTGTATTTTATATATATTTATTGTACCCTTATAAGAGACGTGTCATTCCTCTATAAGGAAGTGTCGTCATGTGGATTGACAAGTGTCGCAAGTGTGTGTACTTGCCGATGGGTTATTAGACCACCATGTGGGGTCGGCCCTAAATTATATATATTATAATGTGTATGTACCTAGCTAGACAAGTCGGCCCCATAAGGTCACTGGGAAAAAAGGTTAGTATAAATAGAGATCGGAGATCTCTATTTTATTCATTCGAAAAAGTAACTCACTCTCACTTAGAAAGTGGCGCACTAGTGAGGAGGAGGATCATCTGCTACTAGGAGACTATCTCAGTGTATTTTGGTTGTACTTTGGTTGAGCCATTGCTCTCTCTATCTCTGAGGAAGTTGTGGGGTTTTTCACCTTAGGGTTTTCCCCACGGAAACTCTGTGTCTCTTGTCTCTTATGCTTTTGATTCTTGTGATGCTTGTCATACTTATTGTGATTGTCATGCATTGATATACTGTATATGTTATTCTCTCAGCAAAGATCCTAGAGTATTGTGAAATAATGCTCAAAATTTAACATGGAATCAGAGCTAACCTGAGAAGAAGACATTTTGCAGTGACAGAAACTTGAGTTTCTTGTTTATTGGGTTTCTCTCCACAGTTTTTGGAAAATCAGTATAGTATATTGACTCTACTCATCGAGACGCATCTATCTGTCCAGTCAGAATTCAATTCCGAGCATTTTCAGATTTGGCCCTAAAAATTAGGGTTTCCACAAAATAGGAATTTCTAGAATTTGAAGACACAGCTGGAAGCTCCTTGCAAAAATCGAAGTTTAGAGCTTTGGATCGAGATTTTTGGTTGGGTAGATCTCCGGGAAACTCAAACCCTAATTCAGGGCTCTCCCCAGTGAACCCAGGAGGACAAAAGATCAAATCTGAAGGGTAAAACTTTGTTGATCTCAAATTCTGAATGCACCAGGCTGATCAGCTCATCAAAGCACATCTTTCTATCCTTTCATAAATTTGAAATTCCCTAATCCGGGACCAGATCCAGTTTTCAACATTTCTAGTGGTAAGATCTAAATATTTTCTATTTCCATTTGAAGTACTCTTTAAAGATGTCTCACCACACCAAGCTTGAGGATAAGCTTGAAGGAGCTGATAACTTCTGAGCTTGAAATTATAGGATTGGGTTAATCCTAGAAGAGAATGAGTTGGACTCATATGTGAAAGAAGACATCCCTATCCCAGAGGATGAAGAGGCTAAAGTATTGCATAAGAAGAACTTGGTCAAGGCAAAGAGAATCATTGCTGATTCTATCAAAGACCATCTCATACCCCATGTGTCTTCTCTAAAGACACCCAAAGAGATGTTTGACTCCTTGACCAAGCTATTTGAAGGGAAGAACATAAATCAGAAGATGACCCTGCGGAACCAATTGAAAGGAGTAAAATTTCAGAATGGAGAAACCATTCAATCTTATTTTTCAAGGGTCTCCCAGATCAAGGAACAGCTAGAAGCAGTGGATGAAATGGTGGAGAATGGTGAAGTGGTGATGACCACTCTAAATGGCCTACCCAAGTCATGGGATTCCTTCATCCAAGGAATTTGTGCAAGGAAGAAGTTGATCTCCTTCAGTAGACTACGGGAAGAATGCTCACAAGAAGAAGCAAGGCTTGTGGCACGAGAAGAAAAGATGGGGAATGAAGATCAAGCTCTCACAGCTCACACCAAGAAAGGGAAGTCCAAGAGAGAGCCATCTCACTCCAAGAAATCTTCACATCACTTCAAATAAAGAAGAATATGCTTCACCTGTAATGAGAAAGGACATATTGCCATAATTTGTCCCAAGAACAAGAAGGACAACAACAAATCCAACAAGAAGAAGAAGAGTAGCAAAAGACGGTTTCATGCTCATGCTGCCGAGGATGATGAACCACCCAAGAAGAAGGCTAGGGCAGAAAGTGATGATAACTCATCTAGTGAAGAAGAGTATGTTCTAGTCTCTGCTCTCACAGGTACCATCTCCCATGGTTGTAATGATTGGTTGATTGATAGTGGGGCTTCCAAACACATGACTGGGTTTAAGGAATCTTTTGTGAATCTATCTGAACATGAATCACCCCATAAGGTGAAACTTGGGGATGATTATCAATACCCAATCAAAGGAAGTGGTGAAGCCTCCTACAACCTAGATTCTAGAAAATCTTTGAAGATGAAAGAAGTTCTTTATGTACCTGGGCTCAAGAAGAACTTACTCTCAATCTCTGCATTGGATGCAAAAGGTATGAGGGTTGCATTTGTGGATGGCCAAGTCCTAATGTGGCCTAAGGGAAAGACCATGGATGATGCAGTAGTGATTGGAGAGCAAGAGGGAGGTTTGTATAAATTGAAGGGACAACCTGAACATGCCATGGTGCATGAATCCATGGAGCCAAGTGAACTTTGGCATAGAAGACTTGCTCATATGCACTATAGAGCACTTCCAATTGCAAGCAAGGCTATAGAGGGTCTTCCTGAAATCAAGACCAAACATGAAGGTGTTTGCAAAGGATGTGCAAAAGATAAGAACATTAAGAAGGATTTCCCAAGCAGTGAAAGCAAGGCAAAAGACATCCAGGAAATCATCCACTCAGATGTATGTGGTCCTATGTCATCCAGTTCTCTGAGTGGGTATGTTTACTATGTCTCATTTATTGATGACTTCTCCAGGAAGACTTGGGTATACTTCTTGAAGAATAAAGATGAGGTGTTTGATAAGTTTAAGGAATTCAAAACCTTGATGGAGAATCAAACTGACAAGAAGATCAAAACATTCAGATCCGACAATGGTGGAGAATTCACCTCAGGTGACTTCAAGAAGCTTTGCAGTGATTCAGGGATTAAGAGGGAGTTGACTACTCCTTACAATCCACAACATAATGGAGTTGCAGAAAGGAAGAACAGAACAATCATGGAAGCAGCAAGAGCAATGCTCCATGACCAGGATCTACCTATGCATCTATGGGCAGAAGCAGCTAGAACAGCTGCATATGTGCAGAACAGAACACCCCACAAGATATTGGACAACAAGACACCAGAAGAGGTCTTTTCTAGTAAGAAACCTGAAGTCAGCCATCTCAGAATATTTGGTTGTCCAGTATACACTCATGTCCCAAAAGAAAAGAGGACTAAACTAGATCCTTCAGGAAAGAAGGGTATCTTTGTGGGTTACAGTGAAAGCTCGAAGGCTTACAGAATATACTTTCCAGGGTTCAAGATGATCGATGTCAGCAGGGATGTAACATTTGATGAAAACTCAGCATTCATCAAATCAAGGAAGGCACCTATCGAAGTTTATGAAGAACCTAAGGAAACCAGATTTCAAGACACTCCCATGATTGAAGCAGTTCCAGAAGTTGTTCGTGAGTTTGAATATCCACAAGAACCTGTAGATCCACCCCGTGAGGATAACTCTCACAAGAGGAAACCCGCATGGGCTAGAGAGCTCATTCAAGATGCAGAAAGATTTGGCATTCCAGAAGAAGAACACAGAGCAAAGAAGAGAACCAGATCACATACCAGCTATGTTGCTTTACTCTGTGACATTATGAACAAAGAGCCTTCCAGTTATGAAGAAGTAGCGGAAAAGAAAGAATGGAAGGATGCCATGGTTGAGGAATACCAATCAATAATGAAGAATGATGTTTGGGATGTTGTTCCAAGACCTAAAGAGAAGTCTGTTGTGACTTCCAAATGGATCTACAAAATCAAGCATGCTGCAAATGGCAGTGTAGAGAAATACAAGGCAAGATTCGTAGCTCGTGGATTCTCTCAGAAAGAGGGAATAGATTATGAAGAAACTTTTGCACCTGTAGCCAGGTATACTTCCATCATAACAGTACTTGCCCTGGTTGCAGCAATGAGATGGAAAATACACCAAATGGATGTCAAGACTGCTTTCTTGAATGGTGTGGTTGAAGAGGAAGTATATGTGGAACAGCCACTCGGTTTTGAAATACATGACAGGGAGTCATATGTGTGCAGATTGAAGAAAGCCTTGTATGGCTTGAAGCAAGCTCCTAGAACCTGGTATGGTAGTATGGATAGTTTCCTATCTAGTTTGGGCTTTACCAAGAGTAAAGCGGATTCCAACCTTTACTACAAGGTTGAGGAAGGGAATCCTGTGATTCTACTCCTGTATGTGGATGACTTATTTGTAACATGAGATGATAGACTGATTGCAGATACTAAGAGGAAGCTTGCTGCTGAATTCGATATGAAAGATTTGGGAATGATGCACTATTTCCTAGGTATGGATGTGTGGCAGAGTGCAGGTGGGATCTTCCTTGGTCAAGGGAAGTACACAGTAGATATCCTGAAGAGATTCGGGATGATGGATTGCAAGGCCATGGCCACACCTATGGCATCGAATCTGAAACTTCTATGCGATGCTTCATCTGAGCCGGTTGATGTCTCTATGTATCGTCAGATGATTGGGTCCTTGATGTACCTGACGAACACGAGACCAGATATTTGCTTTGCTGTGAACACATTGAGCCAGTTCCTGATGGATCCGAGGAGTGTTCACCTGGTTGCTGTAAAGCATGTTCTGAGGTACCTGAAGGGTACAGTGGATTATGGGCTCAAGTATGAAGCGAATCAAAAGTTTAACTTGCAGGGTTATGTTGATTCAGATTGGGCTGACAGTGCTGCAGATAGGAAGAGCACATCTGGGTGCTGCTTCAGTATGGGATCAGGTGTGATCTCTTGGTTTAGCAGGAAGCAATCCTGCGTAGCACTGAGTACAGCTGAGGCAGAGTATGTTGCAGCCTGTTCAGCTAGTTGTGAGGCAGTATGGCTACGGAAGCTACTGTCTGAGTTATTTGATCTCCCATTGGATGCTACTAGTATCTTCTATGATAACCAAAGTTGTGTGAAGCTATTCAAGAATTCGGTGTTTCATGACAGGTCGAAACACATAGAGATCAAATATCACTATATCAGGGATATGGTGTAGAGAGGAGCTGTGAATCTCCTGTATGTTGCGACGGACGAGCAGATTGCAGATGTGCTGACGAAGCCACTAGCCAGGGTGAATTTCAAGTACTTCAGAGAGAGGCTTGGCGTTCTTCAGATCGAGGACACTTCAAGGAAGAAGTGATGGACACATTTGCTGAAGCCATTCCAAGCATGTTGGAAGGAGGATCCTTCACATGACTGTGGATGTAAGCACTGGTTGATGAACATCAGGATGATGTTCTGGTTTCTGTTTTGTATGATCAGTTGGATCATTTATATGTATATGTATGTACGCATCATGTTGGATGCTGGATATGATCAGTTGGATCATTTATATGTATATGTATGTACGCATCATGTTGGATGCTGGATATGATCGGTTGGATCATTTGTATGTGTATGCATCATGTTGGATGCTGGATATGATCAGTTGGATCATTTATATGTATATGTATGTATGCATCATGTTGGATGCTGGATATGATCGGTTGGATCATTTGTATGTAAATGCATCATGTTGGATGCTTGGACCATGTATATGTATGATCAAGTAGATCATGTATATTGATATGTATCAGGTATGATCAGGTAGATCATGTATGTTGATAGATACATTGTGTGGATCATGTATCTATGTATCAGGTGGATACACTATGTATGATGATGTGTATCAGGTAGATACTTGGTGTGCATCAGATGGATGCATTGTATGATCAGGATGATCGTGGATGGCGAACTTCTCCAGATGACATGTAGTAGGATGTTGCAGTGATGATGATCAGGGTGATCATGTGTACATCAGGATGATGTATGATGAGTATCAGATGATACTCTGTGGCCGTGGAACAGGTTGTGCATGTAAGCATGTAATTTTTGCCCTGGGAGATTTGCAGATGGTCTTTCGAGGTTTTGCCTATGGCATGTAATTCGTATCCTGGGACATCTGGCAAATGCTCTTTCGAGGTTTTGCTTGGGAGGACATATAATTTGTGCCCTGGGAGATCTGCAGATAGTCTTTCGAGGTTTTTCCTATGGCATGTAATTTGTGCCCTGGGATATCTGGTAGATGCTTTTTCGAGGTTTTGTCCTATGGCATGTAATTTGCTCCTGGGAGATCTGGACAGGATGAAAAAGGCCTCAGATGCTTCAGCCAGGTTTTTCCATGACCACATGTAATTTGCTCCTGGGAGATCTGGACAGGATGAAAAAGGCCTCAGATGCTTCAGCCAGGTTTTGTGGTGGACCACATGTAATGTGCTCCTGGGAGATCCGACAGGTAGAGCTGTGTGCTCATAACAGCCTGGGATGCTTCAGCCAGGTTTTGTGGTGAGATCACATGTAATATTCTCCTGGGAGATTCAACAGGTAGAGCCGTGTGCTCGTAACAACCTGGGATGCTTCAGCCAGGTTTTGTGATGGGTCACATGTAATGTGCTCCTGGGAGATCCTACAGGTAGAGCTGTGTGCTCGTAATAGCCTGGGATGCTGCAACCAGGTTTTGTGACGCACGTAATAAGTCCTGAGAATTCCACAGTATGGCCAGTGATGATGAAGACCTGCAGGTGGTGGGCCTACATCCAGTATGAAAAAGGACTGGCTCTGTAGAACTTCCTATGACGAGTAGAGTCAGAGATTGGTTGAGATAGCAGCAACAGTGACGATGATGATGACGATGCATTGATGATGATGATTTCGAGAAGAAGACTTGTCTAGCAGAACTGTGTCGAGAAATACCTTCCTAGTTAAGAGGGAGTGTTGATGTATATGTAACTTCGGAATGTATTTCATCTTTGTATTTTATATATATTTATTGTACCCTTATAAGAGATGTGTCATTCCTCTATAAGGAAGTGTCATCATGTGTATTGACAAGTGTCGCAAGTGTGTGTACTTGCCGATGGGTTATTAGACCACCATGTGGGGTCGGCCCTGAATTATATATATTATAATGTGGATGTACCTATCTAGACAAGTCGGCCCCATAAGGTCACTGGGAAAAAAGGTTAGTATAAATAGAGATCGGAGATCTCTATTTTATTCATTCGGAAAAGTAACTCACTCTCACTTAGAAAGTGGCGCACCAGTGAGGAGGAGGATCATCTGCTACTAGGAGACTATCTCAGTGTATTTTGGTTGTACTTTGGTTGAGCCATTGCTCTCTCTATCTCTGAGGAAGTTGTGGGGTTTTTCACCTTAGGGTTTTCCCCACGGAAACTCTGTGTCTCTTGTCTCTTATGCTTTTGATTCTTGTGATGCTTGTCATACTTATTGTGATTTTCATGCATTGATATACTGTATATGTTATTTTCTCAGCAAAGATCCTAGAGTATTGTGAAATAATGCTCAAAATTTAACAATCAACAAAGGTGAGTGATTCATAACCATAAAGTTCTTTGAAAGGAGACATGCCAATTGACATATGAAAAGTAGTATTGTAGCAAAACTCACCCAAATGTATCCATTTAACCCATGCTTTTTGTTGCTCACCAACATAGTTTCTCAAGTACCCCTCCAACCATTGGTTCACCCTTTCTGTTTGTCCATCAGTTTGAGGATGATAGCTCATGCTAGGAGTCAATTGATTTCCCACCAATTTGAAGAGTTCTTTCCAAAAAGCACTCATAGATCTGCTATCCCTGTCACTCACAATATTTTTGGGAATTCCATGCAATCTGAAAACATCTCTAAAGAATATCTCGACTACTTGTGCAACAGTAAAAGATGATGTAATATAAAATAAATGAGCAAATTTGGTGAGTCTATCCACCACAACATAAATACAATCCTTACCAAAAGCCTTGGGAAAACCTATGATGAAATCCACAGAGATGCTTTCCCACTTTTGTCCGGGAATGGGAAATGGTTGTAAGAGACCAGCAGGATGGGTGTGTTCAAATTTGTTTTGCTGGCATATCTTGCATTCATTCATATACTTTAAAACATATTCCTTCAACCCTTTCCAAGAGAACCTTTATCTTAGCTGCCTATATGTTTTAAAGAAACCAGGATGGCCTACTAAAGGAGAATCATGAGCTTCCTTCAAGATTTTGTGCTTTAATTTCGAACCATGAATTAAGTATATTCGATCTTTATAGTAGATTAGGCCATTCAATATCTTGTACCTATCATCTCCCTTGACCCCATATAACAATTCACAAGTAAAACTATCTTTGGCATACTCTACTAGCATCTCATCTTTCCAATCTTTTGAGATGTCCATAAGGGAAAATGAAGGTCTCTTGTGACAATCCATCTGCTACAATATTATTCTTTCCTTTTACATATTCAATGTAAAAATCAAAGGCTTGAATCTTACTCACCCATTTTTGTTGCCTTTCATTGAGATCTTTTTGTGTAAGGAAATACTTAAAACTGTTATGATCATTTTGACTACAAACTTGTTCCCCACCAGATATTGTCTAAACTTGGCCATGCATGATGACCAACATTTAATTATCATATATGGAGTAGAGCCTCTCATGTTGATGCAATTTTTTGCTCTCAAAATCTATGGGGTGTTGATCTTGCTTTAATACTTCCCCTATGCCTTCCTTGATGCATCACATTCCAAAACAAATGGTTTAGAAAAATCTGGTAATGCAAGTACTGGACAACTAGTCATTACCTCTTTCATTCTTTGGAAAGTCTTTCCATCCTCTTCATCCCATTAGAAAGCATCCTTCTTGGTAAAATTAGAGAGAGGAGCAGTCAACTTGGAAAACCCTTTCAAACTTCTTATAGTAAGTGCAGATCCCAATAAAGCCTCTCAATTCAATGATGTTCTTGGGTGATGGCCATTCAAGAATAGCCTTTATTTTCTCCAAGTGCATATTTACCCCATCTTGCCCAAAGATGTGCCCAAGATACAAATTTTTTGTCAACCCAAACTCACACTTGGACAACTTGGCAAACAAAGATTGTTCATGCAAGATTTCAATACACCTTCTAAATGGTGCAAATGTTCCTCCCATGTCTTACTGTAAATCAAAATATCATCAAAGAAAACCAAAAAAAACTTACGAAGCTACTTGCAAAATATTGTGTTCATGCATGATTGGAAGGTTGCTGGAGCATTGGTCAAACCAAAAGGCATGACAAGAAATTCGAAGTGACCATAGTGACATCTCAAAGCAGTTTTCTGCACATCTTCTTCCTTCATCCGAATCTTATGGTAACCAGATCTAAGATCAATTTTGGAAAAGAACTTTGCTCCAAATAGATCATCCATGAGCTCATCTATCTGAGGGATGCGATACCTATTCTTTATTGTCTTTTTGTTTAAGGCCCTAAAATCAATGCACATTCTTAAGGTTCCATCATTTTTCTTCACCAAGACAACTGAAGAAGCATAGGGACTTGAGCTTGGTCTGATGAGCCCCAATTCCAACAGTTCTTGAATAGCCTTCTCAATCTCATCTCTGAACCTTTTTGGGTGTCTCTATTGGGGTATTTGGATAGGTGAAGTACCTACCTCCAAAACAATGGTATGCTCAACTCCTTTGTCAGGTGGCCTCCCAGGTGGAAGGTCTCCAGAAAAAATTTCATACTTGTGTAGTAGATGCCTTATCTCCCTTGGATGTTTTGCAATCTTTATGTTTGGTTTGGGGGAAGTGATTAAACATTATGCAGCCCATTCAATGTCCCCATGTCTCAATATGGACCTCATACTATGGGAAGACACCACTTGGTTAGGATAGGTGTGCATCCATCTCACTAACATTTGTCTTCCTTCTGAATCTTTGAACTTCATTTCAGGTATTTGGTAGTTCACTGTATGTTTTCCTATAGAGTACAACCATTGTAATCCAAAAACCACATTTGTATCAACAACATTCACCACATAGAAGCTATCAGAAAATGTGTAATTTCATATGGTAAGTTGTAGCTTTGGAATCCATGTGTTGCATTCCATAGAATTGTTACCTGGAATGATGATTGTGAACCCTTCGAATGCTTCAGTAGGTAACTTTCTCCTCTCCACCAAGCCCGCATCAATGAAGTTATGAGTTTCTCCTCCATCTACCAATACCGAAACTTTCTTCCCTTGTACCACTCCTTTGCATCGGATGGTGTGAAAACGAGGAAATCCTGAAAGCACTGCCATTCTCCCTTTTTTGGGTGATGGATGATCTTATTATGCTGTGTCATATCCCTCTTCTTGGGCTGAAATTTGTTCTTCTTCCTCCTATTAGTTTTTCATCATTTAATTCAATAGATCTAGGATCGTAACTGAAATAACATGTACAGCATATCAAGCATAAGAGACAAGAGACAAGAGACACAAAACATTTCAACGGGAAAAACCAAGAAGGTGAAAAACCCCGCAACTTCCTCAGAGATAGAATAAGCACCAATACAAGGAGCAAACCCAAGAGATAGATGACTGCAGCAGCCACACCTCCTCCACTAGTGCACTCTCTCTCACTAATGCGAAGTGAGTGAATGAGAGAATGTATAAAATGAGAGAGACAAACTCTCTATTTATACACTACTTCACTTGTCTTTTAACTTTAACTAGGTTAGCCCCAACTTAACCACTTAACATAATGCTGACAGGGCCGACCCCACTATGGTGGTCTAATAACCCTTTAACCCACATGACTCATACAGGTCCGACCCCATTAAGGTGGTCTAATAACCCATCAAGTATAAGTTACGACACTTACAATATAACTTGCGACACATGCAAGTACAACTGACAACACTTCCAATCGGAGGAATAATACATCTCCGTTGGGGATACAATAAATTACAAATGTAATACATACAATATACAAGTGAATATCTTTCGAAGTTACAAATACATCAACACCTCCATGTCCCCTTCATCATCAAAAAATACTTCAATAAATTGTGCTTTCCCCTTAGCACATTTATGCCCTGGTACCCATGGTTGATGACATGTGTAACATAGTTTCTTTTTTTTTCTGAGTTATTCCTTGCTTGGTCCCTCTTTCTTGTCCTTTTCAAATTAATCTTTTTTCCATGGTCTCTTTTCAAATCTAAACTTGGAAGGAAAATTGGGCTTGGGAGGATACCTTGTCTTGGGTATCACATTTTGCAGATCTCTTGCCAAATTCATGGCATATTTTAATGAAGTAGGTTTGTGAGATTTAACTAAACCTTTCAAAGGTTCATCCAATCCTTTAGTAAAGAGAAATACCAATCGAACCATAGATACATCAGCCACCATAATTGATAGTTTTTTAAATTCCAACATGTACTCCTTAGGGGTTCCGGTTTGCTTCAACTGTGCTAGTTCCTTGAAAGGCATTTCAGGGTATTTTGCTCAAATCTTTCCACTAAACTGTTAACAAACTCTTCATATGATGTGACCTGATCATGTCCCAAGGTTTTAAGTCCATGGAACCACCAATTATTTTCTTCTCCTTCAAGATGCATAATAGCCATTTTAAAGCATCCTCTTCAACCATTGGGTTCAATTGAAAATATATATCTAACTTTTGTACCCAAGTATTTGCAGAAATTTGGGATGAGCCATCAAAGGTGGGAAGGGACATTTTACATATGGCATATTTCAATTCTTTATTTTGAAAAGGAGTTATGTTACCTCCTCTCATTTTGAGCTTGTTTGAGACAGTAAAGAATTGATCAAATGGTAAGGTCCTCCTACAATCTTCACTCAATTGCTACCATTCTGCTAGAACTTCATGCATTCCATATTGGATGTTAGGATCCTCTTTGGGCTCAATAAAATTGGGGTGGTAGCTTTTGTTGAGCTCTGGAATTCATTGGGTCAGTTGTGAGGCCCTGTCTTTGAGAAAATGTTTTCACCAATTGCCTTCTTTTAAATGAACTGAGAACTACTGTTGCCTCATAATGCCAATTTGCTTCCAATTTGACTAGCCATCAATTCAAACCCTTGCATTATCTTCTTTGTCATGTCCTAAAAAAATGGTTTCATGAATTTCCTAAACTCCTCTTTCTCCTCCATATCTGAGGTTCCTTTCTCATCCTTAGTCATAGTTTCAACAGAGTGCACCTCTTCTCCTGCTTCTTCCTCTTCACCAAAGGTACTTTCAGTTTCGGTTTCTAAGGGTGGGGGATGAATTATTGACCTCATAAATGGTCACCCAAATCAGGTTTAAGGATCATGCTCTGATACCACTGTAATATCCCTCCAAAGAAAAGTACTTGGATTCACCTTGTTTCGACTTTAGGGGTGTAGTTTACAACTGGTTCCAAACACCTCCAAATGATTTTGAATTTGGAGAGGAAGGTATTGATGGGTCATAGGACACAATATCACATCTATCATACACCCAAACAACTAATATACCCATCCATGGTCTGCAATTTTCAAGGAAAGAAGTTTCGAGACAAGACTAGTCAATTTGAGTAGTGGAAATCCCCCCTAGGTCTTCCATTAATTGCTCTTCCAAACAATGTACGACCCTCACTAATTCTTGGTCTGTGACTTGGATCTGTTAGGGGACATTAATGAAAACATATGTGTAGAATTATATTTGGTTTAGGGTCGAATAGGTATCCCAATGAACAACAACTTCTAGAGTCTATACTTTGAGGTGAAAATGGTGGACAATGAGTCTCGAATTTAGTCATAAACCATATTGACACTTTAGGGGTCTGCAAAAATTATTTGGGCCATACAAGTAAATTCATATAAAACTAAAGACATGAATAAATATCTCAGAAAACTCTAGTTAGATAATTATTTATAAATAAATGAATAACAAAACAAAATAAACAAACACTATATACTGGTCTTACTCTTTTAGAAAATTGTATATCAAATCTATAGGATCATACATCAAAACAACCAAATATCAACAAAACCAAAGTAGGCCCTATCACTATCTAACATCATTAATATAAGATTAAGATCTTGAAAGAAGAGGTAGTAGAAGTGTCTTCTCTAATTTCCTCTAGGATTAGTGTGCCTTCAAGTACCTACTGAGATTTATTCAACAAAGAATCCACTTCCTCATTTAACTCTCTAAGAATATGTGTAAAAGAAATGGCTTCAAAGGAATTTGTGACCTCTTTCAATTGTTATTTGTAGTGATCTTTAACCCTAGAGATTGAATAACAAATGAGATAAAACCTTTAAACTTCAAAAAATGCATCTAAACAATAGACAACATAAACATGTAGAAGATCTTTAAGATAGGTCAACCTCACCAACTACTCATTGTGGAAGGAATCACTCCAGAAGCCATGGCCGCTACAATATAATAAGTAACATCCATATATCTCAATAAAGTGATACCTGTGTGCATATATACTTTCTCATAAGTATTCCTAAGGGTCTATGTGAACTACCCCTCAATATTGTATTATTTCCTATAAATATATAGTGGGCCTATTCCATGATTATGGCCACCTCACATTCATTATCCCCTTGGGTTCCTCCCTAGGTACCCCATATTATCCTCCCTAAGAACATTACAGTCCATACCCCTTCACATGTTTTGTCCTTAAAACATGGGAGGAAGCCAACTAATATGATCTACCAAGCAATCAGTCAATCAATACCAAGCACGAGCTTCCTTCCATCCTAGTGAAATGTGGACATGAGGTCCAACTACTTCCTTTTCACCTTGATCTTAATTTTGGTTGCTCCTTTGGTTGCATGTTGTCACTATGCTACTATGATATTTTCATGCATTTATTTTAGTCCTCCTTTGTGCCTCCATACAGGGTGCCTTTTTGGTTGCATGTTGATCCAAGGTAAGTTTATTGATGCTCATAACCTTGCCTTGATGACTAGTATTTCTAATGGTGGCGTGTGTGGTGATAAACAATAACCTTAGCTATTGGTTCTCTCATTTTGGGACACTTCAACATGTGGTTCATTTGAGTAATGTTGATATGAAAATGACGGATCTGATTTTAACCATGAATTGTATGTACAAATTCTTCAACTGTTAACTTATTTAAAAGGCTTAAAATTGCAACTTTAAAAGGGAGCATAAGTAAAAAGAATGCAAATAAAATAGATGCAATCCATAATATGAAGATAGCATCTTATTAAAGGAGTTCTTCCAAGAAGGACTACGTCTCCGGGTCCATTCCAGTGAGACCAATTTTATTAATTCTTCAAATGTTGCAAATACATCAATTCCGAATACACTTTGAAATTGGTTTGTCAGCTACAAAAATAGATTGCACCAATGCGACCGTCTTGAAAAATTGAGAAATTTGAGTATAAACACCATATACTTTTCCAGATACCTCCCCTAGCACGCAGATCAAGAACCTCTGCTCTTGCACTATATGGTCATTGTATGGATACCTGCCTCGAGATTGGTTCTTGCATTGGAAATCACGTCATATCTGCACCTCGACTGAGCTATGGTTCGTGGTTTATATAACATGAAATTGGTGGTTTTAGGGCCACGGGTAGAGCACCCATGTTAGTACCAAATCCCGCTTCAAATTCAAAATATATATATATATATTTTTCAGTATTGTACCAAGCCCGAAGGGATTGGTATAGTGGTGAAGACGACGGATTAGGTACTAGCGAACTCAAGGTCAAACCCCACGGGATCTGACCAAGTTACAATGGTTATGATATATAATATATGGCATATATTTACCATAGTCATGGGCCATAGTTTGGGTGCCAACGCAATGTTTTAAACCTCCTTTGGTTACATGGATCATAAAGTGGATCACGGGGTCGAGGGCTTAGCCCTCGGCACACCCCTTTTCCATATTTAAAATCCATTCAAACTTAAATAAAAATTTTGTTATATGATATAATAAGAAACAAATATGGTAGAATGGTTAGATCTCATGATTATGTGGCGGGTGGTTCGAGTTTCGATTCTCCCGGCCACCACATTTTTTGGTGAATAGAACCATAATGTGGCTAATAGGACTTCCATGTGGAAGCCTCCGATTGGTCCACGTTTCTGCCAATTGTGCAAATAATCTGCCAAGTGTCACAATGTAATAGGTCCACCTCAACCTACAATGCCAACTTGCCTATCATGTGGCACCTCATGGTGCTGCCACATCGGTGTATGACCCTGCCTGTACAGGCCAAGTGGCACTCTGTGTGTGTGCCACATGGTACCCCCTTTACCATTTTGCATGTTTACAAGAAACTTTAGAGCTAAATATATTTCTCGTCCGGAGTTCGTTTGGGTGAAACGAGCGTCGTCGAAAATCTCTTGGCGAGCTCTTCGCGATGGTGTGCTTCTATTTAGAATTTGAAGACTTTGATTTTTGGTCATTTGGGAGGATCCTCTTGGATCAAACCTCCCCACTGGAAGCTTTTGGACCACCAAAATCCTGTAATTTTTCAGCAAACAGGTGAGGGTACAACTCCCTCACCTTTCTGATCTCTATCCATCCTGCCTTGCTTGGATGCATTCCTTTGAGACCCACACAAATATATTCTACATCTCCTCTTTGTGAAGTCCTTATTCTTCTGTCAAGAATGGTATCTTCTTGCAACTCATCAAGATGCTCAGGAGCAAAGTCATCAACAGAAGGAAAATGAACCATTTCCTCTTGATCCATGATCATTGGGGGTTCATAGAATTTCAAATTCTCCACATTCACAATGGAATACATCTACATATATGGAGGCAAATCTAATTGGAAATCATTATTACCAACTTTGTCCAAAATTGTGAAGGGTCCATACCTAAGTGGTCTAAGCATTTTACCTTCACCTTTAAGTCGGTCTTTGATGGTATGAATCCAAACTTGATCACCAACTTGGAAATGATGATCCACTCGATGGTTGTCATTCCTTGTCTTACACTTGGCTTGGCTCTTTTCCAATTGTTCATGTACTGCATGGTGTACCAATTAGATCTGTTGGATGAACTTCAAGTCCTTGTTTGCATCAACTTGTCCATCTTCCAAAAAATATTTCCCATAAACAAAGTCTAAAGGATACTTTTGCAAGTAACTAAAACATGTCTCAAATGGATACCTTTGTGTTGAAGAGTGTATGGCACAGTAGTAGGCATGTTGTACATAATGCAACTATTCATCCCGAAGCTTAAGATGCTGAGCACAATATCTTCGGAGTAGATGTACCACTGTGTGGTTGATTACTTTAGTCTGACCATCAGTTTATGGATGAAAAGCAGTGCTCTTCTTCAACTTAGTGTCCATAAGTTCCCATAAAGTTGACCAAAATTTCCCAAGAAAGTGAGAATCCCAATCATATATAATAGATGTGGGTAACACAAAATGAACCCAAACATTCTTGAAGAACAACTGAGCAGTCAACTCTGTAGTCACATGCTTTTTACAAGGCATTAAGATGCACATTTTACTGAATCTATCCATAACCACATATAAGTAATCATTAACCTTTCCTAGACATATGCAACCCTCCCACAAAATCCATAGACACACTTTCCCATGTACGAGAAGGTACGGGGAGTGGAGTGTACAAAACCAATTTTCTATTATTTGGCTTGCTTGTAGCACACATAACACGTCCCTTTACATATTTGGATACAATTTCATTCATCTGAGGCTAATAACAACATCTATGAAGTGGAGCTACTGTCTTTCCTACACCAAAGTGACTAGATGTAAGAGAAGTGTGAGATTCTCTAATTACATTAACTCTTTCATTCTATGGAATACAAACTTTACCAAGATGATACATGTTGATGTATATGTAACTTCAGAATGTATTTCATATATGTATATTGTATCCCTACAAAGAGGTTATTATTCCTCTGTATGGAAGTGTCGTCATTTGCATTTACAAGTGTCGCAAATGTCGTAGCTTATATATGATGGTTTATTAGACCACCAAGTGTGGGGTCAGCCCTGAGTTGAGTTACCGTGGGTTATTAGGCTCTCATAGAGAAGTCGGCCCTATCAGGTTATTAGGCAAGTCAAGTTAGTTTATAAATAGAGTGAGGGTGTCACTCTATTTGATCATTCACTTACTCATCTATTCTCTCACTTGAGTGATGGTGTTACAACGTAATTTTCCACCTTGTGAGCATCAACACTCTTTGGCCTGCAGGATCCATTTCATTGACTCAGATCCACTTTATATCTTTCAGACACATTATTTCCCTATTTTTTCCCCTATATGCTAGCTGCATCACTACAGTGGGCGTATCCGCGAGTTGCATCAATATAGCTCGCGAGTAGCATGCAGAATGGTAAAAATCACTAGTTAATTACTTTTTACTCCCAAAAAGCGGTCATAGGGTGACCTTTGGCCCTCCATTTGCCCCAAAACGCCTCGATGTGTCCTTTCACTTACCTTTGGGAGGACTATATATTGAGCACATATGGCATATGGACGGGAGGAGAAAGGAGAGCAAGAGAATTCTAGTGGATTTTTGCCCTATCTTGAGTCTACACTCATTGATCCTTGTAGTTGTGAACCCTCTATGTTCACCTTTCAAACTCCTATCATGGTTTGAGTTTGCCATTCCATGGAGGATTAAAGTGGTGGAGGCACAAGTGGATTGACCCAGATCTTGGTTCAGATTGGTTGCCGGCAAGAGGTCGTATCACATTGTACTTCTTGTTATTTATTAATGGAAATACTCATATTCTCGTCCATTAATGTTGTGAATGTTGTTTATATCACATTAGGTTGCATTTACTTATAATATCATGGACCGTTGCTATTGATGATGTTAATGTCGTTTATATATTATATGCGCTTGTTGTATATTGGTTGTCAAGACTAATTTGCAGGTTCAAGTGCACGAGTTGAAAGCTCCAACGGGGATCTACATCAAACGTTTGGATCGAGGTTGGTTATATTCTTCATTATCTTAGCATTGTCATTTATATAGCATAGCACTGAGAATTGAGTTAATTTCTAGTAGTCAGCTATCTGTTGTGGTCCACCCCAAGCCATAGGAAGTTTTCTCCAACACAGAAATGGCGACTCCGCTGGGGAAAACATCCATTTTTGGGGAGTTTTGGGCATTAGTCCTTATTTAGAGTTGCTGTTTGTCGAAGCTCCGTGTCACTAATTGGCGGTTGAGATACACTATAGAAAACTGGTTTTTTCTAGGCTATTGGACTCTTCTTTGGTTCATTTTTCCTTCCCTGTACGCGGGTGAGCCTTGTTCTACCCGCATTTGTTTACACTATTGCCCACGTCTACCCGCTGGTTTTAGATGTACAGTCGCATACAACTTCGGCTTTGGTTGTTTCATGACCCCTGGTTGTTGCTAGGTTGGATTTGAATGATCCTGAGTCTTTATTGGCCTGATTCTTGACTGTTCCATGCCTTGTTCGTGACCAAAACTCTTCTCTTCTATTGGTTTGAGCCTTGTTGGTTTTTACCCATCCTTGGATTTTGCCTTGTTGGTTTTTACCCATATAGCTTATTCCGTTGGTTGATTCTTACTATTTGGGATCTACTGGGTTGTCTTAGTGATCTCCTCTGCATTTCAGTAACTAAATAGTAGGATTTTGCTTGCAATTTTCATTTCATTATATTGAAAAATACAAAAAAAAAGTTTTGCATTTTCCTTTTGCTTATAAGTGAAAATACAAACAAACAAAAAATTTACTTTTATGTACTGCATTTTGCATTGAGTGTTTGCTGCTTTCATTTAGGTTCTGCTTGTGCATTGGAAAATATAAAAAGTTGCACTTTTATTTCGAAACCGTTGGATCGATTTTCATTCTAGTGGCATTGTTTTTATTGGATAGATGAGTCTAGAGTTTGGCGATTTTGCATACTATTGAGTCATATACATCACTAGTTTCACAACCATATCCTTTGAGTAACCACAACCATTAAAATTAACGCTTAATCTTAAAAATGATTAGAACGATTTTATTTGTAGGGTACACCAATTACCATAGGTTTAGAGTCTTGGAATAGATCATTGTGAGCAAACAATCCAAGACTACTAGACGAAACATTATGTGTCTGACCAGGGAGTGGTGAAATCCATGGTATACATCGGTGTTCCCAGGAAGCTCTACTCAGACCAGAGTTAAGCATGAGGTCACGGGAGGTTGGTTGCGGAGATATCCCTCCAATACCGGCTGAACGTGGGAGATATTTCCAGGGTTTGTTCGTATCTGGGGGTACCGGAGGTTCGTCCTCTTGTGCTCCGGGCTTAGCTACCCTGCCCATACGACGGATCCCACCTGCGACTGTCCCCCTGAGCATTGGTTAATTGCGGTGACCATAGTTTCCTTACCTAGGTATCGCATAGGGTGCTTGCAGTGGTTATGCTGTTTGTATCCTGAGTCAGATAAGGGTCGGACAACACAGTTGTCGTTGTATAGGGACTTGACCTTGTGCACGCAGTGAAGTCTGGGGGCCGTTATAACTGATTATGTTACCTCTGGCTACAGTTTGGGAGTCTCAAGCCTCTCCTAGGCGAGACATACCGTCTCTAGTGTCGGGAGCTCATTTAGCCACTCTGTTTGTCTGCTCTTGGCTGTAGTTTCTCTAGGTGTGTGCTCTTGATTTATTGTTTTTGATTGATAGTTGGCCATTAGGGGACGCTGTGATATTATTTTCTCTCCGGAGATATTGTGGCGTGGAGTCCTACTCTCCGCCGATCCCGTCGGTTGGATGGTTTACAGCCTGCCGAACTTTCACACCGTGTTGCTAGGGGATGCCTGCGGGCTCCCTCCGAGTCTTCAGATTCTTATGAAACATACGTCCTAGACTTCATGAGTGCACACTTTGACATGGGAGAAATCCCTACAATTCCATCGGGTAGAGTCGAGCACACTTCAGACACCCCTACTCCTCGTGAAGTGTGGGGGGGTGATCCACCTGAGATCCAACCTAGTTTGTTTGGTCCGGATCCACCCGAGACCCAACCTAGTTTGTTCGGTCCAAATCTACCCGAGGACGACCCGTTCGATCCTTCGTTTCCACATAATTATTTATACGGGATGCCAGAGTTACACAATGACCCAGGCCCTACGGTCAACCCTACCACGTTCTCATATGGTATGCCTAATTACAACACAATTGATCCTTCCATTGCTTTTGGTAGTCATGTTGGCACTAGTCATGGTGTTAGCAACACTGCACCCACTAGGGGAAATACCCTTGCCGTGGGAACCACGTTGTTCACTCACACACATAGTATGGGGGCTGGTCATATTCCTCCTAACAATGCTAATGTTGGAAGATGACTGCCTCCTAGGGCTACCCAACCTAATAGGAACACTGTTCGCAACACGACTTGCCATCCACAACCTAATACACATGCTGCTACTCATCAACCTAGGGCCACTTTCATGAATGTTAATGCTCCTCCCAACCACGGGGGTGGAAATATACCGCATACTTTTGCGTCTGTTGCCGCTACTAGTAATGCTAATGTAGGAGGTGGGGATATACCTCATCCTCATGGTCATAATGCCACCATTCCTGCTACTAGTAACACCAATCTTGGGGTTGGGAATACATCTCATGCTTATGGTCACCACATGACTGCTCACGCTAATCCTAATGCTTACGCTAGGGGTGGGAACATACCTTACCATCATGGTCATTACAACACTGTTCCCACTATGAATAGTACGTATATGTGTTAGGATATTCCTATACTCCATCCTAGTCCTACCATCATTTTCATCATTTGCAATTTCAGTCTTGCATGCATCCTAGTCATCAGTCCCAACACCTAGCTCTCAGTTAGCCAGCCCCCGGGAGCTTCTCACTAATCAGTTTTAGCCCTCCTAGGGCTTAGTGCACCCTTCTTCCTTGATTTAAGGAAGCCACTCGTCCTCTCTCACCTACCACTCAGTTGCACTTCAGTTAATTGAGTTATCTTTAATTATTTCCTTGATTTAAGGAAAGACTGGCTCTCAACTAACTGTATCACTCAGATGGACCTCCAGTGAGACTAGATTGCCCATTCTGACTCCAGTTAGCTCCTCATGCGCCCTCCACTGAGCCTCCTTCATTCAGTTAGTACCTCCATGTGCCAGTTACACTCAGTCACACCTACCACACTTAGTTAGACTCAGTTTGACTGATGGTTGACAGTTACTTGTGCATTGATGACTCCATCGATGATGAGATAGACTTCTAGTTGTACTTTGATGACACTCCAGTGATATTTTGATCACTCCATGAAGGCTAATTCGAATTGCCACCTTGGCATTCGAATCCTCGTGCATTGTACTGCATATTTGTCCATATTGTGATTAATGAATTAGTGTGTGTGAATTTATTTTGCTTCTATCCGAGTTCTACTGTATTGACCACTCTTAATCTTATTCCTAAATTCTTTCTTGTGAGGTATACATTAGCTCTTAGATCTGCTGTGAGGATTTTCACATGGTATCAGAGCATGTTGAGAGTATTGTTTATCTCCATTCCTGAGAGTTTTTTGCAGGTTATTATCAAGATTTCGGGTGTAGCATTTTCTGCACTTTTGCAGTAGTAGCAGTTGCAAACTTTTCTATTGTTTTTGCAGGTCTTCTACAGCTTCCATGTATTCAGAATAAATTCATCCTCTTTCTCCATTCAACTATGATGAATGGAAACAAAAAATGATAACATATTTGAAGAGCCATGATCTCTTTGATTATTGTTTTAAAAGAGAGTTCAAATCCTCTGAAGAAGAGATTGACTGGTTAAATAAAGGTGACAGTGTCTATGCAACAATGATGTTTGCTATGCCTCATTGCATGATGAACCACTTCATTGATTCTGCTGAATATCCAATAGAGCTATGGGCCCAACTGGATGTAATATTTGGCAAACATAATGAAGGAATTGGTCCAAACCCTTTCGAGAGCAAGCAAAGTGATGCATTCGCCCTCCTTGATGATCTCATTGATCAGGAATCAGTATCAAACATATCTCATATTGAAGTTAGCCACAAAGAAGAAGAACTTGCAAATTCTACACTCATGCTCCAAATTACTTCTATTTCGAATTTTGTGCCAGCTCACACTCTAGAAATTGCAGAGGTTCTTAAATCCTCTCTTGCACCAGAGTCTGTTGGTTTGCATCATGATCTACTGAATGTTTCGGAGGTCAAATCAGCCATTGGAGGTAATCCATTCGCTCTCCTTGATCACTCACCTCTTATTTACTACTATAAGATCATTATTTCACGCTCTCAGAAGGTTATTGAAGATGATGGCCATTGCCATTCGCTTGGGATAATTTCTCATGCATTTATAGGTTTAGATCTCACCTCAAATGGTTCAAAGGAGATCGTAAGCAGCCATGATTCAAGTCTTGTATCTGATTTGGATTCCAAGCAATCACTGATATTTAATGGTTCTTTTGGGCATAATCTCCCCCATGATGGCCATTACCATTCGCTTGGGATAATTTCTCATGCATTCAATGGTTTAGATCTCACCTCAAATGGTTCAAAGGAGATCTTAAGAAACCATTCTTCAAGTCTTGGATTTGATTTGGATTCAAAGCATTTACTATCATGTGATGGTTCTTTTGGGCATAATCTCACCTATGATGGTTCGAAGGAGAAGACAAAAGACTATCTGCACATTCATAGATTTGATCCTACCTCAGCTGATTCGAATCACAGGTTCAAGGATCATCCTCATACTTTTGGATTTGTTCTCATCACATTCGATCTTAAGAGCAAGTACAAGCACATGCTTTCTGGGCATGATCCACTTCTTCCCAAGAAGAAGATACCTCCAGACATATGACCAAGCATCACACCTGCTTGAGTTTGGAGCATTTATTTTTGTGTGTGCCTTACAGTCTATTTTGAGGGGGGTATTTTTCCCATGAGGTTTTCCCCATTTCCTCGGTTTATTGATTGTTATTATTATTCATTGTATTGGGTGACCTTTGGTCTCAGTTACCAGGGCCCAGGATGGATTAAAGGGGGGTGTTAGGATATTCCTATACTCCATCCTAGTCCTACCAGTATTTTCATCATTTGCAGTTTCAGTCTTGCATGCATTTCTGCATGCATGCATCCCAATCATCAGTCCCATCAACTATCCCTCAGTTAGCCAGCCCCCGGGAGATTCTCACTGATTAGTTTTAGCCCTCCTAGAGCTTAGTATGCCCTTCTTCCTTGATTTACGGAAGCCACTCGTCCTCTCTCACCTACCACACAGTTGCACTTCAGTTAATTGAGTTATCTTTAGTTATTTCCTTGATTTAAGGAAGGACTGGCTCTCTACTGACTGTATCACTCCGATGGACCTCCAGTGAGACTAGACTGCCCATTCTGAGTCCAGTTAGCTCCTCATGCGCCCTCCACTGAGCCTCCTTCATTCAGTTAGTGCCTCCATGTGCCAGTTACACTCAGTCACACCTACCACACTCAATTAGACTCAATTTGACTGATGGTTGATAGTTACTTGTGCATTGATGACTCCACCGATGATGAGATAGATTTCTAGTTGTGCTTTGATGACACTCCAGTGATCTTTTGATCACTCCATGAAGGCTAATTCGAATTGCCACCTTGGCATTCGAATCCTCATGCATTGTATTACTTATTTGTCCATATTGTGATTAATGAATTAGTGTGTGTGAATTTATTTTGCTTCTATCCGAGTTCTACTGTATTATTATTTTGTTGCTCATTTTACTGCATTGACCACTCTTAATCTTATTCCTAAATTCTTTCTTGTGAGGTATACATCAGCTCTTATATCTGCTATGAGGATTTACTATACTCTTAGGAATTCTTTATTTCGATGTCCGACATTGTGACTGAGGAACAAGCCATCTTAAAAGTCCAGTAGTTAGATTTACTATACTCTCAGTCTGGCATTTTGTACGACATTATTCCTGACACACCGCGAACACGACATGAGCCCAAGTCAGTTCCTGGACCACATGCAGATGGCATTGTTGGATCCGCAAGTACTCGCCCTGTAGATTTGGTGGCTAATCAAATGCAAAATTTGTCGCTTAACCAGTCTACTCTCGGACAGGTCCACACCTTGTCCACTTCCACCCCGTCGTCCGATGTACACAATGTGCAATCGACGAACCCATCGGGTAACCAGTAACCTGGTGGTAAGAAGAAGGGGAGAAGCAACCATAAGGGTGGAAACAATGGGAACAATAATAGTAATCGCAATACCCCTCGTAAGGAGAATGCCAACCCTCCTCGGGAAGGAGGAAATGCTGGTGAGGACCGTAAACCTAGGCGTAAGGTGAAATTTCCTTGTAAGCTTTGTGGGGAAGATCATCTTACTCACTTGTGTCCTTGAATCGAAGAAGCATCGAAGCATCTTGCACAGAGCCCAGCTATGTTGAAGGATCCCCTTCCTCATCATCTTTCGGGTGTCCTTCTGCTTTACATTTTGTGCACCAGACTTCTTATCTGATTTATTTTCCCTTCTTAATGTCTTGTAGATGTAGTTTTAGGGTTGCTAGCCGATTCTGTGTCTAGACCATTCCTGCTCTAGTCTCTCCTATTAGCGAAGTCTCTAGTTTCATCGCAATTTCTAGAGATTCTGTCTGTGAAGCAACCTTCTGTTGCATCAATGGCAGTCTGATGTGTGGCAGCAGCGCAGCTATGAACCACTCCTGGTGCTGTTGCGGTGCTATGTCAAAGCTTACTTGATGTAACAATGCTTTGAACTTATGGTCGAATTCCCATACTGACTCAGTAGTTTTCTGCTTAATCTCTTTTAGCTCTGTGATACATTGTGACTCTGATTTAGGTTTCTTTAATTCTATTAGGAGGGCAGCCTTGATATCCACTAGAGTCCTATTCTGTCCGACATAATATTTCATAAACCAATTCAAGGCTTTGTCCCTAAATGTAGTGACAAGTTGTGCTTGCTTAACAATATCATCCTGGGCTTGCTTAATGTTCCACATGGATTCACACAGAAACCAATGTTTCTCAGGGTCTTCTAAACCCGTTCCTTTGAATATCGATAGTTTGATATCGTTTGTCATTCTCCTTCTAGGATGCATAGTGTTCTAGTGTGCAGTGTTAGGGATACTACTGCGCAGAATGTTCTGAGTACTCGCTCCTGCGGTGTTACTAATATTGTTGTTCTGTGGATTAGTAGTATTGTCAACTAGAGGATTTTGTGGAGTAATAGGCTGATAGATAGCTATGCAAGGTTGTGTTTCGCTATCAGGCTCAACTTGTAACTCAATGTCTATAGAGATACGAAGTTCATGTTCATGATGCCTCTTTTCTGCACTAGACTTGTATCTTTTACCACTTCTTAGTGTATGGATCTGTTCTTCGGTATCACTGTCGTTAGCTTTGAACATTACAAACTCAAAACAACTAGGTATCTTACTGCATACTTAAAACACCTTTCTCTGCTAACAACATTTTAATGTATATGCTTAGATTGTTTAGGTACTTACCTCTGAATCCTTTGAAGAAATCTGCCTCTGTTGCGCTGTAGCACTTTAGTGTGTCCACAACAAATTATGTCATGTATCCCTCTAATATGCTATCTATCCAGAAGTCTACTGATCTTGAGATCGGACTATCCACCGCTTTAAGCCTCTGGATCAATTCTGGAGTCCACACCGTGGGTTCTCCTCCCTGATAGTAATTTTTCTGTTATGCTGGTCTCAACAACCACTCGTATAGATCATTGTTGAATGTTGCGAAGAAAATTTCATAAATATCAAAGTATAGGTATCTCTGCAACCATTCTTCGTCAGAGAAGCGCGGATGTTTGTTCTCCTTTCTTGCGAACTCCTTCTCTGTATTGTCTACCCAGGTCTGTATTTCTGTCCTCTTGGGGTGCCAATATTATGAACACATCACCAGTTCAAGTGCGGCAATAGAACCATGTGTTGGCTCGTATACTGTTCTTTAAATTTTCAAGATAGAACCAGGTTCTGCACGGTTCAGGGAACCAACAAAATCCCTTTTCACCGGCCCTTTCGGCAATAGTCTGCGAGTAGACTGAGGTCTCACCCTAGGCGAATTTATGGGGAGGTTGCAGAATCAAGTTTCCACAACCGAGTGATGCAGGGTTCGGACTGGCTTGCGACGCAGAGATTCTTCTCTGCTCAGGCTCTCCGACCAACGAACAACATGCTACAGGACTCGCGCTGTGGAAAAACCAAGTAGACAAGGTAGCTGTGCTACCTAGGACTGCGCGGCTGGACACTTAGATACTTTCAACATTCGTCAAATCTATGCAACTATGTAACTTATGCCTTTATCTATACACATTACTTAGATTGTCCTGCATCTGATGTCTTATACCATGAAATATGCATACATTCACAAGTATTTACTGCTTGTATATTTGACTTAGAGCAAGATTACTTAGACTTTAATCTTGTCATTCACATTCCAGAAATATAGACAATAGCGCAAACATGAAGGAGTAAATATGCATAAGCAAATACGAAATCATAAGCAAAGAACACATTCAAATAATTCTCATCACACAACACAAGATTTAACGTGGTTCACCCCCAGGATGGGAGCTACGTCCACAGGAACTGTTGTTTATAATAAATCATGGGAAGGGTTCAATAGTTCTAGTCTGCGCACTCAGCTGCAAACTCTCTTCTCTTCTCAATGGGTCTCTGCACACACAGCTGCAAAGCCTCTTTACAATAGTCTCTCAATAGAGATCAACAAAACACTTAGAGATCAATGTCTCAATACAAAATCCAACCCTTCCCTTTACAAAATGCCCCTTATATAGATCGTGCCCGCAGGTCACGTCTTTACATTCATGGTGGGATAAAGCAAACCCTGAGGTACCCAAAATGGTGCGGTTATCTCGCTAACCAAAATCTGTTAGGCTATGATAGCGACTTCATCATCATGGCCATTCTTCTGCGCTGTCTCTAACTTTTGGCATCTTTTTCCTGCGCTTGGTCACGTCGCTTTCAACCCCTCTGTCGAGCGCATGCCGACAGGTTGCTTTCATCCTGTTGTTCCTTCTCTAATGGTTTTGTGCATCCGTTCCACTTAGTGCTTCCTTTGCTCATGCGACTGATCAGTTTCCTTCTTCGCCACTCCTTACCCACCTCCTAGGAATCTCAGAGCATCTTCCCAAAAATAGATCGCCGACCGATCCTACTAGAACTTATACCATTTTCCTTCCAAAATTCTGCCATGCTGGATCTTCGCGGAGCTGGAAGTTCGCAGCGCTGTAACTTTTACTTTACCGATGCTGCGCTGCGCTGTAACTTCGCAGCTCCAAAACCAACTTGTCCAAAAATGACTTGACTTGGACCATGCCCAACAAATTTCATCTAAGTAGACTATTACAAAGTCATCAATGAATGGCCTAAATACATCATTCATAACCCGCATGAAGGTTACGGGAGCATTACAAATCCTAAAGGGCATAACCATCCATTCATATAAACCCTGTTTAGGTTTAAATGTAGTTTTCTAAATGTCATTTTCATGGATTCTAATTTGATGATAACCACTTCGTAAGTCTAACTTAGTGAAATAAATTGCATTCTTTAACTGATCCAAAATATCATCAATATGGGGAAGAGGATACCCATTCTTTAGTGTGATTCTGTTCAAATATCTGTAGTCCACGCACATACGCCATGTACCATCTTTCTTTGGCACAAAACAATCAATGAACTACATTGTTAAGAACTCGGGAGAATGTCCTCTCTCTCTTGCAACTTTTGAACTTGCTTCTTGATTTTTGCATTTTCGATCATTGAAGATCGATACATACAGAAGAGGAGCATCTTGCTGCAAATGTATCTCATGTTGGATTCCACTTTTAGGAGGTAATCATTTAGGTTCTTGGAATACTACATCATACTGACCAGCAACCTTTACCAATTCATCTTCAAGCTTAGGATCACAACCTTTAAAAGCACCAGTCTTATGAACATCTTTAGCTTTAACAATAATGAGAACAAAAATTTTACTAGCATTAACTAATCGCTTCATTTGACTTGAAAAAACCAAACATAGATTAGTTTTCATATGGTGAGCTCTAACAATGTACTGAACACAATCCTTGGTAAGCTGGTACTTGTTCTCTTCTCTGTAAAAGATTGATTTCCTATCATAAATATAAGGGCTTCCTAACACAATACCACATATTTCTAATGGGACCACATCCAAATCAACTTCATCCATAAATCCATAAGTGATAGCAAACCTGTCTACACTGCTTAAGTAACTTGTAACTATGCATTTTCACAAACCCATCCAAGTGGATATGGTTTGGGGTGTGACTTAGTTTCCAAACACAACTTTTTAACTATCTCTTCTGAAACCAGGTTAGCTTGTGATCCATTATCAAATAAAGTATCAATTTTGGTATGTTTAGAAATCACCCCTATGTGAAATAACTCCTTTTCCTTTCGTCATGAAAAGGTTCAACTTTTGAAACATAATTAGAAGGAGATTTACCATGTAAACCTATGGCTGCAATTTTTGTCTCATCTCAGGAGTCTGATCCCAAATCATGTTGGATAGTGGTGTTAGTCATCTTGTCTTCCTTTTTGTTCTAAAACTTCATTGGCTTGAATTTTGCATGGATCTTCCAACATTTGGATGCATCACAACCCTTTTTCTAACAATGAAACCATGTAGGCTTTTCGCCTCCCTTCTTCACAATAGTTGTCTACTTGCCTTTCCCTTTACCTATGAACTTGTTTCCATCTGGTTTGAAAGGATTCTTGGAAAAGTTATCAGAAGTATTCGTCCCATTAGATTCAATATGGGTGGCTTGAACACACTCTTCATCCGGGTTAGTAGGATTGAACATAAGAATTGTATGTCTCAAGTAACTATGCAATCCTCCTATGAATTTAAGAAGTGTTTCTTGAGTGTAAATAGGTATACCCAGCACTAAGGCACTCTTTCTAAACTCTTGTGTGTACTCTTGCACACTCTGACCCTTACCTTATCTAAAATTTTGCCAGTCCATCATATCCTGTTGCATATAACCCAACGGATAGAATTTCTTTTTTAACACTACAGTAAACTCATACCATGAGGAAATAATTTTACCTTTAATAACAAGAACCTCTTGAGTTTTTATCTCCCACCATATGAGAGTAGTGCCACCAAGACGAAGGGTGGCTAACTAGATCTTTTCTTCATCATTTGCAAGTTTCTAAATCCTGCAATATACTTTGATTTGTCTAATCCAATTATCCAATTTTTCAGCATTAGGTTTTTCGTTAAACATGGGTAAATCAAAATTTACATCAAGCTTTAACAATGGCATATTAGGATCAAATATCTCAAAATTCTTTTTCTCTGCATTAGAAGAGGAACTGGAACTCTATGAGGAGGATGACGGAGATGGTGGAGTTTTAGGAGGGTCACTACCACCTCCTTTTCCTTTACCCTTTTCAACCTTAACTGATGGTCCACCTTCTTCACGTTCTTTACATTCTTTATAAAGTTCTTCCACCATAGATTTCATAGCCATAAAATCTTTAAGAAATTCCTCATCAGTTGATGGAGGATCACTTCCTGATCATTTTGGTGAAGCCATTTTCTTCTTTGGGTTTGCTCACCTCGATCCAATCTCTGGATTGAATTCTTCCAATATCCCTTATCCTCTCTTTAGCTTGAGACTTGTTAACATTCACACACTCATAATTCTATGGTTAATCCTGATCTGATACCAAACATGATTTGAAAATGACGGATCTAGTTTTAACCATGAATTTTATGTGCAAATACTTCAATTGTTAACTTATTTAAAAGGCTTAAAATTACAAATTTAAAAGAGATCATAAGTAAAAAGAATGCAAATAAAAGAGATGCAAGCCACAATATGAAGACAACATCTTGTTAACGGAGTTCATCCAAGAAATACTATGTCTCTGGGTCCCTTCCAGTGAGACCGATTTTATTAATTCTTCAAATGATGCAAATACATCAATTATGAAGACACTTTGAAATTATGTCCGTCAGCTACAAAAACAAACTGCACCAATGCGACTATCTCAAAAAATCGATAAATTTGAGTATAAACACCCTATACTTTGCTAGAGACCTCCCTTGGAATGCAGATCAAAAACCTATGCTCCTGTGCTGCACGATCATTGTATGGATACCCACCTCAGGATCTATGTCTGCATTGGAAATCGTTCCCGCTATATACCTCAGTCGAGCTCTGGTTCGTGGTTTATATAACTTGAAATTGGTGGTTTTGGGGCTGCGAGTAGCGCACCCATGTTAGTACCAAATCCCACTTCAAATTCAAATATATTTTTCCAGTATTGTACTAATTTGAAATTTTCAAGATCTTTTTAACCAAAAATTTGCATGTGAAATTTGCATTTAACATTCATAAAAATGGCTTAAAAGATGATTTTTAAATTCTTTTAAATCACCACATAAGCAAATAAAAGAGAGATGTAAACCATAAAATGAAGACAAGAACTGATAATGGAGTTCACCCTTCTTCGACTACGTCTCCGGGTCGCCTCCAATGGAAAGGCCGATCTTATTAAGTCTTAAAAGGTTACAAATTGAGTGTTCTAGAAACACTTCTAAGTTCTGTCTGTACAGTGGTAAGGACGACGGATTAGGTACCATCAATCCCAAGGTCAAACCCCACAGGATCCGGCCACATTACAATGGTTTTGATATATAATATATGGCATATATTTACCATAGCCATGGACCATAGTTTGGGTTCCAATGCAATGTTTTAAATTGCCTTTGGTTACATGGATCATAGAGTGGATCACAGGGTCGATGGATTAGCCCTCGGCCCGCCCCTTTTCCATATTTAAAATCCATTCAAACTTAAATAAAAGTTTTGTCATATGATATAATAAGAAACAAATATGGCAGAATGGTTAGAGCTCATGATTATGTGGTGGGTGGTCCAGGGTTCAATCCTCCCATCCACCACATTTTTTGGTGAATAGAACTAAAATGTGGCCAATCAGACTGCCATGTTGTAGCCTCAAATTGGTCCATGTTTCTGTCAACTGTGCAAAGAATCTGCCAAGTGTCACAATGTAACATGTCCACGTCAACCTACAATGCCAACTAACTTGTCATGTGGCACCTCAAGGTGCTGCCACATTGGCGTATGGTTATGTCTATACAAGCCACATGGAAATCCTTAGGGTGTGCCATGTGACACCCCCTTTTATCATTTTTCCTATTTACAAGAAACTTCAGAACTAAATATCTTTCTCATCCAGAGTCCTTTTTGGGCGAAACAAGCATCACCAGAAAGCTCTCGATGAGCTCTTCGCAACGACATGCTTCTATTCAACATTTTAAGACATTTATTTTTGGTCATTTGGGAGGATCCTCCTGGATCAGATATAGCTCCTTGGATTATTACTCCTTTTTATGCTCTTCCTAGGGATTTTCTTCATGTGCTTATGTAGGCTCTTCTTCATATTCAACCTTCTAATCTTCATCCAATGTGTCAATAGGCACTACAATTAGTTTCTTTGCAAGGGCTTATTCATGTGACCCATTGGGCCCTTATTGTTTTGTAAGAGAGATTACATGCAAAGTGGTATTCTTTTTATTGTGCCAAAGCTTGATAAACTTCTTTTGCACATTAATACTAACCGTGTCAATATTTGAGTCCGTCCAAGGATATCCAAGAATAATATCTACATCGTCCATATCGATAACATGAAAATCACAATAAAAAACCTATTTATTTTTAATAACTTTAAATATTTTAGATTTTGAACATTCTGACCCTCAACCTATGTGCTTTGAATATGCTTTGCAGGTACCTATAATCTTTTAGCCAAGTCAACAATGATGAAATTATGCTTGCTACTAGGGATATTTTAAATTTTAAACATTCTCACCCTCAACCTATGTGCTTTGAATATGCTTTGCAAGGACCTATAATATTTTAGCCAAGCCAACAATGCTGAATTATGCTTGCTACTAGGCTTTATAGAAATAATTACCTTCTCCTTTTGAATACATCCACGCAATTGTAATAGGAAGCTTTTTATGTGAAAATAAAATCTTGGTGCACACTTTATTGTTTTTCACAACACGAGACCACCTACATAAAAATACTTGTTCATATACCTAATAAAAAAGTGTCATAAGCTTATCAAAGGTAAGTGATTTCCACCACATGACATCACCATCTCTTAAACTTTTGAATAGTTGATCTCTCCACCTTTATGGAAACAATGACTTTTATGTCTTCGATGTATTCTTCAGTACTAGGACCATCATATTTTCTTGTAAAATGCATCTTGCTTGCTATAACTCAAAATAGAACTAGGGTTTTGAAGAAATAACTTACTTTTCAATGAACCTCCTTTGTGTGGCTAGGGTTTTGATCTGACAACTTTCAAATGACCACAACTCTCTCAATATTTATCAGAATCTCTATCATGACACAATCATGTGAACAAACCAATCCCTTGTATGCATATTATTTTTCCAAATATCCCTTAATAAAGGGATGAAGAAACTACATGACTCATACAATTCTAATCCAAAATGGGCACTAAAACAAAATAAACGATTTGCTTCATCTTTAACATCATTTTTTAGGATTTTTAAATCTCTTCAAATTTTCAAGTTCTTAACATTTTTTAATTTTTGTTAGTCTTAGAATCGACTTTTCCCTCAAGAATAACAATGAATTTTGCATCAACTTTTATGTCACAACAACTTGCATCGGATTTAGTGTCGAGTACCTCTCAACATCCCATTTAACATCAATGTTAAGCTTGATGTTAGCATTGAGGTCCATATGTTACTTTCATGTTAGTGACACATTTGGCCTCCTCTATAGCATTATATTTTACCTCTTAACTAGCATCGGATTTAACCTCTTTACTAGCATCAAAGTTAACCTCCTAAGTAGCATCTTATTTTGCTTCCCTGATAGCTTTGGTTTAGCCTCCTTACTAGTGTCAGATTTAGACTCTTTGTTGCCATCAAATTTAGAATTAGATTTAGCAATTGTGTTGGTGTTTGATTTAACCTCCTCTTTAGCATTGGATTTAGATTCCTCAATAACATTAATTTCAAAAACATTTTCATCCAAACATGGGATTAGAAACTGTGGTTATTATCATTGCAAATTGGAGCGCATTTAAAGATAATTTTTTTAATTCTAATGGGCCTTGTAAAGGGGTTGGAAGGTAAGTGTGGGATTTCAAGACAAGCACATGTTCGAACTCGGTAGAATCATGGTCAAAAGCCAATGCCACAAGAATATGTGTGTGTTGTGTGAAATGACAAAGTCAAGATGGGGTGTGAGGTGTTGTAAACGACACATATCCAAAGTGCATGATGAATTTGTCATCTCTAATTGAAAATGAAAAAGATGGAAGGAGGAAGTAGAAGTAGAATTTGAAGCTCAATTGTACGTTTGGAACATGCTCATTGCATCCACTCACTGGAAATAAAATAAGGGTGAAGAAAATGATTCTACAAAGTTCATGTTCAACTAAGGTATGCATTTTTTTAAACAAAATACAATCCCATTAATTAGTTTCGATAGTTTTTTATAAAAGAAAAAAACACTAGATACTAATCTTATTCTCTGTAAAAACTATGTATCAAAACTACAAGATCATACATCAAAATAAACCAGTATCAACAAAAACAAAGGAGGACCTCTCACTATGCAACAACATAAATATAAAATTCAAAATCTTAAAGAAATAGGCAACTTAAGGACTATACCATAATATCTATTAAAACATATACATCATATTTATAAAGAATAAAAAATTAATATATTTTTTTTCAAATTTACATTAATCATTTACCTGATTCTCTAATTATCAAAATATATATAATAATAATAATAATAAATTAACATTTAAAAAATATTTAAATTTATATTAATAATTTGCCTAATTATTTAGTTACCATAAAATATATATATTTAAAAAACATTGATACAATATCTATCCATTAGCATAACCACTTTATGGATCGATAGGTCACAAGTTAAGTGCTATGAACAAGTTATTTGTCTATACCTCAACTACCTCTTACCTTTTTTAGTTAAATGGGTTGTATCCATGCATGAGCTACTCAACTACGTATTATTTACACCAATATGTGTTTATATTTTAGAATCCATCTATGCTTTTCCTACATTAAAGGAGGATTGAACAAATGTATTGTTGACATTGATTTTATGGTCCTAGTTCAAAATTCAAAATAAACAATTATAAAAAAAAGAAATAAATAAAATAATTGGTAGTTGATGCATGGATAACTCATAGCTCATGCATGGATAGAGGTAGTGATAAACAACTAATTTAACTAAAAAATGTAACATGTAGCTGAGGCATAGACACCATGTGATTGCAACTAAACATGGATAATAAGTATCAGATAACTTGTTCATGACACTTAACTTGTGAGATTCATGACACTTGTCACTTATCGGTGTTCAACAACCACAAATTAAGTGGTTGTGCTAGTAATTGTTTATTTAGAATTTTGAAAGAAGACCATAGAATCAATCTCGACAATACACTTGTCCCATCCTCCTTCAATCTAGGAAAATCATAGATGGTAGTCCACCCCAAATTCTAAGATATAAACACCTATGTAATTATGAAAACAACCATACTCAAATTTAAATAAAAATAATATACGTAATATTTATACATCCAATTTAAAAAATTTAAAAGTGCCAAAGAGTGTCAAACTCTTATCAATTTCCAATATATATATATAATTTAATTAAAGATTAATATGTGTATGTAAAAGAGTGTCAAAACACTTGTTAATTTCCATACGACTAGTACAATCACTTAACTTGTGGCCCGAACATGAACATATTACAAGTTAAATGTCATGAACAATTTATATGTTACTTGTTCTCCTTGTAATCACATGTTTTCTATGCCTCACTATTCATGCATTGACTACAGTAATTTTTTATATTTCTTTTTTTATAATTGTTTATTTCGTATTTTGAAGGACTCCCATAAAATCAAGGTGGGAATACATTTGCCCCATCTTCCAATTCTAAAATATAAACACATATCCCCATCTTCCAATTCTAAGATATAAACACATATTGGTATAACTAAAGTAAATAAATACTTAATATATTTTTTTCTTTTATCAAATTTTAGTAATGAAATATATGAAAATTTTATCTTCTTATTATATTAATTTACATAAAACTAAACTATATATATATATAAAACTTTTTCTTTTCCTTTATCAAATTTTGGTAATGAGATACATCAAAATTTTATCTCTCTATTATTATTTTCTTCTCGATCATTATTATTCCACCTTATTAATTTCCATACTAATTTCCATACGACTAAAGTAAGTGGATACTTGATTTTTTTTCTCTTTTTCTTTTTTCAAATTTTGGTAATGAGATATATGAAATTTTATCTTCTCTATCATTATTCCACCGTTCAAGATGAGAGTTTGCAAAGCAGCGATATGAATATAAGAAAACAGCGGGAATGTCACGATAATATGTACATGAATATGAACGAAATATATGTTCATAGCCGAAACGATTTGATAGCCCGATCACATGCCTGGAAACCGGCGGCGGATTCATCCCCCTCTGAATCTTCAAATGTTGAAGTAATATCACTCCAAATTTGCCGTTTCCTGCCTAAGAATTTAAACAAATAATAATGGATCAATAAATAGTTACAAAGCTTAGATATCCCGATCCAGAAAGGTATTTGTGAGTAATACCGATGATTTCTGTGCAATTCATGGCCTGGATTTGTTCTGTGGGCCATTCGAAGAACGGAGTTCTTCTCTTTCCATGGTTTTTTCTCGGCGCGCTATATTTTGATGTCACCATCGACAGTAGAACAGGGTCCAAGTAGTCTTCTAGCCGTGCTATTCTATTGTCGTCAGATTTAGCATTTTCGGTGTTAATCCTCGCCAACTCCGGACTTCTCGCTGACAATTTCAAGTCGCTGTATAAAACCAAAGAAAATTGATAGAAATTTGAAAAAGAAGTCAGCCGATTCATACAGCTTGTGACATCAAAGGAGATGCATCAAATTCCGAATCGTTAGACAGTCTTGAGTCTATGCAATTTATTTTTGAAACTATAACCTGAAAAAATATCGCGTCGAATTTACTGCTCCTAGTTTTCACATATTTAAGATTTAAACACAGGACTTTAAATTTCACGAGTTATTTGAAGAAATGCCGTAAACACTTGCGACTAATTTTCACATGTTTAAGATTTAAACACAGGACTTTAAATTTCACAAGTTATTTGAAGAAATGCCGTAAACACTTGACACTAATTTTCACATATTTAAGATTTAAACACATGACTTTAAATTTCATGAGTTGTTTGAAGAAATGCCGTAAACACTTGCGAGACGCGTGATTATTGAAGAAAATAGCGCGAAATGCTTTCGATTTATAGTCAAGAATGGATGATTCTTGACGTCGATTTTCTTGGAGTTAAAGCGTAAAATTAAATGGACTTTCAGGTTTATTCTTTATTAAAGATCTAATTTAAAAGTACACATTTTCAACCTGCTGTAGAATAAACGAAAAAATAAAATCGAATTCAAGCTCATAAAGATCACAGCAGATTTTTAAGCTCTGAATTCTTAAACTCTTTAAGACAATATTGTTCTGAAATCACAATCTCCGAAAAGAGTCTTGAGACGAGTGATGTGTGCAGATGGAAGAAACCCTTACAACTCAGACTCCGAATTGATGACGATATTCGCCTTCAAATTTAATGGAATTTCAGGGTTCTTTGCTCTGAAACATTCAACTTAAAGTTTGTAGGTTCAAAATGACGCACAAAAGAAAAAAGAAAACAACTATCACGTCATGGAAAGTAGTAACATCAATTCCTAGACTCTCTTAAGGCAATATTATTGTTTAGAAAGCGCAATCTGCTAAAAAAATCCGGTCGAATTCACTCCTCATAATCTCCATATAGATTTAATATCTATAATAAATTTCACTAATTTAGAAGAAATATTTTAAACTCTCCCCAGGTGTGTGCTCTTTGAAGAAATAGCTGGAAATGCTTACTACTTAGAAACTACAAATCATTCGTGGCGAAAATTTACGTAGAGCTTCAACGTTAATGGAATTCCAGGCTCAATCTCCATTTGAATTAAAGATTTTAATTTACAAGTGTGAACCTGTGCTGCTGCTGCGAAGAAATTGGCTGAATGAGGCGTCTCTGGATGTCTTCAACCGAGGACAGGGGACTCCTTGATTGGCATTTTCTGCCGTCTCTGCTCTCTAATGACGACAACATTTCATTTCTAACCGACAGTCAACTTTGCCACGTAATTTATATGCTAAATTATCAGTCCAGTTAGGGTAAGCCAAAAGATACTAATTCTCCTCGCTTGCCTTTAACCTCTTTACTATGGAGATTGAAAAAAGATTTGATTTTAATCTATATATTATGTTTATTGGATGTATATTGGATGTATGTGTATTGGATGTAGTTAGGGTGGTTGTAAGGAATGATTGTTATCTTTCTCATCTAGGTTCAATTCTTGTAAATGACATGGTGCTTTTGTTGAGCCCTTATGTAATGCAATGATGGTTAGTGGATTATGTAATCTGGTCATACCTTGATTTTCCGGAATATTATGGTGGTATTAATGTTTTGATGTGTAATGGTGTTTGTGGATGATTCATTCCATCGACGATTTTGGGCGTATCGTTTTTATTTTTGGAGATTCCTTATTGGTGGATTCTTCTAGTTGGGAAGCGTTTGTGTTTATTGTTCTATGGTCTTTTCCTGTTGCGCCTTTGCATAGTCAGGAAGGTGCTCTAGTGTAGCGTCTTTTTTTGGGCGGCCTAAGTCCGAAGCAAGTATGAAAGCGAAGGAAGAGGCTATGGTGGAGCTGATGGCTCTAGTCGAGGGGCTTCGGGATGTGAAGGCCAATATAAGGGGACTCCAATCCACTATGAGCAAAGACCAATTTGCATCTGGAAGGTGCCTTGGTTGCAATTGTCCATGTTTCTATGTTGGATCATATTTTTGATGACTTGGAACACCGAGTCTTTGTTAAAGGCGCTTAGCCAGAAAAACTAACTATCACTTTGGATATTGACCACAATATGCTGGTGTTGATGCCCGGAAAAATCCTAGCATCAATAGTAGGGATTCTCCCCAATGAATAATCCCTATTAGATCACTCATTGTTTGGTATGGGGAATCCGTCTGGTTAACAGTCCGACTACCGTAGGTGTGTTTGTTTAATTATGTACTGGTTGCGGCCCGGCCCACCGTTTATATTTTATGTCTAAGAGTATGAATATGCAAGTGCTTCTAATCTAACTAATGCATTTAACCTATAATTGACAGACATAAACCACACAAGTCATGCGTAGGTTCTTACCTCCCGTCTTACCGCTTCTACCTTATCAATTAGCTGACTCTATTCCAAACTAACTAACTTATCCTTGCAAGGAGTGAATTTAAATAGGAGTAATAATCTAAAAATGCTCATACAAATCCAATAGATAGCTATTAAAATAAAGTATGCACATTCACAACATAAAATCACCAAAGATAGCTTTGATTATAATTAACACAATTTATTACTTTGTTGACACATAAACATTTTCATAGATAAAGAAATCATTCACTATCGTTGAAATAGTTCAAAAAAATCAGAAAGATCTCACAACATGAACATAAACAAAAGAAGAAATAGTTATGCTCTATCAGTCACAACTTTCCACGCAAACTCAGTGCAAGATTTTCCCAGCAAACAAGTCTTTCTTCATTAGCAACAAAATAGTTCTCTTACACAATGTATCTAGTCTCTAATTCACTAACAAAATTTCTTTCTCTAGTACCCCTTCCCCCTATTTATATTACAAGAGAATTTGTCTTGAATAAATTATCATTTCGGCTCCCTCTGCGTCCTTTGGCTTGCCAAATTTGGATCTTGTGTCTATCGTTTCTTCTGCGCACGGTCTTTTAACTCCCTTTGTGTCCTTTGGATTGCCCAATTTGTCTCTTGTGCCAACTGTTTGCTCTGCGCATAGCCTTTCAGATTCCACTGTGTCATGACTCATCACTTCGACTTCCTCTACATCTTTTGAATTGCCCACTTTTTCCTTTGTTCCTGCGCTTCTGCTCACAGCTTTTTAGCTTCCATGCATCCTGAGGAAACGACCAAAATCAATGTATAAGAATGACTCATTTCCCACATAATAATTCCAAACGAAGTGATAACGAGCATAACATAAATTGTAGAGATATGAACTTGTCAATATTGTTTACAAATCAGAAGATTGAAGCTTCCATAATCTTGTTTTTTGGCCTGAAAATGATAATTAACATAGAGGGGGAAGGTCGGGAAAAGCCCTAAAAATGGCCAAAAAATCATCGTTCCACAGTTGGAAAAAGGCTTAAAAAATGGCCAAAAACTCATCCTCCCACAATCCGCAATCCGCAATCCGCAATGCAGGCCTACGGGGGTGCGAGATTGTAGAATTGCGGGTGCCATTTTCCAACGTTCAAAATGCAATCCACAATCCGCAATCAGAACTGCGGGACGTGGAAAAGCGAGGTGCAGGAACACGGAAATGAGGATATGCGGAATGCGGAAATGTGAAATGCAATTCCAAAATCGGAAATGCAGTCAACAATACGCAATCCACAATCGGAAATGTGAGAACGTTGAGGTGTGGGGATGCAGAATGCAAAACAAAGGAATTGTGGGCATGCAGATTGCGAGAATGCGGGAGACCATTCAAAAAACCGAAAAATCAATCCACAATCGACAATCTGCAATAGGAACTGCGGAAAAGCGGGATTTCGGCATTGCGGAAGTGCGGGATTGCGGCATTGCGGAAGTGCAGAAAGTCGGGATTGCGGAATTGCGGGATAGCAGATACAATTTCAAACGATTGGAGATGCAATCCGCAATCCACAACCCAACAATGGACATGCGGAAATGCAGAAAAGGGATGATGCAGAACTCAAGAATGCGGAAGTGCGGAAATGCCTTTTCTTTTGTTATTTTTAAGAAAAACTAAGTGTTAGGGTAAGATGAAACAAACTCTGAGTAAGATCAAAAGAGGGGCCCTACAATTTTACAAAACTTTTGGGGATCAGGTTGCAACTGCAACAGCTGATTAGCTATCAGTCTAGGCCCACTAAAAATGTCGGTTCAAAGGCCATTGATGAAGAATCTATTCCCAAACTAGCTATCGCTATGGTGGAAATTTCATTGATGAAGAATCTATTCCCAAACTAGCTATCGCTATTGTGGAAATTTCAAGTTCTTAGGATTCGTGTGAAAAAAATCAAAATAAATAATGTTTTAGAGTGGTCTCTATTTTGGTTTTTATTTGTTCATAGTTTGTTTATGTGCCTTTTTGCTTGAGCAATATGTTAGGGTCTATAATAGTCTAGTTGTTTATATGTAATTATTGCAGCACTCTCGAAACTGAAAGCTATTGAGGAGTTGCACAATATATCTCTTTTGAATTGTTTTTAATGGATATTCTGATTTTTTTTTACTTTCTAATTCTTTCAATAGCTCTTTAATATAAAAATTTGCTCATCTATATCATAATATTTTATGTTTAATGCATTAGGTACATATTAATTGCCTTATAAAAACTAGGCTTTTCCATAATTTAAAACATATTACTCATAATTAAACATGATTCCTTGTAATGTGAATGCATTAGATTCTATATTGCGTTAACATAAGTCATTGTAACTATAACGAATGAACTTAAAAAGGAATTTATGAGCATTCTTATTTAGATCATAAACTTTTTCCATATTAATATATGACTTAGGATTTGGATGAGTCTTTTCATGCTCCGTGTACATGAATGAGACATCAAACCACCACTCATGCCAAGCTCAAGTTAGGCTCTTATATTGCCACCAACTTACATTGTTGCAATGTAAGTATGTACATCTTCCCATGTAAGTATGTGTTTCTTTTACTTCTCAAGGAGATATTTTGAACCAGGGTTTATGTACCTCTATGACTATGGTTACTATATAAATGTGTGGTGTCTATTTAATGTAATAACTCTTACTAATTTAGTCATTAAATAAGGGTCACTAGAGGTTATCACTAGGGTTAGGGCATAAGTCTATAAATAAATAGGGAAACTCACAGTGGATTGTGTTCAATCTTGTTTTTAGTATGCTGGATTGTGTTCAATCTTGTTTTTAGTATGCTTTGGAATTAGGATGTTAATCCCTCGAAATGGCTATAAGAGTGTCACTTCTCTTGAATAAGGTGGTTAATATAATTGATTTTGATACTCCATTACGACGAATCATCACAATTTCCATGATATAGACAATTGCATATGGTTAAGGGTAGATGCAAGAACATAATATATTTGATATGAACACTCTCCCAAAAATATACATCACTTTTCCTTGAAGTTTGAAGAAAAAATTATCCTAACATTCGGAAATGATGCAACTATAACAAACTTCCTTGGAATGACTAGAAAGAGTGTTGGCCACTTGCAAACTTCCTTGCAAGACACATGCCTTAACATGGAGATGTGTCAACCTCAAACTCATTGGGTATAAAGGTCTATGAATGCTATCTATACATTCCAAACATGCTTATCTTCTTTGTGCAATTTGAAAATCCATCTGCAATGGTGCAAGACATAAAAAAAATGAGATTTTTTTTCATACAAACCAACCTCTATAAACCATAATCAACAATGATATCCAAATGAACCTAATTTTTATCACAACCATAAACAAATTTAAATGGATATTATGACTCATCCACGACCCTACAACCTAGAGTGGATGAATGACATACAACAATTGCACATTATGTGCCAATATTAATTAGAACATTTGAGTAAGCCTATGCATAATGAAGTTCTTAATGATGTAGCAGTGTTCAACATCGCTAATAACATATATGGCCAACCATATATTTGGGAGAGACATGGGTAGAACCGCACAAGACTATGCAATGTTTATGCATGGGTCCAACTATAATAATACCAAACTATAAACTAAAACATGATAGATATATCAAGAAATGCTAAAGAAATATTTTACTCAACCCTGTTATTGTTTAGACACAACAACTTGGGCCTGGTATTTAAACCAATGGGATTTCTATTTAAGTGGGTAGGTATGATTTGAGTGCAACCATGGGTATTTGATGCATAGTATCACGTAATAGAGAAAGTGTCCATCTCTTACATCATAACGACCTCAAACTAGGCCACTCATGATGCAGGAGCATCAATGTCGAGTCAGCAATGTGATTGCATGTTCACATGTCATGGCTAGCATGAGGACGAGCTGTCCTGAAGTGGGAGAAAGTCTGTTATTAAGTATTTTGAATAATTACAAATATGTAACCGAATAGTATGTTGTCAATTTTTTAGGAGATAGAACGTAGTGGCAATTTGATACTCCCTGCGTGGAGATCAAGCCACTTAGGCTAGTTTGTTGAATAATGATAGTGACACATTCAGTGATGGAGGAGAATCTGTTAGTTAGTTTGTTCAACCATTTGGTTTTGGGAATGGGTGAATGGATAAAAGAGGGGAGAATAGGAGTCAGTGGGGGGTTTGGCTCAGGGATTAAGAGAGAGCTCTGCGTAAGAAAGAGTCGGTGGGATATTTTCCTGCACACTAGAGGAAAATACGACTGTATAGATGTTTTTTTTGCTTTCACCTAATGAAATCAACAAGTTCTGTGTTATAATGGTGTTACTATGAATTTGAATGGGAGATCAGCCTAGATTCTATCAGGTAGAGCTGTTTGCGAATGTTTACCTGATGTCTGTGTGAATTAATCTTTGTGTTTGTGTTTGTATGAACAGTAAGAACATCCAAGTCCTTTGTAAAAAGGCCATTAATTCGTAGCAGAGATAATTTCTTGTCATCCTTAGTTCTCATTAGATCTGGACGAAGATCAAGCTGGATTGATCAATTATCTGATCAACCAACGAAGAAATCATAGAGTGCAGTTGAAGCAGCAAAACAGAGGTTAGATGACTCAGATCCAAGCGGAAAGGAAGATCGATGGCGGGGAAACATCGATCAAGTGAATGTGCATCGGAGTTAGCGTCTCTGCAAGCCAAGCTGAAGTATTCCGCATTGATCATAGATCAACGGACGAGATCCTATCCGCCAAAGATCGACGGTCGATATCGCGTTCCGCAGGAGGAAGGAGCTCGAGCGTTAATGGTGAGAGTTGCGGAAACCATATTGTGGAAGAGTTTTGCGGAAAGTTCTTTCAAGAAAGCACGAAAGTTGCACCCACAATCCGCAAACCGCAGAAAGGAGCGTGAGGAAAGGAAGTTACAGAAGTCGCGTTGCAGGAAGGCGGTTGTGGAAGGATCATTACGAAAGGTCAGTTCTGACAGTCAAAAGGTTGCAGAAAGCCCAGTTTGGAGAGAAGGGACACCATAGAGAAGGACCTAGCTGGTTTTTAGCTAAGTCTAGTGGTTCAATTTCAGGAATCACCCTATTTCCTGAGAAGGTGTGGGTTGGACGGGCTGTGGTCATTCCCGTCGGCACCAATTTTGGTATCAGAGCAGGATTTTGCTGGCACGACAGAAGAAAGACATGGTGGTACGTGTAGGCTGAGCAAGAGGCCGCGAAAAAGGAATACCAGCAACAAATGCAGATGTCATGGAGAAAATGAGAGAAATGCGAGCACATATGGAAGCTGTGGAGATGGGTAGACGAAGAGATCCAGAAGCAAAGGATGTGAGTGAACCTGATGAAGAGGAACAAGGAGAAGAAGCAACACCCATGCGAGAGACACCTGAGTTAAGATACTTTCGGTCAATTCTTGGAGCAACGTCAAGACCAAAACCTGAGTTACCGACCTATGAGGGAATCCTCACTACTGAACACCTCATTGATTGGATCAGTGAGCTAGACAAGTACTTTGAGTATGATGAAATTGAGGAGAACAAGAAGGTCAGATTGGCAGTGACAAGGTTGAAAGGACATGAATCCCTGTGGTGGGATAGTGTGCAAGCTGAAAGGAGAAGGAAGAACAAGCCATTGATAAAGAGCTGGGATAGGGTGGTAGCTGAGATGAGAGCCAAGTTCTTTCCCAAGGATTACCAACTAATTTTGTACTGGCAGATGTAGAATCTTTGGCAAATATTACTGACTGTAAGAGAGTATACTGAATAATTCTACAAAGTGAACCTAAGGGCAGGTTATGTGGAAGAATTGGCAGAGAAGGATGCTAGATATGTCAATGGTCTCAGGATGGAGATTTAGGATGAGATCAGCATGATATCACCAAGAACCAGGGAAGAGGCATACCAATGTGCCTTGAGAGCAGAAAAAAAGTTATTGAGAAAGCAGAGTTTCAATAGGGGCATAGGTTCAACCCAAGGAAGGGGGAAAACAACTGGAAGAGGAAGGTTTGCATCCCAAAGAGGAAGATCCAATAACTTAAACCTGCAGGAGCACCAAGGTAGAGGAGATGACCCAAGAGGGAGAAGACCTTACCAAGGGGGGTAGAGGTAGAGGAAGAGGCAGAGAAGCTATCTACAGATCTTACAAGTGTAACAAATTGGGGCATAGATCCTTTGAATCTCCAGAGAAATAAAACATAGGACAAAGAGGAGCCTATGTAGCTCAGAATGAGCAACAGCAAGAGTAGATGACAGTGGCTGAGAATATGCCAGAGAATGGAGAGTCTTTGATGATGAACAAAGTCTTATTAAAACCTGAAAAGGAGGAAGTGGAACCGGCTCAAAGGAAGGCTTTATTCAAGACCATGTGTAAAATCAGAGGGAAGTGTTGCAAGATGGTGATTGACAGTGGGAGCACTGACAATCTTGTTTCCACAGAGATGGTGGAGAAATTGAGTCTGAAAAGGACCAAACACCCTGTTCCATACAAAGTATCCTGGCTGCATAAGGGACATCAAATCCTGGTAAGTGAAGAATGTGAAATTGATTTTCAAGTAGGCACATATAAGGACAATATTGTATGTGATGTTATGCCCATGGATGTTTGGCATATTCTTCTAGGGAGACCATGGCAATTTGAAAAAAGGGTAGTGCATGATGGTAGGAGTAATTGCCATAGTTTCGTGCAAGATGGGATAAAACATATTCTTCATCCTTTGCAAGGAGAGAGTTCAACAGAGCAGCAAGCATCTAAGGTCCTGAAGTTGATAGGGAAAGAGTATTTGTAGCAAATTGATGAGAGAGAATTGAACTATGTTGTGGTATGTAAACCTAGAGTGGTAACAATGAAGACCAATATTACAGACCTACTTGAGGAGATTCAGGAGATGCTAGGAGAGTTTAGTGACATCGTGGTAGATGATTTTCCCAATGAGTTAACACCAAAGAGGGATATAAGTCACCATATTGATTTTATTCCTGGAGCAAGCTTACTAAACAAGGCAGCATACAGGTTGACACCTCAAGAGAATGAAGAAGTTAGAAAGCAAGTACACGAATTGTTAGACAAGGGGTTGGTTCAGAAAAGTCTGAGTCCATGTGCAGTACCAACACTACTTACCCCAAAGAAGGATGGTGAATGGAGGATGTGCACTGACTCTAGAGATATCAACAAGATTACCATCAGATACATGTTTCCATTACCCAGGATGGATGACATGATGGATTGCCTGAGTGGGGAAACATGTTTTTCAAAATTAGACTTGAAGAGTGGATACCATCAGATCAGGATTCGAGAAAGAGATGAGTGGAAGACAACCTTTAAGACCAATGATGGGTTGTATGAGTGGTTGGTTATGCCATTCATACTGTCCAATGCACCAAGTACTTTCATGAGATTAAAGAATGAAGTCTTGAGAGATTTCATAGGTAAGTTTGTGATAGTTTACCTTGATGATATTCTGATTTTCAGTCAAACAAAAAAAGAACACCTGAAGCATCTAAGATGTGTCTTGGAAAAATTACAAAAGGAAAATTTGTTGGTGAATGTGAAGAAATGTACATTCATGAAATCAGAACTAGTGTATTTGGGTTTTGTTATCTCAAGAGATGGATTGAAAATGGATCCGGAAAAGGTGCAAGCAATCATTGATTGGCCTTCACCTCAGAGCATATTTGAGGTAAGAAGTTTCCATGGATTGGAAAGTTTTTACAGAAAGTTTATAAATAATTTCAGTGGTATTTGTTCATCTATCATTGAAACAATTAGAAAGGACAAACAACCATTTAAATGGACAGCACAGGCTGAAAGAAGCTTTCAGTTTTTGAAGAAGAAGATTACTGAGCAACCAGTACTAAAATTACCATATTTCAAACATCCTTCCCAAGTGAAATGTGATGCCAGTGGAGTAGCAATTGGAGCTGTACTCAGTCAGGAAGACAGACCTATAACATATTTCAGCGAGAATTTGAATGATTCCAAACAAAAGTATTCATCTTATGACAAGGAATTCTATGCTATTATCCAATCACTGAAGCATTGGAGACATTATCTGATGCCTAGGGAGTTTGTTTTGTTTTCTGATAATCATGCAACAACCTAAATTGAATCAGAAGCATGTCAAGTGGGTTGAGTTCATGCAAAACTTTACCTTCGTGATAAAGCACATCAATGGGCAATGAAATCGAGTAGTTGATGCCTTAAGTAGAATACAATTGGTTGTGCAAGAAAATAAGATCCAAGTCTTGGGATTTGAGCACTTAAGAGGTTTGTATGAGACTGACATTGATTTTCATGATGCATATAGAGTTTGTAGGAATGTTGTGGAGGTAGACAGAGAGCCATGGATGGAGTATATGTTGCAAGATGGTTTACTCTTTAAAAACAATAAACTTTGTATTCCCAAATGTTCCATGAGGGAGAATTTGATACAGGAGAAACATAATGGAGGGATGGCATGTCACTTTGGAAGTGATAAAACCTTTGGATAGTTGAGCCATTTCTATTTTTGGCCAAAGATGAGGTCTAAAGTTGAGAAATTTGTGAGCAGATGTAGGATATGCCAACATGCAAAGGGAAGAAGCCAAAACACATGCTTATACACACCATTTCCTATTCCAACTAGGCCTTGGGATTATGTGAGTATAGATTTCATTTTGGGTTTGACAAAAACTCAGAAGGGAAATGATTTTGTTTTTGTAGTTGTGGATAGATTTACTAAGATGGCACATTTCATTCCATGTTATAAGACTAGTGATGCCACACACATTGCTAACTTGTTTTTCATTGAAGTTGTGAAGCTACATGGTTTACCTAAGAGCATTGTATCTGACAAAGATGTAAAGTTCACAGGTCATTTCTGGAGGACCTTGTGGAAGAAGTTGGGAACCGAGCTGAACTTTAGTTCAACATATCATCCACAGTTTGATGGCCAGACTAAGGTGGTGAATAGAAGTCTGGGTAACATGTTGAGAAGTCTAATTGGAGAAAATCCAAAGCAATGGGATAAAGTGCTAGCTCAAGTAGAATTTGCATATAATAACTCACCAAACCGAAGTACCAGAATGAGTCCATTCCAAATTCTGTATGGAATGCATCTAAGAGGGGTGTGTGAACTTCGTGATTTGGGTCAAATGGAGAAGAGAAGTGCAGATGGAGAATATTTTGTGACAAGGATTCGTGAGCTACAGGAGCAAGTTAAAGCAAGGTTGCAGCAGAGTAACAATAGTTACAAAACCATAGCATATTCCAAGAGAAGGGAGAAAAACTATGAGGTAGGAAATTTGGTTTTAGCACATATGAAGAAAGAGAGATTTCCAAAGGGAGAGTACAACAAGTTGAAAATGAAGAAGATTGGACCCTGTAGAATACTCAAAAAAATTTCAGCCAATGCCTATGAACCGGAAATGCCAACAGGGATTGGTATATCACCTATTTTTAATGTTGCAGACCTATATACTTATGTGGCTGATGATACAAGACAAATTCCAGAAGACAAGGATCCTATGGAAGATTTTCAATGGTTGAAGCAAATGCCTATGGCCCAGCCTTCAGAAACTGAGTCTATCTTAGATGCTAGAGTGGCAAAGAGTACCAGACAGAGAAACTACTTGGAATACTTGATCAAATGGGAAGGACATCCTGTAGAAGATTCTACATGGATGAGTGCTGAAGAATTGGAGACAAAGGGTTTCTCAGTAGCTGATTTACTGAATAGGGGTTCAGAATTTTTAACCTTGGGACTCTAATGTAGGTGCAACAATGCTGAGTCAACAATGTGATTGCGTGTTCACATGTTGTGGCTAGAATGAGGATGAGTTGTCCTGAAGTGGGAGAAAGTATGTTATTAAGTATTTTGAATAATTACAAATATGTAACCGAATAGTATGTTGTCAGTTTTTGAGGAGATAGAATGTAGTGGCAATTTGATACTCCCTACGTGGAGATCAAGCCAGTTAGCTAGTTTGTTGAATAATGATAGTGACTCCTTCAGTGATGGAGGAGAATATATTAGTTAGTTTGTTCAGCCATTCGGTTTTGGGAATGGGCGAATGGATAAAAGAGGGGAGAATAGGAATCAGTAGGGGGTTCGGCTCAGGGAGCAAGAGAGAGCTCTTCGTAATAAAGAGTCGGTGGGATATTTTCCTGCACATTAGAGGAAATACGACTGTATAGATTTTTTTTTTGCTTTCACCTAATAAAATCAGCAAGTTCTGTGTGTTAATGGTGTTATTGTGCATTTGAATGGGAGATAAGCCTAAATTCTATCAGGTAGAGCTGTGTGCGAATGTTAACCTGATGTTTGTGTGAATGAATCTTTGTCTTTGTGTTTGTATGAACAATAAGAACATCCAAGTCCTTTGTAAGTAGACCATTAATTCGTAGCAGAGATAATTTCTTGTCATCCTTAGCTCTCATCAAATCTGGATGAAGATCAAGCTGGATTGATTGATTCTCTGATCAACCAACGAAGAAATCGTAGAGCGCACTTGAAGCGAAAAAATAGAGGTTGGACGACTCAAATCCAAGCCAAAAGGAAGATCGATGATGGGGAAACATCGATCAAGTGAACGTGCACCAGAGTTAGCATCTTCGCAATCCAAGGTGAAGTATTCTGCATTGATCATAGATCAACAGAAGAGATCCCATCCGCCAAAAATCGACGATCGATATCGCATTCTGCAGGAGGAAGGAGCTCGAGCGTTAACAACGAGAGTTGCGGAAACCATATTGCAGAAAATTTTTGCGGAAAGTTCTTTCAAGAAAGCACGGAAGGTGCACCCACAATCTGCAATCCACAAGTTGCGGAAAGGTGCGTGCGAAAAGGAAGTTGCAGAAGTCGCGTTGCAGGAAGGTGACTGCGGAATGATCATTGCAGAAGGCATTGTAATTGCGGAAGGAAGGTGTTTCCATAAGATTGTTGCGGAAGGTAATTTCTGACTGTCAGAAGGTTGCGGAAAGCCCAGTTTGAAGAGAAGGGCCTCCATTGAGAAGGACCTAGCTGGTTTTCAGCTAAGTCTAGTGGTTCGATTTCAAGAATCACCCTATTTCCTAGGAAGGTGCGGGTTGGACGGGCTTTGGTCATTCCCGCCGGCACCAACTCATGATCATTAATTCCTCTTATGAGGCTAAGGTTTATTTCCCCTAACAAGGTCTAAGAAGAAACACCCTTCAAATTCTCTCATCATTATTGGTGGGCATGGTAAGAACAACACGCTTTTAGGGTTTGGAGCATTGATCCAAAACCTCAATAACATTTTTGTGCAGATGTATCCATCCATGGCAAGTTCTAAAGACTACACATGCACTTTAGCATGTTACATTCACTTCAAACATTTCATCTTCCCTAGTACATTGCATGCCCACTACAAAATTTTGTGATCGACAACACATGTGCACCACCAACAACACATGGTGCACCAAGAAGACCAATAATCACCTCATTAAGAGTTATAGAACCAATCAACAATCACCCCATCAATAGTTAAGGAACCAATATTTAGTTAACAAATGTATGAAAATTCTTATTGTTGAATGGTATTACTATGTATATTATGTATGCTACCACTACTATAATAGGCCTTTTAGCAACCTTTTTTGCATCCTCTTATGCACAAATTGGAAAAATGGATGCATGATGGTATTTCTGATGTCTTTAATTTGCATTATTTTTTGCACAATTTTATTCGAATTAGTGTCTTATTTGTGCCCATATTTTTTTTATCCATGTGTCTCCTTTTGCATTTTTTTATTAATCTTAGTGTTGTTATAGTGCCATTGTAGTGTCATCTCCCATGTTTTATTGTGTACTTAGTTGTTCATTTTTACATAGGGAACATGGATTAAGGATCGAGGTTCAAGCATAACTATTAGGGTTTGGTATGTAAGGTAAGTTAGGTGGGTAAGTAGGGTAGGTTAGATTGGTTTTGTAAGAGGGTTAGGTTAGGTAAGTTAGGTTGGTTGGGTTACTGGATTAGGTTTGTGGGCTAGGTGGGATAATGGGCTAGGTAGATTAGGAGTTAGTGGGTTAGGTTTGTGGGCGAGGTAGATTGGGAGTTAGGGGGTAGGTTAGGTAGGTTAGGCATATTAGTGGGGTTAGTGTTACATAGGTTAATGGAGTAGGTTAGGTGGGTTAGGTTGATTAGCTTTAGGTATCTTTTGGAATAGTAATTTATGTGGGTTATGCGAGTTATGTGGCTTGGGTAGCTTAGGTTCTAAGTCTTATGTGGGCTACATGTGTTAGGTAAAATAATGGGTTAGGATAACCTATGACGGTTAGTGAGGTGATAGGTTAGCTAGGTTAGTGGGTATGTTAGGGGTTAGGTAAGTTTGTATATTATTTGGGTTAGGTAAGTTAGGGATTAGGTGGATAAGGTAGGTTAGTGGGTTAGGTATGTTGGCTGCATTAACTGGGGTAGGTTAGGTACGTAAGAAAGGTTAGTGAAGTAGGGTAGATGAGTTATATGGGTAGATTATGCATGTTAGATGGTGTTAGGAAGGTTTGGGGGGTTAAAAAAATTGGTTTATGGCATAGTGGATTTGCGGGGTAAGCAGGTTTGATGTAACAAATGGGTTAGGATAGTAATTTCATTAGTTTAGGTTTATGGGTTAGGTGGGTAAGTAGGTTGGGTTAGATAGATTATACAAGTTAGTGGGGTGTATTGGGTAGGTTAGTGGTTTATGTAAGTAAGGGTGTTAGTGAGGCAATTTAGAAATTTTAAGTGGGTTAATGGGTTAGGTGGGTTAGGTGGGTTGAATTTAGTAACTTTAGGCATAGTAGGTTAGGTGGGTTAGTAGGTTGGGAGGATTACATAGGTTAGTGAGGCAAGTGGGTTAGGTAGGCTAGTGGGTTAGGTGGGTTAATGGGGTGTGTTAGTGGTATATATGGGTTAGGTTAATGGGCTAGGTGGGTAGGTTAGGTATATTAGTTTATAAGTGTGTTACCACCCTAGATTATATCCTACTAACTCATATTGAGCCTAGCATTTAGACACTATCATGATAACATCCCTAACCACTAATTGACGACTAGACCCTTAAACCCTTATCCCACTAATCCTTGTTAGTTTTGACCACCACCATAAAATTGATCTTAAATAAAATGAAATCAACCGCAAATCCACTACATTATTAAAAGAAACAAAGAGATAAGGAAAGTTATTTTAATTTTATATTGATTAGTAGTGTACACATTAATACAAAATGAAAGAATTATTCACAATGGCCACATTAAGCAACACAGATTAAGTGTGAAAACCCAATATCCACAAGACAATTTATTTAATTAAGAAAAATTATGAACATATTAGAATCTTTGTCCTATCAATGTACTTTAATTAGATTGCACGCATTTATTTCAACACCTACATCATATCATCCTCTTCTTGATCCAATGTAAACAATTGTTACATGTAACTTCCCAAAATCCCTTTTTTCTCTATGATATAAGAAAACCTACTCAGAATGTTTTGTAAAAAATATATGGTTGAAAAATTTTCATTGGCAAATCTCAACATATGTCAAAATCATATAAGTTATTGTCTTGACCACATCTAAAATATCTCTTATAAAAAATGATAAACCGTTGCATTTGAAAATCACACATTTGAAGGACCAATAGTCCAATTCAATAACATCTGAAGGTTTCCAACATATTTAGGATGGCCATAAATTTGGTTTCTATATGTTGAACTTACACAACTTGTTTGATCAAATGCTTTCAACTCTTCATTACTACAATTTTGTTCTCCATGAACCACAATGCACACTTAGAATCATGGCCATATGCCCATGTTACATGATATATCCTTACCTTTAGGTTTAGACAAGAATATACTAAATGTGCATAAGATCCAATAAATGTGCTATTAAAAATTCTTCTCAACATGGGCGATTGTAAATTTTGAATTCCCATTCATGCATATTGGCATGAGATCTATGTGAATCTTAATGTCATTTATATGTTTATGAGTTCCAATTTCACCATTCAACATTTCCTCCCAAATATCATACTTATATTGTTGAATCATTTTTCCACAATATATTAGTGTCATGCTACTAGGAAGGCGTCTTTACATGACCATTAAACTTTATATCAATTTGATGAAAATGACATGCCACATATAAAAACTTTGTATATCCTTCATAGAAACAATTATGCAAATAAGTGTAACACCTTGAACAATTATCCTCACCACAATGTAGTGTAACACCTTGAACAATTATCCTCACCACAATGTTGACAAGAAAATAATCATTTTTCATAAATCCTGAACCACAATATTGAGAAAATGATATACAAAAATGATTATACCATATGTTTTGGTTTATAGATTAATATATTAAAAAGATTTGAATTATTTATACACCTAAGCATTCTCCTTGAAGGCATGGAAAGGGAAAGAGATAGATGATTCAACAAATTACACCATACATCACAAATGACCTTTCAAGTATAGGTTATGAAATACCATACATTTGAATTCCATCCATAGCCACAACATATCCTCTATCAATTATTCCAAATACCATCCATAGCCACAACATATCCTCTATCAATTATTCCAAATAAACATTTATATAATTGATTTGATGCTTTATAACAACAACAAGACCGAACGTCAACTGTAAAACCATCCCACGAGGGATATTATAATGAATTAATAGAATAGGCCAAATTAAGCGCTAGTTTTTTAGTTTGAAAAGAGATTGGATTCACTCTCTCCCTTACACTTTGTATTTCACTCGTACAAATTCGATGCCATGTATTCTTTATGTCCTAAATTGGCTTGGAAACGAAGAGAATGCAAAACACTCCTAGCTGACTCCTATTGTTTACATGTCAATCCATATAATTAAAATATTTGCAACGAAATATTTGTTGCAAACTTGGAATTATGGAAATCGGAACATGTGAAACCTTTACTTTGGAAATATATACTTATCTTTATATTTTCCTCTACGGAGAATACATGATCCTTACATGCATAATATACTTTGTATTATGTTGAATTAAACTTTAATATTAAGCGGAAATAATTTTCAAATTAGAGGAATTTTGAAGTCTAAAAAGGATTTTTTTAAGGAAAATAATAAAATAAGATTTATGAATTATTTAAGAAATTTATTTTTATTTTTTCTCTCTCGTATTTTCAATTTATCTTTTTATATGTTTACTTAAATTTTGAGTTTGAGCACTTGTTATTTTCAACTTATCTCCTTGTAGGTTTACTTAAATTTCAAGTGTGAGCACTAGTTGGATGTCCACTTAGCATATTGATGATAGACTTTCGTTTGTTTTTTTATGTAATTAAAGTCTTTTCTTGTTGGAGTCTGTGAAAACTATCTCTAGTGAGTACTCGTTAAATGTTGAATTTAACCACATCCAATGTGTGTTCACACTTGAAATTTGAGTAAACCTACACAGAGATAAGTTAAAACTACTAGAGAATAATAAAGTAATTTTTTTTATTTTCCTCCAAAGCTATTTACCCTTATGGTTAACATCATCATCTTGAATCCTTTTGATTTTTATAAAGTTGATTTTGACAATACATTTTTTTTTAAAGTATATTTTTTACCTTAAAATTCCTCTTATAAGATAATGAAATACAACCACCACTTCAATAAAAATGAAATACCAATAATAATAACATAAAATAAGCAATAAACAGTGCACACATAATGTCCAAAAAAACACTAGAAACTTGTCAATTTTATAAATATATATATAAAAGATCAAGGAAAACACTTATTTTTAGCTATGAAAAAATAAACACCCTTATCCCTAACTAAATACTTTAACCACTAAATAAGTCATTTTATAATATTAAAATAACAATTTTACAATATACTCCCGGATGCAGGTGACAGCTTCGGTCACGTGACACTCGAGCCCAGACATGAGACACCTGGTCACAGGCTCACGACACACAGCTTGGATGAGGTCAGCCATGTGACGTCAAGTTGTTGGGCTCTTTAATTCCCCTGCCCCCGACGTCGCCTCATCCTACCTAGAAACATTTCACATAGATCTCCAACGTGCGAAGATCAGGATGCAAGGTTCACGCTACTATGTTTTGTCATGGCCCTCTGCACTGCGCATTTGCACTCACCTGGTTCTGCTCCAGGATCCTTGTGCTCTAGTTCTCCTCACGCTCTCGCTTACCTGCACCTGTAACACCGTCTCATTGGCTCCCATGGGCAAGCCAAAGGGTACCAAGACCAAGAGCAAGCAGAAAGATGCACCTCTAGAGACAAGTCACACCAGGCAAGGCTACGGTGTTGTTCAGTATCCATTCTAGTCCATTTACTAATTGATAACTAGGAGGCTAGGATAATTGCGGACATTTTGGCTAACAGGAATCAGGAGAAGACCTGGGACCCCTATTGGCTTGTAAAGAACATGTTAGGCCAGCTTATGGAGGACATGCAGACTAATTGGACCTCTGCTCGCCACGCCACCCAAACTCTGCGGGCTACTCTGCCAAATTTGGAGGCCACCCTTGGCACCCTGGAACACATGCTCAGTTGGGACTCCTCTGCTCCCACTCATACCTTCGGCCGCGACATTCGTCCTGAGAACATTACGCCTAGTGCCACCTCGTCTGCTGTCAGACCTGAAGCCACCCTTGGAACTCTGGCCACTCCTCTTGGCATGGATAAGTCTAACCCAGGGGGCAGCATGTCGGTTTTGACACGCAATAGGGACCTTCTGAAGGGAAAGGAGCAACAACACACCTCCTTTCCCATCCCCTCCACCTTAGGTCCAATACTAGCCAAGCGAACTCGCAATGAGCCAACTGGTCTCGTTCCTGTCATGCCCTGGAAGACCACGCCCTTACCGGTCAAGCTCCCTGCTCAGGTCACTCGTCCATCTGCGAAGACCACTCTGCCTCCCGTGAGAGCTACGTCGACACCTGGGATTGCTGCTTCGACACCTAGGATTGCTACTTCAACACCTAGGAATGCTGCTCCAACACCTGCAAGCAATTGGAAGGACATGGATTTCTACAGCTGCCCAATTCTGGAGGAGACACCTTATGATGCAGAAGGCCCCTCTGCAACTGGTTGAGGAGGTTCTTCTGATGTCTCTCTCTTACTTTTTGTCTATTTTGGTTCTGCTTATGACTGTCAGTTTTATGTATGCCTCTATGGCCATGACTACTCCTCGTATTCACCCTGGTTTCCCTACAATAGGTAGGGTTTTTTTGTATAGTTTTATTTTGAATCGCCACAACTCTGCTGATATCTATAGCTGGCACCTTTGGATAAGACCACCACTGAATGTAATCTCTATTGTATTTTTATTAACTTAATATAAATTCGCAACTTTACAACAAAAAAACAATTTTACAATATAAACCCTTATCCCTAACTAAATACTTTAACCACTAAATAAATCATTTTATAATATTAAAATAGCAATTTTACAATATAAACCCTTATCCCTCACTAAATACTTTAACCACTAAATAAATCATTTTATAATACTAAAATAGCAATTTTACAATATAACATTATCACAAAAACATAAACCTATAAATAAAATCGTTGATATTTATAAAACCTAAAACTTAATATGAGAATATTATAGTTCGATACACATCATTATATAATGGCCATAAAAATATACTATATTTTAGTAATTGCTTAACTTTTGATGTTGTAATAAAAAAATGTTAAACATAATATAAATTCTTATATAATCAATTTACATAATAATTGATAAATCACCTGTATACCTATTCTCTAAGTATGAGTATTATGAGTTCTAATTGCCATTACCCTTTTATATGAGTATTATGAGTTCTAATTGCCATTACCCTTTTATATAGTAGAAAAAAAATTGAAATGGAATGAATAAATACCATTAAATTGATAATGGACATGGTTTCATTGACTTATAAGTGATATTATGAATATTTCACTATGTATTTGGATATAAAACATATAAAATTTGAATTATTTTAAATTTTATATTATTATGTATATTTATAATGTGTGTTTATTTACATTTTTTTGTTTTGTTAAGTTGTTCGTGTCATTATATTACTATATCAATAAAAAAGATATATAGTTTTTATAGGTTTTGGTGGTTGGTTTACCGGTAAGGAAACTAAATCAATCACAAAAAAAGAACTTGTCACGTAATTAAGACATACGGTAATGATCTTTATCAAAAATTTCCAAGTATATGCTAGTCTATCCACGATGCCAACCTTAGAGATTTATAGATTAAACCTAATTGAAATAAAAAGGAAGAACATATTCATCATAAAAAATAATCACAATGGGCACCTTGGGCTCAGAGGGAGACTCGCTTTGCTGCCTAGAGGGAGAGAGCTCCTTGAAAACCATACCAATGGTCACCTTTGTTAGAACATTCAATCTTTGCCCAAAATTGTGTAATAGCTTTGGAGACGAGATGAAGCTTGGTGTCCACTCTACAAATTTTCTCGAGTCTTGTCAAGCTGCAACTTCCTCTCCTTCTTACTATCCATCAATTCCTTGCTAGGAAAAGCCTTCACATACCAATAAAGAGCTACAATCTTGGCATACTTGGTTTCTAACGTCCCCTTCACTCAATCCGACCAGTAAAGGGGACATTAACTAAATGCGGGATTCTAAATTTCACCCCATATCCATATTACATATTCATACTATTGAGAAATACGTGTGCAGATGCATAATAAAAATACACAACAGAAATAAAATACATCCACACACACAACTCATGCATTTACAAGCATAATCATTACAGGCATCAATTAAAACACTACAGATTCAAATATAAAATAATACTTATCTTTAAACAAAGAAGATCCAAACAACTAGATGTGTAAGAGCGATTTTCGACCCAACCCTAGGACTTTGTCCAACATATACTATTTCTGTAAAGAGTCCACCCCCAAGCTGGGCTATGAGGCCACCATGGTGAAGGAAACACCTACAGGTTTCCCTCTCCCTCAACCCACAACCCGGTCTTCTATCTATGCTTAGCCAAAAGCTCATCCAGATCTCTATATGGATCTCACTAAGCCATCACATCCATGGCACTTCTTCCAACTACCCCACACAACACAAGGAATGAATTTCCCTTCACTGATCCATAGTTCCCTCAGGAAATCCAACCATTCCAGTGCTTAACAATGTGTGCAGTAAGACTCCAACCTGTTTTAAGCTATTTGAGAACCTCTTGCAACATTAATTCATGGCTTCTCAAGCAACCAAAAATAGCAGAACTCAATGGGTAAAGTTTCCTAGCTTGTCCAACCTCTATGCTCACCTACATCCATCTATTTTCCCTTCAAATTTGCAGCTCTATCTCCAAATTCAAATTTATGGATTATACACAATCTAGTAATAGTCATGAACAACAATGGAGAACTCTACGTAGTGTAGGAGTCTACACGAGAGAATGATAGAATGAGTGTTGACTCCAAGGGATATAAGATGATAGTGAAAAGAAAACTGACATAACTTTTTACCATAGAAGAAAAGGACTTCTAACAGATGACATAATTGTCACACCCCCAATGCTTCAATAACTGGATGAAGTGTCTTTTCCCACCAACCTCACACATGCATTCAATGATTGGATTTAATATTCAAGAGAAGGTGATTGACTCATTTAAAGAACATGAAAAATTTACGATGAGTTCTAAGGTTGACACTTGGAAGCAAAGGATTTAGTTTCCCATAGGCCCCCTTTCCTCTTCCCCTTTGGTGGAATCACAACACCTCTAATGCTCTTTACACAGCCATCTTGGACCATTTTATTATTTTCCAACATAATATTTACATATATTTTGAATTGGAATGATAAGCCAACCATATGGTTCAAATAAAAATCTATACGTCATACATGCATAGCCATTCACTAGTCGGACCTTGGCCTTGAGCTCCGCACTAGGAATCCATACTAGCATATTTACATCATTTACATAATTTTGATTAATTACCTTCTAAGTCAAAACTGGGGGTATTACAATCCCCTCCCACTTGAACTAACACCGTCCTCAATGTTTTCTCAAAATTAGAACAAAAATGGGTATGCCTCTTTCATGACATCCTCCAACTCCCACATAGCCTCATCAGGACCGAAGTGCTTCCATTGCACCTTTACCTATCTGATGGCTTGGTTCAGGAGCAATGTTACCTTCTCGTCTAGGATGCATAATGGCTTGGTTGGGAACTCTCCCTCGGGTTCCACCTGAATCACATCCCAATCAATCACACGGTTAGGATCATGTAAATATTTCTTAAGCAAAGAAACATGAAAAACATTACGAGCTCTAGTATTAGCAGGCAATGCAATTCTATATGAAACTACCCTATTCTTTCAAGCACTTCAAATGGACCACAATATTTTAGTAATGGCTTGGCACAACTTCCAAGCTTCAAGGAACTTTTCCTTGGCCTCACTCTAAGATAGACATGATGCCCAACACTAAATTCCTTATGTATTCTATTCTTATCTGCATAGATTTTCTGTCTATCTTGGGTTGCCTTTAAATTTTACCTAAGTTTTGCAACCTCTTATTCCATTTCCTTAAACAATTCTATCCCAAGTACAATTATGTTTATTGAATTATCCCATGTCACTTTTGTCCTACGATTTCTGCCATACAAAGCTTCAAATGAACGCATGCCCAAAGAAGCTTGTTGCCCATTGTTATAAGCAAACTCTACCAAGTGTAGATAATATTCCCACTTGGATGGTAGTTTCCATCACATACATGCCAAGCATGTCTTCAAGAACCCGTTTTACTCTTTATGTTTGTCCATATGTTTGTGGATGGTAGGCAGTGCTAAATTTTGGTTGTGTAACCAAACATGCAAAAAGACTTTTCTAGAAATTTGAAGTAAATTTGGTATCCCTGTCTGAAATTATTACCTTTGGCAATCCATGCAATCTAAAAATTTTCTTCATGGAAATATTTGCAATGGAATTTGTTTTATATGTGTATTTAACTAGTATAAAACGTGTTGCCTTAGACAATTTATCCACCACTACCATGATAGAATCATGTTGTCTCACAGTCATTGGAAAACCTGTAATAAAATCCATGGAAATTACTCCCCATTTCCATTCTAAAATTAACAAAGGATGCAACAAACCTACTAGGTGTTGATACTCAACTTTCACTTGTTGGCATTTCATACATCTTGATATATACTCAACAATATCATTTTTCATTCCTGACCAAAAATATTGTTTCATGGATGTAGCAATTGTTTTCTGCCATCCCGGGTGACCATAATATGGCATTTTATGGATTTCATCCATAAAATTTCTCCTTAAGCCTGCCACATTAGGAATATAAATTCTTTTTTATAAATAAGAAGTCCATCATCTTCCACATGGTAACCATCATACCTCTTTTAAAAATTACGTTGCTGTAATTTATCTTTTATTTGCACATAAAGTTCATCTTCAACAAGATAATTAATAATCTACTGCCTCAAATATGATTGAAAAGCACTGATGCCTTCCACATGCATTGCATGCATCTTTCTACTGAGTGCATCAACCATTTTATTTTCCTTCCCTTTTATGTGTTTGTTTTTAAAATCTAATTCACATAAAAATTCCAACGATCTAGCTTTCCTATCATTTAATGTTGGTTGCTCAAATAAATATTTCAGACCATAATGGTTTGTCCTTAGCTTAAATTTTCTGCCCATTAAATGGTATATCCACATAATTAAAGCGTACACTATGGATGCAAGTTCCAAATCATGCATGCCCTGATACCACTCTGTATTGTCCCCTTCACTCAAATCGACCAAGAAAGAGGACATTAACTAAATGTGGGCTTCTAAATTTCACCCCATATCCATATTACGAATTGATATTATTATGTGTGCAGATGCATAATAAAAATACACAACGAAAATAAAATACATCCACACACACAACACATGCATAATCATTACAAGCACCAATTAAAACATTGCATATTCAAATATAAAAGAATACTTATCTTAAAACAAAGAAGATCCAAGCAATTGGATGTGTAAGAGTGATTTTCCACCCAACTGTATGCACTATGTCCAGCATATATTATTACTACTGAGAGGCCACCCCCAAACTGGGCTATGAGGCCTCCAAGGCGAAGGAAACACCTATATGTTTTTCTCTCTCTTGGCCCACCACCTACTTTTCTCTATATTCTTAGCCAAAAACTCATCTAGAACTCTATAGGGATCTCACTAAGCCATCGCAACCATGGCATTCCTTACAATTTCCCCACACAACACAAGGAAGGCATTTCCATTCACTAATCCACAGTTCCCTCAAGAAATCCAACCCTTAACGTGCTTACAAGTGTGTGCAATAAGAGTCCAACCTGTTGTATTCTATTGGAGAACCTCACACAACATTACTTCATGGCTTCTCAATCATCCAAAAGTATAAAAACTCAATGGGTAAAGTTTCCTAGCTTTCCCAACCTTTATGCTCACCTACCACCATCTATTTTCCCTTCAAATTTGCAGCTCTATCTCCAAATTCGAATTTTTGGGTTATACATAGTTTGGTAATAGTCATGAACAACAATGGAAAACTCTACGTAGTGTACGAGTCTACATGAGAGAATGATAGAATGGCTATTGACTCCAAGGTATATGAGATGATGGTGAAGAGACAACTAACATAACTTCTAACATAAAAGTTGGCATAACTATCACAACACCCATTCTTTAATAAATGCACGAAGTGACTTTCCCCGCCAACCTCACAAATACATTCAATGATTAGATTTAATAATAAAGAGAAGTTAATTGGCTCATTTAAAGCACATGGCAGAATTTGGATGAGTTCTAAGGTTGACACTTGGCAGCAAAGAATTCGGTTTCTCATAGGCCCCCTTTCCTCTTCCCCTCTAGTGGAATCATAGCCCCTCTCGTGCTCTTTACACAACCATCTTGGACCATTTTATTATTTTCCAACATAATATTTACATACGTTTCGAATTGGCATGATAAACCAACCATATGGTCCAAATAAAAATATATACATCATACATGCCTAGCAATTCACTAGTCAGGCCTTGGCCTTGAGCTCTGCACTAGGAATCCATACTATCATATTTACATCATTTACATGATTTTGATTAATTACCTAAGTAAAAACTGGGGGTATTACAATCCCCTCTCCCTTGGAATAACACCATCCTTGGTGTTTTCTCAAAATTACAACAAAAATGGGTATGCCTCTTTCATGGTATACTCCAACTCCCATGTAGCATCATCAGGACTGAAGTGGTTTCGTTGCACCTTTACTTGTTTGATAGATCGATTCTGGAGCAATGTTACCTTATTGTCTATGATGCATAATGGCTCGGTTTGAAACTCTCCCTCAAGTTCCACCTAAATCACATCCCAATCAATCACATGGTTAATATCATATACATATTTCTTAAGCAAAGAAACATGAAAAACATTATGAGCTCTAGTATTAGCAAGCAATGGAATTTTATATTCAATTGGCCCTATTCTTTCAAGTAGTTTGGACCACAATATCTTGGTGACATCTTGGCACAAATTCCAAGCTTCAAAGAACTTTTCCTTGTCATCACTTTAAGATAGGCATGATCCCCAACACTGGATTCCCCATGCAGTTTGTTCTTATCTACATAATTTTTCTATCTATCTTGGGTTGCCTTTAAATTCTACGTAATTTTTGCAACCTCTTCTTCCATTTCCTTAAGCAATTATGGCCCACGTACAGTTATGTTTATTGGATTTTCCCATGTTAGTAGTGTCCTACACTTTTTGCCATACAAAGCTTCAAATGGACTCATGCCCAAAGAAGCTTGTTTCCCATTGCTATATGCAAACTCTACCAAGTGTAGATAATATTCCCATTTGGATGGTTTTTGCATCACATACATGCGAAGCATGTCTTCAAGAACCTGATTTACTCTTTCTGTTTGTACATTTGTTTGTGAATGGTAGGAAATGCTAAGTTCAGTTGTGTACCCAAATATGCAAAAATACTTTTCAAGAAATTTGAGGTAAATTTGGTATCCCCGTCTGAAATTATTGCCTTAGGAGATCCACACAATCTGAAAATTTTCTTCATGGAAATATTTGCAATGGTATATCTTTTACATGCAGATTTAACCAGTATAAAATGTGTTTCCATAGACAATTTATCGACCACTACCATGATGGAATCATGTTGTCGCACAGTCATTGGCAAACATGTAATAAAATCCGTGGAAATTACTTTCCATTTCCATTATGGAATTGGAAAAGGTTGCAACAAGCCTGCTGGTTGTTGATGCTCACCTTTCACTTATTGGTATTTCATACATTTTGAGATATACTCAACAATATCATTTTTCATCCCCGACCAAAAATATTGTTTCCTAGTTGTAGCAATTGTTTTTTGGTATTTTGGATGACTAGAGTATGGCATTTTATGGATTTTATCCATAACAATTCCCCTTAATTCTACCACATTCAAAATATATATTTCATTTTTTTATAAATAAGAAGTCCATCATCTTCCACATGGTAACCATCATACCTCTTTTCAAAATTTGGTTGTTGTAATTTATCTTTTATTTGCACATACAATTCATCTTCAACAAGATAATTAACAATATGCTACCTCAAATCTGATTGGCAAGTACTGATGGCTGCCACATGCATTTGATGCATCATTTTGCTAAGTGCATTGACCACTTTATTTTCCTTCGATTTCAAAATCAAATTCAGATACAAATTTCAGCCGTCTCGCTTACCTGGCATTTAATGTTGGCTGCTCAAATAAATATTTCAGACCATAATGGTCTATCCTTAGCTCAAATTTTATGCCCATTAAATAGTGCCTCCACATCTTTAAAGCGTGCAATATGGCTGCAAGTTCCAAATCATGAGTAGCATAATTCTTTTCATGCTCCTTCAATTTCCTAGACTTGTAACACACCACATGATTGTCTTGCATAAGAAATCCTCCAATTCTATGTTTAAATGCTTCTATGCACACCACAAAGTCTTTTCCTGGGTCTGCAATTTTCATAATTGGAGCACTTGTAAGAAGCTTCTTCAACAGATGTAAGTTTTCTTCACATTTCGGTGTCCACTCAAATTTTATTCCCTTCTTTTACAAAGAAGTGATTGGGTGTGTAACCTTGGAAAATTATTCAATGAACCTTTTGTAATAACCATAAAGCCCCTTAAATTATCTCACATCTGTTACATTCTTTGGAGTTGGCCAATTCATAATGGCTTCAATCTTTTATGGATCCACTGATATTCCTTCCTCTGAAATAATGTGACCAAAATAATTTTTATTTTTGTAAAAGTCACATTTGCTTAACTTTGCATACAACTTATTCTCCCTTAGCAATTGCAAAGCCATTCTCAAATGCTCTTCATGCTCCGCTTCATTTTTAGAATAGATAAGAATGCCATCCAGAAAAACATGCACAAACTTGTCCAAATACCTACTAAAAATAGTATTCATGAGACACATGAATGTAGTTGGTGCATTAATGAGACCAAATGGCACCAATACAAATTCATAGTGTCCATACCTTGTTCTAAAGGTTGTCTTGTGAATATCCTCTTGCTTGATTCTCACATGATGGTAACTAGACCTCAAGTCAATCTTCGAAAATACTTTTGCCCCTCTCATTTAATAAAAAAGATCACCAATTCAAGGAAATGGGTACTTGTTTTTTATTGTCACTTTATTTAGCTGCTTGTAATCAATACATAACCTTAGTGTTCCATATTTCTTTTTCATAAATAGTATAGGTGCTCCCTATGGAGACACACTTGGCCAGATATATTTATTTTCCAACAATTTTTGCAATTGCACTTTTAGCACTAATAATTCTAGTGTGCTCATTATGTAAGATGTCTTAGACACTAGTGCAACTCCTGGCATAAGATCAATTATGAAATCAATGTCCCTCTTTGGAGGAATCCTTGGCACTTCACTGGGTAACACGTCATTCAATTCTTGTACCACATGATAGTCCTCCAGCCTGGGATTTTCATTTTATGTTTTATCCAAAATATGGGTTACATACAACTGATAACCTTTCCTATAGAACTTGTTCAGTTGCATGGTTGAAATCTTCCTAACAGAAACTAGCTTTGGAATGCCTTTTACAACCCTTGGGTTTCCTTCCTCATCAATGCATTCAAAATTCTCGTTGTAGCAGTCAAGTTTAACTCTGTGTGCTTCCAACCAGTCCATTCCAATGAGAATGTCATATGAACCAAGTGGCAAAGTATTCATTTTTTCCCAAGTGAACAGTCCATCCATTTCTAATGGACATTTATCCACCATTTTACTAACTTTTCTCCTGGTTCTCGTGGCTAGCTGAACCAACCATGATTTACTATGTTTAGTTTTCTTAAAAACACAATCCTCAACCATTTTAGGACAGATATAACTGTGAGTAGATCTAGGGTCAATTAAAATAGGAATATATTGCTTAGCAATCTTACCTTCAACCTCAACCATAGTTGATTGACGATATGCTTGGCAGTTCTCTAGTGTAACATAAATCCTAGGGATAGTCCTTTCCATTTGACACACAATTTTAGCTTCTTGAATGTTGTGAACATACTTTGCACTCCCATTCCAATGTGGACAGTTTCTAAGCAAATGGTCCTCTCTACATCCCCAACATTGAAGTGGCTCTCTTGGCTTGTCTCCCATCATCCTAGTTGGGTTTGTCACACCTTGTGGTGGCTGCCTTGGATGATTTCTAAAATGAGGAGGTTTGAACCCCTTCTTCCTTTGGTCAAACTTCTCATTTTTCTTATCCTTCCGTGCCTTATGGAATTTTGGCCTACTTTTGTTTTGATCATAACAATACTTGGCCTTTCTTATGGACTCATCTAGAGTTTGAGGCCCATCAAACTCAATTCGATCTTTGTAGAATTGCAACAACCCACTTAGAAAACGTTGAATTTTTACTTTATCATCTTTGATATACTTGACATATCTCAGAATCTCCAATAATTTATTTGCATATTTCTCCATAGTCATTTGGCTCAATTCCAGCTCATGGAATTCTTTAATTTTTTCATCATATTACCTATCAGAGAGGTAGTTTTGCTTGAAGTATTTCTTGAATTGCTTCCACACAATCTTCCTTTCATTGATCTTCTTCACTTGCCTAAGGTGATCCCACCATATGGATGCTCTTCCATTTAGATTTAATATAGTCACCCATGCTTTCATATTTTCATAGTAGTCTTGGACTTGGAAATACTTCCTCATCCCAAGAATCCAAACCTCGGCTTCTTAACCAGATTTTACCTCACCATCAAATGTAGGAGGTTTGGCCTTCCTAAATTCTCCATATAAGTTGTTCTTGGAAGACCTCTTCCTCCTATTCCTATGAGATGAAGAGTCTGATCCTTCAATGGAATCCTTAGAGTCAAATGGCTCACTAGAAGAGATTTCTAGAGTATATGTCATGCCTCTAGAAATCCCTCTCGAACTATGGTACCTCTTGTGAGAATGTCTCCTTGAGATACTCCCACTCTTTTCTTGATTTTCTTAGTGATGGCCAGAGTTAATATTCCTTTGAATGTTTGTCATACTTTGAAGCATAGCTACATTCAACTGATTTTGTTCTTCTTGAGCTCTAAGTAGCCTCTCATTGTCTTCTCTACAACTTTGCAATTCCACCCTTTGGCTCCTCATGGTTTCTACAATGTTTGGAGGAGTCACTTGGTTTCTTCTACCATTGGATCCTGTCTCTACATTTTCAACCTCTATGTTTTCTCCAACTTTGATAAGGATCCTGTGCATCATCCATGATGATGATTTTCTTGGCCCAATCAAGACCAAAGATTTCCCAACTGCACTATTTTGAATAATAACCTTAATTGTCTTTGATATAATTCTGAATATACAAAAGTGTTCATATAAACACATTGTTAGATTTATTACATTCTTAGAAAATCAAAAATCAATTTTCATGTATTCTGGAAAATACCCATATTGACCGTTTTTGTCAAATTATGGCTACATGCACTTTTCTGCTCAAATTACAGAAACATCTAAATCACCAATTCAGAATTTGACCTTGCACCATTTTCCCCCTATGGATAAGCTTTCCAACGACTATAAGTATTCCCAATTATGAATTCTGAGCAAAACGTTATAGTCTTTCAAAATTGTCAAATTTTCCCAATTTATGCACTATTTCTGTTAGTTCATTTAACTCCAGAGGCCAAATTCAGATACCTACAGAATATAATATATGGAGAACCAGAACAACTTCTCTATTGTCCCAAATAATACATATGGCCAGGATTACTAAGCAATTTTCAGTTCTCTGATCTTATGCTCTAATCACCTTCTATAAAATTATGGAATTTACTACTTTTTTCCATTTTTCAACTTTCTCCAGACTTGAAAACTTCGACATTTCTATAACTCCCCCTCATAATCCACGGTTTGCACAATTTGTATACCGTTTCAGTAGCTGCGTTTAAACTCCAGATCCAACTTTGTAGATTTACAAAAATAAGAATGGGGGTCAAGGGGGCTTAAGAGCAATGTCATTTTCCGTTGATATGGCAGCAATGCTAACATGTCATTACATGTGTCTGCTAATGTGTCAGATGGGTTCTACCTGTCACCCTATGGCGTGACCATGTCACCTTCCACCAGAAGTTGAGCAACTATATTACCTATCCTTAGGCACCAATGCATCGACAATTTTCCCATTATCAAAAGTGGTAACGGCTCTCCACGAAAGTGGTTTTGGAAAATCTATTGGGGAGTTGTTATCAATAAAAAGGCAACATGTGGTCAAGTAGGTATCGGCCCAACGGCTCACCCGTCCCCTGTTAACCAACGCACACACTGTTGATGCGCTTTGAACCATGACCGTCGATCTTCCCTATCATCCAACAGTTACATCTTCGTCTGCCCGCTATTAACCACCACACACATTGTTGATGCGCCATGAGCCACGACCGTTGATCTTCTCTTTCATCCAACGATCAGATCTCTATCCGTCGAGCCCTTGGTTCATTTCCTTTGGTCACCTAGTCCACCAGGTATAACACTAGGGTGTTAAATTCTTACAAACCCCTGGCTCAAATTATAGTGCTTAGGCACCGATGTGTCTAGTCCACATCATAACTCTGACCCACTTGACTCCTCCACGTCTCCCATCCATGTGGCATGGGTGGGGCCCACTTAAAAATTCCCCAAATTTTCAAAATTTTGAAATTATATGAAATTTTTAACTTAGCACTGAGGGGATTATTATCAAATTAACCTTGGCCCCTTATCTGTCACTTAACAGGACCCGATATCCACATAAAAATTTTCTAATTTACTCCTATAAGTGTTGGTTCTCGGCCCATACAGCTCTGATGTTACAACCAGAAGCTCTAATACCACTCTATAACATCCGCTTAACTCAATCCGACCAGCAGAGGGGACATTAACTAAATGCGGGCTTCTAAATTTCACCCCATATCCATATTACAAATTCATATTATTGACAAATGTGTGTGCATATGCATAATAAAAATACACGGCAAAAATAAAATACATCCACACACACAACTCTGTCTCCAAATTTTAATATATGGGTTATACACGGTCTGGAAATAATCATGAACATCAATGGAAAACACTACATAGTGTAGGATTCTGCATGAGAGAAGGATGGAAAGAGTGTTGACTCCAAGGGATATGAGATGATGGTGAAAATACAACTGACATAACTTTTGACCATAGAACAAAAGGACTTCTAAGAGATGACATAATTGTCACAACCCCCATGCTTCAATAACTGCATGAAGTGACTTTTCCAACCAACCTCACACATGCATTCGATGATTGGATTTAATAGTCGAGAAGGTAATTGGATCATTTAAATCACATGGTAGAATTTGGATGAGTTCTAAGGTTGACACTTGATAGAAAAGGATTTAGTTTCCCATGGGCCTCATTTCATCTTCCCCTTTCGTGGAATCATAGCCCCTCTAGTGCTATTTACAATGCTATCTTGGACCATTTTATTATTTTCCAACATAATATTTACATATATTTTGAATTGGCATGATAATCCAACCATATGGTCCAAATAAAAATATATACATCATACATGCCTAGCCATTCACTAGTTTGGCCTTGGATTTGAGCTCTGCAATAGGAATCCATAGTAGCATATTTACATCATTTACATATTTTTGATTAATTGCCTTCCAAGTCAAAACTAGGGGTATTACATGGTTTCACAAGTCCTAGAATACTCCTCACCCTGAACCCAAGGTTCCATTTCCATCTAGATGTCTTTTGCTCCTATCGTCTAGTGCTCATTCCAAACCAATTGCTTGACTGCTTCTATTTCCTTTTGGATCGAAGACGAGACGAATTGCTAATAAATTACTTTGGGATCTCAAATCTCCTTTTGAATGTGTGACATATGGGTTTTTTTTCCTCCCATTTATCTCGTGACACGTGCTTCCTTGACTCACCATTCTGCAACCTACCCACTAAAACCATGTCCCCCAAGTTGGAGACCTCTACCTACCTGCAAAGAATCAGATGACAAGAACCCGCAATCTGAATTCCCTCACAATCTATTCGCCAAGGTTTGCATTTAATCAAGGTTCACCATAATATCATTTGTAGAACCATCCAATAACAACTACAAGAGAGTTGGATTCAACCAAATTGTGATGCAACCTGCATGTTTTCGTCATCATGATCCTACACCTAGGATCTACCCTACCCGATCAATGCAAGTGGGGGAGCCATCACCTCCCAGTCAAGCCTCCTTCTTAACTTCATTTTCCTCCAACCTCCATAACCAACCTTCATTCTCCGATGATATGTCATATTTTCCAAGTGTACATGCATGCACGCTTGCACATGAACATCTGCCATGTGTCCTCCCACATGATTACCTGTTGCTGCATGATGGAGAGCTTGGCAAACTCTCTAAGCCTTAGTTCTCACTCAAATCCAAGGGATGTTAGTCCTATGTTAGAATATTGATACAATCCTACACCAAGGGAGAATGCATAATATCTTGCCATGTTGTGTCTAGGTCCTCCAGTCGCACTCTATTCCTTTATTTGTGAGGCGATTTTCCACTTTATTGGTAGCGCATCTTACATATGATGGAACAATGAATAAAATTTGATTATGTAGGGGAGCTAATTTTTCAATATTTGATTTCATTCTCCATTTCAATGAAATTTTGTTGATGGGGTTGTCGTGCACTAATTTGATCAACATATGAATTTATGAGTTGAGAATATCCTTTCGATATTATTTTGGTGTAGCCCCATTTGATGGAAATTCATAGGCCCCGAGTGATAGCGTGAAACTCAACTGCATTATTCGTTTCTCTCCAAAGAAATCTTGCATTGATGCAAATTATTTAGCCTATGTCGTTCTTGAAGATGCCCCTTAATCCAATGGGGCATAGGTTGGCTCGTGAGGTTCCATCAAATTTAAGTTTTAGGAATCCAACTAGGGGGAGGGGAGGACCAAGTTGTTGGGTTGGAAACCCTTTGCTTGGGAATGGTGGTTAGAGAAGCTATATTTAAGGAGCTTAGATTCCAATATTCCATTATCAAATGCTCTTGATCCTAACATTGCAAGTCCTATGTCATCCATTGTTTGATCTAAAGAGTTTCCAAAATTCCTTTTGATCCCGAATATGATCCCTCGACAAGCCGATGTCATTAAAAATTTGGCATATTTGTTCCTTCCAAATTTCCCAGAGGAGAAAGCATGAGAATATTTTCCATATTTTTTTCAAGATGTGGTTGTGAAAATACCTTCCCTCTAGTGTTCGATGGTGTCCTATATGCTTCCCCTTTGCCTATATGTTTGCTAGAAGGTTGTCACTCCTTTATCCCATAAGGCAGAGGAAAAGGTGCAAAGGTTGAGAAGATGTTTTGTGGTTTTGTCATCATGCTCACGTAACAGACACTGCGATGGAATTCAAAACCCCTGCATCAAATTTGATCCCAGATTAAGGCCTTCTACTTCGATACCAACCACAAAAACGTGGAGAATTGTGGCCACAAGTTTTGTTTTTAGATCCAGCTCCATATTTTCTTCTCCTCATGATCCTCGGTGACATGAAGAAGAGAATAGGATTCTTTCAAAGTAACATTGCCACCTCCTCGGTGTCCCCATCTCAACTTACTAGTATAAAGAATAAAATTAACATTGGTAAAACAAAAACAAATTTTCATGAGCTTCATAGTGGAGTTAGTTTGTTGGACAAGACCTAAAATGCCATGTGATACTAAAAATGTAGACAATGAAAAAAATTACCTTTCCTATACCCAATTAAAACTCAATTTTACAATATTTGTAATAATAATGGATTTCCTAACTTGTTAACTCATAAAAATAAAAATAAAAAATCTATATAATCTCTTCAATTATACAAAAAGATATTATAATAAATAAAATAATCATTAATTTTTTTAACTCCAATAAAATTAAATAATCATTAAAAAAAAATTCCAATAAAATTAGAGTGAATGTAAATCATAATCATCATCATTTTCATATACTTGCTAATGGGAGCTAGCCCTGGAATCTATGTTTTTTGTTTCAATCATTCAGAATCTATTGATCACCTTCTAGTCCATTGTGCAATCACCAAACCTCAATGCTGAAGATTGTAGGGAATTTGGATTCTGAGTCCTTGGTTTCCAATTTCGGAGCATGGATAGCAGCGGTCCCCTCATTTAAAGACCTTTCTTTCTTTGTATGTTGGGGGCATTTGGACCCACATAAACCAAGTGTTAATTGACAATGAGCCTCCTTTTCATCACATGGTTATTTCAAATATTATGGAGGCGTACAAGGGATGGAAGGGTGATTATAAATCTTAAATAGCCAAAAATATCAAGGCCCTTGTATTTGAACTAAACATTCATATTGGGTTCTTTGATGGTGCATCCTAGGATAGCCAGGAAAGAAGGGGATGGAATGGTATTAATGTCGAATGAGGAGCTCAAATTCAAGATGTGGATGGCATGTGGACCTTGCTCTATACTAAGGCAGAGATATTGGCTTTGTGGGGTTTTTTATATGTGGCACTGTTGAAGTAGATCACTTATCTTCAAGTGGCAGGGAATTCCAAGGATGTAGTTGTCTGGGCTTTATCAAAGTGCAGCATCCAGGTAGCTCAGTTGGAGTGGTGGAAGGAACGGATCATAGCTCTGTAGGGTCCCTTACAATCTTGAATCTTCAACACATTTATTGGGAATATAACTCAAAGGATGATTTTTTTTGTCTAAGAAGGCGTTGGTATGTCTGGTGGGTATAATTTCTGTAGAAGAACATAATCCAGGCATAGACCCTTTCCTATCTTCTTTGAATATTTTTTGAGTTCATGTTTCACTTTTTCTGTTTTGGATATCTATGGATCTGGTTGGTGTGGACTATAGGCCAGAATGTGTTTATGTATTGTAACAGAATGTGGATTAACCTATACTTTTTTATGGCTTGGATAAATGAAATTTTTTCTCAGTATATAGCTCATAGGTAGCTTTTATCCTTCGTTTTTGTATATGGATTTTACAAAATCTATAACAACGTTTCAATGGTGATAGAGTTGTTAACCCTTGAAGGTATAGTGATTTGAATTATCAAAATTGTGTATGATGTAATGTTGTATACTTTAATTCTCATTATAACAAGTATGTTTTTTTCCCAGGTGAAAAAGAAAATACTTGCTAAAATAAAATATAGCTTATAGCACACATGCTCCTATGCTTTGTAAATAATTTTACACACTTTTGTATAAATTTGGTTTTCTCTCTATAATGCAAAGGCATGTTCCATTCCCTAAGTTATATAGACATGAACCATGATTTCTCTAATGCAAACACGTGTATGTCTCATGCTTCCTTCAAATTTTCCTTTGACCATTTTCCATTGATTTCTACATTCTCAAGATTTCCCCTTAATGATTCATAAAAATCATTGCTCATTCTTTCTTTGGTTCCTCTGAGGAATCCTCATTATGCAATTTTTCTTTACTCCCTCCCAGCCCTTCTTTCTTAAATCCATCTTGAATTGGGATTTTCCTTTGTTCCTCCACACCCTCTCGTGCATTTATACCTTTCACAGAAATATCCACATTCATTTGGAAATCCTTTTGTTGCCAAGCTTTCTAGACAAAGAGATCTGTATATTCCTCCAATACATGGTCGTATGCACGGCATCTTGAACATCTAGACATATTTTAACATAATATAGAACATGCTTGTGCATTTTATCTCCAACTATGATCCCAAGGGTTTCCACTAGCCCTTATTTTAAATCCACCTTGACTAGTGCTTTGGGTACTATCCTATACACATTGGATTTATAACACTAGTCGATTTCTATTGTTTTCCCCAAGCAATTTCCTATAACCCAAAGAACCATATCCAACCACATCTCGATAAGAAGTCCAAAAATCTTGATCCACTCTAGTTGCATTGTAGCTACCTCAATTCTAGGATCAAAGCAAGTAGTCCAATTATGCAATGATAGCACCGACAACCCCTAAACGAAACGCCTTCTAGTGTTTTTATGGCATCTTCTTCTAACATGAACATGAAGCCTAACTACCCTCTTGCCATCATATTGAATTTTGGGCCATACCCAAAAATAGGTATATAGAAGCTTTGAATCCAATCATTAAGGGTTTGTTAAGTAATACTTCTTCCATAAAACTTCCTAGCTAGGGTTTTCCCATGATATTCTAGCCCTTGATCTGACCTTATATTATCTCCACCACAATCCTCATTGGATTTAAAGTTTGCTTCACACTTCCTTGAATTCTTAGTTTTATTCTCAATCACAACTCCTTTTATCTGTTAAAACCTCACTTGAGACCACTAAGCTCCCCCATCATTACCATTACCAATAAACCCTTCCCTTGGGATACAACTTCAATATTAGGATTATTTACCAATGCCTCATCCCTCTAGTCATTTTAATTTTGATTGATTCTATGTAGACCTTGCTCATGGGAAAGCTATTTCAAACCATTTAGAAAGGAGAAGGGGTGTGCATTAAAATCCCCTTTACTACTAGTCTCCTCGGATGTAGTTTTGTTAGGATTATGGCCCATATCCTTGCCAAGTATACCAAGCCCCGTACCAACTCCATTATATGATATAACAAGGATAATATCCACTCTATCAAATAAATTTGTATCCACTTTTTGGCCTATGCATAAAGTTTTCTTCTACACTTTTGGTTCGACCATAGGACTAGTGTTTTTTGTCTTGCATCTAGGTTGAACCCCCTATGTAGAAAAAAAAACATCCTTCCTTCATAAGGATCATTGAGGCCCTTATATCCATTATAATCCCTAGTCTTCAATACCCTGCACCATTCTAACCTAGTTATTTTTTAACACTCGTGCCATTTCCATTTCTCCTATAGTTCCCTTTGAGCAGTAAAAACACATTCTTTTTATTCACATTAACATATTAATAATTCAACAATAACAAGTAATGGAGAACACTAAATCATCAATACAATTATATATAGCCAATCCCAACCTCGAGGCACACATAAATTATCAACCCTTTGTCCAAATGTTAGCATGGCACACTAAAACACCAACTATACCAATTAACAATCAACAAGGCTATCTAGCTCTTTCACATGATACACTTAAACCATTAAGTATGATTTAGATGATTGAACTCATCTCCAACACCCTAATAATTATTTATTAACTATGACAATTTACTCATTAACACTCAAGGTTGTTAACCAATGTATTTAAATAGATAAGGGATACCTCTAACTTTAATTAACGATCCTTCAATTTTGTATGCATGACTTTTCAACCTTAGGAAAATTAAAATAAAATAAAAATGCATCCAATACATGTGTACCTACAACCAAAATCCAACCTATGACAAACATGTAGACCTAGGTTCCTAGGGAGACTAAAATTGGTCCCATGTTCTACCCTTTCCAAGGTTATTACCATAGTAACATGAAAATGCTTCACACATAATAGTAATCACATTTTGTCCAACATTGATATAACTACTTATCAATTAATGCCCGCGCGCGCACACACACACACACACATTCCAAGGAAAACCTGACAAGGAAATAAAACATATGCTTCCCACATTTGTGGATGGCATACCTAGTAAACTAAACTTGTCAACATAGCCTAGTGCACCTCATGTAGAAGGATTTAAATCGATCCCCTATTGGAACAAAAAACCTATACACGCGCGCACACACACATAATAGTCCAAGGGATTAGTCAATTGTTGCCATGTTATAAGCTCCATGGGTTATGCATGTAGAAATTTATGTTATCTCAAACTTTAATGCAAAACATAAATTTAACCTCCTTGACTAGAGGCTTCCTGGATTTTAACCCTGTGAATTTTCAGCCTTAGGGATGTTATCAAATATAGAACAAACAATAGTTGAAAGTGAACAATATTTCAATCCTTAATAACCGAATCTCTAGGAAATCCAAGGAGAAAATATACTAAAGTATCTTATAAGTTTCAACCCTCTAGAGAAATATTACCATGCATCAAACGGATCTGAAAATTCACTTTTACAATAGTAAATCAACCCTTAACTTTTTCAATTATCGTGTCAAAAATTCTCAATAAAATTGTCCTTTACTTCTGCCAAACTAGCAAGACATATATAGTTGTAAATTACAATTCATGAAAAGCATACATGATTGGATATCAAATCTGCAATTTACGAAAGTTGTGGATAGCTGAAAAAAACATTAATATACTCTAGATGAATTTATTGTACATATCATACACTTATCACAAAGCTTGTGCCATCCACTAGCTCTCCAAAATCCTAGCTATGAAAAACAATGAAAACCCTAGCACAACCAAGATTCAAGCTCTAACATGCATGAATCACTCAAACAAGTTCCCCAAGGCAACATGTCCACTGCTTTCCTTATTCTTCAACAAATACACCTGGGGTTTCATCACAAAACCCTAATATCAAACCTCCAAGGGATGAAACACTAACCCTAGACTCCATTATGCTCCAAGAAGACCATGAAACCTAGCGACTCTAAGAGAGAGAGAGAGAGAGAAAGTACAAAGGAAGAGCCAAGAAAGAGAATATTACTAATCTGCACTCATCAAGTTCACATCTCTACACAAGAGTGAAATATAGTGATGAGTGAATGAATACAATCATCTCCAGTGTCTTCTTCTTCACAAGAGAAAACCCTATCCACAAGAACACTCTACAACAAAGACATGTTCCTCCCATGTATAACTTCTCCTATGGTTTCCTCATGAACCCTAGTGAATCAATCTAAGAAGACAAGTACAAAAAGAAAAGTATGATGATGATGAATGGAAAGGACTCACATATTCCTCTATATATATGGGAGGTAAGGGAAGACAACAAAACAATGTGGGACCAATCCCTTACAAGAAACCTACAATAAATACATGTAGGCCAATACAAGTGAAGCACTCCACTCTAAGGTGATGTACGTAAAAAGGGCTCCAAGATGATGTAGCTACACAAGGTGTGTACACACCCCTCCATCACAATCCCACATAGACTCCATCACTCCTCCTAATCCATGTGCTCTAGTGTTCCAATCCCCCTACATGAATATTGTCACAACTTAGGGATCCCCAATCCCCCCTACATGAACATTGTCACATTAACCTAGGGATACCCAAGCCAACTCCAAGTCTCCATCAAGGAATCTAAGCTACCACAAGTTGTCCACAGCCTAATTCCCTCTTCTATGGTGTACAACATTACTCCTAAGTATGGTGTTCTCCAAGCCAACAAACCTCTCCATGTGGCCACAATGAAGGAAATCCATCAAGGTATCAAGAAAAACCCAAGATATGGTCTTACTTTGATCAAAGTTTGTAGATTTTAGGTTGGTCAAATTATAGGCTAGCTATTTCTTGGGTTGGAAGCTGCAAGCTTGAAATCCTAGACTAGTTGAGGTTGTGGGCCTATCAACGAGTGGCAAGCTAACTCCTCCCCTAACCTTCAAGGATAAGTCAATAGAGAAGGGAGGGATAAGGTTGGTGTAGAGGGGAGGTAGGGATTAACACGACAACCTAATATGGGAGAGGCCTAAAACTTGATAATAAATCCATACTCCAACCCCCTAGGGATGGATGCCAAGCAACCACTAAGAAAGCTATCTCCAATGTGAAAATACATCATGAACCATGTACCCCAAATCTCATGAATCACTCACAAACATGGTGTAAACACTTTCAAAGTAACCTAAAAGATAACATTCCCTCTACAAACAAATTGTTTATACCAACACCTATTGAATCCCTCTGCAACTCCAATAAACCTGGTACTAGTAAATATGTGTAACCTATTGCGCCCCATAATCAATCATTATCACATGTAAAGAAATTATCACCCACCCCATGCTAGCACAACATCTCTATCCTCCAAATAATAATAACCACGTATGAATATGAAGGAAAATATCTCTACAACATAAGCACCCTATCAAAATCTATCATCCTCCAATGCAACATCATGGGCCAAAATCAACCAAAACCACATCCTATATTGTCTAAGACATCTTGTAGAAAAGATCACATATCCATACAAGACCAAGATAAGTGAATCACATCTAGTCACAAAGATGGAAGTATGCACAAGTCAAATCCTCAATCCTAAAATACCAATCTCGTGGTAAAGACAACAACCAATGCAAGGCCATCAACAACCTATGAACATGAGAATCGCTCTCATGCACCTTCAATCCTCCAGCAACTGAATTATCCCGAACTAGTTCAATTCCCTCGTCCTAAGAGAATCCTAAAGCAAGAGTGACAACATGGGAAACACCCTTTGTCTAAGAGAATCCATCAACCTTGTCCCTATATTGTACAATGCTCGCATTAGTTGCAAACATGGAATTAATCTCAGCATCGTCCACAATCAAGGTATCACATCTCTCCTCTTCTGGAAAAATAGACAACTCACAAATGGAAGAAAGTAATGCAACATGACTAACATATCTCCTAGAAGATACACTCACCCTCAGTAAATATTTGGGCTATCCTAGAATCAATTTGGAACAACAACCTCTACATTATCCTCAACCACTAAAGGACAATCTTGTGAACTAGAAGATCTTGCATCCTCTTCAAATATCAAATCTATGGTCACCATAGTCTCCCATTGTGTATGAATATTGATCATGTAAGTTGTTGAAGTATCATTGTATCCATCACCACAAGATACTATCACAAAATATATAATAAGTCTTGAACCTATCTCCATGGCATCTCACCATGCATGTGCCTCTTCAAAGGTAGAAGGATCATCCAATCTCTCAGTGGAATGTAAAAGTGTCACTGGATCAACAAGTAACATGTAAAGGCCACCCTCTCTCACCCTTCTATCTAAAGTCCTCAAACTAGCTAGACTACAATCATTGATGGTGCACAACGGTCCCACAAACACAACCAAGAACAAATAGAGTGTCACTCAACTCAAGATCATCACCTAAAGGCATATGAAATAAAATGGAGCTAACTCCTCTCACGGGATAAGTGGCATCATCACCAAGCTTCACGCTCATGCCTCCCTCCTACTCCTGAATCCTGTTGAATAGAGACTTTTCATATGACATATGTCTCAAAATTCAATTATTCTCATACCATCCAACACTAGACACAATGTTAGAGGACAAGTAAGATACCAAAGTCATATCCATCTCGAAAATATTTCCTTATGAATAAAATCCTCTGCCCATCACAGGTGAAAAAAAATAACATCTATTGGAACAAATCAACCGCCTATCGTAAGTCCTCTTGGGCATCTCACCCATTGACAGTAAAACCAAGCAATCAATAATCGCATAGATCTACCATGTATCATTGGAAACCTCTGGAACATATCAACTAACTATCACAAGTCCTCATATGCATCACACCTATTGAAAATGCAACCATAATAGCCATCAATAACGGTAGATCCATCACCTCTCATCATGAGAGAAACTCGTCAAAACCTGTGACATGTGCAATTGCTCATTTAAAGTAACCTAGGATTTCACACCCAATAACCTCAAACAAGGTCAATCACCTCTCCCAAGTATTCTCCAACTAAAATGCAAACTCCCTCTTACAACTAGAGTAATTTCAATGACAAAATCTCTAATACCATTAGAAATTTTTGTTATCCCAAATTGTAATGCAAAACAAAAATTTCACCTCTTTGACTAGAGGTTTCCTGGATCTTAACCTTGTGAATATCCATCCTTGGGCCTATTATGAAATAGCAGCGAAAAGTGAACTATATTTCAATCCTAAGAACCCAATCTTTTAGGCATTCCAAGGAGAAAAGATACAAAAGTGTCTTGATAAGTTTCAACCCTCTACAACAATCTTATAGTGTATAAAATAGATTTGAATGAGACTCACTTTCACAACAGCTATAACAACAATAAAACAACCCTTAACTTCTTCAATTATCATGTCAATACACTCAAAGGTCATTAACTTATGTCAAATCAACAAGACATATATAGTTGTAAATTACAATTCATGAAGAACATACATGGCTGGAAAACAAATCTGCAATTTACACAAGTTGTTGACTACTACAAACTTCATTAATATACTCAAGATTAAGTTATTGTGCATACCATAACCTTATCACAAGGCTAGTGCAATCCATTATCTCTCCAAAACCCTATCTCAAACAAGGAGCTCCAACATGCATAATTCACTCTAAAGTTCTCCAAGGCAAGATGTCCACTTCTCTCCTTTTTCTTCATCAAATACACCTAGGGTTTCATCACAAAACCATAATCTCAATCCTCCAAGAGATGAAACCCTGACCCTAGACTTCAAGATTCTCTAGGAAGACCATGAAACCCTAACGACTCCAAGAGAGAGATAAATAGAGATACCAAGTACAAATGAAGAGCCAGGAGAGACTCAGATGACTAGTGTGCACTCCCTAAGATCACATCACTACACAAGAGTGAAATATAATGATGGGTGAATGAATCTGATCATCTCTAACATCTTCTTCTTCATAAGAGAAAACCCTAGTCATAAGAGCAATTGCCAACTAATATGTCATCCTTTCGTGTATAACTTCTCCTAGGTTTCATCATGAACCCTAGTGAATCACTCCAAGAAGACAAGTACAAAGAGAAGAGCACGATGATGATAAATGAGGACTCTGTCCTTGCTTATATATATGAGAGGTAAGGGAGTCCAAGAATACAATGTGGGCTGAAGACTTATAAGTAACCTCCAATTTAACACATGTAAGCCAACACAAGTGATGTGCTCCACTCCAAGGGTACACATGTCATGCTCCAAGGTGATGGCATACACAATAAGGACTCCAAGATGATTTAATTACACAAAGTGTGACCACAACACTCTGTCACAAACCCATACAAATTCCATTGATCCTCCTAATCCATGTGCTCCACTAGGTCACTCCCCATGCATAAACTTTTTCAACTCAAGTGTTCGTGTACCAAGTCCAAGTCCCCATCTAGGAATCCAAGCCACCCCATGATGTTTAGGGATTAATTCTCTCCTACAAGAAGCATAATGCTCCTCCTCCTAAGTAGGGAATTCTGCAAGCAAATTAACCTCTTTATGTGGCCAAAATGAAAGACCTCCACCAAGCTATCAAGAGAACTTCAACACCCTAGGGAAGATTGTCAAGTAGCCACAAAGCAAGCTATCTCTAATGTGCAAATCCAGCATGGACCATCTCCCATGTGTTAATCCATCTCGAATTGTCCAAGGGTTTTACATACACCATGCACTGTATATCTCATGAAGCACTTCCAAACATGATGTAAACAGTTTCAGAGTTACGCTTAAGTTAACAAGGCACAATAGTCTACGCAAATAAGTTTACTGCAAATGTCGTCCATAAATGCAAAGAAGCATCCCTTAGGTTTCCCTGCAATGTTTTCCTTGGAAAAAATAAAACATTAACTTAGCCTCAAGAGATAGCTCAATCAGTTGAACCATCCACCCAAGGCATGTTGTTGATGGGGAGGCCATAGGTTACATGCCAATTCCAATCAAATTGCTCAAGGTTACAAACCACTATTGTGGTTGGTGATGAGTCACCTATATCTGAATATTTCAAGGAAGAGTGGGGAACCCTAAGAGGTTCTCCTTGGAAAAAGAACTTCCACATTCATTTTAACTTTCAATCAAAGATTCCATAGATCAAATTCACAACTAACTCTAGCAAAGATTGAAAGTTGATACACCTTCATCACTATTAGGTCGGACAATGAGTCTTTAGAAACACATCATAATCCTTGGATGTCTTCTTTAGCATGTTGGGCTCCAACATTTAATGGGTCAAGGATATGTGCTATAGGTATATCCCAAAAGAATTTTCAAAATGGTTGAAAAACTTAGGTTGGTTGTGAACTCAACCCAAACAAATATTTAATTTTATGCACATGTCCTTTTCCTTATAGGCCATGACAATTTGTAATATAAAGGTTAAAATTTAAGGTGGAAAAATAAATCACAAAGTTGAATATTGTTGATAGATATATACTCAATTTGTTCTAAGTTCTTGGTTGCTTCACATGTATATTATTGTTCCTATGTCACTTTAGTCATCAACTCTATAAGAATGGAGAGTTCCTTCCCCTAATCCAATTTCAAGGGGAAGAAGGACTTGTGTTGGGCTAAATATAGTTTCTAGTTCACACTTAAAGACAAAGGGATTAGGAATTATAAATGTTCACACTCAAGGCCTAGATTTTTATTGTATATGGATTATAAGGTCCTTAGAATGATCTAAATCCTAGAAAATACTCCTAAGAAATGTATTAGTTCAAAGCCCATGTATGGAAAAAGTAGTCATAATGGGTTTTGCATGCAAGACTTGCTCACAACTTCAACTCTAGTCAAAAGGTAAACACTCCTTTGTAGCCCATAGTGTTTGGAGAGGATGGGAGGCTATAGCACCTCACTTGAAATGGAAAGGTGATCACTTATATTCAGTGTATTTTCCAATGAGCATTCTTTATAATGGTCTCCATATATCATTAAGCATCCTTTCACAAACAATCCATGGTTCTCAATTCTAATGCTATTAAAAAGGAATATGAACAATCTAGGACATTTTTTATGGACTTGACAATTCCATGGATTGGCCTCAACTAAAAGGATTTCTAGGATGAAGATTTTGATGAAATTATTATGGATAGAATTAAGAACCATATCCCAAACTATCCTTCAAAATTGGAATTGTGTTCCCTTACAATTAATAGGACTAGAATTGGAACATTAAAAAAGACATTGTCAGATACAAGTTCATTGATGCCTACAAGTGGTTAAGTCATAAGACCCCCAATGAGCTAAACCTCAACAAGAAGTATAAGTTATATTCCACACTTTTAACTTGGCTCTTTTAAGTCCTCTATATTTGAAAAGCTCCCCTCAACTAAAGAAAGCAATATTTTTTTGGTCATCGTTGCATGTCAACTTGGTCATAAACTAACACTAGTCTTAACTAGGTGCTTCCCATCCCAATTGTGCCATTTGCAAAAATCCAAGAACCATTTATCACTTCTTTTGCTTCCACTAAAAGGCCAAAGAAATCTGGAATCAAAATTAGAGTGGTTACTTCAGTGATCATGATCATATCTTCCTCACTGTGTTTACTTTGAAATTTATCATTCTTAGAGAGAAGTAATGATAATAGTTCATTTCAATTATGCTTGGTTAGGTTCAATACATTGGATTAAATCATTAATATTCGTGAAGACAGTATGGATAAAGAATATAGTTTTTGTTTTCTATTTGAAAATTTCCAAATGTCACTTTTTAAAACAAGTACACCATAACATAATTTACTTCAAATGACAAAGTGACATTGATCATAAATTTTCACAAATTTTATAGAGCAAATCTGAACAAGTTGACAAGGTGGCAACACCTTCATTCGATGTTGAAATTCTAAGAGGAGGGGGGAACCTTTTGTGCTAAAGTAGAATCCCACCATACTCTTCAACCAATCATGGAAGTCTTGATATTGTGAAAGGTGAGCAACGACAAGACAGGGCCCCACATGCCCCACATTCCAAATGAGAATCTCAATGATCTTGGTTGAACCTCAAAGAATAATAACGATGATTTGACATCCTTTGTTGCCATGGCGGTGTTGGACCTTGACCTAGTTGATTGTTTGCATTTACTGCCTCCAAGGTTATTACATGTTAATCGTTATTTATTTTGCTCCAACCCACCCTCTAAAAACTTAATTTTTTTGATATTATTATAATCGTTGTGTGACAAACGTAGGTGGATTTGTATGATACAAGTACTTATTATAGTTTAGAATATAGGGGTTTTGTTAATGCGCCTCTAATTTTGACTTTAGTGTTTCTTTTAATATGTCTTGATTTAGTTAGTTATTACAATAAATTTAAAATTATATTTAAAATAAATAAATAAAGCATCATTGGAGGCCTTAGTTTTCAACTTAAATGGGAAATTGTAAGTATTTAAAATAAATAAATAAAGCATTATTGGAGGCTTTAGTTTTCAACTTAAATGGGAAATTGTAAGTTTGCATTGTTTTTACCTCCATATTGGTATGTAATCATATCCACATAGATCCATCTTAACTTCGACACTAGGAAGGGTGAAAAAGAAATGAAGACACAAATCTCTCAACGCTCAAAAGACCAAAGTTAAGATGGATCTACAATGGTTTATATTGTTTTTAATTATGATTGTTGACATTTTTTCTTCATTTTTACAATAGGTCCACCTCAACTTCTTTCATTGTACTTTATTAATGTTACATTGTATTACACATCTTATCCATTTTGGATTGTAAAGTACACCTCACTTCTCTCGGTGCAAAGACTTAATAGAAAAAATGGTGTCATATGTCATTGATATGAAATGGTATTATACTAGTGACCAATATAAAATGGTGTTGTACAAGTTGCTAAATCACCCTTCACTTTATTAAATATAAATAAAAAGGATGATAGACATGCCAAGTTAGCAAAGCCATAAAATAGTGTGCCTATCGCATGAGGAACAACGATGAATGTAAAATATCACAACACCATGGACCTTCCAATTGTTGAGCAATCTTTATCCCCTCACTCTAGGTATTCCAAGATTAAGGTGTCGCAAATGAACAAGGTCACACTACAATCTAATATCACTGTCTTTTTGTCTTTTTATTTATATGTAGTTATGGTTGTCATAGTACAAAATTTGTAACATTTATAATGATTTTTTCATATTTTCAAGTGTCCAATAAGCAATATAGGTCATTTAACATAAAGAAATAATCTTTGGAGGCGTCTCATAAAAAAATTTACCCACAATAAGAGTGTCAAGGTCCCAAATAATATACTAAAATAGCATGTTTAGGCCCTTAAGCACTATTATACCAAGGGCATATTTTCCCTCATTTCCATCGACATTCACTGTTTGTCATTCTCCATCACTTTGGAGGTTACTACATCTCCATGGAGTCTATAACATCAATATATTTTCTGAACACCAATACAAGAGACTTGGAGGTTTTATTTCTTTAAAGGGAATTACTCTTCTTTTGGCATTATTTTCCCCACCTCACAGACAAAGGCCTCTCTAAGATTGTATGGTGTTTATACCCATTCTTGGAGCAAGGGGAGGAGAGAGCAAAACATGACCAGCATCACATTGGCATTAAATCATTTCAAGCCATACATGTAAGCCCTCATTTATTCATTTACTTAAGTGACATTTTGGAATAACTCTTGTGATCATAAAATCCCCTTCCCTCCTATCCCAAAGTGGTTGTGAGGATTGGTTCACAACAATATATAAGCCAAATATACCATGATACTTATGCCAACTATGGTACCCACAAAGGTAGTGCAAAATGGTTGATTGGTTGTGGTTTGATTATGTATATTTGCTCATTCATCCTTTCCCTCCTTTGTGTGGCATGTGAGAGAACAATGGGATATTCACATCTTGTGGTGTCTTGGAATACATTCTATGACTATAAAATATCCTTCACTTTTATCCCACATAGGTTGTGATTGCATGAAGGTAGTATCCCCCCAATTGAGATAATGGTTGATTGGTTGCAAGGTAATTATGTTTGCTTGCTTGACATTTCCCTCCCCTCTGTGTGTGTGTGTGTGTGTGTGTGTGTGTGTGTGTGAGTGAGAGAGAAAGAGAGAGTGAAAGAGAATAATAACATAAATAACAATGGTAGGACACACCTATATTGTGGTGTCTTTGGCAATAAAATGTCCTCCCCTCTTATCCCACATTGTCAATGAGCACCGATCAATGACAACATATAAGTCCCAATAAACCACGATCTATGTGCCAATGGAGGCCTCCACAAAGGTAATTGTCTTTCTAACAACATAAAAATTGAGTTGTTGTGAAGTGATTATGCTTGTTTATTCAACCTTCCCTCCCTCTTGTGGCCTATGTGAGAAAGAGAATACATCTATTTTTACCTCCCTATGTATGTTCAAAACTCCATTCTTCAAACTAGTAAAATCATATGTAATTGATAGCAAGCTTTTTAAATCTTCCTTCATATCAACCTTTTCTAAAAAGCTTGTGTTAATCATAATGTGATTCTAGGTCGATTCTCCTATTCTACTATAATTTGTTTATGGCCATGCCATTAAAATGTACATGTTACTTGTAGCACATAACATAGAACGCCTTCATGTCCTTGAACCTTTCCTAACTAACTCCATGAGACTAAATTTGCAATTCAAGGTGGTAATTTTGGAGGTGTTACTATTTGAGATACTTCAAAGTGAAAAACATAGACCTTTTCATCTTCTACTAACATAGTACGGGAGTCCATTGTTATTGTCACTTTCACATACAGATATCCCACCCGACTGAAATTCTCGTATACCTCTAAAGCCTTGTTAACATGTTGCGTTAACTTTATTAGTCCCTGCTCCGCAGGGAATATAGCGATCGCTTGGTCGCCTGACTCCGTTGACTTTCAATTGCTCTATATTTTTAACTTAATGTAGCCTAAAGTTTTAAAATAATTGGATATTAAAATAATTTTTTTTTAAATTAAAATATTTTTTAAAATTTTCCAAATTACATTATCGATTTTTCCTATTGGTGCCCTACATAGAATTGACTAATTTCCCCTGGTGTGCAAAATAAATAACAAATTATAAAAATAAATAAAAAAACAAAAAAAAAAACTAAACTTGCCACGTAGAAACAACCATTAAATAACCATAAATGAAATGTTATATCAAACATCTGACAATTAATGTCATAGAAAATCGCATGAGTGATATGACTTGAACCCGTCTGCATGTGGTTGCGAGTTGACAGCTCTGTCAACACCTGTAACTAATATATTTACACCTATAACACACGGCAGAGAAGCCACTCATTATCATGCAACTAATATATTTATCATAGGCATGTTCTTCCCAAACCCTTTTGACTGAAAGCGCTTAACATTGGCTATGTACATTGGATTTCACTTCGCAGAACAAATATTACAGTTGAATATTGTACCGCAATTTCATGTAACTACCATTGATTGCCCAGACTTTTGGACTTAAATGATGTTCGGAGTAGAGATGATGCTGAAATCAATCATGTTATCTCCCACAACTTCCTGCAACAAAATTTGTTTAGATTGTATCATGGGAAATAAGAAGCAGAGCAGAAACAGAGGTTAATATACATTTCAATCATCGCAAATAATTCATACACAGCACAGGTACTAGAATTTACTTTGTAATTTTGAGGACTTGAGATTAGAGAATTTGAGGATTAAGAAGGATGTCATTGTTCAAAGTATTCTATTTAATTAAATCATTACATACCTCGGTAGACTGCTTGCTCTTGTATGACTCGAGATTTGTCTGGTAGGCTGCTTTTTCTTCTGCAGCTAGCTTGATGTAGGGAAGTTTCTCCTGACCGAAGCCCCATATTTGTGACACGTGAGCACAAAATGAAATTTATTAATGCTTATAAAGATATGGAAATATTGATTAGCAAAGTTGCTCTATAGTTGGAAGGATCTTACTTCCTCGGACATTGATTTCCACTTTGTTCCGGCAGACTTGGACAGCTTAATGCAGCAAAGTAAAGAGCAATTTGTGTTAACAAATTCATGGAAATTTACAAGCTCTAGGCATTAATCAGAAAATCTTAAAATTGAACAGAATGGAAATCAAAAGTAGTCACCGTGACGGCAGTCTTGATATTGGGATTTTGCTTCTTCAATTCATCTTTGAAGCTCGACCTGCACATGAATTGATTTATATGTGTTATTTAATATTTTCTTCTTGCTTACTAACTTGCAACAAAATAATGGCTAAGAGAAGCTTCCAAAAACATAAGGCCATTCGATTCCATACATGAAGAGTATGAAAGATGTGGCAGGGCGTTTCGGCATGTCCGTGGTCTCGGACTTCTTGGCTCTTTTCTTTCCAGCATCTTTACCTTCTTCTGGAGGGAGAACCTGAGCATGAGGAGGAGGCCATTGCTACGACTGCCTCAAGTAGGTGATAGGGATGAGGGGGTGACCGTACGAGGTGCTCAGAAGAGCGTGCAGGGAGAACCTGAGCATGCTGAGGAGTCCATGGCTGCGAGGAGGACTAAGATCCAAACTGGTTCACTCTCCGAAAATTTTGTGAAAAAATGAAAACCTAGGCCGAAGACAGGCTAAGTTAACCCAGATGAGGAGAGATTTGTGGGGAGAAGCCACGCGTACCTCATGCAGAGAAATGTACGTGTCATGCACGTCTCATGCAAGTCGTGGATGGTAGGTGTAAAAAAAAAAATTATGGTTATAAAATTTAATATAAAGCTACAAATTAAACAGTCCAGGCCAGGCTTGGGTTATCCCTTTATTTATTCCCCTCAATTCTCCCTCTACTCTCAGTTATTTAAGCCGATCTTCAATCGCCATAATCTCATATATAATTCATGACTGGAGGAACTTAGCGATCGGGCAATTCCACCAGCTGGCAGAGTTTTTACAAGTAGTAGCGACAGACGCGGTTTACAAGGAGTGAAAAGTATTTTGTCGGAGTGGATTAGTTAGCATCCAAGTATTATACAACTTTCTCCGTGGATGGTAGGTGTAAAAAAAATAATTATGGTTATAAAATTTAATATAAAGCTACAAATTAAACAACTTTCTTCGCTAAAAATGAAAATACTAAACAAGGTAATATAATTTTTAATATTGCATTCAAGCATGAGTGCAGATTTCCTAACAATAAAAACACTTTATAGTTCTGGCTAGGATTCTGACTATTCTCTTTTTTGTTGCCTCTGCCGACACATAACCCTGAGGATAATAGGGGAGTTTATAATCTTTGTTTAATGTTTAATCTGTCCAGTAGTTCCTTCAACTCAGAGGAGCATAACTGTGGTCCATTGACTTATATAATGGCATATGGTATGTCGAATCTGCAAATAATATGCTCAAGGATAAATTTTACAATCATTGAACCTTTGACTCTCTTCAACGGGGCTACTTCGGCCCATTTGGTAAAATGATCTATCGCTATGATAATGAACTTATGTCCCTTTGAGGATAGAGGGTTTCTTTGAACGATGATATCAAATGACCCAAGGGAGAATGGCCATGGCGATTAGATGGAATAAGTCCATATGCGGGTGCGTGAACCAGGCAGGTTGGCGTGCCTCTTACATGGTTCACACCTCTCCTGATGAAGTTCTTTACATCCTCGTGTATAGTTAGCCAATAATAGCCCACGTTTAGGATTTTATTATCTAAGGCTAAGGTACTAAAATGTCCACCACAGATATTGGCATGAGCTTCTTTAAAAACTGTGTTTTCCTCTATTTTATTTGGGCATCTTAATAACATTCCTCTTCGATATAGGACTCCATTGATTACTATGTACCTCCTAGAAGCATTTGTAATAAAATTGATTAAGGTTTTATGAGTAATTTATTCTAGGATAATTCCATTCTAAAGGTAGTTTTGGATGCCCTGATATCGCGATCAGTGAGCTTCTTGTGAATTTTAATCCTCAGATTATTTTGGCAATTATTCCTCGCCTTACCTTGGCGGCCAAGCAATTATTCCTCATATTTTTTTGGCAAGCTTTCACTTATATGGAGAAGATTCAATTGATCCTGGTAATATAATTTTTAATATCGCATTCAAGCATGAGTGCAGATTTCCTGACAATAAAAACATTTTGATTGTTGCAGTGCGTAGTATGGTTTTCTTTAAAGTTTAGACTTCAATTTGCATAATCCGATTTTTTAAATCCTTCAGAAAATGATTTCCTGGCAATAAAAACATCAAAATATTTAAATCCGTTTTGTTTATCAAAATATTTTTTTAAAGTTCAAGGGAGGCAGGTGCGGGGGGGATTATTTACGATCCCGGTAGAAGAAAAGTTGCAGACTTTTCCTGGGGTCTAGGTGCACAAACTAACAATGAAGCAGAATGGTTGGCGATATATTATTCACTTGAACTAGCTGCATCTCTAAACATCGCAAGGTTACAAGTGATTGGAGACTCCAGGCATGTTATCCATAGCATGAAAAATATCAGCTTGAAAGGAACAAAGAGACAAAATCTTCGAAAAAGGATTGAAAATCTCCCCCTCCCAATCGACATTCTCTTTTTTCATGTCCTTAGAAGCCTTAACTCAGCAGCAGATAGGCTTGCCAATATTGGAGTCACATTGAGGAAAGGCCAGCTTCTTCAAAACAATGTCTTGGGCCACAAGTTCATCCCCTAACTATCATGCCATAGACTTCATCGAACAAGTTAGGAATTCAAATTTGAAATGTTTGAATTGGGGGTTCCCTTCTCGTGTAAGGCTTATGGTCTCATACGCCCGCGTTTTTCAACATGTGGAGAGTAATAAGACAGGTGGCTCTCCACCTAACTCCAGCGCTCCCACGCCTCAGCATTTATTGTTGCAAGGCAGTCATAGAAGGTCCCTTCTCGACATGGAACAGCATAATCACCTTTCGCTTGGGCCGGGCTTTCAGCAGCTCAGCCTTTCTGCAACAGACTTCGAGTCCCGGCAGCCAGAAGTGGATCATTGTGTTTGTTGTGCCCACCGTAGCACAATGGAGGGGATCAGGCATGCGATAGCTACACTCAGTCAGGTTACATCTGAAGTTAAAGTCTATTTGAGTAGGACATACTCGGCGGTTTGCTCCATAGCAGACCAGAACAAGGAACAAAACACGAAGTTCAAATACATGCACTCACGTCTCTCCTGTGTTGAGTCCCGCCTGGACGACATAGAAAGAAATACCATCGAGATCCTGGGGAAGGTCGACAGCATAAAGGAGGACCTCTCAATTTTCATTAGCAAAACTCAATGCAGCCAGATGCAGGAAGCGTCGTCGATCAACCAGGGAATGAGGGAAGCTGCCTCCTTCTTGCAGTAGAATTACAGATAGTTTATCTTCTCAGAATTTTTGGAATGCACACTGCAGGTTTTTCAAAAGATTATCTATTCTTGAATGTTTTTTTGTATTCTGCTATGCAGTCAATATGTAAGGGTATACCCCAGTAGGATGAACAGAAGCTTTAGGATAATTAGGAGCAAAGAATTTCAGAGACAAACTCCTTGTAAAATCTGCAATTTACCTCTTTTTGAAGCAGATTTATGGCTCAAATTTTGTACTGAATGGCTGTGCACAGCCTTTTATATATACAATTAAAATACCCTGTTTCTGTTAAAAAAAAAAAAAAAATCTTAAAGTTATTTAGATATACAACTATTTTTACTATTTTTACTCAAAATTATGTTTAGATGGTTCAAATTATAATATCGATTATTTATCACTCAATTTGTATTAAAAATTTCTTTAAAAAATAATTTTAATTTTAAATATAGTTGTTTACATTTTATTAAAAAAATTCCTTATAATGATAATCTTCAATTTTAAGCATATTTAACTATCAACTTACCCCATAACCAACATTATTTTAATTGTCAAATGTCATGCGTTGTAATATTATTTTTGTTTGAGAAAATATTTAGCCTTTCTTCATAAAATTAATGAAGTAAACTTTAAATTGAAATTCTTTTAATTTAATGATTATCCATTATTTTTATTTTTGTGAGTGTTCTAAATTTTCATTAATTTATTAATTAAAAATTGTTAAACACAAATCTATACTTTAATAGAATATCAATTATATTTTATAAGATTTTAAATAATAAAATATATTGAATTTATAATATTAATAAAATAAATTCAAATTAAAAACAAGAAAAAATGAAGTATATTAATAATAAAAATATAATATTTTTTGAAATATAAACTAATTGGTGGTGCATTATTAAAACACTCCTTACTATTTTTTACTATTTTTATACACCTATAGAGGGGCAAAATAACAAAAGAGGCTGTTGAAAAAATAATAATAACAAAAGAAGAAGGAATTAAAAATGATACATAAATGTGATGAGAACAGTTACATCATGATAATGACCTCTTCTGATTAACATTACACAAATTAGGTTAACCAAGTCATGACCTTTCTTCTATAAAAAATTTAAAGATTAAAGAAACACTACACAAATCACTTAACGAAGTCATGACCTTTCTTCTATAAAAAAATTAAAGATTAAAGAAAGAATTTATGGTGTTTATAATAATCAAAAGTATGTCCATTCATTTTTCCCTTCAGTGGTAGTGTACAAAAAGTGTATCATTTGAGGTTTTCACTAGCATTGTATATAGATTGTTTTTCACTTGTGTTTGTACTAGTTGGACGTTCATACAAATGTGTCTAAGCTTGCTTGTTTATTCATCACATTTGTTTAATCTAAATATGTTTTTAAAATTTTATTTAATACTTTGTCAAAAAGTCTATTTTTATTCTCAAAATATATAGTTAGAAATTAACAATTTCAATTGATTTCTCGATTGCAATGACAATTAGAGATTGAGAAACAATTAATTCTAGCTTCTTCTGCAATTCCATATTAGTTGTTGTTTTTTTTCCCATATATTTTTTATTATTTAAAATTTTCAAAATTATATCAAATTTCTTTTAACTTAATCTAGAGTAGGGACTAGCTGCTTTGCAGCTATTTTACTTCTTGTTATTATAAAACATTAGAGATAAATTTTCAACCTCGGTTTCGATGCCCTTTGCCTCTTCATTTATGTCTCACTCGAGGAGCACGACAATAGCATCCAGGTACAAGGGCCTGTTGTGCTTGGTATTATCTTTGGTCATGAACAAACAACACGTACTACTCCATCACTGTTTGAACAAGGACTGGGTTGCCTCTTCTGAAATTTAAATGAAACAACATTTCAATTGCCAGCAACTACGCTAGACATACGACTACCCTTTCTTCCGTATCCAAAGTCCCCTTTGCTCAATCCTCTTGTCCTTCGCAATCTGGTTCTCAAAATGCATGCTTTGATCCTTTCATCTTATTGACAAACTTGTTGTAGAGCCTTCTATGAAAACTCTCTCCTTGGTTTTGCGTGATTGATTTCCTTCTTATTCAATATGATGCCCTCTATGGGGATCTTATCCACAGCATTCACTCTATAGCCGATTTGTACTGAAATTCTAACAAACATTGCAATAGAAGGGATTAATGAAAGTGGGCTTCCATAGAAGATTATGGAATTTCCTCAGGAACCGTAACAGTAACAGTGTAATGGCTAGTGAGTTCATTGAGTTTCGACATTTAAACACTAAAGTAGTTCACTCTATCTAAGATCGTTGGAAATATTTAATCTTCATCTTAGTCTCCTTTTGAATGAGTTTTAACAGTTTCCCTCTTGAATCTACCAGTCATACCCCTCAACACAATGCCATCAAGCATTGTTGGTAATGCAATGGAGAGAAAAAAGCTTTTTAACACCTACTATTTATATGTTTATTTTAGGAGCCCTCTTCCAATGGCTCTAACTGTTAAATTTAATGCAGCTGCAAGACCCATTCTCGGGGAGGATGGTACCCTAGTCAGTTAACTAGGGTTCTTGGTCAGTTAACCAGGCAGAGTAAGTCCCTAGAAGGTACCCTAGGGCCCCCAGCAGTCTCTTGGGGCTCTTGGTATGGGACCAAACAGATCGATGCCATGGCAAATTCCCTAGCATGTGGCTAGGGCCCCTATATGTCTCTAGGGTATCCTGGTCTCGGACCATATAGTTTCTTGGTCACGATGACTAAGCAGATCCTGCAGGCTGAGATAGAGACATCTTGGTCTAGGACCAAGCAAATTCTTGGTCAAGGACCAAGCAGGTCCTGCAGGTGGTTGATCAACATTCAGTCTGGGACTGAAAGCTCAGCTTGGGGCTGAGAACCATTCTCTGGGAGAATGGAAGACTTGGTCAGGGACCAGGGAGTTGATCAACATGATTCAGTCTGGGACTGAAGCTCATCCTTGGGATAAAAGCCATTCTTTATGAATGGATGATCTTGGTCAGTTAACCAAGATGATGATGTGTGATGACCTCCTCTCCTAGGTCTTCGAGATGGTTGAGCTAGGTTTTCTTCTCAAGGGACTGGCCACCCCTTGATGGAGTCACTAGCACTTGACCTCGGGAGTAGTCAGGAGGACCACAGGATCACATCATCCAATGTGGACTTTCCTTATACAATGATGATGAACTTTCAGTTAGTGTATGGAACACTAGTACATTTAAGAAAGAGATGGATGGGTTGTATCCCCACCTTGTTTGCATACCCTTGATCTTCTCACCTTTCTTGGTCTTGTGGTTAGAAGGTTTATCACCTTGTCTTGTTCAAAACCTTGTCTTGTGGTTAGAAGGTTTATCACCTTGTCTTGTTCACCACCTTGTCTTGTGGTTAGAAGGGTTCTCTACCCAGCTTGAGTTGTCTTGACACTTACCACTTTGTTGTTTTTGGTCTTGTGGGTAAAAGGGTTGTTTACCCACTTTGTTGTTACACGTTTGGTCCTATGGTTAGAAGGGTCATGTACCATTCCTTGATTTATGGTTTGACTTGTGTTGGTGTGGTCTTATGTTGACCACTTGTTGGTCCTTGTAGTAGCGCCCCTTTTAATGTGGTTCCTAAACCCCTTTACTATGATGTCTTGACCCTAGTACCCACTACTAAAAGACTTCTTAACTTTAATTTATATTTTATTTGTGGTAACCCTCCTTATTTAAATAATGTCTTAACCTATTTGGAAACCCTGAGTCAATGAAGATTTAGAAGGGGGTTATCCTTCTAGAAGACTTTAAGAGATTATAAATACAAGTTTATCCCTTCATTATGTATTACCTCCAAGTGGCATTTCAAATCTAATTTACTGTGCATCTGACTAGGGTTTACTACAGTTGTGACGACTAGGCTTTCTTCTTCTTCTATGCCCAGGCGCTCTCTAGTTTTTGTGCTTCCTACCTCTTGGTTGTCTCACTTGAAGTTTGATCCTTGCTTAGGGCCGATATTTATCATGAGAAAGTTGTTGTTGCATGTAAAAGACTGTCTTGAGGGTATTATCTTCCTCCTAGAAGCTGCTGCCACCTGCGATAACTGTGTTGAGGGTCTGATCTACCTCCTAGAGGTTGCCCCCACTTGCCAAAACTATGTTGAGGGTTTGATCTACCTCCTAGAGGCTGCCAGAACTATGTTGAGGGTCTAATCTACCTCCTAGAGGCTGCTGCCACCTGTAAGAACTGTGTTAAGGGTCTGATCTACCTCCCAGAGGCTGCCGCTACCTGAAAGAATTGTGTTGAGGGCTTGATCTATCTTCTAGAGGCTCTCATTGCCTGTAAAAATTGTTTTGAGGGTTTGTTCTTTCATTTAGGGTTTGTTGTTGCCTAATTTGTCCACCCCTAAGGCAGGTTGTGACCTTGGTAAGGTTGTTGATTCTTTGTTTGACTATGTTGAGGGAGGGTCGCTGCCTTATGGACTGATCTGCTATCCAATGTGGACTGTTTGGGTAGACCGCTACCCTTGTGGACTGTTTTTTAAAGGCTTCCATTTGTCTTTTGTGAAGGCCGCTCCCTACTTGGCTTGTTTTGGGTCAGACCCACTATGTTTAGGGCTTCTTGTGGAGGTCACTTCCTGTTGAGGTTGATTTGAGGTCTGTAAGTAACCAACATGACCTGTTAGATGACTGCTTGGGCTACTACTGTTGACTTAAGGTCTGATATGACATGTAGGTGACCTCTATTGTTGTGCTTAAGTGTTGTTAGAGCTGCCTGTTACCAGGAAATTAGCAGGGCTAATTTCCAATAAGCATAAATAAGAATAGTGACCCAATGTCACATCGGTGACCGTTCTAAATTCTTCAGAAGTCGAAACCTCCAAGGAGAAGTATCCTCATGGAGTCCTGTAGAACATTAAGACAACCACAAAATGTATTATCTATGCAATCCTGTAGTTAGACCAGTGCCTTATGGAGTCAATATAATATCTATGAGCAACGCTAATGAGTGCAATATTACCAATAATATCACCAAAGATCGGTGGCCTCCTTAGATGATTTGGTGAGATGTATGCATGTATTAAAACAATCAATATTGGATCAAAAGACTATATTGCCAATTCACTTCAACCAATAACCAAATGTACATTCAACGATAATTATCAAAGTCAATATGGGTCATTCAAGTCAATGGAATTCTAGCAGCATTCTATAATTGTTATTCATCAATCGAAAAAGTATTGTGTAATGATCATAAGCAAGATACAGTATAAGCAAACACTAATAACTAGCTCACTTCCAGTAAATAATCAGAGCAGAAGTAAGACATATGATCAACATAAATTAGTTACCATTCAATTTACAATTTCATACAAGAAGGTATCATCAAACTGATTAATGTAATCTTTAGCACAGAAAATTTTAATATAAAACTTGTTACATACAACTGTGCTGAAGTGTAATGTGTTTTGTGTTTGTTTGTATGTGTTGCAGGTGGAGGATTTTTAGGGCACACAAGGCCTGCCCAAAGGGCAGGTCTGTGTTAAGGATACGTAGAGTTCGGTGATGGAGAAAAGAGGGAGAGGTAAAGATGTGGCAGCAAGGTGAAAAAGAATGGTTGCGGGTAGAAAATAGGGAGGAAAGATCACGGCTGGGAGAGATAAGGGAGGTGAAACGAAGGTGGAAGGGAAGGGTAGCGGTTGGCTTCGGATGGGTAAAGAAGGGCTGCGAGGATTGGGTGAGCAGGGATAGGATGCAGATGGAGCAGCGGAAGGGGTGGAGCAGACCCAAGGATGTGGCAGCCAAGATATGAATGGAGGGCAGCAAGGTGGGAGAAGAAAAGGGCAGAGGAAGAGTCACGAAGGGGCCGGGTTGTGGCTGAGGTAGTGGGTTTGTTGTAGCAACGAAAGAGAAGAAAGGACCAGCGAGGGGGGGTTTAAAGGAAGCCGAGGGTGCAAAAAGGTCGTGGAGGGGAGGCCGAGGAAGCTGGTGTGAAGAACGAAGGCAAGGGATTATGGAGATAGAAGTCGTGGGAGCTAGGAAAACCCTGCAGCTAGGGTTACGAAACTAGACTTTAGAGTTTTTTTTAACATAAAACTAAACCAACTAACTCAAAAATAAAATGATATTAACCAAACATAAAACTAAACCAACTAACTCAGAAATAAAATGATATTAACCAACATATAAATTCAAATAATATTTACAACATTAACTCAGAAAATTATGTGTAAAAGAATAGATAAACAATTAGAGTTTTAAAAATAAATCAACTTCACCTAGGGTTTCATGAAAAACCCTCCCTTGAGATGGTACTTGCCTAGTTTGGCAAGCCAAGATCTTCTCCAACAACCTCTAGGGTTGGTTGTGAGAAGTTTGGCCAAGACGAACCAAGGAGACCTAAATCTCAAGCCTCTTGCTAGGGCAACCAAAATACTGAAATTTAACAAGCCTAGGGAAAAAATGCAACATTGCAACCACCATTCATACCTTAGACAAGTATGGTTTCAACATTTTTACAAAAAGATATCAAGAGAAAAAGACTTAGATACCTCTTTGTGCATGTGTCAAGCAAACAACTCTTAGCAATTACCCAAACAAGATGCAAGATAGAAAGAAGCTCCAATGATGAATCCTAAAATAAGTTTGTACATTCATCCTGAAGCAAGTGCTTCTCCTCAAAAACCCAAGGAGGTCGAAAATTAGAAAAATAGATCTTGTCCCTTCAATTGTTAAGTTTTAAAGTGAGGAGAAGATATATTTATATCTTTCTCACACTCACTTTACAAAAATAAAATAAATCCAGGCTGACGTGCCTTTTTAAATGTCAAATTAAGTTTATAAAATGTCAACTTAAAAATATAACAAAAATAATATAAATAATCATCTCAGTGGGTGAAAAGGGACATTTTCCCCAGTTTTCACCCCAACATGTCAAAAATGACTAAAAAGACCACATCGGACTGAACTGAAGGCTGAGATGCGGAGGGGGGGTCGTCATACCCCTACTAACCCCAAAGATAGTGAAAAATCCCTCAACGCCCCCCCTCAGAAGCAAGCATCCTACAACCAATGAAGGATGACGTCATCCTCTGTGGAGGCCAAGGAGAGATGGCGTTGGAGGTCTGGAACAACAGGAGGGTGCAGGAGAAGGTCTAGGTCTATGGCATGGGCCCCAGTACTGAATAAAATCATGCCATCAGTGTAAAAGTGATGGGGGAGTCATGTAGTCCAATGACCCATCCCTGAGGGCCCCGAACACCAACCTCAAGGTTTCAAATCCTTTTATGAGGTAGTCAACAGTGCCATTAAGCCATAGTACCCCCAGGAGGGAGCCAAAGGATCTAACCATGATCCCACCTATGAAATGTGGCTATGACGCACCCTCCGAGTCAAAAATTTTGCTGCCATCTCTCTGGGATACACTGGAAAATGTACTGGTACTGATACCACGTAACACTGCCACTTTGGACTGTGAGGCTGCCTTGTGTTTTGACTGTCTTGTTGGGCCTGATTTGAAGTTTCTACTGTAATTGCCTAAACCTATCCTACAACACATTCCATCTCTCTCTCCCAGGTATGTACTAACCCTCCGGTAAGGGTCAGATTGTTCCAGATGTTGACTTGCCTCTGAAAGGCAAAGTCTGTTCTGAAAGCTAGATTTCTGAGTATAAGGAAGGTACTATTTCACTAAGTAAGTTGTCAGACTTGTTCTTCTTTTATTGATTAGTTGGATCTTTAAATTTGTTTTACCACTGCTGCTGCTTATTATATGCATGCTTCAACTTTAACACAGGGACCTCTTGGGAGTGTTAAAGTTGAAAGAGATGAAAATTATGTTTTAATTTCTTAGATCTAAACCTTGTATTATTACAGCTGTACTATTTTTGTCTTCAGTAGTAGTTTAGTAATTTATTTTTTGCATTAAAGTATAAAGATTTTCAATTTTCCGCTTCAAACCCTAACCTAACCCAAATATCAACACTAACATCTGCATGCTTATTAAATCAAAAATATTTAGACATCTCTTGCCCATTATCACTGACCATTACAGCAAATGAATTGAATGTGCTAATAAAACATCCTAAACTAAATTGACTCGACGTTTTTAATCAGACCATAACTGAAGCCTGCTTTCATGTCAGAAAATGGATTCAACAATCCTAAATGAAAGTCCTCTGGTTGTATGTCCATTAATTGAAAGTCAACATGAGCAGAATTAGTCCCATGGCACCATGTCAATTGATGAATTAACACCTTAAATTTTCAGCACCAATTTGAAGATAAATGTGTATGTTTTACAAAGACCGGTTAAAAACTACACTAGGAGATCTCCCACTAGAAAACATCATTAATCCTCAGAAGATTCCAATATTTTGACAGCTACTTCCACTGATGTTCCGATGAATAAACAAAATATTCCATGCAAATCAGATGGTTTTAAATATATTTCCGACTTCTAAACTTGTTAACGAGCAACCAACAGTCACCTCAACTGGATGAGCAAGCAGCCCTGTTAGTGATAGTTGATCTTGGCCAATATACTGAGATTACCAATGAATTTACGGTGCTCCTATGACAGCTGCTTGACTGGCCAACAGAAAACATTAGAAAGAAACAGCAGAATGTCATATCACAGCAATCAACCTTTAGCTCAGTTGCATGACAATGCAGCCTGACGGAATTTATGGACCGCAGACCATTATATTAAGATTAATACCTCTGATAGCTGCATGACCAAACCACAAAATACATAAGACAAATTAGAAGCAGGATGCTCCATTAAAAGCAGAAACAAGTGTTCAGCAATGAATCACCAATGCTCAATTTTCATCAACTGTAACTGCTGTAAAGTTAGAGCAAAAAGAGAAGCAATTACGGGAACTAAGCAAATGGGAATTCATTGTGATGTGAAGAGAATAATTACCAGCAGTTCAGATATGAGCTTGAGGCACACCCATCTACTGATATTCCATTAACTCTTCAGCCAATGTTTTCTTGTTGTACTCTTGTGCCTGCAAAAAGGGAAAGAAAAAATTTCATCACAGAACCTTCACAGGCATTTTGTGAAATGGAATGTAAGATGGACTACTTATGAAAGAGATTCAGCTGTGAAACTAAATTTACGCCTTCAAATCATTTATTGATCAAGAATAAAAGACTAGAGTATGGAGATTTCCACAGTTATCCATAATTGTGTTGAATTTTCTGGAAAAGAAATTTTATACACAGTTCTTTTCCAGAAAATTCAACACAAAGAATAAAAGATGTTCGTAGGCTGAGGGATGCCACGAGATTAAAGGTAAAATTAGTAAAATAGATGGAATATGAGAATAACAGAGCAACAAGCATATAAATAACTTGTAGGGACAGATCAATCTGACGACCACAAAGGACTAGATATAAATTTTGCTAGGAATTACCATCCAAATTAGTTGCTCCACAAGATGTGCCTTCTTCACAGGGAGATTGGGGGAAGACAATATATCAAAGAGCTGCAACTAAAAATCGTACAGCTAGTTTTGTTAGATTTGGAATCAATGAATCAAATTTCAAGCTCAAATGATTCAAATATGCAAAAGATGAACTTCTGAGGAACTTAACTCCTTTGATTGATTTGATTTTACATTGCGTAGAACCCGTATTGTTGATATGAAAAAATCTGTTTGCTTCTTAGTTTCCATCCTTGTAACTGGAGGGGTTACTCTAGGTGAAGAATTATCTTCAGATAAAGTACTTTTACAATGATTCTCTCTAAATTTCTCTTCAACTCTCTTCCTTTTGTTACTTCCATCAGTGACACCATCACTCCTCTCTTTTAGTTCTTCCGCTGCCAATCCCCCCTGCTTAAAATACCAAGATGAAAGATACTCTTTAGATTTCAATTAAAACAATATTGTGAACTGCATCACATTACTTTGAGAATTAGTGAATGTAGGTCATAAAATCTCACTACCTGAAATATCTAATTTAAAAAGTTAAAACTCAAAGAATTAATGTACATAGTACATACTACAGGAGACTCCAGGTGCCGTTTATGTCTTTCTTGGTGTGATATGGGTCCAATTTCACCTTCCACGCACACTTCATCTACACAATCATTATTTCCTTGGCAATAGGAGCCAGCCAACATTCCCATTGACCGTCTATTGTAGTCTGACTCTTCTGCCTATACATTGCAAATTGAGAAGTGGGTTTTTCAGTGACACTTCACAAGAATCCATCCATGAATGCATAAAAATAATGAAAGCAAACTTTTGAAGAACAGTCAAATCAGCGAGTGGCTAACATAACACAGAAATAAAAGCTCTTCTCTAGAAATCTTCATCCAAAAGCAAAGTAAAAACATTAATAAGTTTCTACTGAATAGTCAAACTGATGCCTGGAGTCTCCTGCCACATGTAAATATATGAAAGGTTTCCTCATCCTGTTATCATATATCTCACAACTTCAAATTACGTCTTCGAAATACATGGACAGCATCCTATGTTTATAAACAGAAATCTTTGACATAGCTGTGAAGATGAATAGTATAAATCAGATCGCTAACATGTGTCAATTCTTATGGAGCAATATGAAGCAAGTCATCTAATTTTATTTTTTAAGCTTGCCAAATCTATTTGCATGACCATTAATTGTTTCCTTGAAGGATTAAAAAAAAATCCAACATAAAGAATAACATTGTAATTAGATTTATTTTTTTAAAACAGAATTAAAGTATGTACTCAAAATCAACAGTGGAAATAGGAATTTAAATGCTTGATCTGCCAATTTTAGATAATGGTTCGAATGATCAAGGATTGGAGGATTAGTGAAAAGTGACATTTGGAGTTATCTTTATAATATTAGGAGTTGTCAGGAACCAAGCTGATCAGAATGCGGAGTAGCTTTCAGAAATAACAAGGTTTCATAAAATGAAAACTTAAAAGCATTGTAATTTGTGACTGAACTGTTCGCAAACATAAATCATACTAGTGACCAATATAAAATGGTGCTGTACAAGTTGCTAAATTTTGAAGGAACATATCACTCCAGTACCAACAGTGATACATGTATTGGAGGCTAAAGGTTTTCCAGAGACAAGGGGCAACGGAACTAAAGATATGAGAACTTTGTATTTGATATAGAATCCTGAAAGTGGTGATGGGGATGATCTATGGGCTAAAGTATGTTTGCATCCAAAGTTATGTTTCACCAAGGTTCTAGGACAGTAATGAGAAAATCAATTTTGAGGAAAGAAGAGAGGCCCATGCACTCCGGGTGTTTGTTACAAGCCATAGTCTATCAACAAGAACTGATGAATTAAAATTTGATTAATTAGGTGTGTTACTCTTGCAAGAAGAGCAAATATATGAGCTTTAGGATGGAGATGGGAACTCTGAGCATGTTTTTACAACAAAGTAGAAGGGCAAAGGAAAACAAAGCTTTGACCAGCAAGTGGATAGAAGAAAAAGTCAAAGACAATGCAACAGCAGGCATGAAGATTCAAAGAAGAGCAATGCCAATTTAAATAAAGGTGAGTGTTTTCCTTGTGGTGAACCTGTTCAGTTTGAAAAAGAGGTATAACAAGAAAGTATGATCTATCAATGATCATAGTTAAAGAAGGAACTCAAATAATTATGTTGAACATGAACAAGATGGAAGTAGTAAAGGATACTTCAAAAAAGAATAAAAATGCATCCAAAGAGACACATATAAAAGTCGCAGGCTTTCCCATATCTCAGGTTGAAGTTTGATTTTTTAGCCATTTTTCAAAGACATGCAAAAAAATAGTCTTAGTTTCCCATTTTTTGGATAAAGTTCATTGTCCAAGTCTTACCTCATGTTGATTGTCGCACTTCATTCATTCCAACTTGAACTCATGTGCATTCTTATCTTGCTAAGCTTCCGGCACTTAATGCTCCACTCTCACAGGCACCATTAACACATTGACTCCCAAGTACCAGCCATGTTTGACTCCTGGCTCTCAGCTGTCACTGTTTATAGTATATACGACAGAATTCATTTCCCTCCCAACGGCCTGTTAACTGTGCCAGTGTGCTGTGTATTTCTTTCCTTCCCAACGGTCGATGGTGCTCTAGATATATGGCCTTTTCTAATATATGATATATTTAGGGTTATTGTTTAAGATAGTATAGGTTATCAAAAACAAATTGAGAAATACATATAATAGAGTCTCTTTGGCTAAGTTGTCGTACTATGAGGGGTCTATGTATGCCATCAAAGTCACCCAAGATTTGCACATGGTCTCATTTTGTAGTGTCCCCTCTATCATACCAGCGTGATAGAGAGGATCACAGTGCTCAGTCCGGGCAATTAGCCCCAAAACGTTTTAATTAAAATCATTGATGCAAAGAACTGTATCTATGCATACTATGGAAAAACGACGGTGATCGAATCAATGCTGTTGATCTCTAACACACATTCAAGATTCTGTGACAAGATCATATGGAAATGCCTAAACTTTAAAAAAAACACAGCAGAGGCAAATTCGTTTAATACATCCACATACATTCATAACATTCATCAAATGATAATTGCCAATTTACACAAGAGAATACTTATCTCAATAAGGCAGTCCCAAGCAACTGGCTATGCAACTGCAACGTTCCACCCAACCATAGGCCAGTGTGCTCCTCAATCTCTCAGCACCACTGCCACCCTCGAGCTGGGCATGATCTCTACAAGGAACCAGGGAACAGCAGACTCACACATAGCCAAGCATACACCAAGATGAGCCAAGCCAATCTACAATTGGGTTTATCAGGCTACTAGGAGATGGAAAGGAAGAGTTGCTAAGCTAGTGAGCTCCAACACAGAGCCAGGGATAACCTTGCAAGATCTATCTAGCTTGGCACCCACAATACCTACACACCCAGCACAAGGAAGTATTCTTTTCACTGCTGTGCAGTCCCTCAAGCCATACCTTCCCTATCTAGTGCTCTCAGGGTATGCATAGAAGAGTAACCAAAGCCCTCTTGATCTTTTTGAGAGGTTGTCTCCCCCACTAGGTTTATCAAGCCACTTCTATCCACTACCACTCCAACACTTCAGCTCACAGGCTCAAACCAAGAACAAGGATGCACATAACAGCAGGACCCCACTTGCTGGGCATGAGGAAAACGTTTTCCACAGTGGAATGCATGAGATGGGGTTTCAACTAACCCAGAAAAACGTGGGAACCCACAAAAACGAAATGGGGAGTTGGTGAACAACCCAGGAAGCCAAATCCGTTTTTAGAAAAACGTCCTTGGACATTCAGGGGCAAAAACGACCTCCCTACAGTCCTCAAAACGTGGCCCTCCCTCTCCCAACTGTTATATACTGCAAAAACGACTCCCAGGCATGGAAAAATGCAGTATTTAGATGAAAAACGTAAATGGAAGACCCCAGCTAACTCCCCCTGCGTGAATGATCAAAGGCTGCCTGTACAGAATGGCTTTGGGCACCATTTCGTGGGTGGTTTCTTGCCCAAGGAGACAAAACACGTTTTTCCAAGTTGATGGCTTGCCCATCCACGAAAATGGCTTGCCCATACTCTTTCATTCCCAAGGCATTAACTGCCTTAACCAATTTCTTGGAAAAAAATTAAATGATTGGGTACATGAGACAAAATGGGTAGTTGGTGGTTTATGGGTTTCCCCATTGACACATGGATTAATACCTATGTTGCACGGGGACCCGTCCCCCCCAAAATTCCTTCCGTTCCCTGCGTTTCCGAGTTCCGGGGACTTTGGAACTCCTCGGAAACGTCCCCAATTCATCGGGGACTCCATTGGGGACTCGGGGACTTATCGGCCGTTCCCTAACCGTACCCGGAAATTTTGGGAACTTTTTAGTGAAGTCCCTCGACCAATCGGGGACTCCTGGACGTCCCTCGACCTGCACACAAAAAATTAAACATTTAATTAGTAATTACTAAAATTTTATTTAAAACTAAAACTAAAACCAAAAATTGAATACCTAAAAACTAAAACTACGTTACCCTATCCTCTAACCCGCGGGCTTTCACTCTGGGAGCTCCCTGTTTGCACAACGCTGTACAACAAACAGCGGCAGGGGTCGTGGCTCTCCTATTCCCCTGTGGTCGCAGCACGCAGCAGGTCGTGTCCCTGTGGTCGCGGCTCCCCTCTCGAGTCTCAGCTCGTGGCTCTTTGCAGAGCTCATTTCACAGCCAACTCCTAAGTATTCCATTGTTGCACAGCTCGTGGCTCTTTGGTCCGAACTGCTACAGCTACAGGGTACGTAAATAAAAAAATTATTTTGATTGTGTTTTACTGTTTTTAAAATTTTTAAATTTCCTTATTAAGTATGATTTTTTTTGTGCAAAACTCAGAAACTGTCACTGAATATCAGACAGATATTGAATTTAAAAAATTAAATTTCAGAGACTATGATGATCGTTTAAGTTTTAACTTTTTTTTGTTAAAAAAATTAAATTTTAAAACATAATTTACTCATGGATGATAGTCCAAATGGGAAAATGCCCAAAAACATAATTTTTGGGCATTTTGTAGTTTTTGGGCTTATGTTTCATGAATGATTCATATGCTCTAGAGTCTAGACTTTTAAATTTAAATTTAAATCTTTAAGTTTACTATTTTTCTGATATAGTTTGCATGGAAGTTGTTTTAATCTTGTTATGTTATGTACACTACAATGATTGTTAATTTGTTATGATAATTGTTATTATTGAGATAATAATTGAGATTGCATGTAGATCATTCATGGATAATTGATAAATATAATGATTATGGATACATTTTATTTTTTAATATAATCTGAAGCACTATTATTAATTATATAATAATAATTTTTTAATTTATATTTTTTAATTTTTATATTATATAATTGCCGTCCCCAACCTGCCGTCCCCTGAAAAATTGGGGGTGCGCTCTAGCCGTTCCGGAAACTCGTCCCCACGTCCCCCGCGTTCCCCCGTCCCCCAGGCCAGTGCAACATAGATTAATACCATTGGCTCAAGGTTTGAATAATTTCCCTCCCTTTTCCTTGTAGAGTCATGCCCCATCTCTTTTGTTGCATTGCATAGCCGGTTGTGGGTTTTTCCATTAAAATTCGTATTTACATGGTGTCTTATTTACATTGTGCCCATCTCGCACAAGAACCATGGGCATCTATTTTTAATTGCCGATTCATGAAACGCTAAATCAATGGTGGGGCCTTGGCCTTGAGCTCCTCACCATGATTAAATTACAATATTTACATCATTTACGGTTTAATACAAAGGGGGTCAAAATGGGGACATTACACATTTGCACTCACTCAGGAAGGGGGGGTGTTGATCCCAAATTTCCATGTTAATACAAGCCCATCACCTCACTGCTTGCCATTAATATATACATTAACATATGTTATAAAGTATAGTTTATATCAATATGTCTATTAAATGTGTTATCCATTACACACACAAGCATATATATATATATATATATATATATATATATATATATATATTACTATTATTCCCTCCAGAATTAACGAGCACCATGATCCTGCAGTGGACACGAGAGTACAAGGCAGAAGAAAAAAAAAAGATAAGAGTGCTCAACCCGCCCAGTATTGACAAGTCCGTTCCCTGGGCCTTTTTTGACGGCGCCAGCCAAGGTGATCCACCTCTGGAGGGCTCAAGTGCGATCATCTTCCTTTCTGATGAGGTGCAGTTTCAAATCAAATATAGTCCGGGCCACTGCTCCAACAACATGGCAGAACTTTCTGCACTCTGGGATTTACTTAGCTCTACATTGGTCAAAAACATCTGTCATCTTCAGATCTTTGGTGACTCAAAATTAGTAATAGATTGGGCTAACAACAAGATGCAGATTAAAGCTCCCCACCTTCAACATATTTTGCATACATTGAGAAGACAGTTTGGAATGTTTGAATTCATCTCTTTCAATCATGTGTATAGGGAGCTAAACCAAGAAGCTGATTTGCTGTCAAAAAGTGCACTTTTCTTGGGTCCAAGATCGATAGTAGAAGAGATCCGTCAGAGATGGCCTTCTCACCACAACTGAAAAATATTTGCCCTATGTAATGACAGTATATGTTAATGTCTTTGTAATGGTTTAAGCAATGCCCTTATGGGAATGAGATTTTTTTTTATACTCTCAAGAACTCTTGAATGTAAATGTCTGCTCATGCAGCAATGATGTAAGTCCCACGAGGACAGTCTATGTTATTCTATATGAATAAAAGATTTTTTTCCTTGGAAAAAAAATATATATTACTATTATTATTATTATATGTGTGTGTGTGAGTCAAATGGGTGTAGCTCGAGGGCTGAGAGGAAAGTTGTTATCCTCCCCCACCTAGGCTCTATTGTCACCCAAAACTGACATGCATGTGCTGAAGCCCAAAATGTAAGCACACCAGCTCGATGACAACTCTCAAGAGAAAAGCCAATGTCACCACACTCCTCTCTCCTCACTTCAGGTTGGCTCTTCTCCAACTCAAGGGGGGTATCCCTAAGGTAGGATCGCTAAGGCAGGTGCAATGGAGGGCAAGGTGAACTGAAGAGGCTGCCTTAGAGAAACAATTGTAACAAAAAGGGTATTTCGATTTTGAGTGATGGGCCAATGCTAGTACCAGAAGGGAGAATGGAGTCAAAAGAGGACTCAAGGGAGCCTTGTGCTTCATACAAGTGAGAAATGCTAGAATGCTCAAACAATCAAATCTAAATCAACATTTCGTACAACTGAATACTAATGTCCATCCAAATATTAATCATTTAAGCATAATTAACCAACTTAACAACTGTAAATGGCTAATCTATTGTGCTTCAAGAGCCTTCACAAGCTAGATTTGCTCTACAGCTTATAATGAAACCCGCAGCTATGGAAGAGATGCTCAATCTGTCCTAAAAACCCAACTTGATATTTTCTATTAAATTCGAGGGAAGGAAACTCCCAAAAGTTTTCCAGGCTTACAAATGAGAAGGCTGGCCCCTTAAAAAGACCAAAAAGCCTCTCATAAAATAAAAGAGAAAAATAAAATAATAATAAAATTGAGGAAAAAGTGGGTGAAGATCCACTTTTCTCTCAATCGAATGATTACCAAACTAATACATAATTAAAAGGGTTTCACTATGCGTTTTTAGAGGACCCACAACCACTGTCAACCCGAACTCCAAGCAATCAACCACCAAAGAAAAGCGTGGATTGCTCCACGACTCAGCTGTCAAAGGCAAAAGTGATACATGGGTAAATGACATCACCCCATGAGCTGCTCCAGAAAAACCACGATACCTCCAAACAGCTGTCAAACACCGGCTGTGAAATTGACCACCGATTCACCGACGTAATTGGGCTCCATAAATCGTGGTTTTATTAGCAATGATGCACACAGTTTGTGGAATAGCTAGCAGACTTCCAAACAATGGCCGCCACATCGATTTGCTCGGAGAACTGAACAGACATCCGATGATGATCCCGTGAACGTTAGAGAGCCATAAGTTGTTGTTCAATTAAGAGATCACATTCATATGATGTGCCGGTTGCTCCAAATCGCAATTTCTGGAAGTTGACAATCATTAACTTCTCTTCCCGCACCAATGTATTGGCCGTTTTGATCCACTGATTCCTCAAATGTGTAGTCTAAGATCTAAATTGCGGTCGGTTGTGTGATACGAGCTGCAAACCCCCCTTTTTTAGCGCGCTGCACCGTGGCGTGAAGTGGACGGGACTGCCAATCTGGACGCCGATGCAGATGAAATCGGTGATGACATCCTCTGTTAAAATCTGTCCTCACACTGTCTTTCATAAAGACTCTTAACGAAACCTTCACGACCACCTGTTACAGTTGTATGGCGGTCAGGATCTTCACTTCTCCGTCTCACGCCGGATATGATCAATAGCATTTGCTGCGTGTTGATCATATTGCTAAACCCCGAGCTCGTATTGAATGTGACTTTGTAATCGGCTGCGTGTGGTTTAACTTTTTTTTGAAACTCGAGCTCTGCATCTGTATGGTTGTTTCTTTGCCAGCTGCAAAACACTCTTCACATATTCTTCATTGCATGCAGAAAGAGAATCTCCTGAGAGTTGGACTGGACTGCTAATTGCCTCATATATTTTCACCAAAAATCGCAATGGCTCCAGCATCCTTTGCATCAGAAAGTGGCATGATTTGTGATTGCAGCATTACCGATCCATGTATTGACTAGCGATTCTACTTCTGTTCTGACATTGGTCTGTGGAAATTAAAGTCAAATCTAAGACGATCAAAAGCAACCAAAGACCCTGCTTGGGATGTTTCATTTCCAAGAACTTTCTTCAAGGCAGAGTGTAGTAAATGTGTTGCTGTATGACGAACGGAGAATTTGTCTTTCAACTCTTTCGAGCATCCCAGTGGTGGCTTCAGTCAACAAAACTTGCAAACACGGCCTGGCCTCGATCAATCTAGGACTTAGATGGCAATCTGGGGTTGCATGATCTGGAATCTATGATCACAAAACTGTTTTCTTCTGGTACAACAGCTCTTCATTAATATGGACTTGCAACTCTGTCTGGACCACCCTTCCTGCTTATCATAACTTAGATCAATCATATCCTGAAATATGCTATGTCGAGGGCTGACTGCTGAACCTCATCATTTAAACAATCATCCGTTACAAGTTTGCCTATTGATGTTGATTGTGGGATAGGCACCTCCCGATTCAGAGCATTTCTTCAGTTCAAGCTTCCTTATGTGTAGCAGCTCCATTGGCATAATATGTTCTTCTGCCACTTTCCTTGCCAGACAGCCTTTCATTTATAGGAGATGGATCATACCTTGCTGAATAATGCGAGAGCATTTCTCATGTGGACACCCCTGTCAATATGGGGGGTAACAGGCTCAAATCCCACTTTGTGACATGTTTGCTCTCTTTGTGAACCGTTCATTGTTGACCTAGCCTTGAGCCTTAAAGAATCCGGTTTACTCTAGGTACCATCCTTGGAATGAGGAGAAGTACCCAATGGATTTCCCTGGGAAATGTATTACATGAATAAAAAAACAAAAACAACAAATATATATATATAGTAATATAAGAAGAGTATATGCCACCTCAATAAGTTAGAGGTGCTGTCTTGTAAAGGTCAAAACATATTGTTACGTTAATTGTAATTTTCATGTAATCTAAGTTAATGTAGAATTAAAATTGAAAGTTAAAAATAATATGAAGAGATTAAATTCTTGTGCACACAATAAAAATAAATGATGCAGTGAAAACTTTAAGTTTATACACATTTTATTTGTAGTTAAATAGAATTTAATATACTGATATGTCACAACTATTATATTTTATATCTAATGACAAATTAGAAGTCACAAAACAAACTATAATAAAAAAAAACTAAACTAAAAGTATATATATATATCGTAGAAATTTGATGAATCAGGGAAATTAATGTAACTTCAGAAATTTCAACTCTTTCCTGAAGGTTTCTCCACTCTTAACCGTATGACTTTTCAGCCTTAGGGCTGTAATGAAATATGATAAGACCAACAGCAACAACAGACAATTTTTATCTCTTAACAACTCCAATCAACAAGGCAATCTAAGAGAAAAGATACCAAATGTGTGACAACAAGTTTCAGATCAGCAATTCACTTTCTGACAGCTGTAATAACTGTTAGGATATTCCTATACTCCATCCTAGTCCCACCAGTATTTTGATCATTTACATTTTCAGTCATGCATGCACCTTTAGGGTTTGCATGCATTCTAGGGTTTGCATGCATCCCAGTCATCAGTCCAGCACCTAGCCCTCAGTTAGCCAGCCCCCAGGAGCTTCTCACTATTCAGTTTTAGCCCTCCAGTTGCTTAATGCGCCCTTCTTCCTTGATTTTAGGGAGCAACTCGCCCTTCTTCACCTACCAGTCCAGTTACACTCAGTTACAGTCAGTTACACTCAGTTACAGTCAGTTACACTCAGTTACACTTAGTTACATTGAGTTACACTCAGTTACACCTACCAGAGTTAGTTTGACTGATGGTTGACAGTTACTTGAGCATTCATGACTCCACTGATGATGATGAAGACTTCCAGTTGCGCTCCGATGATCATGAGGACACCTAGTTGTGCTCCGATGACACTCTATTGATCTTATGATCACTCTGAGAGGCTAATTCGAATTGCCACCTTAGGCATTTGAATCCTCTCTACCATTGTGCTATTTATTTGTCCATATTGTGATTAATTAATTAGTGTGTGTGAAGTATTATTGCTTCTATCTGAGTTCTACTGTACCATATTATTTTGTTGCTCATTATACTGTATTGTTCACTCTTCTTCTATTTTCCTGCTTAATCATAATTACTCTTGTGAGGTATACATCATCTCTTAGATCTGCTGTGAGGATTTTCACAATAACAGCCATAAATATGCCCTATCTTCCTCAAGATTAATGTTAAATCACTTAACAATTTCAGCCTTTATGTCAAATCAGCAATACTAGTGCTGGAAATTACCAAACCATGAAGAAATAGATAGCTGAAAAATCAAATTTGCAATAAGACAATTTTGGACAGCTGAAAACTTCATATATATATATGTAAAGATGAAGTTCATGCAAATAGCACAGCCTAATCCCAAGGCTAGTACAATCCTATAGCTCTCCAAAACTCTAGCGAAGGAATACCAAGGAAAAACCTAGCCCACGCCAAGGAGCTCCAGCAAGCTAGCATCACACTAGCAAGTCCTCCAAGGCAAGACATCTCCTCTTCTCCATTCCTTAAGTACAATCTAGGGTTTAATCATAAAACCCTAACTCCAATCTCTTAAAAGGATGGAGCCCTGACCCTAGTAATCAAGATGCTCCAAAATCTCCAAGAAACACTAGCACCTCCAAGACAAGGGAGAGAAATACAAAGATGAAGAACAAGGAGAGAGAAAGAGTAGTGCGCTCTCCTCACATCTATAACAAAGATGATGATCAAGAATAAAGATGATGATCAAGAATAAGTTATGAAATGACTCTCTCCTTCCTCTATATATATGAGAGGTAAGGGAGGCCTACAATATATATGTGGGCCTAAACCCTTACAAGCAACCTACAAAGCGACAAGTAGGCTCACACATGTGGAGCACTACACTCCAATGGTACACATGTCAATCTCCAAGTTGATGTCGTACACAAGCAAGGATCCAATGCAAAGGCACTACATGAGATGTGCCCAACGTTCCTCCTAAGCCACTGGGTCCACTCCCCCTACATGAACACTATCGCAACCCAGGTGAAGTCAACTCCATGCCTCCATGCAAGCATCCAAGCTACCCCATTTTGTCTAGGGGTCAACTCCCTCCTCCTGAATACCAAACACTTCTCCAATGTAGGGCGTTCCCCAAGCAAGCAACCTCCTGTATGTGGCTAGCATGTAGAATGTCATCAAGCCATCTGAAGATCTCCAAGGAAGAATGTCATGCAAACATCCAACTAAGGTCAAGCAACCACTAAGTAAGCCACCTCCAATGTACAACTCCATCACAAACCATCCAAGAGCTAATCATACATCATGTATGCCAAATCTCATGAAGCACTTCAAACATGGTGTAAACACTTTCGGAGTGACCCTAAAAGCTAACACTTCCTCAATACGAGGAAAGTGTTTTCACCAACACCTGTCAATTCCCTCTGCAACTCCAACAAACCTACCACGTGCAAATTTGTACATGTTGCAATCCCAAAATCAATATAATATAATTAGAATATAATAAAAGGTATTATAATGTAATGAAAGATTACTTTTATTTTTAGCATTACTTTTATTTAATTTTTTAAATTGTTAGTTATCATGTTTTTAATTTATTTTATAAATTATTAATTTATTACCCTCGAGGTGTAGACCAGTTGACGATGGGGTGTAGTGTTAAGGCACTCCTTGTGACGTCACAGGTTCAAACCTTGACCGAGCCATGTGTGCTGCGCGTGGGGCATCATTGGAATGCCAATGGGTATAGTGGTAACAGACCGGAATCGACCCCATGTCATGTGAGTACGAGCTCAGCCCCAATTGTCAATTCCCCAAGTTACAAAAAAAAGTTATGAATTTATTAAATATCAAAATACTAGTTTCAAATATCAATGTAAAAAATCGTATATAACTATATATAGATTGTTATAGAAATTGGAAAGTTTTAGCACTACATCATTTATTGTATGTACAAGAATCAAAATTCTTCATTATTATTTTTAACCATCACCTCTTAACTCTACCGCTCTCTACGTTAACCCAACATACATAGATAACAATTCTAACTTATTATGGTGCGGCATTGCTTTTCTTGTTTAATTATTTTTCGTAGGAAGCCCATTTTAGACCTTAAATTTCCTTTAATGACATTATTATAACCTCTAAGCCCGATCACCCTTAACTATTAACTCCTTCAACCAATAATCCATATAACCCCTTAAAGTTAAACCTCTATAACCCCTAACCACTATAACCACTAACCCTTATCACCCCTAACTCGTAACTAATATAACACCTAACCCCTACAAAACCCTTTACCCCTAATCCATGTGACCCTTGTAACCACTAACCTTTACCACCCTCAAATCCCTGAACCTCTAACCATGTAACTCTTAATCACTATAGCTCTTGACATCCAACCCATATCAAGGCTAAGACCAAACCATGATAACCTCAAAAACATTTATAACAACTAACTCCTAACACATGACCCTTATAACTACTAACTCCTACCACCCCAAACCCATATAACCCCCATATCCTCAAACACCTATAACACTTAACCCCTATGACCACCAACCAATGTCACCCCTAACCCTTGTAATTCCTATAACCTCTAACCCATAAAACCGCATCCAAGAAGGTAAAGATCAAGAATTGTTGCAAAATTTTCAACAAAAAATTGACCAATTATGAGTCTTGTAATTATTGGGATCCAAAGCATCCCCTCATCTGTAAAAAGGACAATGATATGGTCGGGCCAATGTTGAAGAATGTAACTTCGAAAGATATTCTTATTGTATTTTTATTGTACTTCCTTCGAGGAATATTCATATCGTAATTGATCATGTAAAAACCCTAAAAGAAATCAAGTAAAATAGACAAGTCATCCCAATGGGTAAACTGCCACAAACAATGGGCAGTCTGCCCCAAACAATGGGCAAAACTGCCCCTGTCAAATCGACCCAGTTAGGGAAGGACAAGTCGACCCAGTTAGGTAAAAAGGTCACTTTATGATTAGTATAAATAAGGGAGTCGCCTTGCTCATTTATACATCACTCACTCAAGCTAATTCGCATTAATAGAGAGAGAAAGACAAGTTCACTTGGGAGAAAGAGTAGCTACATTGAAGACATCTTATTCTTGGGTTTCTTTGTTCTTGGATTATTGTACAAGATTGACATTGTACTTGCTGACGAATCTATACTAAAGAAGTTTTGTTGGGTTTTCTACTCCAAGAGGGTTTCCCATGATAAATTGGTGTGTACTCTTGTTTATGCTGTGCTTGTCTACCTTCCAATGATCCTATTGTTTATGGTTATTGTGCTATAATGCAAATTGATTGAAGATCTAACATAACCATCATTGTAGTGTTAAAATTCTAACATGGTTTTAGAGCTAGCCTGAAAGAAGACTTTGTGCAGCAGAAACTGCCGAAAGTGAAAGCTAGGGTTTCTTGTTCCGAAGGGTTTTCACCATAGATTGGCCTGATAAGGAGGACAAAGCAACTCGCCCTAGGAGGGCACATTTGTCTATGAAGGAAGTTTCCATATCCAAGAACTTTGAATTTTAACCCTGTCACCGTTGCTAGGGAAAACTAGGGCATCAAATTTTTCATATTTCTGTCCACAGATTTGGCTGAAGGAGGGGTTTGCTCAACTCGCCTTAGGGAGGCACAACATTCCCTCAACTCAGATTTACAAGATTCCAAAGTTGGAAAATTAGGGTTTCTCTAACAAACCCTAGGTCAACCAGGTAGTAGATTTCAGAAGGCATAGAAGCAAGCACTTGGTTGGAGCATCTTGATTGGTAAGTACTATTATCTTTATTTTCATTTGAGGTTCTCATTTTACAAGATGACAAACAATACCAAGCTTGAGGATAAGCCTAAAGGAGTTGATAAATTCCGAGCCTGGAAGTATAGAGTACTGCTCATTCTAGAAGAGAATGATTTGGACAACAATGTTAAGGAGGAAGTTGCGGAGCCAGAGGGAGATGAAGACAAGCCTAAACACAAGAAGAATTTGATTAGGGCCAAGAGGATCATTGCTGACTCCATCAAGGATCACTTGATCCCCCATATCTCATCATTGAAAACTCCCAAGGAGATGTTTGATGCATTGAAGAGACTATATGAAGGAAAGAACAGTAATAGGAAGATGACCTTGAGAACTCAACTCAAGGGTGTGAAGATGTAGAACTCAGAAAGTATCCAATCCTATTTCACAAGGGTCTCCCAAATCAAACAACAATTAGAAGCTATCGGAGACCATGTTGAAGAAGCAGAATTGGTGATGACTACATTGAATGGTCTCCCAAGATCATGGGAATCATTCATCCAAGGGATTTTTTCTAGGAGGAATCTCACCAAATTCAGTAGGCTATGGGGAGATTGTACTCAAGAGGAAGCCAGAATTGAAACCAGAGAAGAGAAGATGGGTGAAGATGATAATCAAGCCTTAACAGCTCATGCAAAGAAGGAAAAGAGCAAGAAAGAAGAATACTCTCACAAGAAGTCTAGAAGATTCCAAAAGAATCATAGACCTCAAACTACAGATGTTACACTTGTGATGAAAAAGGACATCTTGCAAGAGATTGCCCCAAAAACAAAGGCAACAAGAAGAAATGAAAGAAGAAGAGGCATCATGTTCATGCTACAGAAGATGATGAACCAGTTAAGAAGAGAGCAAGGGAAGGTTCCTCAAGTGATGAAGAATATGTCTTGAACTTTTGATGATACAGTAGTAATTGGAGAGCAAGAGGGAGGCTTGTACAAATTAAAAGGCCAACCAGATCAAGCATTGGTTCATAACACTATGGAACCAAGTGAACTATGGCACAAAAGGCTTGCATATATATACACCTCAAGGATTTACTGATCGTAAGCAAAATAGTGACTGTTCTACCCGAGATTCAGACAAAACATGATGGTGTATGTAAAGGATGTGAAGAATCCATTTCCAAGCAAAAGGAAATCTTGAATCCAGTACATGAGTCCAAGGAGGAAGACTTCAGAAAGTTCCAGACTAGATGAAGGAGAAGATCAAGGTCTTCATAATCAGATGGTGGAGCAGAGTACGCTTCCAAAAACTCCAGTGAATTCTGCAAGGAGGCAGAAACCAAGAGGGAGCCTACAAAACACATGAAAAATAAGTATTTACTGTCATTTGAATTCCTGAGTATTTTTGAAGGATATTGCTCATTATAGTTAGAAGTAGATCTGTGATGCGGTTTTCTTTTTATTGACTAGCAGTAGGCTCATGTAGTGCATGTTATGGGTAAGTGGCCTATAGTGTTGCACAACATCCCATGAGCACTTGATGGAGCTAGTCTAGGATGAAACCTCTTTGCTAACATGTTGAGAGCAATGCGCGCTCTTAATAGTATGTTCTGGTAGAGATGGAAGGAATCTAGATAGTTACCGTGTGTATACGGGATATGGATGAGTGTTGTGTTGAAGCATTGGCTAAGATGTATTGGCTACATCACTGTGTACATTATGCGTAAGAAGTTGTCATTGCATGGAATGTTACTAATCATACCACTGAATTTGACTTGTAGGAAAAATCCTGTGCTATGACCTACAAGAGAAGAATTATAAGACTTAGCGATGACTATTCAAATAGATTTACAAAATCAAGCATACTACAGAAGTACAAGGCAAGGCTCATGGTTTCTCTCAGAAAGAGGGAGTCGCTTATGACGAGACGTGTGCTCCTGTAGCATGATACACTTCGAGTAGAGCTATACCTACGATAGCTGCAGTGATGAAGTGGAAGGTACACCAGATGGACATGAAGACAGCTTTCCTGAATGGTGTAGTAGAAGAAGAAGTGTATGTGGAGCAGCCACTAGGATTTGAGACACAAGATAGGCAGACACATGTGTGCAAATTGAAGAAGACCTTGTACGGTTTGAAATAGGCACCCCAGGAGGTGATACAACAGGATTGATGGATTCATAACGAGCTTGGGCTTAACCAAGAGTAAAGCAGATTCCAACCTTTACTTCAAGGTTGAGGATGAACAGTCATACTACTTTTGTATGTAGATGACCTGTTCTTGATAGGTGATGAGAAGCTCTGTTACCGGACAAATTAACAAGGCTAATTCCTAGTAAGCACAAATAAGAACAGTGACCCAATGTCACCTCGGTTGCCATCCTAACTTCTTCGGAAGTCGAAACCTCCAAGGAGAAGTATCCTTATGGAACCCTGTAAAGACACTAGAACAACCAACAAACTATATTCTATGCAATCCTATAGTCAGACCAGTGCCTAATGGAGTGATGCATTCAACTTTAGCCAATGAACCAATGAGATGCATATCAAATAATCAATATTGGATCAAAAGACTATATTGCCAATAATCATTAACCAATAGCCAAGCACGTAGTTTCAATATCGGATATAGGCTTGTGCATGACAATTTAAACGATGGCATGCAAAGAAGTAATTATCAAATGTAAACCACTAGGATTACTGAAACGATGTCGTAACAACATTTATGATTAACGTCAGTGAGTACAAAATAATAACACCAATGAGTATTAGCTGAGTTAGATCATTCGATATGTAAGCATGCAAGTCAATGATGGACCAAAAGGTTATAAATATTCACCAAATTTATCATTCAAGTAAGAAGAATGCATTCATATGTAACATAGTAATCAATATTGGATCAAAAGACTATATTGCCAATATACTAACCAAATATGTCTTAATGGATACTTGACAATGTCTTTCAATAATCAGATATGAGCGTCTAATGATCAGTTATAACCTAAGTCACATGACACGAGGACACGGGACACGAGTGTCCCCAAAATACGAGTGTCCCCACGGGACACGGTGACACCCGGAATCAGGACACGTAGGACACGTTTTATATACATATATATATATTTTTAAATATATTACAATTTAAAAATATAGACATATAGATCCAATAAAATTTAGAAACTAGAACATTTACAAATATTCAATAGAAATTAGAATCAAAACACATTAATGATTACACATTTGTCATTCACAATTCACAACACATTTGTCATTCACAAATCACAATGAGACACATAGATGCATGTCGAAACCATATTTCTCATTAAGTCATCAAAATCAAAATGTATTACATAGATGTTGGAATGCCACTGGGCACTGGCAAATGCCAAATAGACTAATAGATTGCCTTGAAGCTTTATTTTTCAATTCCCATATGAATTTGGGAGATTATTTTTTCATTCAAAAGATGAATAAACTCCTAAAAGTTAAAACCATTAAGAATGGTATGGACTGTCATAATGTTTTATTTCACAATTACCAATATAAATTGGCCAAGCAATGCAAGTTTTGCACTCAGTAGTGAAGAAGACAATAGTGTTTTATGGAACTGATGAACTCTCGAGGCTATGGAAGTTAAATGTTAGACTTTGTGGCTGTTATCATGTTAGTGTGCGTTTTAGGAAGGCTTAAGAAGATAAAAAATGAGGTGGAACTTATGAGAAACCTTTTAGCATCAATAAAATATAGGACCATCACAAATTACAAAAGCTTGAACAATAATTTCAAAGTTAATTTTAGTGTTCACGTGTCCTGGAATTGGGACACGATGTGCAGAGGCAGGACACGAGTGTCCCGAAATCAGGACACGAAAAAAGTCGTGTCCCCCACGTGGGGCAATCGTGTCCGTGCCCAAACGTGGCCCACGGGACACTTGGCCCTAGAGGGACGTGTCCTGTTACTTAGGTTATAACTATCAATTCAAGAAAAGTTAGAGTCCTTATAACAGGCTCAATATCTAATGTAGAAAAGTGGTGTTTGACCTTGTTCAACATCCACTAACTCTCAAATAATTAAAGCAACCAAAAGAATACATGTATTATAATAAACATCCACCCAAATTCACTTATGATATATGTCGTATACTTTGATACAATTATAGCAATAAAGAATGAAGTGAGGACTAGTCTTCAACTAAGACGAGCATCAAATACAGCAATATTTTATTCATCAATAAGCTCTGTAATAATAACCACGTGAATTAGTCTCGGTTATCTCAACAATTGTAAATGAAAATATAACTCTGACTTTTAAGTTTGAATTTATGTTTTTGTTTGTTTTAAAGTGTGCAGGTGAAGGGAAACCACGAAAATGGAAGGCACACGTGGTCTGCAATATTGCAGACCTGTGCAAGGTGGCGGAGGAAGGGACAGCGGCAAGGTGGTCTGCGGGGGAGCTCAAGGGAGAGCCGGCTACGGGCAGTGATGGTGACGGACGCGGGTTAGGAAGGGTTAATGCAGCGGCTTGGATCAGCAGGGAGCAAGCCTGCAAAGGAAGGAGAAGGAGTTCGCGGGTGCTGTGGATAAAGCAATGCGGAGGATGAACGCGAAGGTGAAGATCACGGGGAAGAGGGAGCTGCGAAGGGGAGCCACAGGATGAAGGCATCGGGTGGAGGAAATGGCCGCGGAGGTGAGGGAAGGAGACGGGCAGGGCCTGCGAGCGAGCTGGGACGCGGAAGGAAATGGCCTACGGGTTGGTTAAGGCCGCGACAGGGAAAGGTGTGGGCGGAAGGGAGGAGAAACCACGGGTCAATAAGGGAGTTGGCGAGGTGGAGAGTGGAAAGGCTAAGCCCGCGCGAAAAGAAAGGAGCGGAGTCTTGCGAAGGAGGAGGCCGTGGAGAGGCCGCGATGGAGGGTCCATGGTGTGAAGGTGGCCTGCGGGAAGGACCTTGGAGCCTGCGAATTGTAGTTTAGGTAGGCCGCGAGAGATGTTTTGCAAGCCCGATCCTAGGGCACGAAAAAACCAACGATTTAAAAAAAAAAAAAAATATATATATATATTTTTGCGTTTGAAACTTTCGTAATAATAAAAAAAATGGACAGCTAATTCCAAATAAACTAATTCTAAAATAATGTTTCCAACAGATAGGCTCAAAAAAACTAACAATTAACCTTATAACCTCAGAAATAAAATAAAGAAGACTAACTAACAACTAGGTTAAACAAACAATTAAACTAAAATTTACAAAATAACTCAGAAATTTAGGTTTAAGAGAGTATAGATGAATGAGAAAGAAATAAATGCAGAACCCTACCACAACCTAGGGCATCTAGGAAATGACTAACCAAGCTCTAGAGAAGCCTAGACTAGGTTTTATAACTTAGCTTTAATTCCTCAAGGTTTTGACTCTAGAAGGACTCCTAAAGGACGTACTTCTTCAACAAAAGTGACTAAAAGTTGACAAAGACCTAGCCAAGACACAATACAGCCTTAATGGCTACCATTAAGCCTCATGAACATGCATCATTCATCAACAAATAACAAAGAGAGATCAAAGAAAGAGGCCATAGATACCTCCTTGTGCAGTGTTTAGCAAACAAATCAAAGCATCACCTTTGCAAGAACTTTTAACCCAAAGAACTTCAAGCATTTGTCATCAAAACCCAGAAAATTACTTCCTCAAGAATGGCACATCACTTCAAAGAGCCCTAGTTGGGTAAAATAGATGCATAATGTCTTATCCCAAAAGTTGATGTCTAAAAATGAAGTGAGAAGATCTTATTTATATGATCTCACACTCACTTTACACAAAATAAGGTCAATTTAATATTTAAAAATGTCAACTTAAGAATATAACAAAAATAATATAAAATAATCTAAAGATGGCCTATTGTAGGCTACCTGGGGTATTTTACCCCCTAGGTGCTAAAATATGCTAAACATGGCCAAATTTGACGAAACAAAAGGCCAAACTGTACAGGGGGGGGGTCGTCATGTCCCAACTAACCCCTATGGTGATGAAAACCCTCAACGCCCCCCCCCCCCCCCCATTTAGCAAGCAAACAGTCTGCCAAGGAGGATAACGTCATCCTCTGAAGGAGGCTCCAGAGAGAGGGCACTGCTGGACTGGAGAGGCCAGGAGGGTGCTGGCGGTGCTCTGGAAGATAAGAGCATGTCTCAATGCTGAAGCAACTGCCTACTGGAGTGATAGAACAAGGTCGGGGTCATGTGACCCAGTGACCCACCCCTGGAAGCCTCGAACACCAACCTCAGGGTTTCAAACCCTTTCATGAGGCAGTCAGCGATGCTATTAAGCCATAGTACTTCCAGAGGAGAAACCAGAGGGTCTGGCCATAACCCCACCTTAGAATATGCTAGCTAAACACCCCTCCTGGTCAGAAAAAAGACACCCTCTCCCTGGGGTACCTCTACAGGTGCGCTGGTGCTAGTACCATCGTAACAAGCTCATTGCGGAAACGAAGAGGAAACTTGCCGCAGAACTCAAGATGAAAGACCTAGGTATGATGCACTACTTCTTAGGTCTTGAGGTGTCGCAGAATCCAGAATAAATTTTTCTTAGCCAAGGAAAATATGAAGTAAAGATCCTGAAGAGATTCAGGATGGTATTTTTCTTAGCCATGGCATCGAATTTGAAGTTATTGTGTGATACTTCTTCAGGGACAGTGGATGCCACAGTATACAGACAAATGATTGGTTCATTGATGTACTTAACTAACACAAGGCCGGATATATGCTTTGCGGTGAACACATTAAGTCAGTACACGGTAGAGTCGAGACGTGTTCACCTGATTGCGGCAAAGCATGTGTTGAGGTACATGAGGGGTACGATTAATTATGGGCTCATAGATGCAACAGATCAGAAGATTAACCTACAGGGTTATGTTGATACAAATTGGGCCGATAGTGTCACAGACAGGAAGAGCACTTCGGGATGTTGCTTCAGTTTGGGATCAGGTATGATCTCATGGTTCGGTAGGAAGTAAACGAGTGTGGCACTCAGTACAGCCAAAGCAGAGTAGATGGCAGCTTGTTCAGCGAGCTACAAAGCAGTATGGCTTCAGAAGTTACTTGCAGGATTGTTTGATCTCAAGTTATAGGCGACTTGTATTTTTTGCGACAACCAGAGTTGTGTGAAATTGTCCAAGAACCCAGTGTTTCATTACAAGTCGAAGCACATCGAGATCAGGTACCACTAAATCAGGGATATGGTGTAGAGAAGAGCAATGAGGCTCCAATATGTGTCAACAAACAAGCAAATAGCCAATGTTTGACCAAGCCTCTGTCGAGAGTGAAGTTTGAGTACTTCAGGGACAAGCTTAGAGTTGTCCAGATCGATGATCCTCGAAAGAGGGAGGGATGAGCAACATAGCACGTGTGAGACACAGGTAGTCACGTAGTGACGTAATTTGTGCTCCTGGGCGGGTCTCCACTTGAGGTGATGCGGTAGTGGGTGGTCACTTTGGTGACGTAATGTGGGCTCCCGGACTACACTCACAAGGATGTAGTAGGTAGTCACATTGGTGACATAATTGAGTCTCCTGATTGCTAGTGCTATGTTGGGCATACACAACATGTGCGAAGACGCAGGTGATCACTGGGTGACCTAATTCGTGGTCCTGGGCTATTCTCCACATGATGTGACGTGATAGCAGATAGTCACTTCGGTGACGTAATTTGTGCTCCTAGGCTATACTCACAAGGTTCGTGTTGCCGAGATGTGCGAAGACGCAGGTAGTCACTGGCTGACGTAATTTGTGGTCCTGGGTTGGTCTCCACATGATGAGATGTGACATGCTAGCAAGTAGTCACTTCGGTGATGTAATTTGGGCTCCTAGGCTACACTCACGAGATGATCTAGACACGTAGTGCGGTAACGTAGGTGGTCGCTGTGGCGACGTAATGAGGGCTCCTAGGTTGGACCCACTTGATGGCTTGCTCGTACAGAACTTCTAGTGATGTATAGATTCGAGAGATGTTAGAAGTCAATGGCCAAAGTACAGAGTTGCAGCAACTGTGATGATGATGGCGCCGAAAGAATACCTTCCTTGTTAAGAGGGAGTGTTGAAGAATGTAACTTCGAAAGATATTCTTATTGTCTTTTTATTGTACTTCTTTCAAGGAATATTCATATTGTAATTGATCATGTAAAAACCCTAAAAGAAATCAAGTAAAATAGACAAGTCAGCCCAGTGGATAAACTACCCCAAACAATGGGCAAAACTGCCCCTGTCAAGTCGGCCCAGTTAGGGAAGGACAAGTCGACCCAGTTAGGTAAAAAGGTCACTTTATGATTAGTATAAATAAGGGAGTCGCCTTGCTCATTTATACATCACTCACTCAAGCTAATTCGCATTAGTAGAGAGAGAAAGACAAGTTCACTTGGGAGAAAGAGTAGTTGCATTGAAGACATCTTATTCTTGGGTTTCTTTGTTCTTGGATTATTGTACGAGATTGACATTGTACTTGCTGGCGAATCTAGATTGAAGATTTGCTGGGTTTTCTGCCCCAAGAGGGTTTCCCAAGTTAAATTGTTATGTACTCTTGTTTATGTTGTGCTTGTCTATCTTTCAGTGATCCTATTGTTTATGGTTATTGTGATATAATGCAAATTGATTGAAGATCTAACATAACCATCATTATAGTATTAAAATTCTAACAGCCAATAATGGAAAAAACTCCAACAAATAACCTCATTAAAAGGAACAGACAAGGGGATACAAGACTCCCATCCAATATTTGAGGAATTCTCATTGAAAACCTTCAAAGTCAGTAGACTCACTAGTGAAAATCTTAGGATGGCTTTTTGAATATAGGTCAAGGTGATCAAATGATGAGGAAATGGGCTAAGAGACATGAATGGAGAGATGGCCTCGAAGGTCTCGGTCAACCATGTGTGAGCACCAATATCATCTAGTGGTTGGTTTCAAGGAAGAAAGTTGTGCCAAAAGACCTTGGGAGACATGCAGAGGAGAAAAGGGAGCTCCTTTCTCCGAAGAGTTGAGAACATGCATGTATTTCATTTAATAACGTGGTGGTAATCCGTATGAGTGGTTGCGTCTATCTCATGATGAACGTCCAAATCACATTCAAACTTTCTATAGATAACTTTACAATCATTGTCATACTATTTGTAATTCCTAGAAGTTATATGTAAGGAGACCTCTTCAGGTAATGTAGGTGCTAGAACATGCGAAAAACACTTATGACGATGATGATTAATGGGAAAATATCATAGTTTGAGCAAGCAGGTAGGAGATCACATTATTGTCATTCTCATTGAAGGAGTGGTTCGATTTACTTCATAACCAGTTGATAGCGATATAAACTTTAAAGTATGGGATTCATTCCTTAATGGTTGTAGTTTTACAATAAGTAGCAGCATTGTTAAATCAGTTTTCTATTATCATCCTTTTGTGTATGGATGTGCCCAATTTGCTCTTGCCAATAATTGCAAAAAGAAATAAGCAAAAAGATGATGCCTTGAAAATTATATTGCAAACCAATGGTTGAGTACCACAATTCAGATTCATTGGTAGTTGTCTAGAGAATACTGCATCATAAAATCCTAAAATAAATATGAGATAATAATTTGACACAAAACCTTTTTGGTTGGCGCTGATTCTTGCAATTCCTTTTGTGTGCTTGCTATGCGAGATTCCAGAATACTAATTAGTGGTGTTTTCATCTTCCTCATCCTTTGCCCTGTAGCCTGTGCACAACGATTCTCTAATGCCATTGCCACTCGAACAGGTAAGTATATAAGTTTCCTGGTGTAAGCAAGTGAATCCAACAAAGGATAGTTAATACACAGCCAATGTGTAAAGGACCAGTGACTGTTTTAACAAACACAACTTTGTAATTTTCATGACCTCTAATTGAGGTCGAATAGATCTGCCATCTATTTTCTAAACTCAAATACAAGTTTCTTTTGCAATTAATTGTCTTCTGTGATTCTGCATAGTAAAGCTTCACTCAAGGAGAAAATAAGAAAAAAGAAAGAAACTGCATTTTACAAGGAAACTCAGGACAAAGAATCAGAAACATTAGAATGACTAGAACCAAAACTATAGAAATAAAGGTGGAAATCGGGGAAGGGGAGAGAGAGTATTATTGTTATTGTTATTATTATAACATAATTTTATTATTGTCCACAAACGACCAAAAAAGTAGGTCGACGGAACTCAAAAGTACATCAGAAATGAAAAGCAGTGGGAGTGCGAATGCAACTCCTAAGAGTAAGAAGCTAATAAAGAAAATCAACTTTGTATATGACAGCCTAGGTACATATGGGCCCTTGGTCAAGTAGCATGACTCTTCATTCTGTGGAGATCCAAAAATATCCAGACACCTTATGTGGTCCACATCAAATCTTGCCTTGAGAGGCGTTTGACAGAACTAATCATGCTGCCATCACTTCAGCTGGCAAAGGTGCCACCAAATATGCAGGAATTAATGAATATGATAAGATATATATCGGGCATAGTATGTGTTCATCATTTGAGACGTTAAAAGCTTTAAATATTGTTAAAATTTTGAAAATCTGACTTCTAATGAAAATTTAGAACTTTTACGTCATTTACTTGAGGTTCCCAGATCTATTTCCTATGAACTTTCAGCCTTAGGTCCAAATCTGAAATATTGTTTTACAGCGGCAATATTTCACTTCTCTTCAACCCAATTTCACAAGGCATCCCAAGAAAATAAATACCATTCAAGTGTACTTCAATACCATAACACTACAGCCCTTAGGGCACACTTTCAAAGCATATAACCGATCTGAAATGTCTTATAACAGCAGATTAGAACAACAGTAAATCTGCCCTCTTACCTTCTAGATGTGTGTTAAATCACTTAACCAATTATGTTGTTTGATATGTCAAATCCGCATGCATAACCAAGGGTGGAATCTACTCAATCATGGAGATAACATAAGATGAAAATCAAATCTGCAAGTACACAAAATTTGGACAGCTGAAAACTTCATATATATATATAAGATGAAATACAAGCACATACAATAGCTTTATCACAAAGATCATACAGTCAAGCTCTTCAAACCCTAGCTAAGAACACCATATGAAAACCCTAGCGACCAACTCCTAGCTAGTAATCACTCCCAACTAAAACTGGTCACTCCACCAGAGATCCTCAACAAGATAGCATAGACCCCAGCAAGTCCTCCTTGGCCTTCCACCAAGCTTGTATCCCACAAGCTCTCCACACTCGCCCTTTGTCTTCCTACAAATCCTAGCCATGTTGCATCATACAAGTACATAGCGAGAATACTATAGCACTAGCCTCCGAATCTACATGTCCATCCTAGCATTTGAGTCCTCGAACCCTAGATCTTCAACCCTTGCATCAACACAAGCACCAAGACCTCCATGGAACATCAAGGGTACAAAAAAGAAGTCCTCCTACAAGCAAGGCATCACACCAAGGTCGAGACTCATCAAGCTAGGCTCTCCAAGATCTTTACGGAGCCTCCACGCATCACACAAGAACAAGGCTGCAATATCATCCAAGGTGTTAGCCCTACAAAACATATCAACATGAACACTTCCTCTAGTGTCATGTTCTTCTCTAGGGTATACCTTTGTTACCCCTCATATTGCATGCTTTTTTTTGTTTTTTTCTCAATTGAAGGCCCTGCTAAGTAGGTTGTGCTTGGAGTATTGTGACTTTTAGTCATACTTTGTGATCAAATACACAAGTTCCAATTTTTATCGGTTGGCATATTCTTTACAATGAACAATTATATGCAAAGGGGCGGTGATGATTTAAGGTTAGATATGTACATTCTTCTTGTATGACATCATCATCTTTTGTTCAGAGGCTTGCATCTAGCATGTGGTATTTGAGGGGTATTTGAGGGTTTTGGTTTAGCATTGCACACATTTGATTAACCCTTTGTGCATTCATGGATGGGGAAACCATCAACTTAGGGTTTTCCATAAGTATTTGTGATTAATTATTGATCCTAGATATGGTGGATGAGTTACTTGGTTTATTGGGCATGGTTCCTAAAGTTTCACCTAGATTATTACTAGCATTATCATTGTGGGTGAACCTTAGGATGTGCCACGAACTCACATGTGGCTTCTTTTGACTATATACATGTGTGGGAGGCATGGCATTAATGGAGAGTGGTTATAACTACTTTATTTATGTATTATTCTACCTACCATGCACACGTGTGAAATTTTGGAGGATGTGCCTAACCACTTATTACTATTTTGAGCATATGGTTGACTTGGCATGGGTTTGTTATTGCATTTATTGATGATATGATTTGGTTGGAGCACCCACATGTGCCACGTGCTATTTTGAGAAGTTTTACTTGGTCTTCTTATTATTTTTGGATGGCACATGTGGGATGGTACTGCGTGTTTCCTAAGCGGGAAACATCTTTTGATAGAGTGCTTTGATTGCCTCCAAATCAATGCCATTGGATGCAAAGTGGCCACGGGATTTTCAAAACGTGGTTATAATAGAAAATCCAATAAATATGGAGGGATGTTGTGATTTCAAATCTATTGTTTTAAAACCCTAGCCACATTTTGACCACACTTGCCACTTGGAGGGTGTGTTTTTGCTATATGAGCCACACATGCCATTGGGATTTGGTTGTTGCTCATTTATGGAGGTTGTTAGTGGTTAGATTCTCTTGGATGTACATCGGAGCCCATTGACATGGTCAACCACTCTTGGAGTTATTTGGCATAACCACTTCATTATTGACTTGTCTCATGAAGTTGGTTACATGAGAACATTATTGTATTGTTTTCCAAGCATATTTTAATAATTCTTCTTGGAGAAGAAAATGGATCTCAACAACTCATTGCTACTTTTAGTAAGGAGATCGTTGAGTAGGATATTTTATTGTTATTCATTGGAGAACTAAGGGATCTAGAGAAACAATCATTCTTTGTTTTTGAAGAGATAGAGCTTAAACCTATATAAGGGTTTGCTCTCTTCATTTGGTATGATGGATTTGGGGAGAAATCCCCATGGAGCTTAGTTGAATATATATTAGATGTTATTAGAGGATTGATGAAAGCACTTTGTGGGCAAGGATCTCTTGTAGATTTTTATGCTTTCTCTGTTATTGGAGGACTGATGAAAGCACTTTGTGGGCAAGGATCTCTTGTAGATTTTTTATGCTTTCTCTTATTGCTGAAATTATCTTGACATATGTTTATGAAGCACTAAATTGGGTAACACTATTTCTTCTTCTTTTATGTTATCTTTGGGGTGTTGTTTATGGAAGCATGCTTCTCTATGCTTGGTTAAATGCACATACACTTCATCTTAGGTAATTGTATTCTTCATAGGTGTTGGAGTTCTTCTGCATTTGAGATCTTCCTAGTTAACTTTCTGCAATTTGGGACACCAAGGAAACAGCCTTTGAAGCTTGTACAATTCATCCTGAGTTGCCACCTTTTCCTCAATAAGGATAGCCTCCCATGAACCTTGTTTTAACCTTATATGCCCAATGGATAAGACACTAGTCTCTGGTCCACTCATCCATATTATTTCATAAAACATACCAAGATGTTTTTCTCAAACTTTCTCTTCATTTCACCATGGACTTCATTACATAAGTTCTAGCAATCCTATTCGAGGGAAGCCCCCATTGAGCAGGAGGAGAGTCAACCTAAAGTGTGAAGAGGGTTTATGAGGTCACACTGGCAATCTCTCTTAGTTCCTCTAAGGTCTTAATTGAGCTTTAGAGCTTTATCTCAAGAACTAAGAGTTTGAGAGGTAACAACCTGCATAGCACAAACCTTAGTTTCTCACAAGAGAAAACCCAAGCATCTCACAAGAGCAAACTCTCCAAGAGAACCCAAGACCTCTCTCTCTTCTTCATGTCTTTTCCTAGGGTTTACATCACAAAACCTGGCATATTGCTGCCTATGAGACTAATCCAAGAGAATTACAAAGATAGAATAGATTAAAAAGATGTTGTGTAGTAACAAAAGCTCTCTTCTCCGTAGGTGAGGGAGGCTAACATAAAACAAGGACTTATGTCCATACATGTAACCAACAAGGCAAACCCACACAGAGCGTTCTACAATACACGGATGTACACATTTCATACTAGCGTTTATCCAAACCCCAGAATGACATGCCCTCCAACCATGATTCTCTTAGGGTTGAATGCCCTTCCTCTAGGATGGCGTGCTCTTCAATCCATCATTAGTTTAATGCTACCTTTTCCACAATGGTTTGCAAGTGTCATTGTGCAAGGGATTCCTCCTCTAACTTTGTGTCGTGTATCCTCTCATGTGCCCAATGCTTCTCCATGTGTGCCAATGTGATTACCATGATCTGATGCTTCTCTTCAACATGTGGGACTAGGTCTTCTCCATATGTGCCAATGTCATTACCGTGCTCTAATGCTTCTCCTCAACGTGTGTTTGGGTCAACAACCAACCTCCCTGAAGCATGCTCCTCAACCCAAGCATCCTCAAGTCAAGTGTCAAACCTCCAAGGTGTAGGTCACATTGTCCCATGATCTTAGTGCTAAGTGCACTGCTCCAACTACCTAGAATTCCTCCTCCTATGTAAATATCTCTCCTAATTGAACAATCGACTCCCCCATTGTGTGCACCCATTGAGTTAGCCATCATGTCAATTAGGGTAACAACCTCCAAGGTAAGGGTTCCATGCTAGCTCTCTAACCAAGGTCAATCATCCACCCAAATTGAGCCATCCATATGTCCACGAAGCATTGCCAAAGGGTTAGGAGACCTAGCACTCTCCTAGCAAGGTGAAAACACATTTGGAACAACCCCAAAAGCTAACAAATATGCGATTTGCTACTTTATTTGCACATTGGTCTAGGACATCCTCCTTTGACAAAATTAGTGTTTGGAAAAAATATGAGGGAATCCTCTAGTTGTGCCTTCCAATGGTTCCTTTGGCATAATGCATGAGCACTCATGAAATAATGTTTGTATCTATTATATTTTTGGATTTACAGAACTAGAAAGCTCTAAAGTTGTTAAAACTTGCCATGTGTTTAAGTTTAAACATCGCAAATTCTTTTTGATCAATTAGGAAATCAGGAACTTCATGACTTCATTCAAAGTAAACCAAAAGGTTTGGATTCATAAAGGTGTAGGCTCTTTTATTCATCGTTTGCCATTGATCTATTACCATATTTATATGGAAAAAAAATGTTACAGATTGAATTGATTTTGATGAACCTATCAAAGCATAAACACTACTCTACATTGTCAATTTTCCACATCTCAACCTCCAATGTCTAAACTTTTTAATTAAGATGAAGCTCTAAGATACACATATCTAGAATGAATACTATAGATTCCAATAATCATTTTTTTTTTATACACATATCTTGGCAACTATGCCTGTATCTAATTAAGTGTGTTGAAGCAATGATTATAATCTACATGATGCCAATCACATCTCACAGATTTCTACCATGTGCATACCCTTCTACCTCGCTATTTGTATGATGATTGTTTGTCACATCTACTTATCACCTCTTTGGGTGATTTCACTACCACTATGGCATGACCACAAAACCAAAAAGCCTCTTCACATATTTCAATTGAAGCTACTAGCAAGGATTATCAACCCCCAAGATATTCCACCACAAGGTGAGTTTGTTATCTACATAGCCTTCAAGAATCTTTTCCTTTTCCCCCTCCATCCTACCAACTCCATTTCATTCTCCCAAAGGACAAACATATATGGTCCATGGATGAATAAGGGATACCTATTTATGCACTTTCCTTCCCATCCATCTCACCTATACCATTTCATTAGGGTGAAACCAATAGGTTATACTTTCCCTCCTATATTCAAAGGGGAGGTATAGCTTGGTGATTACCACTAGGTTAGGCTTATCTCGAGAAGGTTTGGAAATAGATTACTTGAGACTTCCACCTTTACATCTCTCCTCTATCTATCGTTATTGTCCTTGAGCTGATAACAATGCTTGGGATGACTTAACCCTTACATTTCGATCGGTTACCTATGGAGGGAAAGTTCATTTCAATTTGAGAAAGCTCAGTAGCAACTAGGTTATCTCTTGTGGACCTCGGATGACATTACAGTTTAATAATGTCTTGCCACTAGATTATAATTTATTTGTCAGAGAGCCTACATATATTTATTGCACTATGTTGCTATGGGTGGAAATCCCAAGCTTTCCCATGGTGTCCCAGGGGTGTATGAAACTTCTTTCCAAGCTTGTTGACCAATTCCTCTTATCACAAAACATTAAGACCTTACAAGATCTAATGTCTAAGTTGCCCTATTTAAAAGCAAGAACAAGATTAAAATGCCAAATGCTAATTATAGATGTCAAGATGCACAAGATAAGTTGAAGTACTAACCCTTGGAGAAAAGCTCAAGGAGGCAATGATTGGAAGTTGCTATCAAGCATACAACAATTGCATGGACTGTTCGTAGATTGTAGGAGAGACTTCGCAAGAAGGAGAGGCCATCCTCCTGAAGATGACAGCAAAATCATAATTACATGAAAAATATTGTGACCAAGCTTCATTCACATAAGAAGCAACAAACTTTGCTTCTAAAGAAACAAAGGTTTATGATGATAGATAGCTTGTAATCCAATTTGTACATGGAGGCCTTTTAGAATAGCAACAAAGGAGCTCTTAGCTAGACCAATTCTATCTATGACGAGGCCATGGAGAGCATTAGCAAATAATATTTCAAAGCATGATGAAGGTAAGTCTCTCCAAACCCTTTGCATTACATCGCCTTATGAAAATTAATTTTCATGTGATATGGATTATATCATTATAAGGTGACTTCGGTACAATTACTACAAGTGGAACCCAAACAAATACAACTTCTCCAACTTAATTAAAGAGAGGATCGACTTCCTACCACTAGAACTAGGCGACACATGTTAATCACTTTGTCTATCAATATTGTGTTGGGAGCCCAATGGGTTAGCTCAATTAGTTCGAATGGACTGTTTAAACACAGAGTTCATCATGAGGTCTACAGTTCTAGTTTGGCTGAGGTTCAAGCCTAGATAAGTCCTGTTGGATTAATAGCTACTATTGTAGTTAGCACTTGGCAGTTGAGCCGCCCTGCATCCAAATATTTCAAAGAATGTCGAGATCATGCGGTTACTCTTCACTTGAGGCCATGTGTCAATCCATCATATTGATTATGACTTTATGGAGCCTGCATATGGGTAACTCACTAACCCATTTATTGTACTTTAAATGTTTGACTAACCCTCTTGGGGATGTGTATTTAAAGACACACTCTTCATTTGTATTATCTCAATTGAGTGAATTTGTTCATTCTTTGCCTAATGGCAACTCTAAACAATTTGCTCTACTTGTGGTATTTCACTCTATTTTTGCGGTTGATGGCTCTTGGATGAAGACATGGTATGTGAACATCTTTTTGGTGATCTATATTAAGAGTTGTTATAAATCTGCTAGTTTGAAGATTGGATTACGGTTTTGTTGAAAAGATCACCATAGATCTACTGTATTATTATGATTTCAACATGGTATCAGAGACAATGTGGACTCTTCCTTCTCTATCTAGCATTTTTCATGTCTAAGAAAGGGTTTCCAACATTAGGCAGTTTCAGGTTTAAAATGAGGGTTTCAACACTCCTTTTTGGACAGCAAGCAGGTTTCTATAGTGTTTACTCTTTCTCACCAGTGCCCTCCCTTCTTGACCAACTTTCTGGTCTTTTCAGCAGATCAAAGGGGTTTTAGCAGATTTGTGTTATTTTGCTAGGGCAATGCAATCCCTTTTCTTTCTTTTCAGTTGAAAAGTATTGTTGTTTTTGTCAAGGCAGTATCAGTAATCATGGGTTGTTATCTCAATCCATAAAGACTGTGGAGCCTAATGGACTCTCACAGGCATATTGGTCTTCCATTTCTCCATGAGAATGGGTTGTCGACTCCAGAACCACTAGACATATGACAAAACACCAACAATTACTCTCCAACTATCAACAGAAATATAATGGAGAGGAAGTTGCTATTGGTGATGACTCACCCCTACTAGTTTCCGGATGTGGCAATGTCCTATCAGCGACATCAAGTTTGGAAAAGCTCTTCATGTTCCAAGAATAGGACCATATCTTCTTTCCATATATTGTATCACTGACGCCAACAAAATGGCAGAGTTTTTGCAATTATCAAGGGCATAAATGATAGTTTTAAAAACGTTGCTTTTGGCTATTGTGATCAATCCAATCATACATTAAGTTGGGGAAATCTGTGTCTCCTTCAAAATAAAATGCATTTACTGCAATAGTTGTCAATGTCGATGACACCAGAAAACTATGGCATCAACGCTTGGGTCATACCAACTTTGGGACATTGCATCATATGAGCCGTCTATAGATAGAAAACAGGCTTCCACAGATTGAACCACCCAATGGTGTATGTTAAGGGTTCATACTAGGAGAACACCTTCATGAGTCTTTTCCTAAGGATTTAGCAAGGCAAGCCTCTCATCCTCTTGCGTCAATTCACAATGATATGTGTGGATCTATAACCATTCCTTCACTTGTTGGGGCTAAATATCAATGTTGCACGACTCAGACTCGGCAAAGACTCGGCTGGCATGTGACTCGTCAACTCGGGAAAGACTAGGGACAGACTCGGGAAGACTCTGTAAAAAAAAAACTTAAAATATGGTAAATTTTGGGAAAAAAAAGGTTAATGGCATATTTTTTTTAAATATCATTAATTTAATTAAAATCTAATTAAATTAAATATAAAATCTAATATATTATAATTAAAATATAAATAAAAAATTAATATATTATATATTAAAATATAAATAAAAAGTTAAATTACTTATAATTTAACAATTGTATAATGTTCACATATAATGGCTTTATATTAAAAGGGCGCCATGCTTGTTTAAGCTACCCGCTACCCGTCACCAAGTATTGACCCTACCCGTGGGCTGCAGCCTACGACAATACTAAGAAATTGCAAGGTACATGCATGGTTCAATAGCTACCCGCAATCTTCAGTGTACCCGTGCCAAGCATCGACCCTACCCACGACAAGCATGAAAACCCTCTGTCGATGCTAAACACGAAGTTTGTTGGAGGCATGTCCACTCTTCATTGTTGTCCTTTGATTGTTGTTGGAGGCACGCACGCTGGAGGAGACTTTCGCGGGATATGTTCTGTGCTTGCCGAGTCTCTGTCGAGTTCGTGTCGAGTATATGCGAGTTTGTTGAGTCCCTGCAAGTTTGCTGAGTCGCTGTGAGTTTGTCGAGTCAACGACGAATCTTACATGGTTACCCGGCTTGGAGGTTGACTCACCCAAACTCGCAAGTCTTGGGAGAGTGGTGCTCCATTGCTAAATATCTCCTCGCCTCTATTAAAGATTTCTCCCACTTTGTTTGGATATATACCTCCATTAAGGATTTTTAATTTTCCCATGGTATTAGTGGTCAACATCACAGTTGCAAGAGACGAATTTCCTCTTGTAATGAGCAGTCTAGATCTCAGTTTGAGATCACAGCGTTTCCAGGGAAGAGTTACCTCTCTGTTGGATCCAAGGTGGATCTAGGGTTTGTCTATCTAGCTTGCAGAGAGGACTTGGGATATCTTTCTGTGTGTTTTGGTCCATATCCAGAGGGGTTTATCCGTAGGACCACTATAGTGTTGTTGTAATCAAATCCTGCAATAAGAAGAAGACAAACATTTGGCTAGTTTACCCCAAAGGACTGGGGTTTCCAAGGTAAATACTTGTGTTCGTGTTACTTTATTTTCCGCTATGCATTTATCTTTACAGTGTGTTATCGATCTATTATTGTTCAGTTTGCAATAAAGGAATTTTGCTAAGTATAAACTGAAGACATTAGTAAGGAAATGATAATCAAGGGATTAAGGATACAAATTCCACATGGTATTAGAGTCGGTGCCGAGACAAATGAAACCCTGAGCAGGAATCGTTCGTCAAGATTCTGCTAGCGTGGTGGGCGTTGATCTGTAGGATCGGACTCATGAAGTAAAGAAGGTGACCGCGAGTGTGAGCAGAAGCAACAAGTCGAGTCTGCATGTTGGTGCTAAGAGAACGACACCTGGAGGCACGAAAGTGTGGCAGTTGGGTTGCAACTAAGAGGGATCAATGCCTTATTTATCCTTGGGCATATGTGGTCATGAAAAAGAAATCCTAGAGGGTTGTTTTCTTCAAATATTAGAGTAAAAGGGTTGGATACACATGCCACAATTATTCTAGCTATTCTGGAATTAAATGCAGAATTTTTATCATGAAAGGGCTCCTTGAGATGATCCTTTCACTAGCAAATTGATATAAACCTTAGCAAATGGAAATAAGAAACCTACACTTACTCCTTAATATGCAAATCACAAGTGTTAAACCAACTACTAAAATCTATAAGAAAGAAAAGGAGGCACCATAAGCTTTATTTCAATGTAGTAAACCTTACTATTCAAATGAATCAAATTGCTAACCTTTGCATGAGAAGAATTGAGCACCAAATCCAAGCCTTTATTTGCCAAAACAATGTTGCCTCACATTACAAGAAAGTTTCCACAAGTTTCCCAAGCCTCTCCACAAAATAGATGTCTCAAATACTAATCAACAACACCAATAGCCAAGGGAAGGAGCCTCTTATAAAGAGTTTTAGGCTCAACAACACTACAATAAAATAATAACATCCTTGGCTAAAACCCTAAATACATCCTAGGGAGGAGTGAAGAATAATACCCTCCACGTGACATAGTCAATCAATCCATAAAAAATAAGGTGGTTATGCCATCTATGCATCAAACCCTAGCCAACCTCATCAAGTAAGGAGGGCACATCTCTAGGAGTAGAAGAAAATGCCTTGATAAGGTCAAACGACCCACCATAAGTACAAAAAGACGCTCAAAAATATTGAGCGCTCCAACAATAATGGCAAGGGAGAGTGTGAAAATAACCCAAAGGAGTGGGCACAATGTAGCAATAGATGAGTCTACCCTCAAAGAGTGGAGTGCTCCACTAGATTCCAAGTCAAGCATGCTCTCAAGACCCTACGTGGGGCTACAAAAGAGAGCGCTCCACTAAATAGTGCAACAAACTCCATAACAGAGGCATGTATGAGTGGTAAATGTGGAATGCTCCATCAAATAAAACAATAAAATAATATTGAGGGAGAATCAATTGTAACTACCTCCAAGATCGTGCCAAGGGTCAAATCAATGCAAAGGAGAGTCAACATAGTGCCACATAAGGTCCATGTGCTAGGAGAGCACATCATCTCAAGAAGAAGGGGGCAGCTCCATGATCATGTAGCTAGGATCCCACATGGTATCCAAATGTGCAAATAAAGGGGGAGCGCTCACCTAGTGGAGCCTAGACATCCTCCACATATGATGTAACAAGTGCTAGACCATGCAAAAGACAAAGCCGCATCATGCTCTAGGAGACCACGTCCACACGTACACCTAGGAATTACCTTCAAACATGTAGAAACAAGCATGGGGCTATCAACCAATGTACCTTTCTAGTAGCTCAGTGACATATTTAATTTTAATCCCCTTAACATTAGATTTATCACGATGTGACCAACATTAACCTATATTACATGTGAAACTCCTGAGACAAGGTGCATTTCCTAGGTCTCTAAGTCAAGTGAGGGTGATGAAATGAATGTGGTACTAGGGAAGAAGTGTCTTCATGAATTGACCCTAATAGCAATGTGATATGAGTGATAGGTCTTGCCCCTTGGATTTCAAAAGCTAGGGGTTATAACTTTGTTTCCACATGTGTGCCTTTGGAAGGGAGTGCTTAGCATGAATTACCCTTTCCTTGCGCCTTCTTTTTTTTGTGTGTTCCCTTTATTTCATTTTTTTTTCGCTTTTGCTTGGTCCCTTTCTTTAGATTTTGCTTTTATAACCATGTAATTTAGGGAATTAAGGATTTTTAGCAAGGGGACATGGTTCATGTGTATAATTATATGACTTAGCTACATCAACCTAAAGTACTTTGATACTTTTTCTTTGATTAGCCATCTCATACATGGGAATATTTTTTAAGATCATGGAACATTACACATGATCAGTCAATAACGAAGGGGGACATGATGGAAATGGGTGATATTGATAAGGATGGTGAAATGACAAGGCATGGAAAATGGCTAGGTGAAATGTCTTAAATGACATAGAATGAGTGTGACACCTACTCAAATCGTTGGGGATACAACTTAACTTACAAGGTGACAAACTTATCTAAGGGATAATTATGACCACACCATGATACATCTTAGTAATAAAATAGCAATTTAAAGTGTTATGAGCCACTATAGAGCACAAGAGTGACCCCCATGGTCATGCCCCACATAGAAGAAGGCATCCCCATGTGTCAATAGCACTTGCAATATTTGATATAATCTCAATCAAAACCACGAGTTATTAAACTTATAACTTGATACGTCAATAGTAAACCATTGAAAATCCTAATAATATGCTCCATGGGTATAAACAAACAAGTGTGCTTAGCAACATACTATCTGTCAAATAATCCATCAACAGCATCCAATAAATGTTTCTCATGTGTTATAAAAATCACAAGGTGAACCCTTATGCAATATGAGGGGCAACTGGTTGTTTTACTCCATTTTTGTGGGTTGTCCTAACTAAGTAGGAAAGTCCGTGAGACCTATTCGGTCCTCTTGATCTTGTAGTATCAGATTTTAAGAAATGATGTATTGTCGGTTGTTCATTCACTAAAAAGGCAATCCTACTTTGTACACTTCGTCTAGGGTTTCAAATTATGGTTGTTCCTTTTTTGCTTGGCTGCACGTTATTACTTGGTTGTAACTTCATGGTTGTGATGGTGCATCTAGTTTAAGGGCTCTCATTTATTCTTGCATAATATGAAATCTGTTTTGGACTAATTATGGCAGATCAGTTAATGCTTTAATTACATCTTCTCCATCAGAGTCAAACCCTCTTGCTCTTTGATCTTGACTCCATCACCTAATTGGATAGACATTTGTCCTTGTAAAATCCACCATCCCTTTAATTCGATAGAGAATCTTAAAACAATCTTTTCTAGGGTTACCCCTTGTACCGGAAAAGAACCAGCTAAAGTGAGAGGAAGAGTAGTTGTGGTATAAATAGGCAACCTTCCTAAGTAAGTGCTCCTAGGGCTGCACTTTGTTAAAGAAGTTTGTAACATTTGATGCTGGTTTTCCAAGATTAGGGTTTCAAAGGTAATTACTAGAGTCCTTTGGTATGTGCATGCTTGTTATTTAGGCTATTTTAGTATTTTCTCTCAGGAATTTTAACAAACATGTCATGGGGAGTGTTCGGCATTTTCTAGGGCACATTAAACATTCAAATTGGGATCAAAGTATTTCACAACAGTTTGAACTTTTAGAGTGGACAAATTTCAATCATTGTTCTCGATGCCTCGAGCAGAATCCTTACAACATTAGTCTAAAACTATCTTGGTAGATCCCTGTCAAAGGGAAAGCCAATGATTACTTAACAAATATGATTGCCAACTGAGTCTTGGCGCATGCAAATAACTTACTTGAGAACCAATGATATGGACCAAACTATCGATTAGTAAGATTAAACAAGGTTTGGAGATGTTAACAATATTTGCTCGGGAGTTGAATAATGATTCATAGTACGTATTGACATCAGCATAACCATCTGTATCATAGTTAAAAAAGGTTGCATTTAGTGTAATGGGGTTGTCATTTATTCATATCCAAGTTTCCAACATACATTCCATTTGATTCCAAAGGCATATCATTTACAAGCCTGAAATATTTCAGGCATTGGGCTCTATTAAGATCATGACAGAGTTTTCCCTGCATACATTATTCGGTAATCACTCAAACTATGGCATTAAAGCAGCGATGCTCCCTCCATAATAGTCACTACAGTAAACATGCGACCTATGGAACTTATAACGGCATCTTAACAATAAGAAGACTATTATTTCTCGGTGTTCTCTGTTTTTCCATGCCTGCTGAGTTCCTCTTACATTTGGTGTATGTTTTAACAAAATATATAACACAATGCAATGCACATGTATGAATCGAAGTGGACACAAAGTAGTAGCATCAGAATATAAGAAAAATCATGCCAATTTCTAATCTGAAGACACACTTTTTAATCTGGAGGCAGTTAATTCAATATTATGTCAAATTACTACCATTAATGTAAACTCTCAACGTTCACAGTTCAAATTTCACTATTCAACAACCAGCCTGTGTATCTCATAGCTTAATTGCTCATATATACATATAATTTGTATGAAGTTATGACGCAGCAATTTAACCATATCGAGTAATATCTTTGTACCTAAGACATATGGGCCGGTTTCACTTCATGGAAGTCAGTGTCGCTTTATGAATTTGATGAACCTAATTTCTCTGTGGTATATATCAATTGATATCTCCCTTTACAAACCCAGCAAAGCTACTTCCTCGTCAATTGGAGCATTTTAATATATTTCATAAATCATGCATTGAACTATCAGCTTGGAGACAAGTCCTTTGATATCGGGCGGCACTGAAAATCTAATATCTGTATTGGTACACAAATACTATTAGGCTTGGCACATCCTGGAATACTTATTATTCTAGTTTCCAAGAGCACTCGTGACAAACCTTATATCTATGTGGTCTCTGTAATACTCTCTTCTCTTTTAGCAAAAACAAAATATTAAATTTCTGCCATGTAAAGAGAGGTCAATTCTTCAACCTGAGGAAGGGTGGAGGTGATCCATCAACTCTTCTTGGGCAAATCTGGTCAGTGAATTGAATACACTGAATATGTATACTAGCTCAAACCCATCTAGACCTGTGTTTGATGTGCACCTCCAGGTTACGAGGATCATATCTCGAGTTCAGACACATGGCCGGTGTATCAAATATCGAGACTCAAGATATGCAGCCTCGAGCTTCCTAACCTTGAGGTGCATATCACACCTGTGTTTAGAGGGGTATGGGCTAGAATAATATACGTGGTAATGCTCTCTCTTGAGCGTAACCCAGATTAGGTTTGGCTTACATTTGATCAATTGTCGTGTCAAAACCCTGTGGTTGGCTCCTTCGCCAGAGGATGTGAAAACTGTGCTGAATTGACTAGGTGCCTTATTAAAAAACCGTGAACCCGCCATCAGGAGAAAAAGGGGACTTATAGTGAAAATAGAGTACCTGATAAGCTCGTCTCGTGGAATATCAAAGGGGTTTTTGAAAATCTCCAAGTCCATTGAACCAGCGTTCTCCATCACTGCAAACTGCAAGGAATTGTGTGCAAAGAAAATTTTAATTGTGCAGTAACATGGATAAACCGGGGATATTTAGACAACAAAATACAAAAAGATTCTTAATTGCCCAGTCTCTTATATTCAAATCATTGAGCAAAAGACTCCACGCTTGCGCGCGTTAAACGTGCAAACATAATATTATTATTATTATTATTACTATTACATGAGTAATTGATTATACCTGCCACTCGCTCGAACGAATTGTAATGGAATGGCGTGTATTTCTTTCTAATTCAAAAAACATATTATAATTAAGATTATCTCAAATGTATTAATTATAATAATAATAAATCATTTAAGGCAAGAGTAAGTAGTTTACTTAGTGAGTGAAGGAAGTCCGGGCATTTTAGAAAGTGCACGGTGGATTTCCCTACACTACAAAAAAATTCTGAAAAAAAAAAAAAAATTAAAGTTACAATGTACTTATACATTAAATTGATTTTACATAAATTAGGATTTTTTTTTTATAATAGTTTTTTAAATTATGAAAAGCATTGCGCACCCACCAGGCTTGACATTTTTATCATCTTAGGACGTATTTTATAGATAGATGTAAAACAAAGACATCAACAATGACGGACAGGAAAATGTTTGAAACGTAGATTTGAAGTGTATTAATTTAGATTTATTGTCATAAACTTTAATACCTCTCAAATTATAGCTTGTACTTAGTAATTACCCATGGTCGGGCGTTGCTCTAGTTTTGTTCCATCAAAAAATAGTTTTGAATCCATGACATGTTATGTTTTTCACGCAGATATTTAATATTGTGGACAACTTGTATTGTCGGTGGGGAATTCCAACTCTCCACAATGGGAGCCTGGAACATATGGCAGATGACCATCCTCATCCTTGGGGCCGCTCAGCCGGTGTCCCGTGAGTTACTCCAACCTTTGTTCGTGGTACCCCTCGGGAGGCTTGGCCCATGTTTAGTGTGCTAAGAGTTTGCAAATGCAAAGGTCGTTAAATTCTAATAATTTAGCCATCGGACTTGGAATTATTCTCTTTAATCATTGTCGTTACCTTCAGTTTAGAGTTTGGTTTTAAGGGGAGGAAGGAATAAAACGAATAGAGGGATTAAATTTTGGTAAAGATGAATTCATCGTTGTTTGGGCTCTTCACGATTGGCTGGTTTTATGATTGAGAATCAAGATGAATTCCATTTTCTTTTATGTGCTCTCTAATTGTGACCCTAATTGTAGCGTTGCATTGCCTTTCATAGTAGAGGGTGGAGAACTAGATTTATGTACAAACTTTGGTTTGATGTACCAGTAAATATCGGCTTGCTTGATGTATGTCTTCGAACTTGCTTGAAATGTATGTGTGTGATTTTATTCAGTGGATTATTTTGAGGTTCCATGTGACTTATGGCGTTGTATGTTTTCTAGTGGAGTTCTATTGTTCAAATATGTGCATCTGTAACATGTTTCGGGTTTTGGTACATTTTCCCTTGTTCCTTTGTCTACATTTTGCGTTTTCACCCTTTAAGCTTCAAGTGGGTGTGGAGTCCAAGGAACACCCTTTTTACTACCTATATACCAGAAATCGACTAGGCACAGCAATGTGTAAAGCATGAATCTAGAAGCCCAACTTTGATATTTGCATTAACTTTGACACTATGTTAACTTGCATAAAACATAAAATGACAAGCACCAAAAATATACAAATGTCATAAAAATTTCAATAACGAGCACTGAAATTTTGAAATTCCAGGCCTGCCACCCACCATAAAATCAATAAAAATGTTTTACAGGCCTTCCACCATAAAATCAATAAAACAAAATGTTTTATTGTATGATTTCAATACACTATAAATTGTTGATTAATGAGACCCTTAGTTTCTGGGAAAAGGGATTCCTTTGCATAATGAATTATTTATGGATATTTGTTTTTTATAATAATTTTTTTTAATTATGAAAAGCATTGTCCACCCATCATAAAATCAATAAAAATGTTTTAGTGTATGCTTTCAATACACTATAAAGTATTTATTTTATGGTTTCAAATTTTTACATTGAGTTTTCATTAGCTTTGGACTGAATTAGCTTTATATCTTTTTTTTTTAACAGAAACAGGGGAATTTAACTATATATATAAAAGGTTGTGCACAGCGATTCATTACAAAATCTGGGCCATAAGTCTGCTTTAAGAAGAGGAGAAATACAGATTTTACAATGATTTTTTCTCTTAAAATCCTTGCTCCTAATTTTCCTGAGGTTCCTGTTCGTTCTACTGGTATAAACCTTTACAAACTTGTTGCATAACAAAATACAAAAAAACATTAAAAGTAAATGTTCTTTGAAAACCTGCACAGAGAGCAAAATCCATTATTTCTGAAGAGTTGTTCTATCTGTAGTTGGGCTGCACGAAAGAAGCAGCTTCAAACATGCCCTGGTTCACTGACGGCACTTCATGAACCCTGCTGAGCTGAGTGTGGCTGATGAAAACAGAGAGGTCCTCCTTAACACTGTCTACCTTTCACAGTAATTCAATAGTGTTTCTTTCAATATCATCAAGGCGAGACTCGACACAGGAAAGACGTGAATGCAGATATTTGAATTCCGTGGTCTGTTCTTTGTTCTGATCTGCAATGGAACAGACAGCAGAATAGGTCCTGCTAAGGTATACTTTAACTTCAGAAGTGATCCGGCTGAGAGTAGCTATAGCTTGCCTTATCCCTTCCATCGTGCTACGCCTGCTATCACGAAAATCTTCTTCAAACTGCCAGGTATCAAACTCCAAAACGGTGAGGCTGAGCTGCTGCAAATCCGAGCCAAGCGAGAATGAATTGTGTTGCTCCATTTCGCGAAGAGGCTTCCTATGTTCCCTCTGCTGCATTAAGTGCTGAGGCGTGGGAGCTCTGGGCGTAGGTGAGAAGCCACATGGCTTAGTCCTTGGCACATGATGAGGGGCGCGTGTATGGTAGTCCGGGCACCTACCTCGGGAGGGGAACCTCCAATTCATTAAATTAAAAGATGAACTCCTTGCTAAGTCAATTGATTCAATGATATGGTTCGAGTCCCTTGCCAAATCTGCTAAGTTGGAGACGTAGCACTTAGGGAATGTATTTATAACCCAATACATTATTTTGTAACACTTGGCCTTTTTCCAAAGTGACTCCAATATTGGCAAGCTTATCTGCTGAATAGTTGAGGTTTCTGAGGACATGAAAAAAGAGTATATATGTTGGGAGAGGAAGAGTTTCAATCCTTCTCTTTAGATTCTGTCTCATTACTCCTTTCAAATTCTTGCTTTTCATGCTCTGAATTACATGTCTGGAATCTCCGATTACCTGTAGCTTTGTTATGTTCATAGAGGAGGCACACTCGAGAGAGTAATAGATCGCCAACCACTCTGCTTCATTGTTTGTTTTCGTTCCTAATCCCCAAGAGAAGTCTGCAACTATCTTTCCTCCGGGATCAAAAATAATCCCCCCCGCGCCTGCCTCCCCAGGGTTTCCTTTAGAAGCCCCATCAAAGAAGATTGTGTGTCTTTTTTGACTTTTCCACCAGTTATTGAAGGTCTGTTCATCTTTCCTTATCTCCCATTCTTGCAGTAATGGCATTATATTGGACTGAAGTGAACTCTCTTTTATAAAGCTTTGGCACCACTTAAATTCGTGCCAATTTAGAGCCTCTTTCTGCTGAAGTGTTATCCCCTTGGTTCTTAGCGATTCTGAAGTTAGTGTTATGATTTTATTGGTTGTTCTGATTTCTGTTTTTGCTTTCCCTTCAAAAACTCGTTGATTTCTTTCCAACCATATTTGCCAGCATAAATTCATTGGGAGAAGTTTTAATATTCTGTATAAAGTTGGTTTTGCCTTTCGAGCTCCCTGAAAACCGCTGACCCAATTGCCTATCATTTGGTGAATTTGCTTGGGTATTGAGATAAAGTTTGAAATAGGGCCAAGAACCAATTTCCAAACCTGCTTGGTGTAGCTGCATTCAATGAAAAGGTGCTGAGAAGTTTCTTCTGCATTTTGACATAAATAGCATCTGGAAGGTCCTTCAATTCCTCAAAGCTTTAGATTATCAGCTGTCAATTGTTTATTGTGAGCCAGAACCCAGAAGAAGTAATTGATTTTTGGTATGCTATCTGAATTCCAAACCTTCTGCCAAAATATTTGGGTCGTGGAGTGATTAGTGGTGAGTAATTCATATCCAGCCTTGACAGTGTACCTTCCGTCCTTTCCCCAGCCTCTGACATCTTTAGCACTAACGCTGACTGGAGCTTTCCCATGTAATAACTGGAGGAAAGCCTTGTAATTTTCAACAAGATTTGCTGGGGGTTCTATAGCTTTCCAGTCTTTCCATCTTCCAGTTGACGTCCAAGTTACCATATCTGACAACCTTTGAATTCCTGATTCCTGTAGCCAGATCTTGATGTTTTGAATTTCACTGATTTCTCCTAAGGGACGCTCTCCTTTGATACTATCCTTCCAAATGTTGATTTTTTCCCCATTGCCCGGGATCCAGTATAGATGTTCCTTTATTAGATCAGCTGAGGAATGAATTAACCTCCATATTGTTGTTCCTTTCTTCTTTTTTAAATTATTCAAACATCTTTGCCGAGGTCCTCTAATGTACTTTTTTCTTATGACCTCCTTCCACCAGTCTCTCTTACCAGTTATCATTCTCCAGACTACTTTGGCTCCCATGGCTTTGCTCATTGTTGCGGGATCTCGTATTCCCAATCCTCCTCTTTTGCGATTTTCTTTTACTGTTTTCCACTTTACAAGGTGAAACTTCTTACCTTGAGTTTTTCCACCCTGCCAGAGGAACTTTCTGATTTCCTGGCAGATAGTATTTGTGACAGACTTTGGGGCCAAAAGAATGGCTCCTGAGAAGATTGGGATTGAAGTGAGCACGGCTTTGATTAGAATGACTTTGCTTGAAAGATTTAGCCAGTGGGTTCCCCATGAGCTTATCTTGTTTTTAATTTTTTCTAGGATGGGAGTCCAGGAGGTCGAGGTTGCTTTTTTTAGAGAAATAGGTATGCCCAAGTACTTAAAATGAGACCAGTCAAAACATGGCTTGCATTCTAAGATATTAGCTAGATTTCTGAGTTGAAGAGTATTACAATTCCAGCCATAGACATTACATTTTTGGTTGTTTGTTTTCCCCCCGGACGCCCTCAGGAAGGTGGAAAGAGAGAGCTTGAATCTATAGGCTATTATAGGCGAAGCACTTCCTAGCAATATGGTATCATCGGCAAATTGAGCGTGGTTTATTGGTTGGACTTTTCTAACAATTTCAATTCCGGGGAGGGATCCAGATTCTTGAAGCCTGTTTAAAGTTCTGCTAAAGGAATCTGCCATAATCACATAGAGACAGGGAGAGAGGGGACATCCCTGCCTCAGTCCTCGAGACAAGCGTAGAAATGAAGAGGGTCTTCCATTTACTAGAGGTGCTACCCAAGGTGAACCAATGCAAGCTTTTATCCATCCTATGAAATCTTCCTCAAAGCCAAATTTCTTCATAACTGTAAAAAGAAATTCATGTCTAACCCTATCAAAAGCATTTGCCATATCAAGTTTAATGGCCATACCTGAATCCTTTCTTTGCATGCTTGAATGGATGGCTTCTTGTACTAGCAGAATATTGTCATAAATTTGACGTCCTGTGATAAAACCTCCTTGATTAGGAGAAATGATTCGAGGTAGAAGCCCTTTAACTCTGTTGGCAATGATCTTTGTGAGTATTTTGTAGGAGGAGTTTCAAAGGGAGATTGGCCGGTAGCGTTCCAGGGTGAGGGGATTTTTATCTTTGGGGATTAAAGCAATAAAAGAGGAGTTTGTGGCTCCCCCTATTCTTTCTCTTTTCCTGGTCCAATTTAACATTCGGAGGAGGTCATTTTTTATCCAGCGCCAACATGTCCTGTAGAAGCTTATAGTAAATCCATCAGGTCCGGGGGCTTTGTCCCGATGTAGAGACCAGATTGCCTTTCTGGTTTCATTTTCCGTAATCTGACCCATTAAATTTTTGTTATCGGCCTCTGATATGAGATTGGGAATCTCTTTGCTCATGTATTCCATGTCTTCTTGAAGCATGTCCTCATTGCTATTGTATAATCTTTCAAAATGAGCTTTTGCTTCTTTTAAAATGTGGTCCTTGCCCTCGATTTTTGCTCCATCCTCCTTTGTGATGCTCTCAATATTGTTCTTCCTATATCTCTCCTTACATTGTGCATGAAAAAATTTGGTATTTCTGTCTCCTGCTTTTAGCCAGAGACTTCGGGATTTTAATCTCCATTCTTCTTCCTCTTTTTTAGCTACTTTTGGGATTTTCTCCTCCATTTCTTTTTCCTCCATAAGCATGTCTTCAGTGACTGAGTTTTGCTCCATTTTGTTTTGGAGGTTCCCTAAATCTCTTTTCAAATTCTCTAGCTCCTCCCCGGGCTTTATATAATTCGTTTTAGCCCAATTTTTTAAAGTGCTTTTCACCAACTTGAGTTTCGTTTCCCATATAAATCCTGGGGACCCTGGGATGAATTGTCTCCACACAGCTTTCACCTCCTCTAAACATTCCTCATTTTCAAGCCAGGCAGGATTATATCTAAATGGAAGAGGACCTAGATTTCCAGGAGAGGAGAAGAATAAAGAGATAGGTCTGTGGTCAGACGCTGCAGAGGCGAGGATTTTTGAGTTAGGAAGCTTAGCTCCGTAAATAAAAGAATTGCTTAATAAGAACCTGTCGAGTCTGGCTGCTATATGGTTTGGCCCAACTCTTTTATTATTCCACGTGAAGGTGCATTGCTTGGGTTTGACATCAACAAGATTCCAGGCTGCCATCAGATCTTCCATTTTTTCCCCATAAGGATCTCTAACTTTCGATCCTCCCTTTCTTTCAGCTGCTGAAATGGTGACATTGAAATCTCCTGCAAGAATGCATGGAGATCCAGTTATCCTGTGGCTTAAAACTATTAACTGATCCCAAAATTGTTCCTTCTGTCCATAGACAGTAGGACCATAGATATTCCCAATCCAAAAAATTCTATTGCTTGTTTTTTCCTCCAATTCTACAAAAATCCAATGTCGGTTAGAGAAAGAGGCTTTGTTTTGATACATACCTTTTTCCCACCAGGTGATGGTTCCTCCAGAAGCCCCTGAGGAGCTCGCTGCTGTTCCTTCCCCACTGGGCCAGACTTGTCTCATGAGATTGAGACTTTCCTCCTCTTGCAATTTAGTCTCCTGGATCAGAAGGATTGAGAACTTTTCCATTCTTTTTATTCTTTTTATTGCTTCTACTTTCTGTCGTCCACCTAATCCTCTGCAATTCCAGGAGACTATTTTCATTATTTCTTTGATGGTTGAGGACCTGCTCTGTCCTTTCTTTCCTCCTGAGTTCCTTGCTGCTGTTTTCCATTCGTAATTATTCTTACATGCTGATCTAGGCTGGTTTGCTTACCCGCCGCCTTTTCTCTGGCTGCTTCTTGTTCTCTTATTACTTTGTTGTATTTCCTTCCTCTTTTCACCATAGGTTCCTGCTCCTCGTCTTTACTATCTGAAGTTTCTTCTTGGAATAGTTTTGCTTTTTCCCGCGTTATTGATCCTCCAGAGTTTGATGAGGGTTCCATTTCTACCGCTGGGGTCTGGTGTGTCAAGATGCGAACTTGCTCATTTCTGATATCCAACTGTTCCTCTTTTTCTTGGTCCTGCTCCATTTGTTTCTCTTTCTCCTGCTCCTCACCATCTTCTTCTACTGTCAACACTTGAAACTTATTTGCATTTTCTGTGTTTTTTACTGGGGTTTTGGAGACAGGATTGGTTTTGCTCCCTTTTTTCCTTGTGACTTCGTTCCATTCCCCACCCTGAGCTTCCTCTTCTTCTATGACTTTCCTTTTTGGGCATAGTCTAGCAAAATGTCCATATTCATGGCAAGCTTTGCATTTGAATGGAATTTGCTCGTAGTCGACTGTTTGTCTGTGGCTCCATCCATCCATTGATAGATTTATTGCTTCCGGTAGCCCCTTTTCCAGATCAACTTCTACACATATTCTTGCACATGAAAACATCGGGGGTTTTGGCTCAGATTTATCGATGTATTTCCCTAATGAATTTCCTATAGCTCGTAAATCTTCATCATTCCAGCAATGTAGCGGGAGATGTGGCAGTTTGACCCAGACTGGAACAGCAGATGGGATGTCTTTCTCTGGATCAAAGGAGAGGTCCCATTTGTTTAAGTACATTCCTCTCGGTCCCATAAAGTAAGGGCCATTCCTAAAGATTAAATCTCTATCCTCCCTTTTTTCAAAATAAAAAATGAAGAACCCTTTGCCGCAAAATATTTGCTGAACTTCCCCTTGGATTAATGGCCGCCAGTTTTTGTTGAGCCACATTTCTATCGAGCGGGGCGAAGGCCATAAGCCTGTAAAATGCCCTACTAGACCCTTGTCTGCAAGAGCCACGACCTTACATTTTGAGGCAGTCGACGTTAGTTTGACCTCTGAAACCTCCGCTTTTTTCACGAACTTAGAGTCTTTCGCAGCAGCCGATTTAGGAATAACTGGTTGGGAATCAACCAGTGATTTGAAACGATCTACGATGAGGAGTCGAGCTTCGTCCAGGGCCTCCTGCCCCGGGTCTGGAGGAGGAACCATGCAAACTCCCTGCTAACAGAAACCCTAGCCGTTCGTCTTCTCCCTCAAGCTAACCAACATTGTTAAACCTTACTTTTTATTACAATGCCTAAATCACTTATGTTGGTTTGAGCTTGGTCTCTAGCATTCTACATCAATTATTTGGTCACTAGCTTTATATCTTATGGAAGAGAGGATTCAAATTAATTAATTTTCATAAGGTGAAATATAAGGATTTTTATTTTATTTTAAGATGTTCCATATTTTCAAAAGAAAAATACAGTTTCTTGTTATTCATGGAGTGAATCAAAGAAACAACTAGAAAGCTTGATAATACATTGGAAAGATTATACACAGAATATATATGATATCAACAAAACATATTATTATGTTCCTATTGTATGATAGTTCCCAAAGATCTAGACATACACAAGGAGAAACCATAAACTACTAAAAAGCATAACCATTGTTCAATCCAAACCTCCTACTATTCTAGTTTGATCAAAATTAATCACTAGTTCCAACGACCTTAAAATAGTTCTTTCTTGGTCTTTCACATGATGGAAGATCACAGTACAATCTAGAAAGAACCAAATAAAGACTATTTGCCTTCCAAACACATTTGTACATTCAACTTAGCAACAAAAATAAAACCAAAGAGAACAGCAAAGAAGACCATCCGAAGGTCAGCTAAAAAGCCTGGATGGTACCCCTCAAAACCACCAAATTGTTTTGAACTTCTTTAAAGTGTATGAGGCCCTCCAATTTACCAATTGCTTTTTTGGACAAATATCAGCTTTACGATTGAATTGTTTGAATATGTGCATGTAGTTGATAGTGTCAAACTTTGCATGGAGCTCCCTTATCCTAGACTTCCAATGTTCTAAATTGGACACCTAAAGGTTGTTTTTCCTTTCGTCTCATTCAATAATGACCGTCTAGAATCCCCAACTACATGTAGAGATAAGAAACCTTTATGATGAGCAAAAAAGGAACCCCCCAATATGCCAGTAACTCAACTCTTGTGTTTGGCCTGGCTCCACATCCCATCCACAATGAGAACCAATGACTATTATTAACAGAGATGAGCATACCATCCCCACAATGTCCTTGTTGCAAGGCCCCATCAAAATACCCAATCGAACCATCACCATGAAAAGAGGGTACAACAATAACCTTTGGACCTTTAACCCCCTCATTCCTGTGATATTCAAGAAACATCCCATACTCGAGCTTACTATGCTCTAAAAGTAACATCTTAAAAAAGGAGCAGATTACGGTATCTCCAAACCCCCTGGATAAAGTATAGAGAAAGAGGAAAACTTTTAGAGCCCGAGGTAAACCAATAATGAAGACAATCATCAAAAGAGCCCCGATCCCAATTGCTATAAAGATTGAGCCTCCCCGTAACTTTTGTCCAAACCTGTTGTGTATAGGGACAATGAAAAAACAAGTGATTCACAGTCTCATAGTCACTTTTACATAAGGGACACCAAATAGGACCATAACCTCCTCTTTTAACATAATTATCTCCAGTCAAGATCCTAATCTCTAGAGAAAGCCAACAAAAGAAAATTAATTTCAATGGGGAAGACCATTTCCAAAGCTGATGATACCACCTTTTATAATTGGGTTCTAATCGAACAAATTTAATAGCTTCATAATCCTGCTTTGCATCCACCTGACCAATCATTATATTCCAAGACCGCACTATCTCATCATCACAACAATTGATACTAATACCATTATGATTGAGATCTTTAATATACACGTCCCATTCAACTGCACATTCATTCTCAATCCCTAAGTCATCTACAGACTACCAGTAACGACATCCTAGAAGTCCTTAATATAGCTTCTTAGCATGTTTTAAGAAACAAATCCCTTTGGAATGTAACTCCTGAATAGTAGAAGAAGACAACTTATAAACCCCATCACCACCAATATAGGGATCAACCCCCAGCCTTACTTGAAAACCATTCCCAACCCTCCATGCAAGCCAATTACCCAAATCTGGAAAGGCCTCTATCATCCCACTCCACATATTGGATGTTGAGTGCCTCTTTTTGTTATCCTTTCTAATCCATTCCATAAGAGACTGATTTTTAAGATATTTGACCAATAAAATCTCACTCAAGAGACCTTTACTAGTCAATCCCCTCCAAAAGCTCTTCATTGCCAGTGCTTTACCAAACAAAAAAATAATTTTAATGCCACAGCCTCCAAATTCCTTTGGAACTGAGATCTTTTCCCAACTAGCAAGATGTGCCCCTTCCCTAGTCTGCCTACCTGACCACAAGAAGGTGATTTTTGTCTGATTTTCTTAAGAATTGGAAGAGGGAACCTTTGGAATTGACAACCAGTATAGAGGGGAATTCTCTAATACAAACTTCAACAAGATCAACCTAACCCCCAAGGAGAGCCATCTAAAGCACCAATCATCAATCCTCTTCTCAATCTTGTTCACTAGCCACATACAATCCTCAATCATATAGTTATTCAGCTTCAACTAGTACCCTAGGTACTTAAAACCACTTTCAATGGAGTGCAAATAATAGGGAAAAAGTATATGAACATGTCCCAAAACTACCTCATTTGTCTCAAGCCAATGAAAACTTGATTTCCGAGAGCTGATCTCCATACCCGAGGTTGCACAAAATAGTTTAATGATGTCCAAAAAATATCTCCACTCTTCCACCATATCGATACCAAAAATAATCACATCATCTATAAACAGAAGATGTGTGATATGGTGTTGTTCAGTGACTTTAACACCCCCGTCCTTTCCTTCCCTATTAGACTGGAGAATAAGTCTGCCCAATCCTTTTATAACCAACAAAAACAAAAGGGGAGACAAGGGACACTCTTGTCTGAGACCACTTGAGCTCTTAAAAATATTCCATAGTGAACCGTTGATGAGCACAACGCTCGATGAGACACAACCCATGATCTATCATGTTAGTTCAAAACTTAAACCAGCATTAAGAAGTAGTAATCTCGAAAAAGTACAATCAACCTTATCATAAGCTTTAACAATATCCATTTTCAAAACCATGGGTCCAATATTCTTCAGCTTGATTGAATGGAGAATCTCATGTGCTACTCCAATGGCATCAAAGATCTATTTGTTGTTCAAAAGCCAAAATTTCTTTTTGAAAATACATTCTTCTAGGCAGGGCTTGATTCTATTAGAAATCACTTTAGTAATGATGTGTAGATAAGGTTGCACAATGAAATAAGACAATAATCATTGAAATATTCCAGATTGGCACATTTCAGAATAAGTGCTAAAAAAGTAGCATTTACAGCACCGAAAACAACTCCAGTAGTTCTAGTCTCTTCTAACATCAACAAAATATCAAGACCCATCAAATCAAAGAATTGCAAGAAGAATTCTAGCGTCCAAGCATTAGGACCAGGACTCTTCTCCTTGGCCATTTTTTTCAATATGTCCTCGATTTCAATTAAAGAGACAGGTACCCCAATTCCTTGACTATCTACATTGCAGAACTTTTAATCAAGTCGAAAGATTATTTACCTCTGGCTTCTGAAATAAGTCTTTGAAGTGTTGAATTGCGGCCTCCTCCAATCCTTGTTAAGAGGAAATTTTGCAACCATTTTGATCCTTAATATCTTAAACAACATTGATGTTATTTCTGTGATTGACATACTTACGAAATAACTTTGTATTAAGGCCCCCCTAGGTAATCCAGGTCGCGCGGCTCTTAAGCCACTAGCATTCCTCCTCAAAATTCAGAATCCTAGCTTTTTTCTCCTCGAATAAATCAAGTTGACTTTGTCAAGATCCAATGGGATTCTCGAAAAAGCTTTTGAAAAGGTATCATGAATATCTTCATCGATCTTTACAAGATATTGTGATTGTGCTTGCTTTTTATTCTTAACCCACTTTGACACTGAAGCTTTAAGATTCTATAAAATAAAATGCAGTTGCACCATCATAGTTCTCCCCGAACTCTATTACATTTCAATCCATTTGTTTCTGACCATTATAGAAAACTCCACATCTTCAAACCAAACATGGTTATATTTGAAAGGGTACTTGACCCAAAAGGAGTCAAGTTACAGATTCAAGCATATAGGCATGTGGTATGAAATGGAGACATTGACGACCCAATACTTATACATGTCCACCACCTCAACGAGGCCCTCCACCGTGAGAAACCTATTGAGACATTTGGCAACGCCTGCTCCTCCCTCATGACCATTCTTCCAAGTAGGAATCATAGGATAAGGTTCCACAACAATGAGATTAACATCTTGGATAATATGCTTAAACCAACCCACCAAAGGATCCATTCGAGAATGAGATCCGTAAAATTCTCTTGCCAAGGTGGAAAAATTGAGGTCATCAGCAAGGATCAATGAGGAGCCATGAAGGATCCCACATCTATCCACCTCCCTCTAGAAACCCAATTGTTCGTCATATGTCCCGTAGAAATTGATAATCCACAAAGGATGGTCCAACTCTCTGTTATGACCTTCTAGTAATATGACTGCACATGACAAGTAGGGACCGAGATTAGCTCTATTGGGGATCCATGCAAAGAGGAGACCCCCCGAAAGCTCAGCAACGTCCACCGAACAACACTCCCAACGAGGGAGAAGCATGAGAAAAAAATCCCTAGCCTTAGAACCAAGGACCATCATTTATTGAATGAGTACGATATCAGGAGAAACCAAATCCAACATTCTTTTGAGTGATAGGAAATTCAAAGCACCCCCTACTCTGTGAACATTGAAAGGCAACAAAATCATTAAGAAACATGTGCCAAGGCCATCTCTGCTCGAAGGGGTTGAAACTCATTAGACGATGCACCCTGAGACTCCATGGTACCATCAGGCGAACGAGAGAAATAAATAGGGAAGGCCTTCACAACGCAATTACCCTTGAAACCACCATGAACTAAGCCAAGTTTAGTCCCCCATTCTTTCCCATCGGGATTTTTTCTCACAGTAACATTAGGGTTAGGAATAGAAGTACATAAAAACCCCTCTTTAGCACCAAAATTGGAGAAAATAGGAAGTTGTTGCATTCTGAGCACATCTTTATACGAAGGTATAGGAGATAGACCAATCTCCTCCCTCACTATTTGCGGCATCTAGACAGGGATAAGCGACGACGATAGAGTAACATCATCCCCCAAAAGTGACCAAGGGTCCGAAAAAAATGTCAGGACACTCAGAAAAAAGAGACCCGAGGGTTGAGTACTACAACCTCAAGTCCCCAATGATCATGAACAGTATAAGGAAAATCTACCAAAACCTCTTCCCTACCACCCAAGCGAAAATCCAAGCCAGTCGATGAGAGACTAGACCTAAATAAACGTCATTCTAAATCTCATTTCCCATTCGAGGCTCATCCCTAGTCAAACTAGATAAAAGAGGCTCTTTTAAATGTAAACCCCCCTCTGCACAGACCAATGAACCAAATAAGTGACGATTCTCAACTTCGTTTAGTAGTTGGACTTCAGATGCACTGAGAGACTAAAAAAAATTAGGGAAAAGTAGCTTCAACTTACCAGATAAGGAGGAGACTCCCGACACGGACCGTGTCTGTGAAACTCGACTCCGTGACCATATCTGCCTGTCTCGACTCCTCGACCAAAACCGCTTGGCTTGAACAACCACCCCGATACGACATCGAAAGAGAAAGGGGCTCCAATGGAGTCAATCTAGAAACAGAATCATCCTTAGAAAAACGACTCGGACAATAGTTTTTCAAAATGCCTCGTCTCCCCACAACCATTGCATCTAAAAGGAGTCTTCCAATAGTTAATACGATGCTTAAATACCTTTTCACCCCAATAAATAATAATCTCTATGAGTAAACAGAGGGCCAAATCAATCTAAGTAAGGACCCACATTGTCCTCTTGTCCTCCATATGCATCGATTTCTCATCAAAATAAATGTATCTCCTCACACAGTTCGCTACAACCACGATTATCTCCTTGGTCCATAGCTCAAGCAGAAACCCTCGCAATAAAATACAAAAGTGCTTCTTCTTTAACTACTTAGTCAAAGGATTGAAATCAAGGTGCCATTGTTTCAGGCAAAGGGAACCCCTCCCAAACACCCACGACCAAGCCAAGATCTTCATCACATCTTCATCAACCAAAAATTGAAAGCAAATCTAGTGGTTCATGAGAATGTGGATACTTAGGCTATATCCCAAAAGAGGCATTTAGTTTTCGGCAATCTAGGCCAACAATCCCAAACAATTCAAACTTGTATAACATAGTTTTCCTACTAGTGCGCAAGCCAATAAACTCTCCACTTGACCAAGGTTAACATCTTTTATCAAGGCCACTGTGACCTTTCCTTTCGAGCCTTCAAAGTCTTTAGTGCACTCTTCTCCTTAGCCTCCAGCCCCCTTCATGGAGATAAACCATCACCTCCACTATGAATATGTTGAGGGCATTGTGGGCTAGGAACCACATGACCAATCATAGGTGCTTCTCAAGCGGGGAAAAACTGCTTTTCCAAAGAGTGGGTAGCCTTAGAACTCCTATCCTCTCTCCATGCCCACACATCTCTCCGGGAGACAAAGTCAACATTAATAGCCTTGTCACATACCTGAACACCTTCAACAAGGCTACACGGCACACCAGAAGACGGTGTGGACGAATCCTCTACCAACAAAATAGATTTCCCCAGTTTCTCCCCACAAAATGAGGACTTCTTAAGTTCTCTTAATTGAAGCTCGTAGTTTTCATTTGAGTTAAGAGCATCAAGTTGGGGCCAAGAGTCCTCATCCAACCCACCAATAAGAGCTTCTGAAGGCACTTGTATTGCCATCATAATAGAGGAGCAGAAATCCCCTAATACCGCCAAAAAAGATGGAGCTAATGATCGACCAAGGGCCCATTAAACCCAATCCCAAGACACCAACCTCCTTGAAGCCCCAACCCCAAGTAATAAAGACAAAAAATCCTTCAGACCATTTCCATATCAACGTAAATGATGATGAGATCATCCACTCATCTCCAAAACCCTGAGGGAACAACCACCAGGGGTCCCAGAAACCCTTGTCCCAAACACTAAACTCCCCAGAAACACAAACTACCAAAGCCAACGTCTAAAAAAAAAACCAATAGTCAAAGATCATTACCCAACACTGCCATGGCTCACCCTCCATATCTAATCCTCCATGGCTCTTGGTTTAATCATCAAAGGCCTCGTTTTCCAAATGCTCCACCTATTATGAGATTGGGAATATATATTGATATCTTTTTATGTAATTTGGAGAGTACTTATTATCCTTGTTCACCTTTCATTGTCTTAACCACAAGACTTAGGTTGAATAGTCTCTCAAACAATAGATCTTGGAAGGTATTCCCAAACCTCGCTTCATTACATTAATTATCTCATGTTTTCAACCAATTTCAACATTGGGTGGTGCTAAATGGCAAGTAAATATTTTGATAAATCACACAACTTACCTTAGGGCTATAAGTCTATAGCAACGACTCACTCCAACGTTGGTTGACTCTCTCCCATAGTGACTAAGAGTACTCGCTCTATGCATTGATTATGCCAACGACCTGGTGTAGGTCAAAGCCACGTCACAATATTCTTTTCCTTGACCTTGAGTGTAAGGAGAAGATGTGGTTGTGGTTCTATGATGCCTCCTAAGATCATCCAACTAATTCTTCCCATTCTTAGGTGCTCACCAAACAACGTCATTAAACAATGCACTCGATCATTCTCAATGCTTAATTATGCGACAAAGAGTCTTTCTACTTGACTTAGACCTCTCCAACCTACCTTATGGATGTCTAATGAATCTATCTTGCCTTTTATCATTTTTCTTTTATTTTAAATGTAATTTAGTTAAAGTTTACTTGTTCAAACTTAAAAAATCATTAAAAATATATTGTTTTTCAAATAAACAAAATATTTTTTTTAACATTGTTTTTAACTTAGTTGCTTGGTTGTATAGGCAAAGTACAACCAGTTTTATAAGCAAGTTATCCATGGGGCCATCCTACAACTTTCAAAAAAAGATAATAAATATTTTAAGGTATAATTATCTACTAAAGAAGAGCCACCTACTAACAATAAACTAGATCCCAGAGACCTTGTAGGATTTGTACGTAAAAGAGCTCACATCAAAGAGATGAAAACCAATGAAAAACACGAGCAAATGAGAGCTTGTGAGTTTGAATCTTCCTCCAAGTCTACGAAGAATTGGGAGGTGTCTCCCTCTTGCAAGGTAAAAGTTGTGTTTGCATAGTGCTTCATGTATACCACTCCCTTCACTTTGTTCTCCTTCCATTTCCATGTTTAATTATTGATGCCAACCTCAATATCCACCTCCACTTCTTGGAACTCATCATTCTAGGCTTCTAAACCCTACATAGTAGTAATCGGTGTGTCATTCTTGTTATCAAGCTAAGTTGACTTATCGTCATATTTTTTGTCAAGATCCCTAATGTTTACATGATTTAAAAAATTAGATTACCTTTTCCTTCAATTGCAAATGCCATTAGCCTCTTGACTTGCCAATACAACTCTAGCATCTAGATACATTTAGAAACTCTACTTATGGAGTTACCAAGGTTAGGGATGCAAGTTGTTGACTTTGCGTCAATACTAACACTTGAATTGTGTTTCCACTTATGCCATGACTATTCCTCTATCAGTGCCACCTTGTGTTTAACATCTACAAATAAACGAGCATGATAAGCCTCTATTGCCACCTTTGCGAGGCTCAACTTTTTACTTCCCTGGACCTCCTCTTCTTTCAAACTCTCATCTTATTTACACTTATGTGGTTGCCCTTTGTAGGCTCTCTGATAATATGGCGTGGCTAAGGGACTATATAGATATATATATTTTTACAGAAATGGTTTAGGGTTTTTATATTATAAAAGATGGCGAAAGTACATAGATCTGGGGAAGGACTGTTCCCACAACAAGACATCATCTAACACTGCTTCCAACGTTTTTCGTTTACCTCAAGCACCTGATTTTTGACCGCTTCGAGTTTGGAGTCCATATTTACTATGCCAGAGTCAACAATGTCAATTTTGTTGTCCAAGTTAGTTACCCTGTCATTCGCCTTATTGTTGCTCGCCTGGACTTCTGCATGAGTGGCTTGTGTTAAGGAGAAGAGGCGGGTAATCACCCTTTTGATCTCCAAGTTCTCACTTCTGAGTATCCGAACCTGTTCCTTTAGCTCATTCAAACTTCCTTCCTCCTTGACGCGCTGCCTTTTGTGCACAAAACAATGGCCACCACAGTCCCCCTTTACTGGTGCAGAATCGTGTAATGAGTCCACGTCCAGGTATTCATCATGACCACGGAAGTCTTTCTTGCTGTCGTTTTTCTCATGAAAGGCTCTGTTCTTATCCCGTCTTGTAGATGGGAAGGTATTTCCGCACAGCGAACACCGGAGCAAAGGATTCAAATCATCCATCAAACCCTTGGTCCGGTTACAGGAACCCATCCAACTTTCAAACCTCGGCAGAGAGCTCTCGTGATTCCAGACTATGATAATGATATGCTTTCTCCGATCATGTGTATTAATAGCATCTCTAATCCTTATGCCCACCATTCGAGCTTCCCACGTGCCTACCACCTGTCTCATGCGTGAGATCCATCCTTCATCCATAAATGTAGAATTTTTTAGGTTCCCCAAGCGCTGGTTATAGTTGTTTAAGATATTTTCTCCCCAACATAGGATAGAAAATGGAGTTGAAGTGATGATGCTAAGTGTATTGTTGACGAACATTCTATGTAATCCAACTCTTGCAAATATAAAATCGAAATTAAGGAATCCAACTAATATTGTCAATTTCATTATTGCTGACTAGGGTCCCGTGATTTAAACCAACTCCAGCATTTGAGAAGACATCCGCTTGCATGTTGTTGTCTCTCAATACATGAAGGAAGTTTATTGCTTTGAATTCACTAACTATACACTTGAAGAGGTAGTGCATTTTAGCAATCGGCAGCTTTCGATTCTTCATAATTTTCTCGCTTCTCTAATGACCATTAGAGAGTCACCAAAGACCATTATTTCCTCAATTCCAAGGTTGCTAGCTATCTCAAGCCCTTTGATTAGTGCAATCCATTCCGCGTCATTGTTTGTCCTTTTGCCAATGCCCCAGGCATAATCTTTCTAGTTGTTCCCCATGGCATCATAAATTATGCCTCCTGCACCTGCCAGCCCAGGACTAAGGGACTATATGTTGACCAAGGAGTACTGAACACATTGTTGAAGCCACGAGCATCAAACCTTGGATCACAGTGCCCACCAAACAAACTCAAAACCAAACTTCGATGCAAAAAACCAATTGAAAGCTCCAAACATGGTAAATGCCATGAACTAGCATAGGTTTATCAACACACAAACTAAGTGTTACTCTAATGCAAAGGAGATCATTGTAATTATCTGACCATGGCAACCATCCAAAGACTAGAAACAACAAAAAGCCAAGGATCAACCCAAACTTCCACAATGCCACAATTTTGCACATTTCCCTTATGTGTTAAAACCCTAAGCGCTTACTTCCTTCCTCGCGGATATGATTAATGTGTATACTTGCCACTTCCAATTCCAAATACTTTACTTAATGAGAGAGCATGGGGAGGGTCACACTGACAACAACTGCTTCCCTCTATACTTTCAACCAATTTTTTATGTCTTGATATGATTTGTCTTGATCTGATCTGTGTCACATGAAGGACCCTTGTTGTTTCACATCAACCTTTTAGATAATCTCTCTAACACCCCATCCAATGTTTACTTTTTAAAAACATTAAACATTATAAATAAATATTGATATAGTGGGAACATGAGAGTAAATTACAATTACTTACGTTGGAATTATATTGACATGCCTTTGGAAAGTCATATATATATGTGTGTGTGTGTGTGTACGAAGACGAAGTCAAAGGTAAAATAATAGTTCACTATGTATAGACCACATGACACACCTCTTATAATTCGAATGAAAATGTAGTCACTACAAAGAAAAATGTTTGTTGTAGAGGTTACAGTGGAGGTTTTTAGTGTTACAAGATTGACCAAAATTGTCAAAAAACCTCCGCTACAACCTCTGCCAATGGTACTGAATGTTTTGGCAGAGGTTTTTACCACAATTTGTTATAACTAAAAAAACTCGACGGTCGAAAGCTTTAGCGAATGTTTTTTCATCGGTGCTAACAACTACAAATGCATCGATGCATTTAAATACAAACAAGCACTAATGCATACCTAAATTTTAACGACACCAATGCTTTATAATAAATATAGCACCGATGGCTTGAGTGGTTTGATACTCACTATGGTTTTGTATGGATGGTTTCACTACCATTACTATATAGTAATGCTTAACATTTCAATATGAATTATTGTACATTTTCATTATATTATTCATTTGTTTATTTCTAATGTCTTATTTCATATGCTTCCAACTATAATTTTTCATTTGAAATAATCAAAATTATATATTTTTGATATTCAAAAAGTATTTTCATTTCTTTTAAATATGAATTAGAGATTTATTAATAAAAAATGATAAGAAATAATACTTGAAATATTAGAAAAAAGGTTATGCTATCACTATATTTTAATAATCATATATTTATTGTTTAAAAATCAATAAATATTAAGCATACATGAAAATTATTTACACAAAACAAATTAATCTTAAAAATAACTAAAATTATTAATTACAATTTTTTATAATAAATAATTGATTTTTTTTGTTATATGACTAATGTGACATTTAATTAATGTAGCGCCAATGCTCCTTTCAATCTTGGAGGACTGACATCAATGCTTCACCTTGGTTTAGGCACACCAGTGATCCTCTTTGATCCTAAAGCGTTAACATAGGTGCTTCACATTGGTGTGGTTGCACCAATGCTCGTCTTTGAGGTATGGGTGCACCAATACGTTTTTAAGGAATAGTTGCACTAATGCCTCTTTGTAGAAATTGGCACACTGATGCTTCTCTTTAGGAATTGACGCACTGATGCTTCTCTTTAGAAATAGGCGCACTGGTGCTTATATTTTAGAAATAGGTGCATTGGTGCTTATATTTTAGATATAGGCGCACCAATGCTAAAAAATGGCCTTAGAGCATTGGTGCTTGTATGATTAAACACACATATCGGGACACATTATATACTATAGAGCATCAAAGAAAAAAACTCTGTTGTAACCTTTGAGCGCCCAATTTTTTTTAGTTTAATCGAATATCCAATATAACCTTTGCTACCAATAACAGAGGTTTTTTGACAATTTTTACCAATCTTATAACACTAAAAACCTCCATTGGGAGGTGTTTCCCTTGTAGTGGTACCTGTCGGTATTGTAGAAAAGTAGGACATGTTGAAAATAACTATTGGAAGAAGATGAAGGACTCAGACGGAATGGTCAAGCACCTTGAGGATAGTTTGCCGATTAGACAATCGATCAATCGACCTCTTGAAAGTTATACCTTATTTGTTAGCACTTCACAGGCATTACATGCCCGTACCACTCAGACATAATGGATAGTTGATTCGGGTTGTACTCATCATATGGTTAAGGATGCTTCACTGTTCTCTTCCTTAAGTGGAGCTCCTGAACATAATATTTATGTAGATGATGATTATGCTCTCACGGTTGTTGGAAGCGGAGATGTTGAATGCCAGCATGGTCGTATATCCAATGTCTATCATGTGCCTAAGCGCTAATTTATTATCGGTTGCTCAACTTACACAGACTTAGAAGACTGTGTAGTTTTGGTTAGATCGCTTTATCGTAAAGGATCTTAGGGTTGGGGGGGCATCCATTACTTATTTGGATCCCAAGGATGGACTTTATAAATTTTGTGATTCTTTGAAACCAACTGCACCTATTGCAGCGACTGAACTGACTGCACTCATCACTTAGACCAATGATGCGAGTTGAATTTGGCATGAATGACTTGGACATCTAAAATTTCAAAGTTTGAATATGATGACAACTCATAATATGGTCACTGGTATCCCAAATATTGTTCCACCTTATGGAGTTTGTAGAGGATGTGTGCTTCGAAAGCATCATCAGGAACCCTTTGATTTTGGGAAAGCATGGCGAGCAGAGAACCGATTGGAACTTGTTCATAGTGATCTTTGTTGCATGAACAAATCCTCATTAGCAGGCGTGAAGTATATTTTGACCTTATTGATGATTTCCCTAGATTTACATGGGTATATTTATTGAAGAATAAGACTCATATCTTTGAAATATTCAAGGAATTTAGAGGATTGGCTGAGAAGCAATGCGGTCGACCCATTAAATGCTTGAGATCAAACAATGGTGGCAAAAATGTGAGTCAATAGCTTGAAGAATATATCTTGTGAAATGGTATTTCTTGGTAGTGATATGTCCCCTACACCCCTCAACAGAATGGAGTCACAAAGAGGAAGAAACAGACTTTGGTCGAAATGGTCAAGTGCCTACTGCAGACCAAATATCTGTTGACGAAGTTTTGGGCAGAAATGGTTTACTATTCAAATAACTCCTGAACCTTGTTTCAACTAGAGCAGTTCTTGACATGACTCTAGTCGAGAACTGGAATGGCAGGAAACACTTTGTTGGACACCTTAGATCCTTTGGATGTGTTGCTTGGGCATATATCAATGATAACTGTAGGAAGAAATTGGATACAAAGAGTCATGCTTGCATCATGATGGGTTATTGTGATGAATCCAAAGCCTATAGATTGTTTGAACCTATCAAACAATAGTTCATTTTAAGCAGAAATATGATATTTAATGAGAAGATTTCAGGTTTGGTCTATTACATAGTGATCTGTTTGATATTGTTGAAGAATCTGGATCGATCGTACCCTTCTATGGAGATTTGACCAGAGTGACAAATTCTACTCCTGAGTCGACTGGTATTCATTCTACTATGATTGCAAATGTTGACATCCTGACTCACTCAACTTAAGATTACCAACCTGAATCACCATCAACTTGTTTACCTTGGTGGGATGTTAAAACAATTGAAGTTGTTCAACCGGATGCTAGAGATGCTAGTATTGGTCGACAGACTCGTAGTAAGAAACACCGGTGAATTCCGATTTTTATCACAAAGGAATATTTTTTAAAGAAGGTGCATGAGGGAAAATTTCCCCATCTTAGGATATCAAGTCCTTGCTTTTGTCTGAGTCACCTATTCTTGGTCTCCTCCACCCACAATTGTGTATTTAGCTAGGTTGGCACTGTCAATTCTTCATTCCTTGTTTTCCAGGTCCTCCATTCTTCCTTTGTATTTGTTTGTTTCTAATAAAAGGGAAACATATGACTATGTGCATTATACATTCTTCTTCTGAGGTCATCTAAGGTCTCATCCTCTTGGAGAATGGGAAGTTGTTGCCAAGAATCCATCAAGAACCGAGCTGAGGTGTCATCCTATATCTCCCCGAAATTATGATCTCTTATGAACTTTCGGTGTTGCCAGGAAACTTCCCAAATGAGAGATCCTCGATATGGCTCTTCCCATCAAACCAAGTCATTTTATGCTTTTCCATAAGAGTATTTAGCTCTCCAAAGACGATACCAACGATCTGTTGGCTTGAGACATCTCAAATAAACCTTTTCCCCCAAGACATTCTTCAAAATATCAGGGTCTTTGAGACCAAGACCTCCAACAGATTTCGGTTTGCAAATATCGACCCATTTAATAAGGGCCCATTATCAGTTATCACTTGCCCCGCTCGAGAGGAATTTACGTTGGATATTTCGAATAATCTTTAGGACTGATTTAGGAGTTACTAACGCAAAGAAGAGGTAGAGAGGGATGGTTTGTAGTACATACTAGAGGAGTATTAGGAGAATGGCAAGATTTAGGGGCCTAAAGGTCTAGGAGGAGAGTCTCTTATCGAGGGAGGTTAAGAGATCTTCCCAAGAGTTGTTACGCAGGGCGTTTTCCATAAGTAGGATGCCAAGGTATTTGGATGGAAGGGAGCTTCGAGAGAAGCCAAGCGGGAGCAAGATGTGGCATTGAATGGAGATAGGGGTATTGAAAAAGAAGATTTGTGATTTTAGATTATCGATAAAGGTTCCCAAGGCATCACATAAGTCCTGAAGAATTCTCTTGAGGGTTGTAGCTTCTTTGACAGAGGGGGATCCCATAAGGAGGGTATTGTCAACAAATTGACTATGGGAAATAGGTGGGTCCAAGCCATGGCGTGGGAGTCTGACCTACAATTTGGGATAGCTACTTTGATGGGTCTTCTGAATGACTTCCTCTTAAGGGGGAGTAAGTTTCTAAGGGAGAACCATTAAGCGGGATAGAGAAGAAAGCAGAGAAGGTGAGCATCATTATATAGTTAATCCAGAGAGGATCAAAATCAAAAGTTGTTAGGATAACACACATGTATTGCCAGCTTAGTTTATCAAAAGCTTTTGAGAGATCCAATTTAATGAGCATACATGGGGTCCCGATGGTACGCAGAGAGTGGATCACCTTGTGAGTTAGGATAACGTTGTCCCTGATCTGTCGTCCTTCCACATATCTAGTCTAGTAAGGAGAAATCAGTTGAGGAAGCAAAGGCTTCAACATGAGGGCAATGACTTTATAAATTACATTACAGAGGGCAGTATGCCTAACATTTTTAGGCTCTTCCACATTGTCTTCCTTGGGTATGAGAGCAATAAAAGTGACATTAAGAATGGAAATCACTCCCTGAGTTCCTCGAGAGTCTTCCACAAGCTTCAATACCTCTTCCCTGACCATGGACTAGCAATGATGGAAGAATTTTGTGGTAAAGTTGTTTGGTACTCTTGGGGATTTCCCCTGTTGCATTTCCCTCATGGCCGAATCAACCTCTTCTTGATTTATCAGTCTCATCAAGGAGACATTTTGTTCTTCTAACATAGAGTGGGGAATATGCCTGGTTATTTTTTTATGGCCTGTTGCAAGTTCTGGTTTGGTTTTGACAACAAGTCCTTGTAGAAGCGGACAAGTTCCTACTTTGTATTTGCTCGTTCAGTGATGATGGTTCCTTGAGCATTTTTGAGGTTGTGAAATCGGTTGGCATGTTTCCTTTGGATAGTGGAGCGGTGGAAAAACTTGGTGTTGCGCTCTCCCTCCTTGAGCCACTACACTCATGACTTATGGTGCTAGAAGATATCCTCATATGAGTTGCGTTCTGCTAAATTTTGTCCAAGATTTGATACTTCTCCACTGGTGCAGTAGTGCGACTCGAGTGGATGATCTCTTGTTGGGTTTGCCTCATTTGGGCCTCCAGTTCTTTTTACACCTGGAAGATATTACCAAAGCTGGTATTGTTCCAATGTTTGAGCTTTTGCTTGAAGCGTTTGAGTTTCTGCTATAAGCGGTACATTAGGGAGCCTATATGTATATCTGACTCTGCCCACTAGGTGCCAACATTCTCTTGAAAGTCCTTGTTATTAATCCAAAAAATTTCAAATTTGAATGATCTACCAGGAGGGAGCACCACAATATCCACTTAAATATTAATAGGCCAGTGGTCAGAGTCACTGAAGGGGAGGATGGAAGCTTCCATGATGATCCCTATCATGAGGAAGTACTTGCTGACTAAGAACGCATCTAGCATGCAAGCCACTTGTTGTTGTCTTGAACACATGTTGTTCCAAGTATGAATTCCATTAATTGTCTCCATCTCGACTAGATTGAGGGTTTGGATCATGTTGGCAAAGTCATCGATGTTTATTTCAAGACGTATGATGCCTCCCAAATTTTCATCAAGGGAAGCAATAATATGGAAATCCCTCCCTATTATCCAATGCTGGTCTTGAATAACATTTTTGATTAAATGAAGAAGCTACAAGAAAAGTAGTTTGTCATGCATGACCTGAGGACCATACACGTTGATTATAGTTCCACATACCTATGATCCTATGCATTTGAATTACAGAGAGAGCATCCATGTGTTCGAGAAGGCATTATTTATGTCTATTGTGCTCGGATTTCAAAGGATGGCAAGTCCACCTGCCAAGCCTCGAGAATCAAGGATGATGAGTTGACCCATGTGCCAGCAACTAGAGAGAATACGATGGGATTCCCCCCCTCCACACTTTATTTCCGGTAACATCAAAATATCTAGTTGTTCCTCTGATATTCGCCTTCTTAAGAGTCTCTACTTACTCTTAGTGTTTATTCCTTTTATATTCCAAGATTGTATTTTCATCTTAAAACTTGGAAGGGGTGGGGTGTAATTTCCCCGACCCCTAACTAAGTCCAAAGGCATGGATTTGGACAAATTAAGTTTAGGCCAACTAGCCATTCAAAAAAATAATTTAAACTTTTAACTCTAGAAGTAGCATTATAACTAAAGTTGCGACATTTAATTAATTACTTAATTATGACCCTTAATTTAGATAATCACGACACTTAATTAACTCTATTAATAATAATTTCCAAAGTGAGAGCTAAAGGTCACAATCACAACAAGTATGTGAATAAGGCATGATAATCATCATCTTCAGTGTGAATAAGAACCTACAATCAATTCATGTACTATTGATTTGTAATATTGTCGAAAGCTTAGTTTATAAATAACCAAGTATTGTTGTCATTATTTATTTACAAATTAAATTAATTTTTTGTGTTGTTATGTGTGTTCTATTGGTGAAGATAAATAGTAAGGAAAATAACACATCAAAACACATCCGTAGGCTGTAATCTACAACCACAACGAAACCATAGCAAAATAGAAAACACCTGCTGCAACCACAACCCTCAAAATCAACTCTCGATGGCTATCCCCTACAACCATCTCTCACTAATATAAATCAGATCGTATGGATACCACCCTCCAACCATTGATCACCTTTACAATCAAAATACATTATTCAAACTCGGATATGCAACTAAGAACAAATCTCTACACATAAACATTTACAATCAAATAATAGGTGCACCAATCTTGGCATCGGAAAACTGTCGGACCGAAATAAACATATCTTTGTCATCCATAAAGATTTTTCAGTGAAACGAAAGGTGATATTTACTGGAAACGCTATTGTGGATGCAATGGAACATGTATCACAACACAAAAATGAGCATATATGGGAGAACCATAGAATATGGTTGTGGCCCTCTCAATACCGTAGAGCCACAATTACAATTTTCGAATAAGAGAAATAATAAAAGAAAGAAGGGAAGGAGCATAGAAACTCAGAACCATATTCTACAGAATTCATCCTTCTTACATGCAGATCCTTACATACAATACATGAACATTCAGATAACCAATCCAGACACCATTGCACATATACAAAATAAAATATTGTAATGAAAAAAAAGAAAAGAGAAATACTCATCTCAAAACATGGGAAACTAGCTTCAGAAAGACAACTTCCCCCCCATTCATAGACACAGTCAAGTCTAACTCACTTGAACAAGTCAGCCCCAAGCTAAGAACACGGATCCATAGGTAGAGGCACACTCAATCCAAAAACTCTCAAAACTACCTCTTCCGAGAACCACAATGCTTCCCACTACTACTTTCTTGTCCATCTCCACTGCCTATGGGGTCACCATCCCATTTCCTTGATTCTCTTGCGAGAATGTGGACTAGTAGAGTGATATGACGAAAGTAAAGGGGTGAAAATCCACCATACTAGCTCTCTGGAATGGACAACAGACTACTCCTCTCAAGGATCCTACAACAAACACTCAGTCTCAATATAATCCCAACACAGTCTCAATACTGTCAACACTCACAACACGGTGAGATAACACAAGGAAAGTGATCCAAAGCTCATGATTAGCTTCAACTAGGAGAGGGAATACAAATTTATAGCACAAGGAGGCCAAATCTAACCCAAGTGAATCAACTTGAATTAGAGAGAGGTAAGGTTAAGCTTCATCATGGAGACTTAACTCGAATTAGTGGAGTGGTGGCTTAGTTAGGAGATTCCCTTTTCCACATTAGCATCACGAGGAGGAGTTACCAAAAAACAAGGAGTGGAGGCCAAAACTATCTCAAGGAGGGTGGACTAGTGATGTAAGGTGATAGGGTGGGTCCAATATGAACATAAATGACTTGTAAGCACAAAAACAGGGATCATCTCTATGAATAGAGGAGTGGGACATACTTATGGAGGTGGAGGCTAAATTCTAGCTCGTGGAAGCTAAAATCTAGCTTACAACTCCTATAATCTAGGGAGAAGGCTCATAAATGATAAAAAAACAAATAAATGGGAGGAAAAATCTCCCAAGGAGGGTGCACTAGGAAAGAGGGTCCCACTAAGGTATGCATAAGGTGCAATAGTGACTCCAGAGTCCATAAAAATCAGAAATAGGGTCTGTTGTACAATGTTTAGGTGACCAACATTACTAATGTCACAAAGGTGCAAAATGAACTAGGATGGACAACTCCCATCCAACAACAACTTCTAAGGTACTAGGTATGTCCCCCATTTCCCTTCACATTGTGAGATCCATGGTCTCCCATACTCTTTTAGTTGCCTTTGTTGAACCACTTGTTTATTTAATCAACAGTAACAACATTAAAGATAACAACAATGCCAATAACAACATTAACATTAATAATAATGCCAAAGTTCATAATCACATTATCAAACAATGATCACAAGTCTATAGTCACATTAAAAAACAAAACATAAGTCCATAGTTAAATAAAAGACCATAACTCTGGGGCTTAACAACTGAGGTATTACATCCCCATCCTCGTTAAACAATGCATCATCCTTGATGCATATTTATTACATACATGACGCAAACACCAATATTTCAAAACAGATGAGGGTATGCTTCGCTCATGTCATCTTCCATCTCCCAAGTTGCATTCTCGAGACTGTAATGGGTCCATTGGACCTTCACCTGCTTCATTTCTCGATTCCAAAGTAGCTTAACCTTACTACCCAAAATGGCAATAGGTTGTACAGAAAAATCACTTTCTGGTTCCACCTGGATCATATTCTATTTGATCACATGATTAGTATCATGTACATACATATATATACTTATATCAACAAAGAAAATAAAAGTACTCTAACTACTTGGATCACATTCCAATCAATTACATGCTTAGTATCACGTATTTACTTTTTCAATAAAGACACATGAAACACATTATGTACTTTAATGCAAGCGGGCAGAGCGAGCTCATAAGCAATGGTTCCTATCTTAGCTAAGACCTCGAAAGGTCCACAATATCAAGAAGCTAGCTTGGATAAATTTCTCAAGTTCAAGGAGCTCTTCTTCGGTCCAACTTTCAAAAACACATGATCTCTAACTTGAAACTGTCTGGTAGTCCTATTCTAATTTGCATAGCTTTTCTGTCTGTCTTGAGCTGCTTTCAGGTTTCGCTTAATCTTACCCATCTTATACTCCATATCCTTCAATAATTATGGACAAACAATTACTCTATCTGTTGGATGATACCAACTGATGTGATTATTGCACGTTCTACTATACATAGCCTTGAAAGGAGTCATCCTCAAAGAGGCATGATATCCATTATTATAAGAAAACTCCACCAAGTGTAAATAATATTCCCACTTAGATGCCTGATCCATCACATACATCCTTGACATATCGTCAATCACTTGGTTCACACTTTATGTCTGTCCATCTGTCTAAGGGTGGTATGTTGTACTCATGTTTAGACTTGTTCCAAATCCCTTGAACAATCCTTTCCAAAGGTTAGAAGTAAATTTTGAATCTCTGTCTGATACTATAGCTTTTGGAATACCATGCAATCTGGTTACTTCTTTCATGTAAATATATGCAATGTTAGCTGCTTTGTGAGTTGTCTTTACTGGAACAAAGTGTGTTTCCTTAGTCAACTTATCTACCACAACCATGATAGCATCATTCTGCAATCTATTCTTAAGCAACTTTGTAATGAATACCATTGTCACTACATCCCATTTCCATTTGGGAATTGGAAAAGGATGGAACAATTATGTTGGATGTCGATGTTCAACTTTAACCTTTTGGCATTCCATGCATCTGATTATATACTCAACAACATCATTCTTAATCCCTGGCCAAAAGTATTATTACCTTATTGTTGCTACCGTTTTTTGACAGTCCGATTGTCTGGCATAAGGAACATCACACATTTCCTTTAGAATAATCTTCCTTGTATCTCCATAATTGTACACATAAGATATATCTTTATGCATGAGGATTCAATTTTCTTCCAACTTATACTTATAAAATTTATTTGGAATTTTCTGTTGTTGTAATTATCCTTCTTTTACCTACTGGTAATGTTCATCTGTAACATTGGCTTCAATGATCTTATCCTTTAAATCCGATGTATTGGTGCTGATAGTTGCTACATGCATCACATGTATCTACTCGCTAAGTGCATCCGCTACTTTAATTTCCTTACATTTGATGTGCTTGTTGTCAAAGTCATATTCACATAACAACTCCATCCACCTCCTCTATCTTGCATTCAAGTTAGGTTTCTCGAACAAGTATTTTAACCCATCATGATCTGCTCTTAACTCAAACTTCTTACCCATCAGATAATGTCTCCTCATATTCAAGGCATGGATGATAGTTGCAAGCTCTAAGTCATGAGTGGCATAGTTCTGCTCATGTTCCTTCAAATTTCTGGATATGTAACTGATCACATGTCCACCTTGCATCAATACTCCACCAATGCCTTGCTTGCACGCATCTATGCATACAACAAAGTTTCCTTCAGGGTTCGCAATTTTTAAAACTGGTGGACTGGTAAGCATTTCCTTAAGCCTTTGAAAACTATCTTCACACTCAGGAGTCCATTCGAACTTTACACCTTTCTTTTGCAAGGATGTGATAGGATGAGCTAACTTTGAGAATCCTTCGATGAACCTTCGGTGGTATCCTACTAACCTCATGAAAGATCTGACTTATGATACATTCTTAGGTGTTGGCCATTCTATAATGGCTCTTATCTTCTCAGGATCTACTGAAACACTTTCTTTAGATATGATATGCCCTAGGTAGTGAATTATGCCTTGATAGAAAGAACACTTGCTTAATTTGGCATACAATTGATGTTCCCTAAGCACTTGCATTACTAGTCTTAGATGTTCTTAACACTCTTCTTATAACTTGGATTAGATAAGGATGCCATCCAAGAATACAATCACAGACTTATCTAAGTACTTTTTGAAGACTCCATTCACTAAACACACGAATATTGTTGGTGCATTTGTTAAACCAAAAGGTACCACTATGAACTCATAATGTCCATACCTTGTTCTAAATGTTGTCTTACTGATATCCTCATTCTTAATTCTAATTTGGTGGTATCCCGACCTCAAATCTATCTTTGAAAACACCTTGGCTCCTCTCGACTGATAAAACAAGCCATCGATTATTGGTAAGGGGTACTTATTTTTAATCGTTGCTTTGTTCAATTTTCTATAATCTATGCAGAGTCTTATAGTTCCATCCTTCTTCTTCACAAATAACACAGGAGCTCCCTAAGGTGAAACACTGGGTCTTATGTAACCTTTCTTTAGTAACTCCTCTAATTGTATATGTAGTTCCTTTAACTATGGAGTACTCATTCTATAAGGTGCTTTAGATGAAGGTATTGTGCATAGCACCAAGTCGATAGCAAAATCAATGTCCCTCTTAGGAGGCATTCCTAGCGGTTATTGAAATATATCTACAAACTCTTGTAGTGTTGGATAATCTTGTAGTTCTGGCTCTTTTCCTTATTTTGGGTCTTCCACATGAATTACATATAGCTGGAATCCCTTTCCGAGACATTTCTTCAATTGTAGAGTTGTGACCTGCCTCAGGGATATGGGTCTAGGTATACCTTTGACTCTCACTCGGCTTCCTTCTTCATCCAAACAAGTATAGGTTTAATTATGACAATCCAGTGTGGCATGGTGTGAATCCAACCAATCCATGCCAATCAATACATCATATGACCCCAAAGGTATGATGTTTAATTCTGCAAAGGTTTTCAATCCATTCATTTCTAAAGGACACCTTTCTACAACTTTTCTAGTTTTTCTCTTGGCTTTGGTAGCTAATTGTACTAGACTTGCGGTTCCAAGTTTACTTTTCTTCAAATGAAATCTCTCAACTAGATTAGGTGCAATGTAACTATTGCTAGCTCCATAATCAATCAAAATATATATGGTTTTATTATCAATCTTATCTGCTACCTCAATCATTTAGGACTGGTGGTCATCTTGCCTCCCATCCAGGACTGCATAGATCCTCTAAACGCTCCCACCAACACCTCCAATAGTTTAAGCCTCTTGTATGTTGTGAAGGTTGTTTCTCTTACGCGGGCACTGACTGGCAAAGTGATTTTCCTTGCATATCCCACATTGCACTAGTGGTGTTTTCCCTGAATGCTCTTCCCTTGGCTATCCTCGCTGATAAGAATTATTGTTTCTGAATTTTGAAGTTTGTAAACCTTTCTTCCTCTACTATTGCTTGTTATTCTTCATGTCCTTCCAATTCTTTTGATATGGGGCCTTGCTCTTATTATGTTCATATAGGTGGTTTTCCTTCCATATGGCATCCTCAAGATTCTTTAGCCTACCATATTAGATTTTATGTCCATAAGATTCTGGTAGACCACTTAGGAACCTTTGAATCTTCACCTTCTAATCCTTGACGAAGTCTGCATACTTCAAAAGTTCTAGAATGTTTTTTCTCATAAGTCTCCATAGTCATGATTCCCAACTTAAGCTCAAATAATTCCTCCGTCTTCTCATCATAGTAGTGCTTGGAGAGGTATTATTTCTTAAAGTACTTCCTAAACTTCCTCCGAGAAATTGTGTCTTCATCGATCTCCTTCAACTTAACTAGTTGATCACATCAGATAGATGCGTTACCTTGCAGATGGTATATCGCTACTCTTGCCTCCATATTACGTGTATACTAATGCAACTGGAAGAAATTACCCAGTCCCAACAATTATGCTTCACCATCTTCTCCCTGCTTTACTTCTCCATCGAAAGTTGGGGGCTTAATTCTTCTCAGCTCTCCTACTAGTTCATCCCGGGCACACCTCCTCTTCATGTGTCTCACTGGAGATCTTTCAAGGTTGCTATCTGTATCACTTGATGAGTACCCCTTATTCTTCTCTATTTGATGAGGTCTTCTTAAAGATGATCTGGACCTCGCATAACCTCTTATATGACTCTTTTCAGTTGATCTTTGGATAGACTTCAATGGATTCAAATCATTCATGATTTGCTCCTGAATATGAATTATCCTTTCATTATCCTCCATACACTTCCTCGCTAAATCCTCCAAACTTAATGGTTCACTACTCCTCTTAGGTCTACTCGACCTTCTTCCTTCACCAAACTCCTCTTTAGGACTCTAAGGTCTATGTGCTTCTTCAAAATCCATCTCTGGCTTCCTACTATTGTAATTGCACTTGTTAAATCTCTAGTCTTCACAGGTTTGATTAGAATTTCAGTTTAGTGGTCACACTGCTTGCTCAATCATTCACTGGGAATTGCAATGTGTTCATTATCAACCACACATCGCATAAGTTCGTCATTATTTTTTTTTAACAAAAACGATTATCTTTTTTATTTATTTATTTTGATGAAAGGAAGAACACAGCTGGGCTAACGCCAATCAGCCTGTCTTATACAATCCACAATGTTTCCCATTCAAAGAACTCTAAATCTTACTAAAACATTACTCAATAAGCTGCCATCTTATGGTATGGGAGTCCATTGAGGAGGTTCCTCATTCAAAATCAATTGAGCTTGGGCTAGACGACAGCCCACATTGGCTCTAGTATCAGCTTCTTGATTAAGATCTCTGAGAATGTGGAAGTACGAGGCAGAGTTGAAGTGTTGCAGCTGCTTCTGAACCCTTTGTAAGTTCTTATTGAGCGCTGCATTATTGAAATGGGTGCCGTTATTTAAAATTTTTATTAGGATTTCTGAATCTCCAAAGATTTGAATGTCTTGATCTCCATTCCCCTCAGTTATTTGACAAGCTTTGAGCAGTCCTAAGATTTCAGCCTGGTTATTGGTACTTTGCCCTAAACCCCAGCTAAAGCTGCCCATCAAGTGCCCTTCCGAATCATAGAAAACCCCGCCTGCTCCCGCAATCCCTGGATTTCCTTTCGCTGCTCCATCAAAAAATATTGTGGTTTTTCCTTGATTCTTCCACCACTGCTGAAAATCAGATTCTTTATATCGGAGTCGCCATTCAGGATTACTGATTGGGCGGGCAGAAATTTTGTTTCTTATCCGAAGCACTGGAACACCAATCCAACTATTCTCTGCCGGAAGAAGCAAGTTATCTTTGTTTAATGGACGGTTTTCCACCAATTCCAACAACAATGCTTTGGTTTTGGCAACTATAAGGGCGGGGGTGCACAAATAGTTCTGAAAGATGCTCTCATTTCTGGCAAGCCACACTTCCCAGCAAAGAAATTTTGGGAGTGCCATCCAGATTTTTGCCGAAAGCGAATTTCTTTTGACCTCCATATGATAACGCTCTGTCCATGTGGTGTATAGTAAGGCAGGATTGATTTGAGAAGGAGTTGGAGCATTTAGTCCCTGTAATGCCTGTTGCCATACTTCCTGGGTGAATGGGCAGTCTATAAAAAGATGCTCGATGGTTTCTTGAGCTGCATGACACAGAGAACACCTATGTGGTCCGAGCATTCCCCGTTTGGCTAAATTCTCACTTGTCAGAATTCCGCCATGCATGAGGACCCAAAAGAAGAAATTTATTTTTGGGATACCAAATGGATCCCACACCTGCTTCCACACAGCGTTAATCGGCATCTTAGTTTGTTGCTTCTGGATAGCGTCGAATCCTTGTGCTACTGTATAATTTCCAGTGGGTCCCCATCCCCATTTGTCCCTCTCACGCCAATGAACTGGAGCTAGACCAACTGAAGCTTCCAACAGAGGACGCGTCTGAGGTTGCAAGTTATCTAGCGGCCTGGGCAAATTCCATTCTTTCCAGCTTCCATTCTGATCCCATTTGGATATATCTACAAGTTTCAGAACGCCACATTGGGTAAGCCAGCATCGAAGTTCATGGATTTCAACATTATTCCTGAGAGGAGGACGACCCATTATTTGATCATCCCATAGCCACGTCTTTTTCCCATTGCCAGGTATCCTGTACAATTTTTTTTTGAAGAATTCCCAACTTCTGCCACAAAGTTTCCACATCGTGGTACCTTTGATTGCACTCCCTTCATCGATGCTTTTCACTGAAATGCCCTGCAAATATTTTTTAATAATAACTTGACTTGCTAGATGATTGGGATTGGAGAATAGCTTCCACACAATCTTGCCACCTAGAGCCAAATTGGCTAGGCCAGGGTCTCTTATCTGAAGCCCTCCTTCAGAAAGAGGCTTTTTCACAATTTCCCAGCTCACTAAATTGAACTTCTTATTGTTCCCCTTTCCACCTTGCCATAGGAAGGAACAGATTAATTTTGCTACCTGCTCAGTGATTGCCTTAGGATCCAGCATAAAAGAAGCCTGATAAATATGCAAAGAAGAGAGGACTACTTTTATAAGAGTTAATTTGCCAGCTGTGGTGAGTCATTGTCCTCCCCACGCGGTCATTTTTGCTTTGATTCTGCTTAAGACCTCCATCCAGTGTGCTGCTTTAGTGGTTCCCAGGGTGAGGGGCAGGCCCAGGTACTTAAATGAGTCCCAGTCATCATAACCTGCATAGCCCAAGAATTGGGCAATCCTCTGGTTGGTAGAATGAGGGACATTCCATCCATACACCACACATTTTTTTTGATTGACCAAAGCTCCCGAGATTCTACAGAAAGTTTGCATTACCTCCTTGAAAACCCTTGCTATTTTTACTGAGGCACCTCCCAGCAGGAGTGAGTCATCTGCAAAGAGTGCATGGTTAGTGGATTCAAGCTCTTTGCTCACATTGATCCCCGGAGTTGTTCCTGCTTCCTTTTCTATTGTCAATTTACGACTAAGGGAGTCTGTCATCAAAATATATAAGAATGGGGATAATGGGCATCCCTGCCTTATACCTCGAGTGCCTTGAAAATAAGAGGCTGGCTTGCCATTCACTAAGGGTGCTATCTAGGGCCTGCCTATACATGCTTTGATCGGCCTTATAAATTCATTGCTAAATCCAAAAGAAAGAAGGACTTGGTACAAAAAGGAATGTCTTACTTGGTCGAAGGCATTTGCCATGTCTAGCTTTATGACCATTCCTTGTTCTTTTCGTTGGTGACTTGAATGGATGGTTTCCTGCACAAGGATCAAATTATCCAGGATGTGCCTGCCTTTCACAAATCCACCTTGGTTGGAAGAGATGAGGATGCCCAGTAGGGGTTTTAATCGATTGGCTATGAGCTTTTACAGAATTTTATAGGAAGCATTGCACAGGGATATTGGCCTAAACCTGTCAAAGGTACCAGGATTTGACTCCTTAGGGATTAGAGCCAAAAATGTAGAATTGATGCTGCCACCTACCTTTGCTTTTTGGAGGAAGCCCCTGACCATGCCGATTAAGTCCATCTTGATGATATCCCAGCAAATTTTGTAACAATGTATGGAGAATCCATCGGGCCCCAGGGCTTTGTCTGGCTCCATTACCCAGACAACATTGCAGATTTCAGTTTCGGTGAAGGGCTTCACAAGGTTTTCATTATCCTGACTCCCTATCAATTTCGGGATGTGAGTGAGAAAATTGGAGAATTCCTCCTCTGAAATGTTTCCTTCTTCCGTAAAGAGCTTCTGAAAATGAGTTGATGTAGCCTCTTTTAAATGAGCCATGTCTTTGTGAACTTTCCCATCAAGAGCTGTGATTTCTTCCATGTGATTGCGAGAGAGTCGGGCTTTAAACTGTTTATGGAAGAATGGAGTATTTCTGTCTCCCGATTTTAGCCATAAACTTCTAGACTTTAGCCTCCAGTGCTCTTCCTCATGTCTGTAGGATCGAAAGGTATTCAGCTGGGCCTCTTGCTCCTTCTGAATTTCAGTGGGGGTGATATATTTAGTTTCTAGCGCCACTTGCATATCGATCAGCTGGTTGGTAGCCTGATTTCTACTAGTAGTAGGTGAGACAAAAGGTTTTTTTTATCCAAGACTTTAATGCCGCCTTAGTAGCCTTCACTTTTTGTTCCCATACATAACTTGGCGACCCATTTACTGGGATATTCCAGGCTTTGCTGACCGTGTCCATAAAACCTTCTCTTTCTGCCCAAAGGGGGTTAAATCTGAAGGGAATGAGCCCAAGTCTCTCGATATCCTCGAATTGCAGTAAAATAGGCTTATGGTCCGATTTCAATTTTTGCAGAATGGATGAGGAGATGATCTTGTTTTCCAGAAGAAAGGAGCTCTGAAGTAAAAATCTGTCTAATCGAGCAGAAATATGAAAATTCCCTACTCAATTATTTGTCCAAGTATACAATCCTTTTTTCGGTTTAAAATCTATTAAATCCCACTGCTGTATTAATTCTTCCACTGCAGGCAGCATCGAATCTCTATTGATTATTCAAACTACTCTTTCTTCTTAGTTATAAAAGTAATAAGCAATCTCTTCTTAAAATCAATCCACCTAACTAGACAAGGGGAGCCAGAAATCCTTCCAAAATTTCTCCTTAAGTCCATATATGTCCCAGACTGACAGTTTAATTAACTAAATCATATGTGAAACTATATTCAGGTGCATGCATCGAAGTTATCTAATGCAAAGGCATGTTTACAGAGCAACTTGTAACTTCACAGAAGGCCCAACAGCCGTAGTGCTGAAACCTTCATCTTTGATACAACTTGTAATGTTCTCGACCCCTTACTAAGGCCAAAGGCACTAATATTAAGACTAAGTTAAGTTTAAGCACAACAAATTTAGACAAATTAAGGTTAGGCAAACAAGCAATTCCCCCAAATAATTAAAACTTTTAACTCTAGAGTTAGAATTATAACTAAAGTTGTGACATTTAATTAATTACTTAATTTAGATAATCATGACACTTAAGTAACTATATTAATAATAATTTCCAAAATGGGAGCTAAAGGTCGTAATTGCAACAAGTATGTGAATAAGGGATGATAATCATCATCTTCAGTGTGAATAAGAACCCACAATCAATTCATGTAATATTGTTGAAAGCATGGTTTATAAACAACCAAGTATTGTTGTCATTAGTTATTTGCAAATTTAATTAATTTTCGGTGTTGTTATGTGTGTGTTGTTGGTGAGGCTAAATAGTAAGGAAAATCACACATCAAAACACATCCATAAGTTGTAATCTACAGCCACACCGAAACCATAACAAAACATAAAACACCGTTTGCAACCACAACCCTCAAAATCAGCTCCCGGTGGATGTCCCCTACAACCATCTCGCACTAATACAAATCAGATCGTATGAATACCACCCTTTGGCCATAGATCACCTTTACAATCAAAATACATCATTCAAACTCATATCTGCAACTAAGAACAAATTTGTACACATAAACATTTACAATCAAATAACTGGTGTGCTCATCTTAGCACCGGAAAACTGTCGAACCAAAACAAAAGTATCTCGGTCATCTAGAAAGCTTTTTTAGTGAAACGAAAGGTGATATTTAATGGAAACGTTGTTCTAGACACAATGCAACAACTCTCACAATACATAAATGAGCATATATGGGAAAACCATTGCATATGGTTGTGCCCCTCTCAATACCATAGAGCCACAGTTACAATTTTTGAATAAGAGAAAGAATAATAGAAAGAAGGGAAGGAGCATAGAAAATCATAACCATATTGTGTGGAATTAATCCTTCCTACATACATATCCTGACATACAATACATGAACATTCAGATAACCAATTCAGCCACCATTGCACATATACAAAATAAAATACTATAATGAAAATAAAAACATAAGAGCGATACTCATCTCAAAACATGGGAAACTGGCTTCAGTAGGACAACTTTCCTCCCAACCGTAGACACAGTCAAGTCTAACTCACTTGAATAGGTCACCCCAGTTCTGATACCAAGGATCCATGGGTAGAGGAACACTCAATCCGGCAACTCTCAGAACTACCACTTCCAGGAACCACAATGCTTCCTACTACTACTTTCATGTCCGTCTCCAGTACTTATGGGGTCACCATCCCATTTCCTGGATTTCTATGTGAGAACCTAGACTAGTAGAGTGATATGACAGAAGCAAGAGGGTGACAATCCACCATACTAGCTCTCTAGAATGGACAACAAACTACTTCTCTCAAGGATCCTGCAACAAACACTCAGTCTCAATATAATCCCAACACAGTCTTAATACTGTCAACACTCACGACACAGTGAGATAGAACAAGGTAAGTGATCCAAAGGTCGGGATTAGCTTCAACTAGGAGAGGGTATACGAATTTATAGCACAAGGAGTCCAACTCTAACCCGAGGGAATCAACTCGAATTAGAGAGAGGTAAGGTTAAGCTTCATCATGGAGACTTAACTCGAATTAGTGGAGTGGTGGCTTAGTTAGGATATTCCCTTTTTTGGATTAGCATCATGAGGAGGAGTTACCAAAAACCAAGGAGTGGAGGCCAAGAATATCTCAAGGAGGGCACACTAGTCATGTGAGGTGAGAGAGTGGGTCCAATAGGATCATAAATGACCTGTAAGCACAAAAATGGGGAGCATCTCCATGAATAGAGGAGTGGGTCCAATAGGATCATAAATGACCTGTAAGCACAAAAATGGGGAGCATATCCATGAATAGAGGAGTGGCGCGTACTTTTGGAGGTGGAGGCTAAATTCTAGCTTGTGGAAGCTAAAATCTAGCTTACAACTCCTAGAATATAGGGAGAGCTCATAAATGACAAAAAACACATAAATGGGAGGGAATCACTCCCAAGGAGGGTGCATTAGGCAAGAGGGGACCACAAAGGTATGCATAAGGTGCAATAGTGACTTCATAGTCCATAAAATTCATAAATAGGGTTCATTGAACAATGTTTGGGTGACCAACACTACTAATGTCATCAAGGTGCAAAATGAACTAGGATGGACAACTCCCAGCCAACAACAAGTTCTAAGGTGCTAGGGATGTCCCCCATTTCCCCTCACACTGTGAGATCCATGGTCTCATATACTCTTTTAATTGCCTTTGCTGAGCCAATTGTTTATTTAATCAATAGTAACAACATTAAATATAACAACAATGCCAATAACAACCCTAACATTAATAATAATGCCAAAATCCATAATCACATTATCAAATGATGATCATAAGTCCATAGTCACATTAAAAAACATAACATAAGTCCATAGTAAAATAAAATACCACAAGTATGTGGCTTAACAACCGGGGTATTACATGGGGATGGAAGTGCAAGTAAGCACATCCATCTGTCTAGAGCTAACCATTATTTGTCCAAATTCTTCAATGAGCTTCTTGTTGGGTTTTCTTCCCTTCTTCTTGTCTCCTTTAGCATGCTTTTTTATGGGTTTACTTGGTCATAAGGCCACTCCTAGATTAGCTTTGGCTCTAACTATTTCCCCAACTTTCGAGCTAAGATAGACTTTATGGACCTTTGCTAGTTGCTCCATGGGTATTGCCTCATAGTCTCGTTTTCGACATGCTTCTACAATGTTTTCGAGGTTTATGTTGGCTAATTCATTATCGTCCAACTCTGATTCCATGTTTGTTCCATCCTCCATAGCCATATCCACTTGATCTATAGGTAAATAATCCTTGTTGAGCTCTAACACAATTTTATCCACTACTGTGTCGGTTGGATTGCTTGCACATTTTCTTCTAGGTTTTGGTTTGCTTGCACCATGTTTTCTTGCATCGGGTCTACCTGTCTGTCATGTTCCCCTTCCATGGTTGCTTCCCCCTTTAATGGAAGGTCCTCGAACTTGTTCTTGGTTGCGAAACCTTTATTTGGGTTTCCCCCTTGCCATCTATGTGTCACTTTCTTCCGGCCTTGCACTTGGAAGAAGTCCTCCTTGCCCTTGCTAGTCTCCTGGGTTGCCTCCTTGGTGGAATATTCAGTGGACAATTGCAAAATAGAAGCCCATGTGTATGGCATTTTCTACACCTGAACAATATATGAATCAATGGTTTAGACCCAATCCTTATCCTGGCAACTAATACAAATTTCTCCTGGGAGGGTACCTAATATAGTAAGATACACACAAATCCATGGATAGGATGTATATCTCCCTACTTTGGTCTCTTCTGATGATTTTATGAACTCTCCTAGGGTGTTTCCAATTCCCTCTAGTGTTTCATGAAGTCAGAACTCCAAAGGAAGAGAATAGAGCCGAATCCAAATCCGTGCATGGGAGAAGTCATCCTTGTCAGGGATGAAATTTTATGTCCAGTTTCGAAGGAAGAGTCTCACAGAGTTGAAGAAATAAGGGCTGAAATAAAAAATGCGATATCTGCCCTCTTGGTTGTAGAAATTTGTTGTGAAAAACCCCTTCGATCCTAGGCGTAACTCATAGTGTCCTTTAGGTTTCCACCATCTTTCAATCCAGTGGATCATATCTTTCTCTGAAGGCCATAGTCCTAAAAATTTGTCGATTAGGGCATGCGTATTCATAAAATTTGTATACCCTTCGTATCTATCTAATTTCACTTCATACCTGGGCATAGTTGTCTATTGAGGAATGCATTTTTTGGGTTCCCAAGCCTGAGTCGCCTTTGAATGTGAATAGGAGGCTTCCGGCATGGTCTCCTTCCCCTTGTATTTATCAACCCCGGATTCAGTAGGGGGGAGATCCCCCCCATTCTCGCACCCCCATCGAGAATTGTTTTTGGTGCTCCATATCGTCGAACGATGCCTTACGTCATCATGCTATGAGTGGGGAGAGGGGAGGACTCCCCCCTTGGAGGCCACCATCACAAGCGGCCAAGGGAGGATATGCCACCAAGCTTTGTCAAACCCTAACCAACATACATAGGACAAACCCTAGTCTTCCCAATCGCTATCCTTCTTCAATCATCGACTCATCCTACGTATTAAAAGCATCATTTTGTGTTTTTTATTGCTTGTTTTTATCTTTTATCCCACAAATTCAAACAAAAATAAATTTGTATGTGTTTAATCTCTAATATCATTATCCTTTGCTCATGCGTGGGTGTGTGAAGCATGAATTTCCTAAGGACCCGCGGCGTGCCATATCTAAATTACCTGCATTTGTAAGATGGATCACATCAAAGGAGAATCATATGGATAGCATTATATGATGGTGTCAAGAGATAGCTGAGATTGTTTGTATGTTTGATAAGGAACCATTGATGAATTTCATGGACTTGCAAGTTCATCTTCTAATTCACCTAGTTGACGAGGTTGAATTAGTCGGAGTGGTCTAACATCATTGGATGTTCTTCTTAGAGATGTACATGAAAAAATTGAAGGGATTTATTAGACAAAGGGAAAAACCAGAGGGGTACATAGTATATGAGTCATTCTATTATTCCAGTGAGTACATCAAGAAACTCAACCACACACCCGGCGCAATGATTTGGGATGACCAAAGGGATGAGGACAAAAGGGAAGGGGAGCTACTCAAAACGAACAGAAAAAGGGTGCATGATAAAGAGTAAGTCACTTATCTCTTGTCACATTTTTACAAAGTAACTATTCACATTGAACTTCATCATCTATATTTGATCTCATACGTACTATAACCCGATTTGATGTCATGAATACAACGACGAAATTAGAAATTGATGTCATCAATAAATTCATTCTTTACAATGCGGAGGCAACACAACCATGGGTCACATTATATGAAGAGAAGAGGAGGAAATAGGACATTGACGGGGAAGAATTCAGATGGTTGAATGATAGAAGCATGCCTTTCCCTAATCATTTAAAACAAAATATGCAAATGATCTATCCCAACAATTGGGTTGTTGACAAAGTCAAAGAGAAATACGGTGTATCTGGTCATTACCCACTTGATAATGAGGATGCACTATACATAAGGATCGGGTGCAACAACTCGGTAATAATCTCGTTGTGTACATTTTTTACTTTATAATGCACCTTTGACTTATAACATCTATATTTTAAATATTAATGGTCGGGTTCTTAGACATATGACACTGTCATTTGTTTACTTTTTTATAGGTGCATTTGTTCCCATCTATGTGGGCACATGGGCACCATTTTCGCACCGAGGATGCCAATGATGGATGTGCCACACAAGACTGTGGAGTGGAAGTCGAGTTTGACCAATCTAATTGTGCTAGCCACCACGATCAAAACCTAATAGGGGGGAATTGGGCCACGTCAGAAAGATACAAGAGATCATTGAAGTGGACTTTTCATCTTTCCAATGTGTTATTTTTAGGTGCAAGTGGTGGGACACCTTCAACCAGAATAATGAAAGGAAGAATGTGATAGTGGCCTGATATGTATCAACTCTAGAAATATCTTGGATGAAACAAGGAGCCTTATTTTTTCCCAAAACACTACAACCAAGTGTTTTTTTTACCTGTATGTGTTGGATAGGGATTGGCAGTTCATATTAAGACAAAACCCTAGATCAAAATATATTTTTGAGAACAACAATGCTATCATGCTGAGTGAGGAAGATAATCAAGGTGATGACAACGTAGAGTGATATGTACATGTTTTATTTCATCATTTACAGTGTTGATGTATCATTTTATCATTGTTATCTTTAATTCTCTAATTATATTATTTTTTCCCATCTTCTAACGGTGGAAATGGAAAGTTAATTACCATATGCTTTTAAAAAAATTTAGTTGGTTTAACAATCAATCTAATGCAAAATGTGTTTGTCTATCAAGTAATTTGTGATTGTATGGAATGATGATTAAAACATAATTTTATTTTACTTGAAGGTATTTATATTTCATTGCATATTTAGTATAAAATATTAGAATTACTGTAGCGCCATTATTATGGCATTGTGTGTGTCGATATTAAAAAAAAATAGGTCAATGTGTATCATATGTGTGTTTATATTTAAATTGAATTTCTAACAATACGGAAATAGTCATTTTATACTAATTATGTTAATATTTATTTTTTAACAAAAACAGTTATATTTTATTTGGAAATAACACGGTTGGGCCATAGCTTAATCAACCCCTCTTACATTTCCCTTTTTCCCACATGTCTAAAGAGCACCTTATCCTACTCTTATAAAGTTGAAAAGAAACTGCTTTCCTACGTGATAGGTGACCAAATAGAGTCATCATCATTCTTGATCAGTTCTACTTGTTAGGATATTTAGACACTTAGGAGTTAGTTAAGATCAACTTGTGTAATAGATCCGTTAGGTAAAAGTGTGTTTCTTTAGTATGCATTAGTATGCATTTGTAAATATTTAAATCCGACGGTCACGATATGTTCTAGACATAGAGTGACCTGACGGTTCAACTTCTCTTAGATCATACCTACCCTTGATTTGTGGCTTAACACCCGATTGGTCCACAATCTCTATTTAAAGAGCATGGAGGGTCATTGTCTAGTTGATCGATTCTGAGAAGCTTATTTGTAACTTTCTTTCTTTGCATAATAAATTGCTTTGTAGAAGCTATTTGGCCAGGGCCGTGGAGTGTTTCCCTCTCGAGGGTTTAAACCACGTCAAAACATCGGTGTGTTGATCTATGATCTATTTGTGTGAAGTGATTGATCTAGGTGTTCGATCTTTTGGGAGTGCCATGTGTACCTGAACATGGTATCAGAGCTTTTATGAAGAGTCGCTTCCGGTTATGATCTAGATCTTGAACTGTTGTTGCCGAAACTTGAAAGGGTTTCTGGTTCTGGAGTTTTTGTGTATTTCTGGGCCGTGGGAGTTGTTCCATTGCATCCAGAGCCTCGTTTCCATTGGGAAATAGTTTTCGTTTGATCGAAAACGGTTTTCGGTTGCTTCAGAAACACGTCTTTCATCAGATCTAAAGGTATAATGTTACAATGAAGTTTTTTTATTTTAAAAAAATCTCATATTTTATCAGTTTTTATTATTATATTTTTTTTAGTTTCGGATTGTTGCTTTCATTGTCTGTGTATGCTCTTTGCCGTGCACCTCGTGCGATCTTGGCGAATCAGAAACAGAAAGGGAAATGGTTTTTCTCGGCTGCGTATGCTCTTTGCCGTGCACCTTGTGCGATCTTGGCAAATCAGAAACAAAGACAAAACGTAGACTTTTCGGGCAAGCTAACGAGATCTAGCCCCATAAGTGTGGAATTATTTTTTTTGTTTCGGTTTGTGGAGTGATTTGCAGGAAAAAAGGCAAGCACGGAAACCGAGAGAGAAGAGTAAAAAAAAAAAAAGCCCCCTTCCTCCTTCCCTTCTTTTACGTACCTTTTAACTTTAGCTCACTTGGTTCAAAGTTGCTTTATTCCTTAATAGGTCTTGATTTTAAGTCTTATTAAGTTAAATGGCCTCCCCTTGTGATATTCTACTTACCAGTTCCAACTATTTCTCATGGAAATCTCGTATGGAGGATGTTCTACGAAGTAGGGGACTTTTCAGAATTACCTCAGGGAAAGAAACAAAACCCACTGATGACAATAAGAAAATAAAATGGGAAAATAGATGTGACGAAGCTCTTGGATTGATTGGGATGTCAATCTCTACTGATTTGCGATTCCACATATCTGGAATTGATGAACCTGATACTGCTTAGGACAAGTTGGAAGCTGTGTTTGGTAAACACAATGAAATTCGAGGTCATCAACTCGAAAATGAGTTGATTTCTTTAAATCCAAGTGATTTTTCATGCATTCAAAATTATTTATCTAAGTACAAAACTCTTAAAACTCTTATGTGAAGAATGCAAGATTAAGAGGGAAGATAAACAATGCATTTATCATATTCTCTCAAAACTTGGACCTGCATATTCTGTTTTTGTATCTACATTTTACTCCATGAAAGAAATCCTTGAATGCGGCTAGCTATCAAGAGCCTAGTCTTGAATCCTTTTGTGATTCATTGATTAGAGAGAAAGATAAGTTCATCCATCTTGGAATGATTAACAATGCAGATATATTTGGGAAAGCCTTATTGTCCCAACAGAAAGAAAAGTCCAAGCCTCCCAAGAAACTAAATTTTCGCAATAATAAGTCAAACAAGGGTCCCAAACCCTCTATGTCAGCTCCTTCTTTAAAAAATGACAAAGGATCCAAGCCAAAGGGAAAGAAGACTGAGCGTCATTGTAACTATTGCGGGAAAGATAATCATGATGAATCTAAGTGTTTCAAGAAGATGGCAGCCTTGGAAGCAGCAATGAAGAAGCACCACATCAGCCTAGATTCACCTTCAAAATCTAACTCTCATGGACATGCACTTTGTGCTTCTGGTTATTCTTATACTGCATCTTCTTCTTCTACTTCAAATGAATGGCTCATTGATTCTGGAGCATCTGATCATATGGCTAAGTATCAAGCCATCTTTTCTACTATGCATGAATGTAACACCAAACTAATATTTGTTGGTGATGATAGATCTCTAAGTGTTGTAGGATCTGGAACGGTTCCAGTAGAAAATGGTCATTTTAGTGATATACTATGTGTTCCAAGAATTTCCTGCAATTTGTTATCAGTCTAATGAAATCACTCATTCTGGTGAAGGTAAAACTGTGACGTTTACACCTCACCAAGTTGTAATCAAGGATTTTAAAGATCCTCAACATGTCCTAGCTACCGGAATTGTTGATGATATTACCAGGTTGTACAAATTTAACAACTTTGGGTCATCACCTTTTCCTTCAGTTTTTGTTGCTCATAGTGATAACTTGAGCAAAATTTGGCATGAAAGATTTGGTCACTTAAATTATCGTTCATTGAAACAACTATGTAAAGAAAATATGGTGACAGGTCTTCCGATGGTATCTTGCAGGGATGGTGTTTGTTCCGGTTGTGTACTCGAAAAACATTATCGGGACAATTTTGACAAACGTGCATCTTGGCACGCCTCTGTTCCCTTGGAGCTTGTGCATAGTGACTTGTGTGGTCCTGTTCCATCTGCTTCCTTTTCTGGTTTCAAATATTTCTTAACTTTCATTGATGATTACACCAAACGCACTTGGGTTTATTTCCTAAAACTTAAGAGCGAAATATTTAACATGTTTTTGGCCTAGAGGGCCCTTGTTGAAAAACAATCTGGTCATCAAATTATTAAGTTAAGATTTGACAATGGAGGAGAATATGTTAACAAAAATTTCACTACTTTCTACACTGAACAAGGAATCCAACAACAACACACTGTTCATTATACACCTCAACAAAATGGTGTAGCTGAACGGAAGAATCGCACTTTAAAAGAAATGGCTAATTGTATGATCCAATCTAAGGGACTAAGTCTTCAATTTTAAGCTGAAGCCATAAATTGTGCAAATTACATAGTTAATCGCACCACCACTAAAGCTTTACAACGTATCACACCGAAAGAAGCATAGAGTAAAACTAAACCTGATGTAAGTCACTTCCGTGTGTTTAGTAGTGAAGCATGGGCTCACATTCCAGATGAAAAATGGAAAGCATTGCAGCCTAAAAGTGAAAAGTGCATATTTTTTGGATATTCTGAAGATGTAAAAGGTTATAGACTTCTTCAACCACATTCTCATGATATAATCATTAGAAGAGATGTTAAATTTGACGAAAATCTCCTAGCCTGCGAGCCAAACTCGGCAATTGTGCCATCTTTGGCCTGCAAGCCTGATTCGGCGATTGTGCCTTCTTCTACTTCCAACTTCTTTGATAGATTTCCAACTCGAGTTTCTGATGATGACAGTGACGATGAAAATCCACCTCCGCCTGCTCAAATTCCTCCAGTTTCACCAGCACAAGTGCTTCCTCGATGGGTCCGTTCAACATGTGAAGCAACTAGTGACCTTGCCGGTGATCCTAGAGATCAACGTCGAACACGTTCTCAGTTTCAGCGATCCTCTTCTCTTTTGGCTCAAGTTTTCGAGAATCATGATCCATGAACTTTTGCAGAAGCTTCAGGAAATCCAGATTGGGATGCAGCTATGGATGAAGAATATCGTTCCTTAATGGCGAACGATACTTGAGATCTTGTACCTCTTCCAAAAGGAAGAAAACTTGTTAGATGTAAATGGGTCTATAGAACTAAGTATGCATCGGATGGAAGTGTTGAACGACTTAAGGCAAGGTTAGTTGCCAAAGGTTTTTCACAAGTTGAAGGGATTGACTACAATGAAACCTTTGCTCCTGTCACAAAAATGAACGCCATCCGCCTTGTTCTTTCCCTTACAAGCTTACATAACTGGGAAGTCCATCAAATGGATGTCAAGTATGCTTTCTTACATGGTGATTTACAGGAGGAAATTTACATGGAACAACCTCCTGGATATGTTCAGAATAAATCTAGCCTTGTCTGTTGCCTTAAGAAATCCTTATATGGCCTTAAGCAATCTCCTAGAGCTTGGTATGCCAAAATGGATAGCTTTCTCCTTGACACTGGTTTTTCTAGATGCCATTCTGACCCCAATGTCTATACCAAGAAAGTAGGAAACCATCTCATCATACTTGTTCTATATGTTGATAACCTTATTCTTACTGGTAGTGACCATGAGCTTTTAACCCATGTGAAATCCAATCTTAAGCAAAATTTTGAAATGTCAAACTTAGGACATTTGCATTATTTTCTTGGTCTCCAAGTCCTGCAAACCAAAGAAGGAATCTTTCTTTCTCAGTCTAAGTATGCTTGTGACCTTCTTCGTCACTTTCACATGGAAGATTATACACCAGCCCCTTCTCCCTTCCAGTCTAGAGTCAAACTTTCTGCCACTTGTACTTCACCTAAAGTAGATGCCACCTTGTATTGTCAGCTTGTTGGTAGTCTCTTATACTTGACTCATTCTCGTCCTGACCTTTCATTTTTCGTTGGTTGTGTTGCCTGTTATATCCAAACACCTCATGAAAGTCACTGGAAAGCAGCTAAAAGAATACTTCGATATATTCGAGGTACAATTCAGTTTGGGATTCATTACAGTACAGGGGGGAAACCTTTGTTGGTTGGTTTCACTAATTCAAATTGGGCCGACGATCCTGATGATCGAAAGTCTACTGTAGGTTATGTTTTCAGTCTGGGATCTGGACCTGTCACTTGGGCTTGTAAGAAACAACAATATCTTGCTCTTTCTTCAGTAGAGGCAGAATATCGAGCCACGGTTAATGCCAGTCATGAAGCTTTATGGCTTCGACAGATCCTTTCAGAGTTTGGGTTCGAGCAGCAGCAGCCTACTCCACTTTGGTGCGACAATCAAAGTGTCATCAAGCTCGCCAAAGATCCAGTTCTACACCAACGCAGCAAACACATTAAGCTACATATGCACTTCATCAGAAATCTTGTTCATGATCGTGTTCTTGAAGTGCTCTTTTGCCCCACAGATGATCAAGTTGTAGACATCTTCATCAAGTCTCTTACAGAAGCGAAGTTTTCTAAATTTTGATCTATATTAGGAGTTCAGGAATTTGTCATTAAGGGGGGATAGGCTCTAATGCCTCCTTCCTTCTCCTAATAGTGTCACTTTTGTAAATCCTTCAATCCTATCCCAAGTTGTTCTTAACGGGGTATGTTAGGATATTTAGAGACTTAGGAGTTAGTTAAGATCAACTTGTGTAATAGATTCGTTCGGTAAAAGTGTGTTTCTTTAGTATGCATTGGTAAATATTTAAATCCGACGGTCACGATATGTTCTAGACATAGAGTGATCCGATGGCTCAACTTCTCTTAGATCATACCTACCCTTGATCCGTGGCTTAACACCCGATTGGTCGATGATCTCTATTTAAAGAGCATGGAGGGTCATTGTCTAGTTGATCGATTATGAGAAGCTCATTTGTAACTTACTTTCTTTGCATAATAAATTGCTCCATAGAAGCTATTTGGCCGGGGCCGTGGAGTGTTTCCCTCTCGAGGGTTTAAACCACGTCAAAACATTGGTGTGTTGATGTATGATCTATTTGTGTGAAGTGGTTGTTGTCATGTCCCAAATTTGGTATTGGGTCACAATGGCCTAATCACATTGGCCCTATTCATTAGAGTTTGTCAAATTGATGCTAAAGGTCAAATAATTGCCAAGGAGGAAAATTACTAGTTTCCTAGGTTTGAGGTGGAAGCTTTGGGATTTGGAATAATGGGGATAATAAATGATGTTTAGACATTAGAAGGGTTAAAGTATTTAATAAATAGAGTGAATAAATAAATTCAAGAGAAATCATAGGTGACAAATGGTTTTGGAGACATATGGAGGATGTGGGACCCACACTAGCTTGATTTTTCATAATACATGGTATTTCTCTTTTGCAAATTCGAATTAATGGGAATGTGAACACTCTTGGGTGAGTTGGTAATTCATAACACATGTCATTGAGCATCTTAGGTCGAATTGGGAAGGATTAGTAACCTCCATGGAAGATAAAGAGTCAAAGTGGAAGTTTGTGGACACTTGGGCTAGATTCCCTAGCCCCTATGACACCAATGATGGAGCATCTATGACAACTATGAAAAATTGCAGACCTGACCTCTGACATCTGACCACTATGACATTTCAGCCCCAAAAATAGGCTCAAGGAAGGCGAATTTGGGAGTTGGAGAAGCCAAAGAGACTCAAAATCGAATTTGGGAGAAGATGGAAGGTTGGAACTAGGAGACAAGTGGCAAATGTGGAATATTTCCTAAATGGAAATCTATTGAGAGGATTTCGACCCTTAGAAGGCTAATGTTGGTTATAAAATGTTGAAATGAAGTATGAGAATGGATTTTTGATCATTTGTAGAATTCGCAATTGCATTTGTGAAGAGGGAGAGCTAGTGGATGACTAGTTTCTTGCCTTAGCCAATTTCGAGGGTGAAAGATTCCCATCCAAGTTGGTAATTCGAAAGGAAATTCAGACCTTTCATTTGGAGCTTTAATGGAGTCTTTATTTGCAGGTGTAATCTACAGGGCAGCTCATGGTTTCTTCTATTGCAGCTCACTCCTTCAACCATTTCCAGTTTTGATGGCATAATCTTGATCCTTGAGGGAGGGCATTTTTGGTGAGCTATTGTACTCTTTGGGGAAGCTTTTAATGCCCCATTTCTTTTGTAATATGAATTAAATACTCTGTTCTTCATCTCCAAAAAGTTTCAGGTCGAAATTCCAAGTAGAAATGTATAAATCTCATTTTTAATGGAAGAACAATGCCATTTCCCCACTACCTTGTTGTGAGCCAATGTATTGATGATGATTTCGAATGAATGGATGATTCTTTGATATATTTGTGATCAATATACTACCATGGATGTATTCTACAAGTTTCATGTATTGTACTTGAGCATTTGAATCATTTTTACTCAGTTTACTTGTATTGGGAGGTGAAATATTGCCATTTCCCCAAGGGTCGAATTGAGGATTTTTGCAGTTGAATGGGAGAGGGTGAGAACAGTTGTAATAATCCATTAATGGTGCATATGAGACTTTAATAAAATACTTAACACATTACATACCTCTGTTCATAAATTTGAGTGGGTTTGGAGGCATTTGGAAATCCATTTTCAGTACTTACCCCAGGGGGATTTGAACCCCAAATTACTAGTAAAATTGCATAATTGGTCCAGAATCTTAAGAGAGTTTGCAGAGGTATTTTGGTGGCCATATGTCATCCCTAAACATCATATTCAAGTACTAATATCATTCATACACCTTCCTTGAAGATTTGAAGGGATCTGGAGTCAATTTGAGACCTAGAGACCAATATTAGTCAAAGGGAAATCACTAGTAAAGTTGCCTACATTGACCAGAATTGAAAGAGGATTTGCAGAAGTATTTTAAAGGTCCAAAGGAATCCCTGAAACACATATTTATGTTCTAATATCATTCATATACCTTCTTAGAAGATTTGGGATCATTTGGGGCAAATTTGGGACCTAGAGATCAAAACTAGTCAAAGGTCTAACTAGGGAAAAAAGTGAAAAATTGTCATTTTGATAAAATCTGTAACAAGGGACATTATAGTTGCTCTAGGTGTTCGGTCTTTTGGGAGTAACCTGTGTACCCGAACACTGCTTGAGCTAAGAGGCATCCCATATCGGCCTTTGCATCCGCTTCCTTGTTTAGACTCCGGAGAATGTGGAAGAAGGAGGTGGAGTTGAAATGTTGCAGCAATTTACCTACCCTCTGCAAGGTCTTGTTGAGCATCGAATTATTAAAGTGATCTTCTGTGTTTAAAAATTTTATTAAGATTTCTAAGTCCCCAAAGATTTGAATGTATTGATCACCATTCCCTTGGGAAAGCCGACAAGCTTTGAGCAATCCTAATATTTCGGCCTGGTTTTTAGTGCTTTGTCCTAGACCCCAGCTGAAGGTGTCTTTACTGTGACCGTCCGGGCCGTAGATGACTCCTCCAGATCCTGCTGTCCCTGGATTTCCTTTAGTTGCTCCATCAAAGAAAATCATGACTTTACCTTGATTCTTCCACCACAGTTGGAATTCTGATTCAGTGCTCCAAAGCCGCCATGCAGGATTGTTGATAGGACGAGAAGAGTTCTTATTCCTAGATCGCGCATGGGAGTTCCGAGCCAGGTAATCTCTTCAGGAAGAAGCAAATTGTCTTGTTTAGGGGGACGATTTTCCATTGTTTCTAACAACAATGCTTTGGCTTTGGCAACCACGACTGAGGGGTAGCACAAGTTGTTTTGGAAAATGCCTTCATTCCTAGCTAACCACACTTCCCAACAAATGTATTTTTGGATTGCAATCCAGATTTTTGACCAAATAGATTTGCTCTTAATCGCTTGGGGATATCGGTCTTTCCAGGTGGAGAATAATATGACAATAGTGCTATGTGATAGTATTTGAGCATTGAGACCCTGCAAAGCCTGCTTCCACACTTCCTACGTGTATGGGCATTCGATGAACACATGGTCAATTATTTCTTGAGCCGAACAACAGGGTGGGCATCTGTGCGGCCCAATAATTCCACGCTTAGCTAAGTTCTCACCTGTCAAAAGTCTTCTGTACATGAGGACCCAATTGAAAAAAAATTAATCTTTGGGATGTTGTAGGAGTCCCATACGTGCTTCCACGAAGCGATTGAATGCGTCTGAGCATGATGCAATTGGAGGGCAGCAAAACCATGGGCGACTATGTACACTCCTGCCGATCCCCATCCCCATTTATCCTGAGCTCGGAAATGCACTGGTGCTAACCCAAAAAGCGCATCGAGCAGAGTGCTCTATTGATCTTGCATCCATTCTGGAGGGCAAGGGAAATTCTTGGCTTGCCAATTTCCACCAAGGTCCCAAGTAGAAATGTCTGCCAACTTATGAATACCATGCTAAGAGAGCCAGTCACGCAACTCATAAAATTATGCTGAAAGCCTGAGAGGTTGTTTTCCCATAATTTTGTCTTCCCACAACCAGATGTTCTTCCCATTTCCAAGAATTCGATATAGATGAGCTTTGAAGAACTCCCACCCTCGACTACATAGCTTCCAGAGCGTGGTGCCTTTGCTAGAGATTCCTTCATCCATGTTGTTCAAAGAGAGCCCATGCAAATATTTTTTAATGAGCACTTGGCTTATTAGATGGCTTTGGTTTGAGAAGATCTTCCGCAGAATCTTTCCTCCTGGGGCCAAATTAGCCAACCCAGGGTCTCTTACCTGAAGTCCACCTTCAGAGAATGACCTTTTCACAATATCCCAACTGACCAGATGATTTATTTTTTTATTCCCCTTACCTCCTTGCCACAAAAATTTTTGAATCAGCTTAGACACCTGCTTGGTGATCATCTTTGGAGCCAAAAGAAACGAAGCTTGAAATATGGGAAGAGATGAGATAACTGACTTAATGAGAGTTAACTTTCCAGCGGTGGTGACCCATTGTCCACCCCAGGCTGCCATTTTTGCCTTGATTTTGCTGATGACTTCGAGCCAGTGAGAAGCCTTGGTGATTCCCAGAGTTAAAGACAGGCCTAAATACTTGATGGATTCCCACACTGCGAAGCCCATAAAGCATAAGGAGTGGGCAATTCAAAGGATGGTAAGTTGATCTACCTTCCAGCCATAAACATCACTTTTTCTCTTATTAACTAGAGCTCCAGAGACTCTACGGAATATTTGGATAACTTCGTTGAAATCCCTTGCAATTTTTATAGAGGCGCCTCCCAAGAGGAGAGAATCATCAACAAACAAGGCATGATTTAAAGGTTCTAGCTCTTTCACCACTCGAATTCCTCGAGCTGTCCCTGCTAACTTCTCTGCTGTCAGTTTTCGACTAAGAGAGTCTACCATCAGAATATACAGAAAAGGGGACAAGGGCATCCCTGCCTTATGCCCCTCGTGCCTTGGAAGTAATTGGTTGGCTTGCCATTTACTAGAGGGGCGATCCAAGGCTTTCCTATACATGCTTTGATCAGCCTTACAAAGTTAGTACTAAATCCAAAGGAAAGGAGAACTTGAAAAAGAAAAGAGTGTCTTACCCAATCAAAGGCATTAGCCATGTCAAGCTTTATAAGCATCCCTTGCTCTTATCGTTGATGACTAGAATGGATGGTTTCCTGCACAAGAATCACATTATCCATGATATGCCTTCCTATAACAAACCCGCCTTGACTGGGAGAGATGATTTTTTCCAGCAGTGGCTTGATTCTATTAGCCAGGAGTTTGGACATAATTTTATAAGAAGCATTGCACAACGAAATAGGCCTGAATTGATCAAAAGTCCCAGGGTTTGATTCCTTGGGAATTAAAGCTAGGAAGGTAGAATTTGTGCTGCCTCCAACCTTGGATTTTTGGAGGAAGCCTTTGATCATTCGGAATAAGTCCATCTTAATTATGCCCACCAAATTCTATAAAAGTGAATGGAAAAACCATCGGGACCTGGAGCTTTGTCCGGCTCCATCAACCAGATGACATTGCTGATTTCAGCTTCAAAGAAGGGCTTCAAAAGACTTGAATTATCCTCCTCCTCTACTAGTCTCGGAATGTGAGTAAGAAAATATGAAAATTCCTCCTCAGAGTCCATACCTTGTTCCGTGAAGAGCTGTTGATAATGGGAAGTTGCAGCCTCTTTTAATTGATCTAATTCTTTGTGAATAGTCCTGTCAGAAGAAGTGATTTCATCTATATGATTTGGAGAGAGGCGATATTTAAATTGATTATGAAAGAAAGTAGTGTTTCTGTCGCCAGACTTGAGCCAAAGGCTTCTGGATTTAAGCCGCCAATCCTCTTCCTCATGCATGCAAGTGCGAAATGTGGTGAGTTGGGTAGCTTGTTCATTCTGGATGTCTGAGAAAGTGATGTATTTATTCTCCAGTTCAAATTGCATATCTAACAACTGTTTGGTGGACTGCTTCCTATGACTAGAAGGAGAGGTTGAGGGATTTTTTAACCACTTTTTCAAAGCCACTTTGGTAACTTTTAATTTATGTTCCCAAACAAAGTTAGGCGATCCTATGAAAGGAGTGCACCAGGCATTCAAAACAGTTTCCACAAACCCTTCTCTTTCATCCCAGAGGGGACTAAACTGGAAGGGGATGGGTCCCATTCTTTCTTCTTCCTCGAACTGTAATAAAATAGGTTTGTGGTCAGATGTCAATTTTTGCAGAATTTGAGTAGAGATAATCTTTTTTTTTTTTTTGGTCAGAAAGGTACTCTGCAATAAGAATCTATCTAGACGAGCTGAAATGTGATACGCCCCAACTATGTTATTTGACCAAGTGTAAAGCCCTCTTTTTGATTTGAATTCCAACAAATCCCACTACTAAATAAGGTCTTCAACAAGTGGAAGAAGATGGTCTCTGCTGGTGTTTCCTCCTCGCTTTTCCTTAGGTTCAAAAACTAGATTGAAGTCTCCAACAAGTATTAAATTATTCAGAGAGCGCATCTCTAGAAATTCAGACAGATATTGCCAACAGTCTTTCTTTTCTGCATAAAGGACAGGAACATAAAGGTTGACAAGAGTGAAGGTCATCTTGCTTATAGCGTGACGGAGTTTGGTGTAGATCCAGTGCTACGTCTCGAAGGAGCTTTCGAGGTGAAATTTATTATCCTCCCATAGAGTAGCCAGCCCTCCAGAGGAGCCCCTTGCACTTACTGCTTTCCCGGCATTTCTTTTCCATTTCGAATTACTGATCTCAAGAAGGGATTCCCCTCCTATTTTAGTCTCTTGGAGCATGAGGATCTTAGGAGTTTCCGATTTCAACAGATTATTTACAGCTTCGACTTTTAAGGGATTCCCCAAGCCTCTGCAATTCCAAGAGACTAGTTGCATTATTTACTAGCAGGTGAAGGAGCAACTCCTCCCTTGGGAGGCCTATTTCTAGTATTTCTACCTATGGACATCTCAATCGTAGGATGTCTACCTTTCATTTTTTGCCTCTCAGCTTTGTCTGCCCTTGTCTCCCTATGATATTTTCTCATGACTCTTTTTGATGGCCTCTTGAAGGTCTCATCTTCTGAGGATCCTGAAATCTCTGGAGACTTATTCCTTGTCATTTCTACATAGGAGAGAGGGATAGAAGCTTCTGTTGGGGATCCGGCTTGTAGAGGGCCAATTTCTTCCAGTTTTTTTATCTTTGACAATTTTAGTGGGATGTTGTTCCACCTCGTCAGCAACTGAAGATGGTTGTTCTTTTGGAGTACCAAGAGTTTCAATAAGATTGATAGTTGCCTCTGCTCTTGGAAGGGCTAGACCCCCTTCACCTTGGAACTGTCTAGAGGGAGGGACTTCACTCCCTGTGGGTACTCCTTTTCCTTTTTATCTGTTGTTTTGTTTTGTTGTCTTTGGTTTTTGAACCGAAGTCCATTGATCTCCCTTTGTTTTCTCAGCCTCCTCATCTCCTTTCCTTTTGCAATGCCTAGCGAAGTGGCCATAACCATGGCAATATCGGCATATAAATGGGAGTTGCTCATAGTCAATCTCTTGGATGTATGACCAATCAACCACCGTGAGCTTTATAGCTTTAGGGAGTCCTACCTCCAAATCCACCTCTACACATATTCTTGCACAGGTGTACTAGTCCTTCCTGTCTGCACGATCTATGTATTTCCCAAGCTTATTGCTTATGGCTTCTAATGATTTGGGATTCCAGCAATGCAGAGGTATGTGAGGTAGGCAGACCCAAACTGGGACTGCCGAGGGCACATCTTGCATCGTATCAAAGTTCGGCGTCCATTTATTCAAATACAGCCCCTTAGGGCCCATAAAATAAGGACCATTCCTAAAGACGAGATTCGTGTCCTCTACATTATCAAAAACAAAGACAAAGAAGCCCTTACCAACTAAATAGCTTCTGATGCCATCTTGAACCAAAGATCTCCAGTTCCGCTCCACCTAGTTGTCAACATCTTTGGGCGAAGGCCAGAGGCCGGTGAACTGCCTTATGAGTCCTCATTCAACAAGTTTCAAAGCATATTTGCAAGAATATTTAGTCGACACGGCGATTGTGGGAATGCTGGCCAAATGTTTCACGAATTTTTGTTGTTGCTCGCTTGCTGGGTGTTTACGACTTGCAGCCACCAATTTTTTAAATGCAGCTAGCTCGGGAGGAAGAGGGGAGGCCTCGAGGCCCCCTCTAGAAGCCATGATGTGAAGGATCGGCAAGATCCCACCGCGCAGAAGGTAACTCGCAGGTTAAAAATTTGAAAAACGCTCCAAGAAACCTTGTCCCTATGTTCAATGGTTATTATTGAATGTCCTTCTAGATATTATGCCCTTGTTTTCACATAATTATGTTAATATTAACTAGTTAATAATAAATGAATTTTAATATTAATTCGAAATGTATAGTTCATTTACAAATTAATTACACTTAAAAATGATATCTTTATCATCGATTAATTATGATTGACATAAGTTTCCAATTCAAAAACTTTTAATATTAAATAGAACAAATATTTCATTTTAAAATTAAATGTAAATAATTTTATCATTAATGAATTTTATTTAATATAAATTTGATACCAATCCCAAAAGAAAAATGATGACACAAATTCTAATGAAGAATTTGATACCCTACTTCAATAGAGGAGTAAAGAAGACATTTTTCCACATGGAAGAAACATACATTGGCACTTGGGTAGTTTGCAATAGGGGTTTGATAAACGATGAAAGATTTGATAAAAACATTCAATGAACTTGTAATTTGATGCTTTAGTGCATTTTGCAAATGTATTTAATGGTTATTTTGCTTCTCACCAAGTAGTAAATGGTAATAAGGTTAACCATTTGAGGCACAAACATAAAAATTTAAACATGTTGTAACAATATAAAATATAGAAAATATAATTGTATTTAGCAATAGACAATTCTAATCATATTTAAGAATATATACTTTTTATTTATAAAAAAAAATGTACAACTATACACAAATCATTTTTACGCCGAAGGTGTTTCACCAACGAGAAGCGTGACCATCCACGTCTACTAGATTCGTCGCTTATGGAGCGAATGGAATCCTGCCACGTGTTTTCCGCTTTGGCACCAGATATTTCTGACTCTTACGGCTTTTTCTGCAGGAGAACTCATATTTTATCTTGAGCTGTCTTTGTTGACTTTGCCCCTTTAACGCACACCCTCGACCGTGTCACAACAATTTTGAGACTTCACGCTTACGCAGACCGCCGCATCGTTTTGCAATTTTTTTTGTTTATTTGAGTTTGTTTTCCGTTTCACACCGACCGTGTCGCAGGTTTTCGTGAGTTCACGCCGATCGTGTCGCAGGTTTTCATGAGTTCACGCCGATCGCTTTGGCTGGTAAATTAGCACAGATAGTTCAGTAATTTTTTTTGTTTATTCGGGTAATTGGTTGTTTCACGCCAACCGTGTCGCAGGTTTTCGTAAGTTCACGCCAACCGCTTTGGCTGGTAAATTAGTACAGATAGTTGCGTAATTATTTTTTTGTCTATTCGAGTAATTGGCTATTTCACACCGACCGTGTCGCAGGTTTTGGTGAGGTCATGCCGACCGGTTTGGCTGGTAAATTAGCACAAATAGTCGGGTAATTATTTAAAAATATGGTTAATGTTTGTTAGAATAAGTCATGTTTGTCGATGAAGAGTGGTCGACTGCTTTGGCATACCCGACAGGCGATTACACATGTTGGTGAAGAGTGGTCGACAGACTCTTTTCGAATTATGGCCGACAGCACATATTCTTTAGACGGTCAGTTTGTGTCGTTAGTGCCCAAGTCGGCTTCACGTTCAGGCCAACAAAACCATGCATAAGTTTATCAACGCTTTTCATTCGAGAAAAACAAATGTCGGCCAAATTCCTCGCTCATAAAGCGAATGGAAAACTGCCACTTGATTTGCGATTGTTCGTCAATTTAAGTTTCTCTTCATCTAGGTTTCCTGTCACTTCGTCGCATAGTATATGTTAAAGTTGAGTCTGGTCGACTTTTAAAAATGGTCGGTAGAGTGTTTTCATGGTCGTCTCGATAATATATGCTTCATTAGAATTGTCAAATTTGGTCAAGTATAAGTGATGTCTATGGTCAACCACTTTGGTCGATCTTCAAATTTGGTCGAAGGAAGTTTGGTCGAGTCCACTACAAAGTGACTTTATCTATACTGTATTTAGTTGACCACTCCGGCTCAATACTTATTTTTGGTCGAATTGTAAAATATGATCAATGGCTATGGAGGGCATGTAATCAAGCTGACTAATTCAGTCACATCTGATGTGCATCTTACGCATTAATTGATCGAGTCTATAAAAATAGTCGGATAATTATTTAAAAATATGGTCGATGTAACATTGTCGGGACTTATAGTTTGAGTCTATACATTCTATGGTCGATAAAAAAATTATATGCTATTTCGTCAAGTGATAAGTCATTTTATTTGAGAATATGCGACCAAAAGAGAGTTTTCGTCGATACATTTGGCATAGTATATGTTAAAGTTGAGTCTTGTGGAATTTGACTATGGTGGAAATTTATGTTTCCGTTAAATTATATTGTTGTCGACCAAGGAAACAAGTGTGCTTAATCATAAGACCATCAACTCATTAAAATCTTGCTTTATGTCTACTTGCCGACTAGAGTTGGCCCGTCGACCGTGTCGCATTTTTTGTGGGTTCATGCCGACCACTTTGCTTGATGTCTCAAAAATGGGAAAAGTCCGCCCATATGGTCGACAAACAAAATTATATGCTATTTGGTCAAGGGATAAGTCATTTTATTTGGAGACTCGACCAATCCAACCGACTGGAGACAGTCCTCGACTCATGTAACCTACTGGTTTGCAGACTCGACCATTGCAACTGAATGGTTTGCAGGCATTGTGCATCCATTCTCGAACAAAGGCGAAAATGAATTCTATCGTGGTAATGAAACATTTTCAAACTATTTGCAGGTAGCATTACTTCAAGAAATTTATGTTTCCGTTAAATTATATTGCTTCCCACCAAGGAAACTAGTGTGCTCAATCAAAAGACCATCAACTCATTAAAATCTTGCTTTATGTCTAGCTGTCGACTAGCCTCGTTTCCTGATGTCTATCTTCCGACTAGAGTTGGACCGCCGACCGTGTCGCATTTTGTGTGGGTTCACGCTGATCGCTTTGCCTAGCGTCAGTAGAAATGGACAAAGTTTGCCCATATGGTCGATAAACAAAATTATATGCTTTTTGGTCAAGTGACAAGTCATTTTATTTGGGATCAACTTTAACATATACTATGCCACATCTATCGTTGAAAACTCTCTTTTGGTCACATTCAACTTTAACATATACTATGCCAAATGTATCGACGAAAACTCTCTTTTGGTTGCATATTCTTAAATAAAATGACTTATCACTTGACGAAATAGCATATAATTTTTTTTATCAACCATATAATGTATAGACTCAAACTATATGTCCCGACAATGTTACAAATAAATTTTCTTTTAGCATAGACATTTCACATAGACGAATCCAATGGTAACTTTATAGCAAGTGTAGTGAATATCTGAAACAATAACCAGAGCTTATAGCTAACAATTCTGCACTATTACACATTAATTTCAGACATGAAAGGAAAACACAATGGAAGTAAAATAACAAGATGCAAATTCAGAAAGCTAATCACAACAAAAAGGAGTGCTGACACACACGGCTTACTGATTTTACATGTGTCATTGTGTAAGTGATAACTACAACAGCTCTGGAGCAACTGGGAAGCCCCCTATGGTCTCAAAATATAAGAATACTGCATATTCCAAAAAGACTCTGAAAAAGATTGATACGACGAATAGCAAAAATATCATAAAAAACTCGTCACCCTACGTCTAAGCTTTTACTTGACCTTACTGATCAAAGAAATCATCCACCTTCAGGGAATCTACCACTTGTGCTTGTTCTGTTGAAGGACTGGGCGCCACTTTCTCAGTGGGAACAACAAAATCTCTGAAAATTTCCATGGTTTGATGAGAGCGCTCTTCAGCCTTTCGAGTCTACTTTTTCCTTCGTTGAACTTTCTTGTACACAAGTGGAATCCTGGGCTCCTCGGGCTCGCTGGCGGTACTCTCTTCTGGGTGGTCGAATTTTACAGGGATTGAGAAGACGTAATTATCCTCCACATCGAACCACGCCTGGTCCGGTACAAAAATCACCTTGTCTTCTCGATCCCTCTCCATGACCTGAACTTAACTGAAAATATCCAGCTTGTCGACCCTGCCACCTTTTCAAACATGAATGCGAACAGTAAACACTCAGACCCAGTTTATAGCTAATATATGAATAACGATCATCAAGTATAGTCATTTGCAGTAATCATCCAACTGGCCTTTCCACATGGCGATAAATGGTGATTGTAATGTGGATTTGTGCGAAACAGATTCGACGGCAATCTTGCGTTAGGTGAAAAACATACGACGGCTCTGACATGGCTTTTCTCCCCGAGGTAATCACTTGTTTGCAGCCAAAATTCTTTTCAACCATCCATTCGCATCCTTGATGCAGCATAGGGGATTCTCATGTCATACGCATTAAGACCGTCGAACGGCATGCCCACTTCCAGGTTGGCGGATTTGAGTTTCGTCGATGTCGTGGGCAGGTTGTATCATCAGCCATATATTATTGACACGACCATGAAAACACTCTACCGTCGATTTTTTAAAGTCGACACGACTCGATGACTTTATCTATATTAACTTTATCTTCGACCATTTTTCAAATTCCACCAGACTCAACTTTAACATATACTATGCCAAATGTATCGACGAAAACTCTCTTTTAGTCGCATATTCTCAAATAAAATGACTTATCACTTGACGAAATAACATATAATTTTTTTTATAGACCATATAATGTATAGACTCAAACTATATGTCTCGACAATGCTACAGCGACCATATTTTTAAATAATTATCAGAAAATTTTTATAGACTCGATCAATTAATGCGTAAGATGCACATCAGATGCGACTGAATTAGTCATCTTGATTGCATGCCCTCCATAGCCATTCATCATATTTTACAATTCGACCAAAAATAAGTATTGAGCCGAAGTGGTCGACTAAATACAATATAGATAAAGTCATTTTTTAGTGGACTTGACCAAACTTGAGGATCGACCACAGACATCACTTGTACTTGACCAAATTTGACAATTCTGATGAAGCATATATTATCGAGACGACCATGAAAACACTCTACCGACCATTTTTAAAAGTCGAACAAACTCAACTTTAACATATACTATGCGATGAAATGATAGGAAACCTCGATGAAGAGAAACTTAAATTGACGAACAATCTCAAATCAAGTGGCAGTTTTCCATTCGCTCTATGAGCAAGGAATCTGGCCGACATTTGTTTTTCTCGAATGAAAAGTGTTGATAAACTTATGCATGGTTTTGTTGACCTAAACGTGAAGTCGACTTGAGCACTAAAGACACAAACCGACCGTCTAAGAAATATGTGCTATCGGCCATAACATCTTTCATCAGCATAATCGCTCGATATTTGAAAAGAGTCTGTCGACCAAACTTCCTTCGACCAAACTTGAGGATCGACCAAAGTGGTCGACCACAGACATCACTTAAACTTGACCAAATTTGACAATCCTCATGAACAATATATTATCGAGACGACCATGAAAACACTCTACCAACCATTTTTAAAAGTCGACCAGACTAAACGACTTTATCTATATTGAATTTATCTATGACCATTTATAAAATTCCACCTGACTCAACTTTAACATATACTATGCCAAATGTACGGACAAAAACTCTCTTTTGGTCGCATATTCTCAAATAAAATGACTTATCACTTCACGAAATAGCATATAATTTTTTTTATCAACCATATAATGTATAGACTCAAACTATATGTCCCGACAATGTTACATCGACCATAGTTTTAAATAATTATCCGACTATTTTTATAGACTCGACCAATTAATGCGTAAGATGCACATCAAATGCGAGTGGTGGACCAAATACAATATAAATAAAGTCACTTTATAGTGGACTCAAATAAACTTGTTTCGACCAAACTTGAAGATCGACCAAAGTGATCAAGTAGTCAGGTATTGCAAAGAAGTCGACAACTCTTCATCGACTTGTACGGTCGCCTGTCGACTATACAAAAACAGTCTAAGAATCGACCAGACTCAAGTTTAACATATACTATGCCAAATGTATTAATCAAAACTCTCTTTTAGTCTCATATTGTTTCCACGCATTCCTAGATCAGACAGATTTTACCTCCTAGATGTTAGCACCCAAAATGTAACTTAAAGTTGCAGATAGGCCAAATTGGGGTAACCACAAAACCACTTTACATTGTATTCTGACCTATACAACCAGGAAAAAGAAAAAAAAAATTATATATAAAAAAGTTATTTGTCACCATCCAGTTTCTATAAAACTTCAAAGTTCATGATCGCGGTATATATGGTTGAAATTCAAGTAAAATCAGGTCGATCAAACTTGTAACTCGTTGAAGATCGACCACATGAGTTACTCGTCCAAGATAGACCAAATTTTATATCAACCCTATGCGTCCACAATACCAAAGCTTTCAAGATGGAAGTTTCCAATTCAATGGAAGTAAAATCAAGTCTTCCAAATCTGTAACTCATCGAAGGTCGACCACATGTGTAACTCGTTTAAGGTCGACCATATGTGTAACTCGTCGAAATGGAAATTTCCAAGTTGCCATGCGTACAAGTCGGAATCACCATATTTATCATAACCGACAACTTAGCCATAATCGACATGTTCAGAAAAAGGATAGAAGGCGAGTAGCTTCCAACATAAATGCAAACGATCCACTTAATGAGGCACGGATAGCATGTCAATCAAATTAACTTCGTCATTGAATCACTCTTTATTACACCCATCTACTTTACAGTCACACGTGCTAGGCTCGTCTTCTTTAAATCCCAAAGTCGAGGATTTCTTGATACTCTTCTAACAAGAACTGGAAAACCAGACTTAAGAAATACCAGACAACCTTTGTGATCTTAATAATTGCATAGAAATCATGGTGCCCAAGAGGGTTCAAACAACCAATCGTTCAGTCGCTGCTAAAGTCCGTGAGTTAGAGAAAGCCCAAACACCGTTGCAAACCTGCTTGGAGCATGTTCTAAATGCTAAGGTACAGGACTTACATTGGAGAAGAACTTGGAAAGACATTCAAATTTGGGGAAAAGATTCAAAAGGCCAATGGAGAGAAGAAGCTGAAAAATTGCGGGCTTCTACAATTCTGAACTACATGCAAGCAACTCTTCTTGAATCATTTGGCGAACTGAAGGATATTATTGCTCAATTCATATTTAGCAGATTTCATAATGGGAAGTTTTATTTTGATACGCCGGTTGAAATAAATGGTGCACTTATTTACAAGATTACAGGATTGTCAAATAAAGGCGAATAGGTACCCGTTCCACCTAGGCCAGAGTTGATTGAAAAATTTACAGAGCAACCGACTGGAAAAAATTCTCGATGGTTGGTGATAAGTAAGATGAAATATGAAAATTTTAAGATAGCTTCTCGGATCGTTTCGACCGCTTTATCAACTTCTAGTCGCAGTTCGGATCTAAAAACTGAAATGTTAGAGGCAGTACTGAACATGGCACAAAGTGGCAAACAAAACAACTGGGAAAAATACTTAGCAGACATTATCCGGACGATATGCTCCAAATGTCAAAATGAGGCAGCGGCCATTCGGTACCCATCTCTAATTATCTGGATTGCTATGACGCATCTATGACCATCAGGAAATAAGGACTTTTTTCTAGAAAGACCCATGTTAATGCAAAATTTTAGGTATTTTACATTTGGGGGAAGTCGGCTAGGGCCCTCAACAGTAAAAATTTGGCTTGAAAAGTGGTTTCAAAACCTAAAACCTGTATGCAACAGATGGAGAGTACCTCAAAATGTGCAACGAAGTCTGCCTCCATCGGCACACATCCAACTTGAGCTGGATCACACCAAGGTCTGGCACCTGCAAGGCATAGGTGGCGCCATAAAAGATCTCGACTTTTACCCTTCCGTCGACGAAATATTCAATGAGCTCAGCAGATAAAGCAATACAATACTCACAATTCCTACTAAGGCCCGAGAGGTCAACGTCCCCATAGTTGAACCTCTAAGAGATCAAGAAAAAGAGGAAGACTATGAATGCCGACTATATATGTAAACCTTTGTATATGAAGCTGAATCTACAGTCGCAAAGCAACCTCTAGCACTTACTCTTACACCACATGAAGACCCTCCAGATACAGCCGAACATTCAGATGAACAAAGTCATTCCAACAACCCAGAATATGCTTTCACGACTAAAAACATTCAATAGCTGGACGATGAGTTAGCAAAAGCTCGACAAGCACAAAATGTACAATTGCATGGCAAGGGCAAAAGAAAAATGATCATACAAGAGGCGACTGAGGAAGACGAGACATAATTGTTCGACAGTGCAACACAAATTCTCGAGGATGCAGCTAAAAATAAAGTACCAGTCGACCAGCAGTTTAAGAGATTTTTGGAAACTGAGGAAGCTCGTAGCCGACCACAACCAAAAAAGAAAGTTTAGCTTATGATCGAGGATTCTATCGACTTGACTGTAAGTTCACCCCCAATGTCTCCGACTATTGTGATTGAAGACACTATTTTCTCTACACCTGTAAGTACTCCACTTGCACCTTTAGCATTAACTCAATTTTCAAATGTTGTACAATCTCTTCCTCTCCCTCTCCGTGAAACATTTCAAACTGAAGAAGACGTAACGTAGTTCATAACCAATCTTCCCAATATGTTTACACATTGGCGAGATTTAGTAACCAAGAAACCTGTCTTCTTCGACAATAACCCATCGACTGATTCTGCCCCTCTTCGTGCTGAACCAACTAAATTATTGAACCCTCCGAATACTTCAGCACCATAAGCAATTAGTATGCATCATAGACATATTCAGCGTAATCTAGACCCCAACAGTCCCATTTTTTACGAGGAAACTTCACAGTTTATCCCTTTTTCAGTGAACCCGTCAGTCCAAGCCCATTCACCTCCCCGACCGGTCGTTAATCCCTTTTCCAGTGAACCCGTCGATCCAAGCCCATTCACCTCCCTGTCGGTCCAAGCCCATTCACAGCCCCAACACCTTGAAGTTTTGAATTCAGTCAAACCATTGATACCATAAGTCTTGTCTCCTGTCGCCAATCCGGAACCGTCTGCCAGCTCCCTTTTCATCACTGCTCCCCGAGTCGAAGACACACCAGCTATTAATGTGTCGTTCCCTACCCCTCCCGATGGAACCACTACTCCATCTGAAGTAATTTAAGAACACAAACCGTCTGGAAGCTCCCTTTCCATCCATGCTTCCCGAGTCGAAGACACACCAGCTATTAATGTGTCATTCCCTACCCCTGCTAACGAAACCACTACTCCATATGAAGTAATTCAAGCAGCCATGGTACCAGCAGCAGAAATCACTACAGTAGCCATGGAACTAGCAGCCAAAGCACCAACACAAATCACTGAAGCAACCACGGAACAAGCACAAGAAGACAATCAACCAATGGTCGAAGAAGCACTCCAAATAAATACAGCATCAGTACCAAGTAGCTCAATACCAACAGAACAAAACATTGACAAACCACAAGTGGAAACACAACATTCACGGAAGGCAGCCGAGACACACAAAGACTCAGAAAAGCAACTAGAGCATCCAAAATCTCAAGGGAAGTCATAGAAAAAACACAATAAAGACAAACGACGCCACAATAGAGAACTACAATAGCAACAACAACATCTGGATCATATATCTGAGTTGGGTCAATTAGTTGTACATCTCGACCAATTCGGCCCCATCTCGACATACAACCCACAAGAAGCAACACAAGAGGAGCTCGTCTTAGTGGTTGATGCAATTAATTGAGAACAACAACATCAACAACTAGAAGCCTAAGACCGAATACAACGTTTACAAGAGGACCAAAATATATTTTTGTCCAAGTGTCAGGACTTAACACAACAAGTCATTTGTCTTCCAGCCAGCTCCGACACGATTAGCACACTTGATAAAGCTCTTCAGTTATTCCAAACAGTCGTGTCCACATTGCGAGAAGAACTCACCAGGGACCGACAGTAATAGGCTAGAATAACATCATCCTTGATGTCGGCACAATATGAAGCATTTAATTCGGCATATGATCATCTCAAACAATATAATGAGCAAGCAACTATTGTCATTGATGTTCTGCGCAATTGGTACAAACACTATGGAAATGTATTCATAGAAATGCGAAAGACAAGTGACTTCATTGAAAAACTTAATCAGCAGCGCCGAGAAGCTGACGACACCATGAGGAAAACCATCGAAGATGAAATTCTGATAGAAAATAGCAAATTGGTGAAATTAGAAAAAAGTGAAGTGCAATGGTTGAGCCAAGCCTGAAACAACCTCTTCAAAGTGGAACAACTTCAACCACATCTCCAAACTCTGCTCACAGCTGCTAATAAGAGAATTGAACTATTTGGTCCTGACTCAAATCATTTGCAGGGCAAGACAACAAAGGAAAAGATGACTGAGTTATCAAGTCTGACAACAATTACAATTGAAATTCAAAACTCACTCCGCCATTGGGAAAACTTCCACCACCATCTATTTGTCTCGGCTGAAACAATTGTTCAGGTTTGTGTACAAGAAGAAGCAACGGCTAGTTCCAGAAATAAATAAACAATACCAGCTACATCTATCAATTTTGCACAGTCATCCGTCTTTTGTTCACTTATTTCACATCTCTTCTTTTTTCGATAAAAGAAAGATTTTGAATTAGAAGAGGCCCTCCAACCGATTTTTTTTAATGTAAGTCGACAAGCTCTGTGGACCAGTCGGGATATGTTTGTCGGTTCTGGTGACCGTACATATTAACAAGTTATTATTTACATTTACAAGATCCTAAGTTATTTCTCTTTGGTTTTAAAGCTTTCTTTTTGAAGAGTTTATTTCAAATCAAATTCATGGTTTCCAGTATTTACTTCAACTACTTGAACTAATTATCAAAGTTTTTTCTCACTTTCTACTTTTGCTATAAAATCAATCAACTTGGATTTCATATATGCTTGCTATATCTATTTGCAATTTGGTGAGTCGATACTTTGTTGCTAAATGAATTATTTGCCCTTGGATTATGTCGTGCATTTTTTCATTAATAGAAATAATTGAATGACAGTGACATTTATTCCTTAATCTATATTTTCGTTGAATTTGTTAATTTTTTAATGTTCTCCAAAGATAGTCGGATTATTTAAAAATATGGTCCATGTTTGTTATAATAGCCGTGTTTGTCGGTGAAGAGTGGTTGATTGCTTTGGCACACCCGACAAGCGATTGCACAAGTTGGTAAAGAGTGGTCGAAATATTCTCTACTCATGTTTTTCTTCGTTCTATATGTCCTCTTCTCATAGCGGCGTTCATTTTTGTCCATAAAAGGGGCATTTTTGTCCATAAAAGGGGCAAATGCTAGTTTTATAATGCAGGTATCTTCTTCTTTTCTCCTACAAATATAAATTACATTCTCATATAAGTACATATTTTAGATCATAAATGTTGGAATGTTTCAAAACAAAAATGTACATATGGAGAGGACAATTTTTAATAGTTCAAACTTATTTTTACAAATTTCTAAAAGTTATTTTTATGGCTACATAAATTACTAATAAGTTCCTTTGATTACAACAAGTGTCATTGAAACATTTGAGGGGGTTTAATTGCATCAAGTGTTAATGAAACATTTGAGGGGTTTAACATAGTGAACATTTTTTTATAGTAAATAATAGTGTGTAGATCTCGATTGATAGTAGTGCAACATTCAATTATATTTTTAAGCATGGTTGATGAAATAAAAATTATAACAATAACAATAAACATTTGCATTTTTCAATCATGCTATATGTTGCAAAAATGAAGGAAGTGCCCTCACAAAATCTACAAAGTCTACATAAAATCAACAAATCAAATTCGTAAACACCCACAATTTCATAAGAGATGAATATGTGCAACATATTTAACAATGTCATCTAAACTAGAGATGTTGGCATAGATTTGGACATTTTATAGGCAAGGGTTATTGTATTGGTGAGGGATTATGAGTTATTAATTGTTATGGGTTATAGATTTTATAGGTAAGGGTTATATGGTTTATAGGGATTATATTGTAAAAATATAAGTCCATGTCTATCATGTTTATTATTGTTTTAGTTGACCTTACATCATTTATTTTCATTTTGCATTGTAATACCATTTTGTTGTGTTATTTTATTGTTATAGAAATGGCGTTATTATTACTAATGATTTAATTAAAACATGTTTCAAGGTTGTGATAATAACAATCCATTTTCACGTTTAACTATGATTTTCACTCAATTACACGTAAAATTAAGATGCATTAAATGTAAATTACATGTTCACGTTAATTAGTATAAACAAATACTTGTTATAGGGAAGTGAAATGCATTGTATTATTAAAATAATGTTTTTGATTAATTAATTCAAATATAATTAATATATTAGATGTGAAATATTTCTTTATTTTATTTTATAATGTAAGTTCACAATATTGTTTACATTAATTGTAACAACATGATAGTAATTGCATTGTAAGTAAGAAGTTATCATTGATGTTTTTTGATAAAAACCTCACAATTTTTCAAAATAAATATGCATAATGTTTTTCACAATTTAAGATACATGATGTTTATACACGATATAAAATTGGAGGAATTTGTTTTTGATAGTACACATCTAACATACACATCACCATCAACATATATACAAACATAGACATCAACATCAACATGAAAAAATGCAATATATATACATCTCAAGTCCAATAAATGCTATGAGATAGCCAGTCCACCTCCATAACTAGAGGCATCACTATCTCTATCAAGAGAGCCAGAGGCATCGACACCTCCACTGGTAGAGCCATAGGTACCAATATCTCTTTCAGGAAAAAAACAACATGGAGAGCAACATAGTCGATATCTTCCTAAGGATGTATCTCACTCGTTACGGCCATCGTATCTAGAAGCTGGGAGATGGGTGGAGTAGGAGATGGTGGATGGTCAGCTTGCTGAGGAGGAGAGGTTGGTCGGTCAATATGTGGATGAGTCCAAGATGGTGGTGGGAAAGCTGGGGGTAGAGGAGGAGATATTGGTCGATCATGATGATGAGGAGGAGGAGGAGGAGGTGGAGGTGGATGAGATGTCGATGCTTAGTCATCTTGATGATGAGAAGGAGGAGATGGAGGAGGCGATGAAGTGGGAGGGTCACTTCCCTCATCAAATGTAGAATGGTCGTCCCTCCTAGCAACTAGAAGGTTGGTTGCACCAACGATATACTGCATCAAATGCCTCATATCACGAGGAAGAATCCTCCATAACTCTATAAGGTCAAGGTCTCACATGATATCCTGAACTCGTACAAGGTGGACTCTCTGTCGAGCCAACAATATAGGTAGCCTATCTTCCACGTCCTCTCAAAACCTAGCATCTGGCCTGCATCACAGGCCATGTCTAGGAAACATAAGCAACTCGGGATCCTCCCTACCTCGTCTTCCTGCATAGGTGGAGGCCCCTCCCCGTCATAGGTGTCAATATCTACAAAATATATTGTACAAAACAATAATAAGACAACTTCATTAAACATTTTAAAGAAATGTTATAATAAACTTCATTTGCATTAATTAAGACAATAAAATGTAACTAGATTAATTTAAGCATAACGCTAATATTACCTCTGCCATCTAGGGGCTCATACTAGGTGAAAAAATATGTCGCAACATTCTCTCCAATCCAACTTTGCAATGAGGATATGGCACAAGGTCCAATGCATGGTCGTCCTCATTGGCTAATGTGATCCTTGCTTGAAACTTTGCTTGGCCTCTCTTGGGAAGTATATGTCCCCGCGTGTGCATATGTGCATAGGTCATCTCCCAAGGAGGGAAGCAGTCAAATGATGACCTCGTGGTTGAACATCTCTCAAAAATAAACAAAAAAACTTTGAAGCAAAAGGGAAGCTGACCCTCCCCTCAAACTATGCATGGCATCCATCTAGAGTACTAACAAAATTGCCACAAAAAATGGCATACCACATAATGCATCTAGGTCTCTGCATTGAAGAATCAAAATAACACAATAGAGGGAAACTAATGTGTTTCCCATCAGTGGTGGAGTGCACCATTGTCATTAGAAAAAGAGAGAGGCACCTAACCTCTTCTGCACCGAAAGAATCAATGTGCATCTGTCCCCCGGAAACCTGAAAAAGAGCAGGGTCAATGACCTTGCCACTGATATATCTCTGAGAGTAAGCAGTCTGGATCTCCACTGTGACACTAAGAGGGACATAAAGGAATTGGGGAAAATCCTCCCCTCTTGGATAGCTCAGTGACAAACTAAATGTCCTCCTCTATGGGACAAAACCACAAATTGGGACCAATCTGAATGGCCTATATACATTGATCCCAACGACGGATCAACTGTGTGAAGAAAGATGAGCTCCCTTTGAGGGATGTAGCCTCCTTATAGAAATTCAGGAGGTCGAAAACCCTCAAGAGGTCTCATGTCTAATTGGTAGTGCGTCAAGGATACAAGTCTCTCTTCCTCTCTCTGGCTTCCAATACCCATACAACATTGTACAAGTCTACTCTCACCAATTGTTGTTGTTGTTTCTCTCTCTGCTCACATGTATGATTCACATATAAATTCCATTAGTCTCATACATAGACATAGACATGTATATATAAAACATAAAAACAATTAATTAAATGATCATTTTATTTATTAATAAAATATTTTTTTCTCAAAAACATAAATTTACATAGTGGTGTGCCCAAAACATGGTCAACCATCGTTTGCAATGATTTTGTATCTACAATGCACTGCTCACAATACACTACTAGATAATGAACACACTGAAGACACAAAACAATTATTTTTAAAAATGACTAAACAATTATATAATTCTTATAACGGTGCGTCCTTAAGTAGGGTGCATCGGTGCTTTATATACACGTGTTCGCCCCACGCACAATGTGCACACTAGTTCATAACACACTGAGATCAGCGCGACCATGTGTGAAAATGATAAGGTGTACACTGATGAAATCTTTCTCTAAAAGCTAGTTCGGTGAGCCTTATAAGATTGCACACACCGTGGATGGTGCAAACGTATTAATGATACACATCAACATATGTTGTGAAATAATTTTCATTAAAAACACGAATTTCCAAATCGGTGCACCAGGAAAAAACATGAAGCACTGCGTGCGGTGCTTTTAAATATACAGAGCACTGTTGTCAGTGCACTATTCGACAATTAACGCATCAAAGACATGGCAAATATTTTTAAAAATAACTAAAAAAGGTGCACTTTATAAAATAGAGGCATTGATGTGTGGGTATTAATACAAGCACCATGTTGGTGCATTTATGATTCTAATACTCACCGTAAAATTATTTTTTTATAAATCTTATAACTGTGCATCCTGAAATAGGGAGCATCGATGCTTTATAAAAATGTGTCTACACCTGAACAGTGCACATAGTAGTTTCTAATGCACCGCGATGAAATTTTGTTTTAAAATCTTGGTTGGTGCGTATCATAAGATTGAATGCACCATCTAGACGGTGCGCTTCCTCAAAAATACGCCTGGTGCATTTAACAAAAATGCAACACCGTTTATGGTGCAAACATACTTATTAAACACACCAATTGATGTTGTTAAATATATCAATTTTGTTTTGGTTTGTGGTTATATCGGTGTGTCTAAAATCACATCATGCACTGGTGCATGTTGTTCTTGTTGGCACTCGTGCATCAGTAAAAGTGATGCACCGGAAAGATTGTTGTTAATTTTAATTTAGTTTATGTGATGCATTATTCAATGCATAGTGTACTGTAGCAACAGTGTGCTATAGTTGACAAGGTTTGCCTGCCTTGCTAAAGTTGCACCCTGTAAATTTTCAGGATGCACTATTGTCGCGGTTCGAGCTGAACATGTCGAACACACTGCGCATAAATTTAAGTTTTGTTTGGAACTATGCAAATTTAATGTGAATTTTAAATTTTAATCCGCTAAAAATTTAAATTAGAATGTAACAAAGACATTACCTGGACATTGGCATGTTAGAGAGGGATGGTTTCCACGTGGACAAAAAATCCAAATTTTCCCACCGTTTGGAAAAATTCCAAAGCCACGTAGTGAGCAACAAACATGAGAAATTATGAACTTACAAGTATTTGATTTATGATAACTGGGATCACACAAGTGCGGAATTTTTTTTTAGCTCTGCAACTTCACATCTTATCGAGGAAACGAGAGACTGGAACGAAGCTACCTCGTAATCCTGTGTTGAGTGCACCTGCTGAGAGGTCGGGTTCGTGCTTTGAGAGACACGGGTCAGCCGATGCATTGAGGGCCCCTGCCTGAGCTACCTCACGCTCACAGCTCACCGGGAAATTGGTCAAGCCCTCCATGAGCTCCCCTGGAGGCGTAGAGCCTCCCGCGCCGCCTTTTGTCGATGTCAAATCCTTCAGGAGACTTATCAATGTGCAAGGGATGAAACCAATAACTAGATCTCTTCCCAAATTTGTCAAGAAGCTAGATGATGTCCCGGTGATCGCTCTACCACCCGAACAGCGTATGTGCACTGCAGTATCCTTAACAGATCGAGCTTTAGTTGGCCAGTTCACTAGACTTTGGCCCTCTCCACGTTCAACTGATAATTGGATACAAAAAAATTGGAGACCCTTGATCTCTAACAACGTTACATGTTATGTAGTCGGAAGGGGGTTCTTTATGTTCAAGTTTATCTCCAAAGAACATCGTGATCTGATTTTAAGGAACGGGCCCTACTTCATGGGACCGCAAGGTCTGTATCTAAACCATTGGACGCTTGATTTCGATCCAGAAGTAGATGTTCCTAAAGCGGTTTCAATCTGGGTTCGTCTACCCAATCTGCCAATCCATTGTTGGAACCCAAACTCTCTGTAAACCATTGGAAACGGATTGGGACGATTCATCGACAAAGCATATCCAAAGGACCAATACTCCTGTGCTAGGATTTGCATGGAAGTATATCTAGAAGCAGGCCTTCCTGAAGCCATTAAGATAACTGTAGGTGACTGACAACACTTTCAAAAGTTGGATTTCGAATAACTGCCATTTAAGTGAAGAAGCTGCCATGAATATGGGCATTTCCAAAAGCACTGCCTAAAATTGTTATCTAATCAACAAGAGAATGAACAAGACAAAGGATGGAAACAAGTAAAACGTATGAATTCAAACTCTAAGCCACCCCCCAGAAAGGAAGGCAAAAATCCAAACCCTAACTCAATCAAATCCGACAATACCCTAGAGATCCAAAAAGTCCAGATTGAAACTGGAAATGACTTCTATGTGCTTGGGAATCAAGAAACTGAAACAAATACTAATGAAGGAGCCTTCGAGAACCAAACTAACTTAGAGGGGAAAGAGCTTGACTACAAGGAACTATCTCCACTACAAGAACCAGGAGGACTACCTGAAACTCAAGAATCAAGGACAGAGGATGAAAGCTCGGAAGAAGAGGAGGGAGAGATCGACACTTCTTAAACTTCCCTAAAGCATGTTACCAGAGGAAGGAAAAAAAGATAAAGAAAGAAGAGAAATAGCTACCTATAAGGATAAGGTACAAGGATCTCAACCAACATTGGAAAAAATGCTAAAAAACAATCGAAGAACCAAACACCAGGGGAAGCCCTATAAGGGAGCCTCTTCCAATCCTAAAGGTAAGTAATGAAGGTTGTCTCCTTGAACTGTAGGGGATTAGGAAGCAGAACTAAAGAGGAAGCTATGAAAGATTTACTTCGCATCTCAAATCCGGATATCCTACTCATCTAAGAGACCAAATTGGAGGAACTAGATTTTCTCCTAGTTAGCCAAAAAAATTGGAATAAGGGAGCAGACATCGCTGTCAATGCCAGAGGAGCATCCGGCGGTATAGGCACCTTGTGGGACAACTCCAAATTTGATTTAGTTCTTTCTGAAACTTGTACTCATTGGATCCTTACCCAACTTCTTCATAAGGAATCATGATACCAGATCTGTCTATTCAATATCTATGTCCCTGTTCTTCCTTTGGAAAGAAAAAATTGTTGGAATCTTATCAGGGATTATCTCAATAATCATCAGCTGGAAAATATTGTCTTAGCGGGGGACCTAAATATCACTCTCTCCCTCGGGGAAAAAAAGGTGGCTCGATAGTTAGAGACCCATCACGCGAATGGGTAGAAGATATCATCTAGGACTGGGAACTAGAAGATATAAAACCCCCTCGTGGAAAGTACACTTGGTCCAATAAGCGAACTGGACCGGGCCATATAGCTGCCCGTCTCGACAGATTCTTGGTTAAAAAATCCTTCCTTATTTTAGGACTAAATGCTGACTCTAAGATCCTTCCCTTTAATGCCTCTAATCATAAACCTATACTCCTTCAGCTCTCTAAAGACTTAAATTTGGGCCCTATTCCTTTTCGGTTCAGTCCTTCTTGGATCGAGCATGAAGACTTTCAAAATCTAGTCCTCAAAGTGTGGAAGGCCCCAATCTCTGGTTCAGCTACCTTTATTTGGGAAGAAAAGCTTCAAAGACTCAAAAGAGCTCTCAAAAGTTGGGCCAAAACCATGAAATCACCTCTAAATCAGAGATTGGAAGCGTAACACTGTTTCGAAATGCACCAACTGAATATGGAAGAAGGCACTAACACATCGAACACTTTGGAGCGGGAAGTGACCCTCCAACGCAACCTTCATTCTACCTGCAGATTGGAAGAAGACTATTGGAGGCAAAAGTCCAAAAGCCTTTGGCTCCAATTCGGTGACAAGAACACCAACTATTTCCACAAGCAAGCAGAAGCTCGAAAACACTTCAACTCAGTAAAGGAAGTCAATCTTCATGACCAGATAATCACGGACTTTGAAAGATTCAAACATGTTGCTCACAACCATTTTAAAGAAATTTATACAGAGGATCGCCATCTCTGGGATGAAAACTACCATCATATCTTAAATCTAGTTCCTTCTAAAGTTAAACCGAATTCTAATCAGGCCCTAACTGCTTCGGTCACTAGGTGAGAAATTAAAAATGCCTTGGCTGATATGGAACCTGATAAGGCCCCTGGCCCTGACGGATTCACATCCAAGTTCCTCAAAGTTTGTTGGCAAACTGTTAAAAAAGATCTTCACAAAATGGTGTTGAAATCTCATAAGTGCAAAAAGATAGGAGGGAACACAAACTCTACGTTCTTAGCTCTCATTCCAAAAGAGAAAGGTGCCACCTCCTTCGAGCGATTTAAACCAATCTCGCTTTTCAATATTGGCTACAAAATTATTACGAAAGTTATAGCCAACCGCATCAAAGGAATCCTTCCAGCTATCATACCTGGAAATCAAGGAGGCTTCATCAAAGGGAGGCAGATCACTGATAATATTATCTTGGTATAGGAAGTTATCCATTCAAGTATCCAATGGTGTCAAAAAGGTATGGTTGCTAAATTAGATCTAGCCAACGCTTTCGATAAAGTTCGGCATGGTTTCCTCTTTCAGGTAATGCTTCGTTTTGGTTTCGCTCCCGAATTCATTAACTGGGTGAAAGCATGCATTGGATCACCCTGGATAGCCCCGTTGGTTAATCGACGTGCAACAGATTTATTTCAAGATTCTAGGGGGCTTAGGCAAGGATGCCCATGCTCCCCTTTACTTCATGTTGTCCAAGCCTCGGTGCTCAGCTTCCAACTGGAGCATTGTCACATCCATTAAGATTTAATGGGTATCAGAATAACAAGGGGAGTCAAAGATTTAAATCATACTCAGTTTGTCGACGACACGCTTCTCTTGGGAGGAGCCAGCACCATCATAGCCAGAAATTTCAAACAAAAGCTGGACCTATACAAGGAAGCATCAGGGAGTAAAATCAACTACAGAAAAAGTCAAATATTTGGATGGAACTACTCCCCAAGCGAAATGGTGATAATCTCTAGAATTTTGGAAATGGAAGGGAAAACGTAGTGGGATTTTATTAAATATCTAGGAGCACCCATCTTCAAATCCACTCCAAAACTTGCTCATTGGCTACCTCTGATTGATAAATTAAAGATTATAATTAATTCTTGGGGTGCCTCTTGGCTAAATTTGGCCGGGGAAACTGGTCGTTATAAAAGCAGTTCTCACCAGCATTCCGATCTACCAAAGCTCCATATTACTTGCCCCGAGTGGCTTCATCTCCAAGGTCAAATCTCTTCTCAGACGATTTCTGTGGAAAGGTGGAAAAATAGCAAAAATAAACTTCCATTGGTCAGCTGGGGGGGAATTACCAAACCTATCTTAGAAGGCAGTCTCCAGATTAGAGATCTTAGGATTCAAAATCTAGCTCTCGGTGCTAAAATTCTCTGGAATTTGGTTACAGGAAAATTAACTTGGAGTAAGCAAGTTATGTGGAAAAAATATTTCTCAAGTACTAGGAAAAAATGTCTTGATACTAGCCCAAAAGTATCCAAATGGTCTCCAATTTTCACAACTTACCAGAAAGCTCTTGGTTTTTTCAAGCCTCTTCTAACTTGGATACTTGGAAACGGGAAAAACATCCTCATATGGGATGACTCTATTCTTGGATGGCCGCCATTAGATTCCCTGTCGGGCACTTCCTTAAACATTGGTTGTACTCCCAAAATCTAATTTCTCTGTGGGATATCTCTGTTTGGAACAACGATGGAACCAACACCTGGAAATATTAGAAGATTCTGAACTTCCCAACTCATCTACTCTACACAATGAAGAACATATCTTGCTTGCCATGCTTCAAGGAAAATCTCCCATTGCAAGTCACTTGAAGGACTCTCGTGGATGGGGATCTCACAACGAATTTTACACCACGACTGAGGGCTATAAGCACCTAAAAGAAATGCCTTATGTCCCCCCTAATACGGCTCTTTGGAAAGGAATATGGAAAACTAAAAGTCTGCCAAAAATAGACATATTTATATGGACTCTAGCTCATAACAGCATTCTCACGGGAGACAACCTTAAAAAAAAAGTTGGGAAGGACCTACAAGATGTCTTCTCTGCTCTTCGCAAGAGGAATCTGCAAACCATCTTCTGTTGAATTGTCCCTTTGCAATGGAAGTTTGGAACCTTGCCCTGTCCCCTTGGTCGAATCAAGTTAAGATACCAACTGGCATCCCTGCCTTCCTCGGTAATTGGATTAATCTATGCCCATTTTCTCTCCTTAAAAAAGACAAATTGAAAAGTTGGTCGACGACCCTCCCTAAATTCACTCTCTGGAAACTCTGGCTGGAACGCAATGACCGCATCTTTAGAGGCAAAATTTCCAAAACTGCTCGGATTGCAGTCAAGGATAAAGCACTGATGGGAGATAGCCTCCTAAACCTACATCCTCAGGAGAACAAAGTCCTACTCAATCCTACTGAAGAAGACTGGCTACTGAGTCTTTATCCAAAGACTCAGATCTCTCTATCTCCATGCTCAACTTAGTTGGAACAATGGGAAATTCGACTAGATTCCTCGAACTTCAGAAATTGGAGGAAGTCACTTCATAAGCACACTCTTTTCTTCGATGGAGCTTCCAAAGGGAACCCAGGGCCCGCTGGAGAGGGCGGGGTTATCCTAGATCCTGAGGAAACAATTGATCTTATTTACTCTTGGGAAATTGGAGATGACACCAACAATATCGCTGAAGCTCTAGCAGTATGGCAAGGGATCTATCAAGGTTCGGTTATGAACATCAAAGAGCTAACTATTTTTGGAGACTCCCGTATACTCATTCAAGCCTTAGTTACACACAATCTGCCCAATAATACGAGGCTTCGTCAAATTCTTAAGAAAATTATGAATATCTTTCCTTCTTTTCATAACATCCAATTCTTTCATATCCTTCAGGATCTAAATGGTGAAGCGGACAAAGCAGTTAATGATGTTGTTCCTATGAGCAAAGGGACTCTGTTATTAAATGTAAATGCTCATCATTTTAACTTACCATATCCTCCTGGGAATCTTGGGAGGGAGCTTCAAATTGCAATGGCTGGATAAAAGTGGAAAACCTCTTTCAAACAAGGACGACATAATTCCAGATAGCCTGTCAATAGGTACATGGAAGATCCTGAATGGGAATGTTGATGTGGCCAGCTCTCCTAGGACATTGCGAGGAGGTAAGAATTGCCGAAACAGAAGGAAGGAGATGCGATGATCAAAGACTTTTGGAAACTGCGTGAAAGATCTGACAAGGAGTGAATAACATATCGCCTATCTCATCATGGAAAAGAAGTTGGCTATTTCAGACCTGTATCATCCAAGCAAGCATGACAGCTGGAAATTATCGGCTCTTTGTTTCTAGTGTAAAAGCATGTTACAGTATTTTACGCATTTGCTTCTGACTGAAAACTATCTCACCACTTCAAATTTTGGTAAGGAAGACCTGTCGAGCAAGGCTTGTGGATAGATGACTGATGAGCCATTCTGAATTTGACTCAGTTAGCAAGACAAAAAATCTATGATGTATTTGTGCCAGTGATTTATTGTTGTTTTATAATTTAAATCATAACCATTTTTGTCAAAAAAAAAACATGATAAATTCAAGTATGGGCAGCACCGATGGCAGGGTGCTTTAGGGAGGTAATAATTGCACCGATGCTTAAGAGTTCTACAGCACTGAAAGACAATAAAAATTGCTTCACCATTTGATAATTCTTTTATTTTATTGTATCATGTTACAGTGTGCCTGGTAGGGAGACGCACCGATGCATATCAAAGTTTTAACCGCACTGATTTCAATATAAGTCAAAAAAATTCGACACGCAATTTTTAAATTTAACCCTAACACAGTTTGCTCGACTACAAAATGCACTGTTGCATTCTAGTTATATGAATGCACTGTGCACGAATATTAAATTATTTTAAAAAATTTAGTCAGGCTTTTTTAGTTTTAACCTAATGCAGTGCTCCCAGGTATTCAATGCACTGGTACTTTTGGATGATATAAATGCATCCTTAAGGAATATAACAAAAAATACACCCGACAATTGTTTTAATTTCACCCTTCATCAGTGCCCTTAAGTAAAGGACACACTGGTTTGGTGTCAACAACGGAATGCACCATTAAGAGATTTATCAATTTAAAAATTGTTTTTCCCACTGATCCTCTAATATAAACAACGCACCGGTGTTGTAGATATATAGAACACATTGTATTTGTTGTTATTTTTAAACATATAGGTTTTTTTAGGCAGAGGTTTTTTTGTTGGCTAATACCAGTGCATTAAGTTTAGTTACACACTAGTACGTACGTATGTATCGAATGCACCGGTTTTGTTGGGGGTTGAAATATATAAAAAAATAAAAAAAATTCCTCTACATTGAACGAGGATTTTCGACATCGGTGTGTTGTTTTTATAGACGCATTGGTGTGCAGATGAGTAAGACGCACCAATATGTTTCGTATGTATAAAAGTACTATACAAAAACATTCGCTAAAACCTCTGCTCGCTCACCTTTGCTAGAGACCTCTACTATAAACGGATATTTGTGCTCTTTTTATAGGAGCTTCCGCAAAAACCTCTGCGAGAAGGTGTTTTCCTTGTAGTGAATGAACAGTTTATACAATTATCCTTGATTATAGTCATTGTGGTTGTAATCACTAACAACTTGAATGTTGAACTTTATTAGTGGTGTGTTTATATCTCAAAATCACTACACACATTGTTACTAGTGATGTAGTGTTTTGGGAAATATAATGTGTTAACATTATGATACATAATGGTTGTGATCATGATTTTTAATGGTTACTAATATGATATTGGATGAACTATGAATTTATCAAGAAGGACAAACTATTGTATAAAACTTAACTTGGTTATAGCTCGTAAGAGCCACTTCCCACAAAGATCAAATCAACAAAGATAAGATCATGATAAACTTCATTGTTGGTTGTGGTGATGATATTTGTCCTTGCCAAGCAAGGACTATGCACTTCAGGTTGTGTCAAAACATTTTAATTGTGACTAAATTGCTTAATTTTTAATAATGTTTTATAGTGTATGGCAAATTTTTGTCTTGCATTTTCATTTTTTAAATAACTTTCCTTTTCATCCCCATTTATTCTTCTTCTTAACTACTACATATAGGTGGAAGGCATCAATATAGTGTCAGTGAAGGTCATGCCAGAAGTTGCCAACATGGGTTTTGCCTAAAATAAAAATCTTGGTGGCCATGAAATGACAAGGAATAAAGATAAAAGTTATTGTTGATGCCACTACATTGGTGGCATTATCTTATATGTCGCACATTGTTTACTCTATTAGATGTAAGAGATTGGGGTTGTTATACTCAATTGTAGTTTCCTTGGAAACACAAGGGTTGTGGCAAGCGACTTTCTTCATGGATGGATTCATAATAGGTGGTGAAGTCCCCTCCCCTCAATGGTGGCTTTTGTCTAGGATCTAAACAACAATTCTTAGAAAAACACTTAAGGTGGTCATAGGTGTGGAGAAAGCAACCTAATAAAGCTTTGATGATGTTAGTTGGAATTCTTGGTAATGGTCATGATATAGATACAAAACAAAAGACCAAACACCTTTAGTGGCTCAATTGAAGATAAGGGATTGCCTTAGAGCTATGCTTTTTTATTTTTATTTTCGTATATGGTGAGTTTTTTTTTTTTTAATAGGCATAATTTGATTCTTTAATTGTATTCAAGGGGAAAATAACTTGGTGGTGGCCATCATAGCATAGGGATTGGAACAATGAAAACATCTATCTATAGAGTGAGGTTTCACATTCCCAACTTGGCAACGACGTGATGATCAAAGTGGGGAGGGTTTTTGGCAAGTGAAAGTCCATAACATTGATCTACTAAGAGTTTTTTGTTTTTGTTTTTACAAGTCTAATTTGTTTCTTTATTTGAGGGGAAAATAACTTCGTGGTGGCCATGGTAGCAAAGGGATTGCAACAATGAAAACATTGATTGATATGGTGAGGTTTTAATTCCCAACTCGATGAGAACATGATGACTAGAATGGAGAGGGTTTTCGACTAGTGAAAGTCCATAACATCAATGGAGATATAGCCAAGAGAGTTTATTTATTTATTTACATTTACAAATGCACAAGAACAAGATAAAATGAGACTATATATTTTGTTGTAAATACAGAGGGCAACGCATCATTCATTAGTCAATAAATATTAAGAAAAAAGAGAGTTCCCCAACTTAATGTTCAACTTGGGAATGGTTGGGACTAACAAATTGGACAGTAATGGTACATTGTATAACTATGTGAGAATGTACATATGTGATTATGTAATATTACGTATATGTGGTGTTTTACTTGGATGTTTCACCATGTGAGCTATATAGGTAATAACCTAAAATGTAAAAATATTGTAAATCCATTATTTGAGTAAAAAATAATGGACTTAAAAATATTAAGCTCAAATCTTTCTTTCTAAACTTAATTATTTTAATATATATACTTATATAAAATATAATAATAAAAAACAAACACATTAAGGGATATTATGAAGAAACTAGTAGAAAAAGATGACGGAATTTTTTTAAAATCAACTTACTTCTTTTGTAACTTACCCTTTTTGAAGGAGTAGAAAGGTGAAAAATACAAGTGGGAAAATCTATTTTAATTAAATAACCCTTTTAATATTGGAAAGGTTGATTTTAAATAAGTACTTGACACTTCATATTGGATATGCAACTAGGTAGTTGTTCGAGATATATTTTCTTTTCATTCGACATCATTTTTCTGTCATTTCTTTCCTCATCTTTTGATTTCAAATCACCTGCATCATTTTTATGTTATTTTTTTCACCCTCTTTTGCTTTTCCATCACCTTTATTTATGGGTTTTGAACAGTTACACAAATAGGTTGTTATGTTGTTGGAAAATTATTATGGCCGTGAAGAGGTTTCACTTTAGGAGGGAAATCGTTGCCATGTAGATGAACTCGTGCTAGGTTTCGATCATTGAGAGATATAACTTATGTGCCATGAATATGTTACTTGGACCATTAAAGTTTGATGGGGTGGTGGCATGACGTGGAGTACTATATGTTGACTAGGTGTTTTATTAATAGTTATAATTGATTGGGTTGAGTTAATCTAGTGATAGGTAGAGTTTTTCTATAGTTGTTTCATCGTTTTAGTTTGGTAATGGTATTTACGTGGAAATCATTTTTATAAAGTTGATTTTGTATATTTAATAAATTGATAAAAGTAAGTGTATTGTTATTTTGTATAATTATATTATTAATGTTTTTTTTTTTTATATTAGGGGAATCGATAATTGGGACAGGGTTGGTACTCGCGTGACACAGGGTTCATGGATCCAATTCCACTACCATTATATTTGTAGGTGCATCCACTGAGCCCGAATCATGGCGCATGGGTAAGTTTGGGGGGATTTGAACTTGAGACCTTTCATTTACAATTTTTCATCTTTACCACTTGCTTTGCCCCCACAAGCATTGATATTTGAATGTTATGTTGCATGGTAAAAAAAATTATGTTTATTGTTTAAATTTATTTATTACATTGATAGGTGTTTATTTTAGAATTTGGGGTGGAGTAGGAAGAATGCTTTTCCTAGATTGTAGAAGGATGAGACAAGTGTACCGTCGAGATTGATTTTATGGGTGCCATTCCAAATTTGAAATAAACAATTAAAAAAAAGAATATAAAAAATAATTAATAGTTGATGCACGAATAACACGCAATGGCAACCTGTTTAACTAGAAGATGGCGTGTGATAACATATAGTCGAGGCATTGATAATAGGTGATTACAACTACACATAGAGAACAAGTAAAAGATAACTTGTTCATGATACTTAAGTAGCTTATCAATGTTCATCAACCACATGTTAAATGATTGTACCAATTATATGAAAAATAATGAATTACATATAATATAAATTTTATAGCTTTATTTTATCTTATTTTATAGTCAATATTTTAAATATTATAATATACGCATAATTGTTTTTTTTATTCTCATTGATATATAGTGACTTAAAACATAAAATTGTTAGTGGTTCATATTTATTACAATGACGACAAGTAAGTTGATTATAGAGTTAAATTTTGCACATAGATTGTATGAAAAATATGGTTAGGTCGATTTGAAATATAGTTAAATTTAACATATAACTTGTATGAAAAATATGGTTAGGTGGAGTTGGAAGTTCCAAAGATAGTTATATTTGTGTGTTTATAGTGTAAAAATATGGTTGGATGGAAATGGAAGTTCCAAGCATAGTTATATTTGTGATTTAATAACGTGGTACATTATATATCGTTATAAAAGCATGGTACATTGTACAAATGGTATGGTAGTATGTGTATACCATATGAAACATTGAGTAATAATTTTTTTAATTGAAGTTAAGTGCATAAGCAATCTTTGTAGCAAATTATTTTTAATTTTTGAGTTTTTTAATAAATTTGATAAGTTATTAAAGATACAAGTTTTAATCACTGAAAATGTAGTGTGTAGTTGTTTCGATAAGAATGAGGTCTATGAGTCGATTTACGATGTCCAAATTTGTGAGATTGTAAATTTTTATTGTTGGATTCTGTCAAATAACCTATTAGAGATGGAATTTTCTATACAAATTGACTACTATGAAACTAAGCATGGGGTGTCAATTTTGTTGCCTCCAAAACCATAATTCATAATGTAAATCGTTTAAACATCTATAACATAAAATAAGTCATACTTTATAAGATTCCAAACAAACAAAGTGAAATAGACTTGTGAGAGAATCCATACGAGGAAGGTGAATCACAATGAATTAAAGTAAAAGAAAAAAGGAAAAGAAAGATATAAAAAATGTCGATTATTATTTTTTGCGGATAATTTTTTGGGGTATTATGGTCCACCTACAAAACATAATTTATCACACTCTTTAGCTTGCAAGTGCAAATGAGTGTGTTGGTCCCTTACTAGTGTCACACTAATATCCGCAAACAATAGCTTGCTCACATGTATACATCCAACAAGGCCTGGAATTTGACGTGGTATAAGACGTTTTTTGCTGTGTAGAATGTATTTGACATGTAAGATTTAACGACACACGTCAGGATCTATGTGTATAAGAAATGTTAAAACAGTCAATTTGATGTCTTGTCGTGCCAGTTAACCGTCATTAATGTTAGTACTTAGTTTAGCGAATGGGCGATTGGCGCTGGTACGAAGCAGGAAGTTCTAGAGTGGGAGGTATGGCGGATGGGCTCAACTGGTATCCAGGGAGTTGCTCCGAGCTCAGTTCATGGTACGCCCCTGACACAAACACTTAGAGTTTGAAACAAAGTTTAATTATAATATTTAGCCATCGTATTAGTAATAAAATCATCCTCTCTAATCATTGTTTTTGTTAGCTTTGTTTTAGGGTTTCGTCTCCAATATGGATTTTCGGATGAAGGAACAAAACGAAGAGAGCGACTAATTTAGACCAGAATGAATTCATGGTTGTTTCGTCTCTTGGCGCTTTGGTGGTTTTAGGATAGAGATATTTTCCATTTTCATAGGCATCATGTAAATCGAAGGTGGTGTAGTCAGCCAGGTGTGGATTTTGACCAAGGAGTCTAATGCATTCCATGCATCATAGGTGGTGTAGTCGGGGGATGGGGTTTTTGAGCAATGAGTATATTGCATTGCATAAATGCATTTTCTGGACAGGATAATGATGTGTGCATTACAATGATAGGATTTTGATACACTTTGTGGCATAAACATTCACCTAATTTAAGCTTCGCTTATTTAATGTGCTCCCTATCTCGAATGATAAACCCAAAGCCAACAGTAGTTTCGGGTCTATAATAACAATTCTTATTGTCTAATCCCGAATGGCAGGGCTAGAAAAGATCCACCACGCCGAGCAATAGATTGAGTAAAGGAAGAAGTATATGCACTGATCATCAATCCCTTACGGATCCATGGAGAATTACCTATCCACGAGGCCCATTCACGGACAAGAGGAAGACACGACACTCTATTGAGAAAGTCACTCGAGTTCAAGGACTAGCTTCACCTCGGTGTTTGTCAGTTCCTGGGCTAGGCTAGCTTCATCTTTCTTGGAGAAAATAGATTCCATTATAGGTTGTTTATATTAAAGAGTCTAGAAAACCTGTTGATGAGATTAATTACCCATCTTTATTTTCTTAGATTGTGATTTATCATCTTGTTAAAAGGAGTGCATATTTTGGGGATTAGAACGTACCCAGAAGTGTAATCATAGCAACATCTATATGGTGTGAGGCTACGCTTGTCTCTGTCTTCAATACCTACGCATTTCCTTTTCAGCAAAGCATGGCCAACTGGATTTCTAGACGAACTTTGATCAGTAACAGAAAATATCAACTTAAGTATGTCTTCGTGCATGATTTTATTGTGTGAATTTTTTTGAGGTGTATGATTTTTTCGGGTCTCAATGGTAGTTGTGTGTTTTTCATTTTTGGCATAGTTCTTTGTCATTGAACAAGAGAATAGCAATGTGTAAAGCATGAATCTAGTTGCAAGATTTAGATCCTTGCATTAAGTTTGAGTTTGACCTTAAATTAAATTATAGAAAACCTGGAAGATTAATATGTTTGTGCAAGTTTGAGTTTGACCTTAAATTAAAAGTATAGAAAATGCGGAAATATTTTATAGTGATAGTCATATTTGTAAATATTTTACAGTTAGTCATATTTACATATAAATGAAAAAACTAACACTCGAAACTTGTCTAAACTGAAAACAAAATGACATGCATAAATTTGTCTAGAACGTAAAATGACAGGTATAAAAAACTTATAATCGTTATCAAATTTCCATTTGACAAGCAACTAGAATTTGAAATTCCAGGCCCGCATCCAACCATGCTTTGGAATTTAACATGTAAGCTTCAAGGAGAAAACCCATATTCTTCACTATTAGGCCCACTAAAGTTGTACATTTAATATATTGTATTTATTTAGTATTTTTTTAAGTGGACCAAAAAAGGGCGTAGATTACACAAATCCAACAGACAACTTCATTTTAGTCGAGATAGAATTAGCTTTGCTTATAGTGATTGCTTATGACAGTGATTGTTGGATAATATTATCTTAATCATATGATTGTAGCAATTTTTTTACAAGTATAGAATTTTCTTTACAAATTTCATGTCTTATGACTATCTATTTCTAACATAACTGTGAGAATTATTAAGTGCCCAACTATTTGAGCAATTGTAGACAATATGCCCTTAATCATCTTAGAGAATGATTAGCAAAAGCTAAATAATATATTAGTAACTTCACATGTTTTTTTTTAATTGGGGCTACATCCATTGAGAGAAATGCCAACACTTGCTATTTCTGAGAATCAAGGTATGGCCATATTACATAATCCACTCAATCATTACATAGTCAATACATAGGGGCTTAACAAGAGGATCATGTCACTTACAAGAATTGAACTCGGGTGGAGAGGGTAATAATTATTTATTCCAACCACCCAAGCTACATCCAATGAACTACTAACCTCACATGTTGCCAAAAAAACATTAACTAACATAGAATGATTAACAAGATCTAAACAATATCTTAGTAACCTCACATATTGCCAAAAAGAAAACAAAAAACAAAAAAAACATTAACTTACAAAGTAAAATGAAATCCATTTACGACTGCATACCATAACACTATTGCCAAGTGAATTCTTAGCGCATGTCGTACTAGCACAACACAAAAAAATCCATTTAAGAATACATACCATAACACTATTGCCAAGTGGATTCTTAACCCATCACACATTGGATTAATACGAACCTTGATTAATTTTACTTAGTATATTTTTATTTGTTTATTCTTTATTATTATGACGGTGATAAAGAAAAACCACAATATGTTTATAGCACATGGACAAGATTATCAACAATCTATCTTGTTTTATAATTATTAAACTAGTACAATTATTATACATATAAGAATCAAAAAATAAATTTAGCATATTAAACATACAACACATTTTTTTTTAAGTTGTAGAGGAAAATTTAATAAATAAAGCCATAAATGATGGTGAAAATTACATAAGTAGTCGAAGTATCAGGCATCGACTGGGGAGGCCTCAGGTGATGAAGCCACCATTCCAGTCGCTCAAAAATATTGAAATGACTGTCATTATACAAAAGTAAGACCTCCTGGATGAGGCTTGCCCAAAAAAAAGGCTGGGTCTTTTTCCAAAACAATATGCCATAATGTTTGGGAGTTCTAGATAACATACTGTAAAAGAAGTAGAAACAAAAAAACTAAACATTACAAAAATAACCCGGGGCTGGAATGACCCATCTAGGGGTGTACTTCTGCAAACTGCGCGTCTGTTTCCTCCTCAAGGATTGGGCAGGCTTCATAATAATCTTCGATCATCCCCGGGGAGGGGAGAACAGGGGAAGAGCTGCGCCCAGGAGTGTCGTGTCCATCCTGCACCGCATGGTTGGTCAGTGTTGCAGGTGGCTGAGCCGCGTCCATCCTCACTGAAGCATTCACTTTGGCTGGTCCATCTCCATGAGCCGCAGGTTCGCAGGCCTCTGCATCTTTTTCCCGGGAGCTGTTGAGGGTTTCCAACTCATGGTTGTGCCCAAGGGAGAAGATTTCCAAATTCATGTTGGCATCCATTGTGCTCAGTCTTTCAGTAGTGTATGTCCGGCTGTGTTTTATGTTCCGAAGGGTGCTGGTATTGGCTTGCCAATTAGCCTCCATTTCTTCTACTAAAGTGCTCATCGTGTTTTTGATCATCCAATAATGGTTGATTTTTCCTCCATTTCTTCCTGAGGCCAGGAGAGTCGCGACCCTGTGAGCTTCCCATATGTCAATGAGACTGCGAGTTCGAGCCGAAATACTCTCAGCGTAACCATCCATTGCCGTCCATTCCATATCATGCTTTGGTCGCCTGCCTAAACCTGAGCCTTTTTTGCTGCTACCACGACAAAGGGGGTGCCTCTTGTTCTCGTCATGGTGTCAATTTGCCAAAGAGCGTCCAGGAACAAGAGCATAGGGAGGGCCACGGGGAATAACCAAGCAGAAATTAGGGCAACAAAATACAGGGGAGTGTCGACACTTAGGTTTAAGGAGCTGAGCCAACTCGCATCCATCCCACATGAGTAATAAATGCAACAGGTTGTCATCCTTGGAAAAGGTGGCGAAGTTAATGTTGCAGGTGCCTTCCAACACCTTTGTCCATCGTCACGACGTTGTTGGCATGCAGCGAGTGAAGGCTAGGTCTTGGGGAGCGTCCTCCGTTCTTAAATGTTTGTCGTCGTCGTGGGGAGTGTGCTGGCAGGTGGAGGGCCTCCAGGTCGAGACGATACCCTCTTACACATGGAGCAGGCTGGTGCTGGTGCCATGTGGAGGTTGGCTCGTGTGAGCACGGCTATCACCCGGATCTGGGGAACATACAACACTTAGATTATATAAACACTCAATATATAAATCATAAAATAATTCAATGTAATTTATATGGTTTTCATGCATATAATTTTGAAGTATTCTATACATTCCAAGACATTAAATTTGATTATACAATTTTTTATCGGCTTGCAGTTTTCTATTATTCAAATTTTATTTCTAAATTCATGAAATGGATTAGTGTCTTTAAATACTTCTATTGCATATAAATTGTGTAATTTCAATAATTTATATTTTCAATTCTAATAATTCTTCTCAAATTTTGATAATATTTTAGTAAAAATGAAGAAAAAATATAACAAAAAAAGGTCCAAAAAGTAACATGTTTAGACTACTGATATAATTTCTATCATAATTTCACACCAAAATAATTTTATATGTAATTTTTTTCATTAAACATATATTTTGAGAAAATACATATTTTTTTACATTTTTCTTCATTTTTTTTTGAGATAAACTATTTATATTAAACATAAATATATAGTCTTAGATAGTTGCTCGACCACTTGGGAAACCCCACCAGATACAAAACATGAAATCATCATTCAAGAACAACCTTGTTCTACTAATTATTATGGTAATTAAACATCTGTCCAAAATCTTCCTTGGCCCAATATGGGCAATAAAACAATATTGTTTGAAGGAACTTAAAAGCATGCTATAATCACTGGAAATTGAAAAACAAGCTCTAGCCATAGGAACACTATGGGGACTACTCATCATCATCGAAAATTGGTATCAGAGGCACTTCTTGAGTTGAGGTTGATGGGTGATCCTTTGCTACAGTGATTTTATTTGCAAACTCAAAGCTTGTGGTTGCCTTTGCAATCAAGCTGATATTGGCATACATCATTATCATTTGATCTTCGAGCATCCATTTGTAGGAGGACTTCCTTGTGTTCCTTGGCATGACCCAAGGGAGCTTTTCCTAGCAAAGATTTGATTTGCTAATATAACATTATCGACTTGAAATATTTCATGTTCCTACATTGGAAAGACATGGAGCTATTGCTTGTTGCATTTCTTCCCCTTCAAACATCCCTTGTTCTTACTTAATCCATTTCTCGACACAAGCAATTTACTTCTGTATGTGAGCAGGTGTATGCTGGTGGTATTGAGTAGTCAAAGCTTCCACTTCCTACATTACTCGAGGAGTGTGACTAAATATCCGACCCCCAAAACCATTGCGACCTCTATTTCCATGAGATTTTCCCACCATAACGCTATCAGGCAACCATTCCACACCAATGCAAACACAGAAGCACAACGAGGTAATCTTGGAATTATCCACTTTCCCTCTGCTTGAATCTAGGATTAATAGAGCATGGTGAGAAGCCTTACTCTCGAAACTACTCCCTTGGGTTCCTGGCCCTGTCTTACTCATAAGAATCATAATGACAAACTTGCATGACATCATTCTAGCGGGCCTTCAACTATTGCTATGGCCAGACCAGAGCTTCCATTTGCCAAATTCCACATAAGAAGCAGAGCATGGCTACCCTTTCCCACTATAACTCATTATCATCATCCTTAACTTCACTTAGGGGCATTAACTTCTGTGCATCCTTCGTTGGCATGTGATGGGATGAGCTCATTCTGTTGCATTGAAACCTCATCATTACCATCAGCCTGCCCAAATCGCCACCCAAATCCACCCGCGTCGGCTACATTCCCGCCACATCGTGGGAGTGCCCAGTGTCTGGCTTATCTCCCAACTATCAAATTATACTTATGTTATATGGTGGTGGTGAGAATGACTGCTGCATCATCCGACTGGAGCCTCTTGATGCCCAATATCCTCACTCTTGCACCCAGATCGAAAAATATTTAAAAAAAATAAAATAAAATAAAATATTTTTCAAAAATTTGAAATTTTATCAACATCTATCTATCTATCTAGCTATATATATATATATATATATATTTTTTTTTTTCACAAAGAAAAAACCAATTTCTTGTTATTCCATAGAAATAACTATTTCTTTTGTAACTAGGGAAATCGAAAACTAGGAAGGGGCTGGTACTCGCGTGACACGGGGTCTAAGGATCCAATCTCGTCCGCTACCACTATACCCCTAGATGCACCCACATAACCCGCAAGCATGGGGCACGGGTAAGCCAGGGTGATTTGAACTTGTGACCTCCATTTACAACATTTCCTTCATATCAAATGAATCGTCGATTGAGCTACACCCCTTGCAGTCTCCATAGAAATAACTATACTTCAACATCAACATAAAATTTAAAATTTAAACATCTCTATTTGGAAAATTAAATTTGAATAAGGAAAATTCATTCTTTTTACTACCCAATATAAATTAAATTAAAACTCCCATCAATACTCCCATGTGTTTCATGTGGTGCACTAAATTTAAGGATTTATAACAGAATGAGTTATGGGACACCACATCCATTAAATGCCTTCTTAACGAAAATGATAAAAGAGAGAGAAGAACATGTCTTGACCCGTTGTAGAACGTGGAAAAGCCTCACGATTAGATGTACTTTGTGTATAAACTATTAATTCAAATACATGTTTACGTAAAAAAATATTAATCAAATACATGTTTAGGTATAAAATACGAATACAATACATTGAACAATACGTATCGTATTCTGCCCGCATGTCCGATTTTGACCTCCATCAATGCCTCTTAATTGGAGTACACGGATGTCATAAGCATTTAAAATGAATTGAATGATGTAGGACCAGACTGGTTGCCAGGCCGCGCAAAAATTCGACGGACATAGAAAGACCTCGACAGACCCTTTCTCGTCGGCTGCATCGGCTCGGCCAAATGGTGATTCAGACGAGCGCGCCTTCTTCTCCAAAGATGGCGGCCGAGTTGATGCTATGAATCTCGCCGTCTCCAGCTTAATCCCTCCGAAGATGGATGCTTTGACAGAGCTCTGCGACGTACTAGCGCAGCACCCGCAGCTAGCTGGGGAGAAAGTGGGCTGGATTTGGAGCAGATGCCCTCCGCCGGGCTCCCTGAGAGCTGGATCTCCCAGGGTCACGTATTCTCACATCAATGCAGTGCTCGCCATGGCGAGGTTTCTCTCGCAAGCACCAGTCAAGGCCGACGACGATCAGTTAAAGGTCGTGCTGGAGTTCCTGGAAGCGGTGCCGCTGTCTTTCAATGAAGATTTCTGGCCGAAATCCTTCGGATTGGAGGCCATCGCCGGGTTCTTTACAGACCTGATAAAATATTTGGCGAAGATCGTGGATTCGGATCAGGATGCGTGTGCGGAAGTTAGCAGTGTAATTGCCGGGGTTATACAGAGCATTCAGGGTTGTTATTACGATTCGGCCATCTGCAGGGCTTTTCTCACCGCCTTGCCTCAGAATTGCCCGCGGCTCGAGACCACGGACGCAGAGAGAATAAGCGCGTGCTTGCTGGATCATTGGATTGTGCCAACTACGAGCGGTAATGCCGCAGCAGCCTCGTCGCCGTCGGACACGTCGTCGTCCCAGAGCTCGTCGCCTTATGCGAGAAAGCAGGCGTCGTTCATAAACGGCGAGGGTTCGAGTCCCGACGGGGCCGAGACGCCTTCTTCGACCCCGAGAAGCACGCCTTCGAAGACGAAAGGGAAGGAAGAGTATAGAGAAGGCGGGGACGATGTGGTCAGATCGGCCAGGGCAAATGGAGGAGCCGGCCCGGCAGGTCGGAGTAGCTTGGATTACTTGGCTCTGACTTACGGCTTCAATGACGCAGCGGCGGCAATGAAACAGCACGTGGCGGTATTCGAAGAAGAGCCGGTCGAGGCCTTGGAGAAGCAGGAATTTGCCTTCAGATTGTTTGCGAATTTATTGGAAAAAGGATCGGTGAAAGACGTGCATTTGCAGCAGCTCAGGGTAGCTGCGGGGATGCAGCTCAAATCTTTACCTGCTTTTCTAAAGGTATGCAAATGAATGATATGGATTGCATAAAATACGAAAAAAAATGTTAGTTTTGAGAATCCTTAGGCATATTTCAAAAATTAATGTGCCAAATGAAATTTAGGCCAGGGTTACATCTCAAATCTCTACTTGCTTTTCTAAAGGTACGCGGATGAATGATATGCATAAAAAGCAAAAATGAATGCTCATTTTGAGAATTCTGAGGTGTATTTCGAAAATTTAATTTGTCAATTGAAATATATGCCATTATTGTTTAGTAGCCAGAAAAATATGCCATTATTGTTTAGTAGCCAGAAAAATATGCCATTATTGTTTTGTAGCCAGAAAATATGCCGTTCTGATTTGGCAGATTTGCATCTAACATATAATTGTAGGCACCGCATCACGAAAAATATGAAATATGAAATTCGGCAGTTCAAATTACTTTAGATACCACATCATGAGAATTCTGAAATTTGACAGTTCAAAGAACCGATAAAAAGCTGGAATCTAGTTCTCTGAAGGGACGTGTATGAGAAAGAATTGCATGAAAAGGGAAACACTTTTTAGAAATTTGAGTTGCCAAATGCAATTTAAGCCCTTCCTGTTTAGGATTCAGAAACAATGCCGTTCTGGCTTGTCAGACTGGGGTTTAAAATATATTTGTAGATACTACATTACGAAATCTTAAATCTGACGTTCAAATAACTGATAAAAAGCTAAAAACCTATCCGACTTTTAGAATTTACAGTTTTTTAGATTCTACACTATAAAAAATGTTTATTGCATTACAAGGGAAACGGTTATTTATTTGTATACCCAAATTCCCCCTTTCCCCACAAAACAGTGTTGGCGGGTCCCATTTTGAGGTTTATTTAGAAAATCTGATGAGAAGTTTGTAATTTATGGCGTTATTGTCTAGTAGCCAAAACATTTGCCATTCTGATTTGGTAGACCAGGGTTTAAACTAGACTCATAGATAGGGCATTACCAGAAATCTGAAGTTTGACTGTTCAGAAAACTCTTTAAGACAAAATTTTAGGCACTACATTATTAAAACTCTGAAATTTGACAGTTCAAATAAGTTGAATTCTTTACCTACTTTTCTGAAGGCATGCGCAGGAAAAAATATGGATTTTGCATAAAAAGGGGAAACATGTCAAATTTAAGACCTAAATTATCTCCAAATAGTGCTATTAAATCTAATGCACCAAAGGCAATTTCTGCCATTCTTGTTTAGCAGCCAAAAAATATGCCATTTTCATTTGGCAGATTAAGGTTTAACATGGTGAAATAGATTCTACAATATGGGAAAATCTGAAATAACACATTAGAACAGAATTTTAGATACCACCCTATGAGAATTCCATAATTTGATGGTTACACTAACTAATAACAACCTGAAAACTTTAAATTTTGACTTTTAGAACATACAATCATTTAGATACTACATTATGAAAAATATGGATTGCATATCAGGAAAAACAGTTGTGAATGTTGAACACTAAATTGGCCCCAACAGTGCTGGATGGTCCCAATTTTAGTTCATTTTAAAATTCTGATATGCCCGATTGCAAATAAGCTATTCTCGTTTAGCAGCTAGAAAATATGCCATTCTTGTTTAGCAGCCAGAAAATATGGCATTCTGATTCTGCAGATTAGGGTAAATACTAAAGAATTGTAGTTACTACATTATGACAAATGTGAAATCTAACAGTTAAAAAATTCTTTAAAACAGGATTATAGGCACTACATTATGGGTATTCTGAAATTTAATGGTTCAAATAACTGATAAAAAGCTCAAATCATTACCTACTTTTCTGAAGGTACGTGTCTGAAAAACATGGACTGCATAAAAAGCAGACAAAAGATATTATAATAACTTTGCGACCTCAGTTGGCCCTAAACTGTGCTGGAGAGTCCCATTTTGGGATTGATTTTTGAATTTCTGATGCATCAAATTCATTTTAAACGATTATTGTATAGTAGCCAGATTAAGATAGTTTACCATTCTGAATTAGCAGATTTTATAATGAAAAATCTGAAATTTGTCAGTTCAAAAAGCTCATTAAAACAGACTTACATATACTATATTATCGGAATTCTGAAATTCGACTGTTCAAAAAATTTCAAATAAAATTTTGAGTTGTAAAAAATTGGACCCAAACAGTGATGGGCAGTCTCATTTTGAGGTCTGTTTGAAAATGGGATGCAAAGTAAGCATTTAAGCCATGCTGATTTGGCAGACAAGGGTATAAAATAGAATTGCAGATATGACACTATGAGAAATCTGGAATTTGATAGTTCAAAAATTTATTTAGAAAAGAATACTACACAATGAGGGTTCTGAAATTGGGGTTCAAATAACTCAAAAAGCCTGGAATCTACCAACTTTGCTGAAGGTATGTGAATGAACAATACAAACAAAGGGGAAATTGTTAATTTTGGGACTGCAATTGGCTTCCAACAAAGCTGGACAGTCCTGTTTGAGACTTTTTTGGAAGATCTAATGCTCTGAATGCAATTTGAACCATTCTCGTTGAAAATGCAGAAAATACACCATTCTGAGTTGGCAGATTAGGGTACAGCATTGGATTGTAAATACTATATTGTGAGAAATCTGAAAGTTGACAGTTCATAAAATTCTTTAAAATAGAATTATAGACACTAGATTATGAGAATTCTCAAATTTGATTGATCAAATAATATTGAAAATCTTGAATTTTGATTTTTAGAAAATATAATAATTTAGTGGTTACCTGGTAATTCCAAGTTCCATTCTTGTTAGTGCTAAGTTTCTCGCAGGTCCTATCCAAAACCAGGCTGGCTACTACTAGAATCTGTTTCCCTGAATTGCTCTCTTATTCTTGTACAATGCCTATAATAAGTATGTTGTAATACCTTTGACTTGACAAATAAATTTTAACTTTACATAGCGAGTTTTTAACTGGTCATAAATTTTGAATTATTTCACATGGGCATATCCTCAATACAGCAGTAGTCAAAATACCACACCATAGAAAGTAGGAAACTCTCTGTGCCAAAAATCTTTCTAATTGACCACACCTAGCTGAGGCTAGCATGTTTGGACATGGAGGATATTTCTTCATTACCCAAATTGAGTCAGGTTTGTCTGTCTCAAGATGTTTAAGATGTTTTGGCCATTTCATCTCTCCTAGTTGTTCCGTATTGCATCCTCTTATTTCCATTTTTTACTTTGGATGCGATTTCTTATTTTCACCAAATATTTTAAGTGTAATTTCTCCGGAACTTGTTTCTTTTGAATTCCTAGCATAAGCTGTTTCTTATGCCCAAATCTGTAAAGTCCTTTTTCTGGACTGGTATGCACTTTCAGAACTTGTTGCATTTTATCCTTTTGCATTCCTTTTTGCTTTTGATTTTTTAGACCTTCCTCTGGTTTCATGGGCCTTGTGAGTGTTTGGGAATATTTTTGATTTTTTCAAAAGGTATTAATTATAAAATGGTTCTTATGATCCCTGAATAATAGAATATATATCTATATATCTATATTTTATTATTTCTATAGTCTTAGACTTCTAGCGTTTTTGGTGTTTACCATGCTGGAAAATTTCACGATTCATTGTGTTTGTTGTAAGCAAGTGTGAAATGATGAACAAGTGATATTGCTTTGCTTTTTGTGCTTTGGTTAACTTGTACAGATACGAAAGAGAGACTGGCCTGAACAAGGTGTACTTCTCAAAACAAGAATAAATACAAAACTGAGTGTCTGTCAAGCAGCAGCAGTGGTGCAGACTAAAGGTCTTCTATTATCTGATTTAGATGGAAAGGCCACCAAAACACTATTGCGGGAAACTCTTGCTCTTTTATTGGATGCTGCTGATGCTTGTGTTGTTTCATCTTGGCGAAAATTAAGGGCCTGTGAAGAGCTTTTCAGCTCCTTGCTTTCTGGAGTAGTACAGGTAGCTGTTACACGTGGAAATCAAGTCTTAAGGGTCTTGCTTCTTCGTCTCAAAGCACTCGTGTTAGTGACTTGCGCTCAAGTAAGTGTTGTGGTACAAAGAAGTAATGACTACTAAAATTCTTCTAGAAACTATAGTCATATTGGTGTGTGTCTTTCCTCATGTTTAATTCAATGTTTCTTGTAGGCTGATACCTGGGGCAACAACCAAGGAGCTATGTTTGAGAGTGTGACCAAAGCTAGCTGTGACATTATTACTTTTGGTTGGGACAAAGATCGTGCACCAATAGAATCATTTATTCTAGCATTAGCTGCAAACATCCGGGAGAGAATTGACTATGGCGAGCAGGTTTGTTGAAAGTTATTTGGATAGCTTTGAAAATTCCTACAAACATTTCTTAGGAGTGGTTTTGTCATCAGATAGCTGAAAATATCATGAAGCCTTTTAGTAACACTGAATGCAATGAATGATATTGAATTTGATATAGCCCTATTCTGGGTGTAATCATCTTAAATAGTCTAAATAAGATGGAATAAGAAATAAAGTACTAGATACCTTACTTGAAAACATCTTGGATCCCACACAGTAATTATTTATACATAAACAGTAAACAAAAATTAGTAACTGAATGGGGGAACCTGTATTTTAAAAACAGAGAATCAATGAAAATCAACACAAAATTAACAGTGTGAAAGATGTTAAGACTTAGCACTGTCTATAAAGCTTCAAATTTCATGCCATCGTTAGAATCTAGGTTGCCCCAACTACTACCCATGGTTGCACAGGAGACCCGTCCCTACCCTAGTGTTTCCTCATCCTCATGCCTCGAGGGAGCATCCACAAGACTTTCTGATAACATTGGGGAAGCCCCCAAATGTCAAGCTTCAAGGGTCAGGGATAGCCAGGTGTCCTTTGGATTGTCCCTTGGGGCTCGAGGATGAAGAAACACCAGGGATGGGTAAATCACACCAAATTATGCAGAAACTCAACAAACATCTATTTAACAAAAATCAATGCTAAACTGAAATAACAAACAAGCAACCATATTTATGCAGAACAATGCTCAAGTAAAATTCATTCAAAGTGCGCATGGATTGATCTAATTAAGTGTGAAAACGGTAAATAAACATAAACTGAACCCAAAGCAATTTCACGAAAGGGTCACAGATTTTGCTGGCTGTAACAAGTCAATAAGGATCAATAAATAGTTGAAAAAGATATAGAGCTTTCACCTGGTGATCTAACACCATACATCAAATGGGTATAAATAAAGCGATAAAGTCCAAATAAGTCCAAATAGTTGAAAAAGATATAGAGCTCTCACCTGATGATCTTGCACATTACATCAACTGGGAATAAGTAGAGCAATACAGTAAAAAGTAAGTCCAAGATGATCATCCTAAATCGTGCAACTTGGTTCCAAATCAGCCATCCTAAATCATGCTACTTGGGTCCATAATTAACTCAACAGGGGCACACTCTACATTAAAATGCAATATAATAAAATATTTTACAGCAGTTTTCAAGAGTGTGTGGAGCATGATATGGCCTCGAAAACATCGCACAAGGGCTTCTAGCCCAATGATGCTCCCAACACTATCGGACTCTAATTTCTTGCTTTTGCCCCAAAGTATAAGGGCTTAACACTATCTGGTTGATCTGATTGTATCGAGAGTAGCGAGGTGCTCTACAGTCCAGTATGGGGGAGGTGTTGTCACGTAACGTAACGTTATGTTACCAAAAATAAAAAGTAATTAAAAAAATTCATGTCGGCTCATAAAATAAAAAAATTAAAACCAAATAAAAAGTAATTAAAAAAATCCATGTCGGCTCATTAAATAAAAATTTAAAACCAAATAAAAAGTTATTAAAAAAATCCATGTTAGCTCATAAAAAAAAACTAGCATAGATCCATCTTAAACACGGATCCATCAAGCATCGAGAGAGATCAAATTTCTTGAGGTTTACATTTTTTCTGGACGTGTAAAAGATTTAATTTAAAAAAAAAATACACCTCAAAAAATTGGATCCCTCTTGGTGCTTGATAGACCTGGGCTTAAGATGGATCTATGCTGGTCTGCAAAGTAGTACTGTTGTGAAGCTGGTCTTCAAATTTCTGTGATTCTTTCAAGAAATGCTAAGTAAATTCTTCAAAATCCAAAATTGAATGGGATCACCAAAGTGTTGAAGTGAAGAGATTGACTATTTGATGAGATGGCTTCTGAAAATGATGAGGAAAACGAGATATCAGTCCAAAACCAGTATTGGGCTGTGAAGCGAGCTATGTGATCAAAAGTGCGAGGCTGAGAGTGGGGCAAAAATTGTGAGGCTAAGGCCCAAAAAGCACAATGATATATGGGCACAAAATAGCAATTCAAACACTCACAAGAATACAAAATCCAAGAGATTCAAGCATGCAAGTAGAGAGGAGATTGCTGCAGTGTACACATGTTGTACACTCATTTGTATTAACTATATATAGAGTTCAAAATTGGCGGGAGAGTTATCAAAGTTGACCAAGTCTTTAATAAAATACCATGAAGAGGGTTAGTGACCAAATTGGACTAAGTTGTTCAAACAAGAAAAAATAAAGTAAAAAAGTGTTTGAAAAGCATAAAATAAATAAAATACATTTATGAGACATCTTCACACATGTTCACTAGCCTAAGAGCCATCACTTTCTCCTTCCTTGGAGGAAATCGTCCATGATTTCTTCTATAGTCATGTGGGGTAGACCTCCTCCATTGGAGTACAAAATAATCCTTGGGATTTGTGTAGTTGGGGTCTTGGTAGGACCTATGCTCATACTTAAAACGGAGTGCTTGAAGCAATGGTAGAAAACCTTTGGATGGCTTTTGTCCTTAAGGGAAAAATCCGTAGAAGCATGTTGAAAGTTAAGAAGGAGAAGCATTGATGTAAATGTACCATGGACAAGAGGAACTACATAGGTAGTGTTGTACTAGAAAGGGCTAAATTTGTTTTGCTTCATAGTTGAGGTGTGTGGGACCAAGGAGTTTGGTAAATCCTGGTTTGAAATAGGATGAAGATATGGAGAATTATTTGGTGTAGGTAGTTCTCTCTGCTTAATTGGGAAGTCCCAATGCATTGTCTAGAATATCGTTGTGGGAGTAGAACCTTGTAGATCAATTTCCAATGGACAAAAAGAGAGATCCATTGAAGGTTAAAAGACTCAAGCCACTTGGAGTTGAGAGCTCAAGGAGGTTGGAATTGCAGAAATCTAAGTAGGTCCTTATCTTAAGGCTCTGATATCAATGGATACGGGTCCAAAACAACAATTTGAAAACTCACACACAAGAATAACAAATCCAAGAAATTCAAGCTTGCAAGTAGAAAGGAGATGCTGCTATGTATTTTTGTACATTGATTTGTACAACTATATGTAGATTACAAAATCGTGGGGAGAGTGAACAAAGTTGACAAAGTCTCTAATAAAATACAATAAAGTGGGCGAGTGATCAATTTGGACTAAACCACACAAAGGAGAAAATATAAAGTATAGAAGTGTCTTAAAGATCAAAATAAATGAACAGCATTTATGTTACATGTTCATTAGTCTATGTATCATCAGGTAGTGCCAAAAATCTGTAAGTTTGAATTGAGAAAGAGGGCAAAATGTCTTTGCCAAAATCAATGCCAAAATCATCAACTGCTACTACCAAAATTTGCACATGTGCTTACTCCAAGTCAGAGAAGCACCAGAGAAGAAGCACGAAAAAATGCTTTTAGGGTGGTTTGTGATAACGTCATGGTCCTTCACCAGCTTAGAGGGATCGAGGATGGATTCTCAAAGCTTTTGCTTCTCAAAGGACAGTGTTGTCAAGATTTAGATCATGTCTGCAATGTTTTGCAAGTGGTCAAAATTGGACAACTATTTGGCACAAAATCATTGTGTTTGGTTAGGCCATTGTTCATGTGCTGGAGCAAGCAAAACCATTTGGTGCCAAGAATGTAGAAAATGATCAATATATATTTTGTTGATGTACTATAAATATTGCTAGTCTGAAGTTGATTGTGAAAAAGGTCATGGGCAAACTTCAAGTTCAAATGCTCATGGTGCATGTGATCATCATCAAGTGCTTGCTTCATCAAGCCACCCAATTCTTGCAGTCGAACTACACTGTCCTTTGTTGTGCGACGGAGATGGCTACGTGCTCAAAATAATTCATTCTTCTTGCAAAGGGAAGGAGTTTTGAGCTGTGACAGATTAAAAGCTACCAAATACTAGTTCAAAACATGTTATATCAAAGGGATGTATCTTTGGGACTCATCAAGGCATGTTGTTTAGTGTGATTTGTCAAGGTTCCTCATGTCCCTTCAACTTACTCTCAAGAGCCTGCTTCTTGACTGAAGATTGACTCGGTTAAGCTTCCAAGTTGTCTAATCGCACATTTACTTGAGATTGATTCAATTGAGAGTCTCAAATGACAAGGGGCGATGCTTTTTGAGTTTCACTAGGTGATCACTCTTCTCAGTTAAGTTGGTTTTTGAATAATTGTCTACTCAACAATAGAGGCTTGTTTGACTAGTTTTGGGTGAAGGGCATCAATGGTGGTCTTATTCTCAATGAGGTATGCTTCCTAGCATGTGACTACAATTTGAAGTTGGAACCATTCATTTTGGCTCTGCAGATGAAGTCTCGTTTGCAACAAAATTCTCAACTTGTTAATTTTGGATTCAGTGTAAATTCAATCAGCTTTATGCAAAATAAGCAAAGAAATCCTCCAAGTCCACATCTTGGATGTTTTTCATCTTAATTTCTTTGTGAAGTATTGGAAAACTTGGCATTGAATTCTCTAAGGGAAAAATATTGATTGCCGCATGCGAAGATAGGGTAAGAGCAAACAAAGGTAGGATTCAAAATTATAAACTATACCATTAAAGGAGGATGCCACTGAACAACTAGCACTGTCTCTCTACACCCAACACTTTCAGTGCCCAAAACTATCTTTGCACCTGAATATTTGGCACCTTTTGTGATCGAAACTATGTTTGCACTTGAACATTTGGCACCTTTTATGCCCAAAATTGTTTATTCACTTGAACATATGGTACCTTTTGTGCCCAAAATTGAAGGGGTAGAGTTTATCTACATCTTGATCACTCTCCCATTAGTTAGGCAAGACGTTGTTGGGCACGTCCAATGCGGGACTTGATTCCTGTAGTCTAATTAACAAAGAATTAATTGAGGGAGCTTGTTGATTAGGTTGTTGCTATTGTAGTGATGGAGGAAAAGACGCTGGAGTTGCTTTGCTTTCTTGATCCCGTGAATGAACAAAAGGGGGAGATGCAAGCATGGTGATGACTTGGGGAGGAGAAGGTGGAAGTGCATTGCTGATTGTAGTTGCCTAGTTGGTTGTGGGGATAACAGAAGTGGGAAAATTTGTGGGGTAGGATCCTTTGATTTAGGCACGAGTTCGTCGATGGGGAGTAAGAAGATTGAAGAACCATGACATTGTAGAGTTCTGAGGGAGACATGCTTGAATGGATAGAGGAGTTTGCTTTAGCATGGTTTGAAGAAGGGGGGATAAGAGGAGTCATGTGTAGGGTTTGTTGGGGTGTAGACTATTCAGAAGAAATGGTATCTGTTTATGATGGATGAGATATGGGGTTTGCTTGTGGAGGGTCAAAGGGGGAAGTGTTTTGTAGGGGAACTTCCTCAGTAATGGGGTTTGTCTTCATTAGGAATCTCTGTGGGTTGAGAGGAAGATTGAGACAAAAAATGTAGTGATGAGGTTTCAGACTAAGTTGACCTAAGTGGATTGCGGGGATTGACAAGTGTGGCATTGGTAATTTTGGTAAATGTTGTTCATGACTTCGTGTTTGGTTTGATGACATTTGAGGACATGTGATTGGCAGGAGGTTTGAGTGTTTGGGAGAGTGGATCGGCATAATGAGGCTGTGTGGGCACACAGAAATGGGGTTGTTGGGGATCTAATTTGGCATGACTATGATGTTAGGTGGATCAAACAAAGGGGAGGGAGGCTGGGACATACTTGAAGCTTTACCTTTACTTGTCTGCTTGTGTTGCGTTGGTTTCAATCTTCTTCTATTCGGTTTGTAGTCTTTTTGGTGTAGGTGTGCACTGCTCAACTTTTTCTCATCCATGTGATAGCCCTAGGTAATCTTCCTAGTTTTTGTGGCAAGCTGTGATATTTACCAATTGCTTATACTTTTGATGAAGTTTGAAGAGCATTTATCATCACTGCTTCAAAGCTTCGCAAAGAATGTGGCGTTCTCGTTTTTTGGGAGCACGTTCCAACGTATTTTAAAGTGCTCTTTATTCTGTCAGAAGTACTCCAAGAGCAACGCTCCTAGGGGGCTCTTGGCGCACTCCTAGGGCTTACCCGAGGGAAAAAAACTCCTACCTATGTGGTGGACGATTTTCTTTTTTTTTTGCTTTTAGCTTGTGGGGCCAATGGTGAAGTAAAAGAACTCATGGCTAGGGTTTCTTGATGGATTAAAACACTATTTCATGAACTAGGCTGGTAACTCCTTGCTTTGAAGTCTGCTATGTTTTGTTCGAACAGATTATGAGAATATTTGCATATTCTATTCATATGGATATTCGACAAATGCCATTTCAAACCGTTCCTTCTGTGGTGTTGGTGTAGTAGCCAAGTGTAACATTCCCCTCTACTATTTTAATAAGACGACTAAGTATTTTCTTGGGATAGAACACCCCAGGGTTAAAACTTAAGATCATCTTTGAGGAAAAACAAAGTAAAAACACTAAAACAACTCTTGCATATTTCAATGTGACATTTCGACCCTTGCTTACTTGCATGAAAATTTCTCATTTTCTATATCCAACAAAATAATATCTTTGATTGTGCCGAGAGGCGCTCTACAACCCAGTATGTGGGAGATCTTGTAAGTTGAGTGTTTGTCGAGTTTGTTGGGTAACAAAATAATACAAAGTAAACAAAAAAGAATAATACAAAGTAAAAAGTAATAAATATTATGTCGGCCATAAACAAAAAAGAATAATACAAAGTAAAAAGTAAATATGAGACTTAAACTAGAGACTTTAGAGCTTAGGATTAGGTGGTAAATATTACGTCAGCCATAAACAAAAAAGAATAATACAAAGTAAAAAGTAAATATGAGACTTAAACTAGAGACTTTACTTTTTACTTTTAATACAAAGTAAAAAGTAAATATGAGACTTTAGAGTGTTTGTGGAGTTTGTCGAGGAACAAAATAATACAAAGTAAACAAAAAAGAATAATACAAAGTAAAAAGTAATAAATATTATGTCGGCCATAAACAAAAAAGAATAATACAAAGTAAAAAGTAAATATGAGACTTAAAGTAGAGACTTTAGAGCTTAGGATTAGGTGGCTCAAGTATTGCACTCAAGGAGCTATTCAAGGAGAGGTTTGCACCTCGGGAGATTTGATCCCTCTCGGCGCTTGATAGAGCCTAGGATTTGGGTCTAGGCTGGTTATATTAGCAATATAAGTCACCTGACACAAGGACACGGGACACATGAATACGATGATTAGAGATTAGGATTAGGTGGCTCAAGTATTGCACTCAAGGAGCTATTCAAGGAGAGGTTTGCACCTCGGGAGATTTGATCTCTCTCGGCGCTTGATAGAGCCTAGGATTTGGGTCTAGGCTGGTTATATTAGCAATATAAGTCACCTGACACAAGGACACGGGACACATGAATACGAGTATTCAACATGAACACGATGATCCCTGGAATTAGGACACAGAGGACATGTTTTATATATATATATATTTTAAAATTACATATTTTGAAAATATAGACATATAGATCCAATTTTTTTTATAGAAACTAGAACATTTACAAATATTCAATAAAAATTAGAATCAATAGACATTACACATTCACAACTCACAATGCATATGTCAATGATAGACTCGTAGACTCATTCCCTCCCCCACCCAGCTTTGCCCCAAGCCCTGTTTTCCTTGTTACATGCTTCCACAAGGGGTATTTATTTTCCTTGGGTCTGCTGTCTTGCTAATGCAGGGTTATATGCAACACCAACAGCGCCACTAGCAGTAGATGGACAGTAGCAACATTAGATAAACTCAAGCTTGGATTTGGAGGAGAAGGAGGGACACCAACTGGGATATTCCTCCCTCTCCTTTGCCCTTTATCAGATGCCCTTGTTGACTGAGACATTCTTCTTGCTGCCTGCTGGAAAACTTGCAATGCTCCCATTAAAATCCACCCTCAAGTCACTTACAATCTCGTGGAGAACCTTCTAATGCTCTTCACCTGCCAAAAAAACCCTCTCAGAGCTCAATCCTCACTGAAAAATGTGAATTAATGAGGGTAAAAGTGTCCTGTTTTTGGGACACAGTTCTCACAGGTTAGGACACGTCCTGACATGGTGTCGGACATGTGTTCTTCCAAAACATGCAGATATGGGACACTTCAGGCCTAAAGGCCGTATCCGGTTACATTGGGCTGCTGATATGTGATACACAACAGATCATGTTTGATAGTTTTCCTAACTTCAATGTCTCAAAAATATGGAGCTGCAATGATGTGATAGCCATGTGCTCACTACATATGTAAGTGAAATTTGAATCAACCAAAGCATTTAGAAATAAAACCATTTTCAAATTAGAGACAAACTATAGTGGTTTCCTGCAGTGTTCCATGGGGACACGTTTCCACATCCCCGGGACGGGGGGACTCTGGGAGAAACGTTTCTCCACGTTTCTCTTTGTGCGAACCTTGGTGAAACGCAAGGAGAAATGTTTCGCTCTGATGCGAACCTTCTGGACGTCCCCCCATGGAACTCCGAACCTTTTGGATGTCCCCCCACGAAACTCTGAACCTCCTGGACGTACCCCCACGAAACTCCGAACCTCCTGAACCTATTAGATTTTGATTTACATTGGGATTTATATTTTTATAATTTTTATGACCTTGACATCCCCCCGTCCCCGCGGATTTCCCTAAAATTTGGGGGTGGTCTCCACGCGTCTCAAATGTGTGTTTGCCTGCTCCCGCGTCCCCCTGTCCCGGAACCTTGGGGGAACATTGGTTTCCTGAAGATGAATTATTTTTTAAAATTGCCACCTGTTCAAGCACTAGTTACTGTGGAATAAGACAAGGAAAGAGAATACAATGTTTTTCATAACACCGTAATCGCTATCATCTATTTTTTCTTTGAACTCAGAGGTTCATTGCATCTCCAAACTGGAAAACACGGTTTTGGTGTTTCCTGTCACTTATAGTTTTCCTTGATGGTTATATTTGCACCCTCTCTTGGATCGAACAAGATTCAGGGAATTGCTGCGGATTCTGATATCATGTTCAGTGAATGTGTTGGAAACAGACATGTTCCCTGTAGCGTAGCGGAAGCTTTAAAAGCGTATTATTGGATTTACCAAGTAATATATATAAATATATAAATGTATTGAATACAAATATGATGGATGACTACAATAAGAATGGCCTCATATACATAGGCTTGATGGTGACCTTTCACATAAGTTCATGTCCTTATAAAAACACCTCTTCAATATTACAATAATATATAATTAAATATTTTCCTAATATTGCCATTTTATGTTCATAACATTCCTGGAGTGTTGTGTCATTGTCAAATGAGAATAGCTGGATTTGTTATTTGGTCATGCAGTTCTTGTTTATTGTAGAACAGATCAAATTCACACCGATTGTTGTTAATCCTGTTAACCTGTATCACTGGCCAAATTGTATCTTGTATTTAGCATTGCAAAGCTCAAATTGCAGAGGCTTAAGAACAATATCAACCAGTTTATGTTGATGTTATGCTAGGTTGTTGTATTTAAGCAAGCTAGGAGGTTGTAGTTTGACATTGACGGGGAACTTGTTAATATCATTTTAGAGCTTCTAACAAAGTGATACAGATAAAATGCAAGAGTGCAGACTGAGAAAGTTGTGAGATAGTCGTGTTTTCTTCACTACTCAATTGCCGATAATTGATAGCCATTGTTTTCTTGCTCTTCCTTGGATGAAAACACAAAGAAACTTGTTTTTGCCCTGTTTTGATGAAATAGTACAAAGGATATATCACATTAAGGATTCTTTACTAAGGTCCTCAGTAATCCAATATCCATATACCACTTGTTATGATCCAGATGTTCCAAATCAGCATAATTAACACTGAATCTTCCAACTATAGATAGGGATCACGTTTTCCAAGACTAACAACAATTCCTGGGATATTAGGAAAATAGCTCTCATAGCCCCAAAGATAACAATATCAAATGCATTATATACAATTGTGTGTGAATGACTATAATAATCTGTTCTATATACTTATCATCACTCATTTTCATGTGGACCCAGTTTTAGGCAGAACTACTCTTTGCTTATGTAAGTGATCCCTTTATTGGCTAGAGGGCCATAACAATTTTGCCTGCTTTGTTCAGAGAGGATTGTTCTTCGAGCTGTCAAATAGGTTGTGTTTCTCGTTTGTTTATGTGAAGTAAATAGGAGTTCCATAATAAAGTAATATGCTCTTAGAATGTAGTCTTTGCATTTTCTGTTCTGCCATGATTTGGGAAATGAATTTTGTGAGAAGTATTAGTTGGTTTTAGGAGCATTTTTGATAAGATGTTGTGAAATTTTCTTATACATATTATTTATACTTATTCCAGAATGTCTAAACTTTCTATTTGAAATAAACAGATGGATTTGATTTTCTGAGTCGTTTTCTCTTTTGATGTTGTTTTCTCAGGAGGAAAAAGAGAAGCAGAATGTCCCTGTAGTCCAGTTGAATGTCATACATTTGTTAGCTGACTTGGCGCTTCTGCTAAAAAAGCCTGAAGTTGTGGAGATGATATTGCCACTTTTTATTGAAAGTTTGGAAGAGGGTGATGCTTCAACGCCTAGCATTTTGCGGCTTAGGGTATGGACATTTGTTACTTTCAGTGGAGCTTTGCACTGTATGTTTGATTTGGAAAACAATTTAAATTTTAAACAATATATTCTTTTGTATAGATACAACCATAGAATGTGTGACTGACGATGACAATGCACATTGCATATTATTTTGCAGCTTTTGGATGCAGTGGCTTGCATGGCAAGCTTAGGTTTTGAGAAATCATATCGTGAAACAGTAGTATTGCTAACAAGGAGCTATTCAGATAAACTCTCTACTGTTGGATCAACTCAAAGCAGGACATTAGCTCCAGAAGCTACTACAGAAAGAGTTGAGGTTTGTGTTAGGTCATCATTTTCCAATACCATTTTACATTGTTTGATAGAAATGGGCTGCTTAGCTTCATTATAATAGACTGCAAGTTTTAATCACTTACACTTATCCTGTTATGGTTGATGCAGACTTTGCCCAATGCATTTGTTTCAGTTGCATCTGGTTTAACTGATGCTAAATTGAGATCTGACTATCGTCACCGCCTTTTGGCTTTATGTTCTGACGTGGGTTTAGCAGCTGAATCAAAGACTGGAAGGTATACATTCAATGATTAAAATAGGTGACAAAAACTCATGAATCAATGTACTAGGAGTCTGATTCCTTAGGGAGATGCAGAGGAGACATACTTGTGTATATATAATTTATATGGTTCTTTTCATTATGTTCATGCCTTATGCATAGTTCTGAGTTCATTTTTGGCCGCCGAAATTGAGAATGAATTAATCTTCTTGTTTTTCCTCATGCATATTGTAATGATATTTGTAAACTTTGCATGATATATAAGATATAAGCAGTGAAGTGCTCAACATAAAATATAAGTATTAAATTCTTATTGCTCTCCTTGTATATAGAAAAGAGGCTTCGACTTTCAATTACCAATGGTTGTTCTTTAATACAGGAGTGGAGCTGATTTGCTAGGGCCGCTTCTGCCATCTGTTGCGGAGATATGTTCAGATTTTGATCCTACCCAAGATGTAGAGCCTCCTTTGCTAAAATTATTCCGGAATTTATGGTTTTATATTGTGCTGTTTGGTTTAGCTCCACCTATCCACACAAATCAACCATCTTCGAAGTTGCTTTCTACAACCATGAATAGTGTAGGGAGCATGAGTGCTATGGCTCTTCAAGCAGTGGCAGGACCCTATATGTGGAATGTGCAATGGTCATCGGCAGTCCAGAAAATCACTCAAGGAACACCGCCGCTTGTAAGATAAATTCATTGCCAACAACATGGTTTTGCTAAATGCATTCTATAAAATAAGAAAATTTTCATTATATTTTTTTGCAACATGGATGCCAAACTGAGAACAATTATAGGCATCTGTTGAAAGATGTTGGCTGCCAATTTTTTTTCTAAGCTGTTTCTATTTCCTTATTTTAGCTTTTCAGAGGGTTGTTGAGCAAGCTTTTCATTTATATTATTTTCCAGGTAGTGAGTTCTGTGAAATGGCTGGAAGATGAGTTGGAGCTCAATGCACTTCATAATCCTGGCAGCCGTCGAGGTAGTGGGAATGAAAAGGCTGCAGTAGCTCAACGTGCGGCCCTTTCAGCAGCTCTAGGGGGGCGGGTTGAGATAACATCAATGGGCACCATTTCGGGTAGAATTTCACTTTCAGCTTTGTGGGAAACTTTAAGCCAATTGTTTGTGTTTTCTAGCTCTAGACATTACATGGATATATGCCATATCTGATGCTGCATTGCCAAGATCTATTCTTGAATCATGGGAAGAACTCATTATAGTATTTAATATTTGATCTGGACTCTCACATGTCTGCATTCATAAACAGGTGTCAAGGCAACTTATCTGCTAGCAGTGGCATTCTTGGAAATTGTACGCTTTAGCTGCAATGGTGGCATTCTTAATAGTGATTCAAGTGAGACTCAGCACAGAAGTGCTTTTAGTTGCGTTTTTAAATACCTTGCAACTCCAAATCTCATGCCAGCTGTCTATCAATGTCTCACTGCAATTGTTCACAGGGCCTTTGAGGCAGCTATATCTTGGCTGGTACTCTCTTTTCTCTACTGAATAGATTTTTAATTGTCATATTCTTTTTACATACTGGATAGTTTATAAGTTTGTATGCTCAAAGCAGCTGGATGCCCCAAACACCGATACATACAATATGACATGGCATGTACTGTCCTATGGTCCATAGAAATTTGATTTTACATAGGCAATTTGTGTCTGGTGATTATTGTTAATAGTCTGAGTTTTCTAGCAGACTTTCGTTTTCTGTAAGTTTCATTGTATAACATATAGTCTTTGAACTTTCAATGTTTATTTGTTCTGGTTGCAGAATGTGCCTTCGAATGTTCCTGTCTCTATTTATAACTAGGCGAGTAATTATATGCACATATTCCCTTGTGTATGCATAGATGGACATATAGGATACTATTAAACACTATAATGATCCATCAGATCCAAATACATGTTTTATTCATATTTGTGGAATTGTTTGAACTTTGCATGAACATTTCTAAAAATTACAGTATTTAAATACTCACGCTAGTGAATTTTGTTATTGTGATATATGTTCTATATTGAATATCTTTGAAAATTCACTTCGTTAGTAAAAGCCATTTATTGTTATTTTGGTATTTAAATTATATTATTCTATGCTTGTTTTGATAAATAAATAAAATTTCTATTAAAAGAGCACAATGTGATAGATTACATGCCAATTCTATGACTTTTGCTGGTCGCAATATGGTATGATGTTAAAGATTTGACTGTTAGACAGCTTGACTACGAGATTTATAATCATTTCTACTCTCGCAGATAAACCGTAGCTGCTTGATAATCCCCAATTGATGCAACTTTTACGATATCAGAGAGTCGTAATTGGAAATAAACCGTAGCTGCTTGATAATAGATTACATCCTTCAAGGGCTGCAATTTTCCTTGATCAGAGAGTCGTAATTGGAAATAAACCTGCTGCCCTTCTTTTCTTTTCCCTTTTTACTTCAATACACCCTTTATCTTTAATCTCTGAATCAGATTGATCCTTTGAAGCTGATGAGTTCTCCGATGGTCCTGATTACCTTTAACAATTCAAATTTTCAGGAGGGACTGATACACTTCACTTATACATCTGATCCATCATCTCTCCCTGTTGATCTCTTCTAGGAGGGATACTCACGTGGATAAGGTCCAAGTAAGGCATACCCCATTTCTAAGCTAAAACACTACTTGCACTTGAGTACCCACCTTCTTTGAATAGAGGAACTTTACTTGAAGAACGAGGTACTCAAAAGCACTTCCCATTATAGAATATATCTTGAAGTGCAAGTCAACCTAGGAGCAGAAGCCAAGTCAACATGAGTAGATTTTGCTTGAAGGCCAAGTCATTAAAAATAGTAACTCCTAGAATAGCATGTGTTTTGAACTAAAACTCAAATTAATTGAAATAACAAGTCAAACTATAGAGAATTGATAGTCCAAGTCAATTCCATAAAAGATTACCCAAGTTGGGTGCACTCCTCAAGCATCTTAATAGTAGACCATGCGGAAGAAAAAATAGTAGGCAAAGACACCTCAAGTGATGCAACCTCCTCCTAGAATAGCAATGGCTTGGACCACAAGTTAACTTGGCAAAAGCTTGCTTGGGGTGCAAGTCAAGTCAAATTGATGCAAACTTGCACTGCAAGTAAACCTGAAAAAACTTGCTTTGTGTGCAAGTCAAGTCAACCTCTCAAACAGGGCACACTGTCTGAGAACAAGTTACCTATCAAGTGCATCCTTCATTATGGGCCTTGGCTTTCAAGAGTCAAGACACATGTTGGCTTGTGCATGAAACCCTAGTACCTCGCATTCAATCCTTATGCAGATACTTTAACTTCAACTAAAATGGGGTTAGATTTCCCAACCTGCCTTTGCAAGTTCAGGCACATAAATCTTTAGACTTCATTGGAGATGCTCTAGGTAAGTTTCATTCCTGCTCCCCTAAAACACTTAGAAGGCATATCACAACGTATGATATGTTGTGTATTGAAGTGGTTTTTTCAAAGGGTCGAGCCAAAAAAATATGGAGTGAGGTGGTTGGTAAGGTCTAGAATGAAAAGTTGGGCTATGAACAAGTTTCCTTTAGATGCAAATCATGTCTTCCCTATTGGCACTTTTTGGCCTTCTTTTATGAACCAAAGCACATGAGGCCCCTTCATTAGGCCGACCATTATTAAATACACATTTACTTCTTCACATATATATTTAGCCCCATATATGCCCCTCCCCTTCAGGTCATTTCATATACATTTAACCCCATATATGCTCCCTTTGGGCCATAACACCTTCTATCCAAAACGTTGTGTAGAGACTATTAAGGATCTTTGAAAACCTTTTGGTGGGAGGTGTGAAAGAGAAATAATTGCAAATCCGCTGGGTGTTAAAGTGTCGAGGAACATCGCCATTTAATGGAGGTTGTGGTGAGCTCCATAATGAAGAACCTACAAGCACACGGTTAGTAAGATTCTTCTTTAAGAAGAGTTTTCCATACTTGAGAAATTGTTGGTTTAACAATTGAGCCTTTTGGAGGTGGAATAGAGCAGGGCCAAGTGATGACATGGCATAATTGGAGTGGGGGGGGTTGGTGGTGGTTAGGGTTTTTCTTGAGCCCAAGGAGTGTAGTAGGCCATAGATCTACCAAAAATCCCTTCAAGATAACAAATTCAATATTATTTTATTTTCATAATATATTATTGTATGCTATTTTGAAACTCCTCCATTGTGCTTCTTGAACTGGTTTGCCATGATGGTCATTTTGAAAGAACTCATAGCTTGGCTAGGGATGTGGACTTACTTGGGCAATTGCCGTTGGACATCCCTAAACGGTTCCATCTGCTAGGTGGCCTTCAATTCTTTCTCTTGGTTTCCTTTTAAGCAATAGCGATCCTCAGTCTACTCATTGGAGTCTTTCATAAATGTTGTTGAAAACTACATAGTATTATCAATAATGATATTGCAATCTTTTTGATCAAGTTTATTATTATTCTTGGAGATAATTTTTCTTTCAATGATGTGTTTAATCTATAACATACCACTTATTGGGTTTATTAAAAATGCATTTTAGCCCTTATGGCCTTAGCAATAGCATACTCCTCAAACAATTATGTTAGTGTATACTATGATCAACTATGTCCACATTTCCAAGCAGGTGGACTTTCAAAGATAGTGAAATTTGAACAAATTGAATGAAACCCTTGTCAAATATATATTTTTTTATATTTTCAAATTCCATATGTCATGAACAAGGTCTTGGTTTGATGGTTCAGCAGGGTGGGTGACACCCCCTTAAGATTCAAATCCTCTAGAAGCATGTTTTGCCTCTACTCATTGGAGACTTTCATAAATGTTGTTGAAAACTACACAATATTGTCAGTACTGATACTACAATCTTTTTGATCAAGTTTATTATTATTCTTGGAGATATTTTTCTTTCAATGACATGTTTAATCTAAAACATACCACTTATTGAGTTTATTAAAAATGCAATTTAGCCCTCATGGCCTTAGCAATAACATACTCCTCAAGCAATTATGTTAGTGTGTACAATGATCAACTATGCCCATATCTCCAAGCGGGTGGACTTTTAAAGATATTGAAATTTGAACTAATTGAATTGAACCCTTGTCAAATATATATATATATATATATTTCTATATTTTCAAATTCCATGTCATGAACAAGGTCTTGGTTTGATGGTTAAGTAGGGTGGGTGACACCCCCTTAAGATTCAAATCCTCTAGAAGCATGTTTTGCCTCTTATGCATTGTATTGACCATGCTAGAGAGCCTTTCCATGCGGTTGGAGCTAGGTGCAAGTCTTGTGTGACTTTGATAGAAGAGATACCCTTCGCATGCAGTTTCTTAGCCAAAGGATTCTTCATTGAATGTTGTACGCTGGCTAAGCTTCATTGTAATACTTCAATATAAGGAAGGGCGTCCTTCTCATATTGTGATAAGAGGAAACTATAAAAACATGTCCATACATATGTTATTTCAATCTTCTACTTTTCTTTGCTCTCAATTGGTGTTCATTTTTGATTGTTTTGATTTGTTGTTATTGTGGTTTTTTTGGTTCATTCTTTTGTGTTGATATCATAGTTATGTTGAAGGCATTTTTTGTCTACTGTTCCTCTATGGGGTTGTTTTATTCTATCTATTTCTAATGTGTTAGGAAGGTTTTCTTCTACCTTTTTATTTTACTTCCATGTTTTCTTCTTAGCGGGTTCATTGCATGTTTATTTTGTTTTTATATGTTATATGTCAAATTTGTTCTTGTTGGCTTTGACACCTTTTTCTCTCCAATCTACGAACTACTTCAACAACTCTGAACATAATATAAGTTAGATGCCATTTTCATCATATACATGTCACATCTCCTTAGATTTGTATGAATCGACAAGAACTACATAACCCTATGGTATGATTATATTTCCATTAGTTCTAGTGATATTGATTAATATGTGTGGCAAATACTTGATAATAGGAGCTAGGATTCAATCTTGTGACTTTGCTATGGATTTTGAAGAGATCAAGTTTGGAGAATCCTTCTAGAGTAAGCTTTGTTATGTGGGCTCATGTTAACAATTACTTTCATAAGTGCCATATCTTGTCACCTTCAAGGTATGGAGCTCAGGCACTACCTCATTGTTTGCCCCCCTTACCATTTATAACATTGGATGCACGACCCTTGGGTCAGTTTCATGTGGGTTCACATAGGTCTTGGGAAAAGGTCGAGCATGGAATCGGGAGGACATAACTTGTCTGCATATCATTTGTAGGAGACCGAGATAGAGGAGCATTTTGTTTTTTGGTGGCCTATCTACTATGAGACATGGGGCTTGTTATACTACATCTCAGAGGGTATTGGAGGTCTCTCCATCTTTTTTCGATATTGAATCAATTGTGCTTACCCTTGTTCATGAGAGAGGCATTAGATCTTTGATCTTCCACACTTAGGCTACCTCTTTGGTTGGACACCACTTAGACTATTATATTCTTCTTCTTGGTGCTACCAGTAGATAGGGGCACCCATGAGCATGTAGACAACAACATCATTCCAATAGGACCTAGACTTGGGAGATCCTAGGTGGCTTCCTGTCCCCCATTAGCGAAACCCATGCGGAGTTGTTGATTGGGTACTTGGGACAAGACTCGAACTTCAAGCAGGTAGCCCTTTGCTTACCAATAGTAGCAATGGGTTCCTCCCTCGAGATGCCGGGATACACATCGAACCAACTCTTCCTCTATCTTTGGTGGACATTCTTCTATCATGGGTTTTTTCTCTTTGGTCTAGAATGCTAGTTGGGACGGGTGGAGGAAACACTGAGGCTTCTTCTCATTCCCCTAGTTCCCTCCATAGTTGCATCCCTCTAGAGATTCTTTGGCTTTTGATCCTTGGTTGTTCATTATTACCCTAGATTGTCCAAAAACAATTTTTTTTCTCTTCTAGCTATTAAGTTTTGGATATTAAACTAGAGTTGCTTTTGGATTTTGTAAGAGTGGCCTTTGTGCTCCCACAGTGTATTGAGAGTATTGTACTTAGCAATCCCATTGACCTCTTTGTGGTCACTTGTTCGACATTAATCAAATTATCTTATATAAAATTTCCTTATAGGGCCACCTTGCTTGTCCTTTGTGCTAAATGCATCAAACAAAAAAAATCATTGTAGGACCCATGGGTTTGTAACATGCCGAGGCCCAATGTTCACTTGACAATCTGTGTAGTATATTGGCCTTTAGACAAAAGGCTTTCTTGATTATACCTCTTCCTCACAGGGCCAACTCAAGGCTATGATACCATGTAGGAACATGGAAGGATTAAGGTTGTCAGGGTTTGCAACATGCCGAGGCCCAATGTTCACTTGACAATCTGTGTAGTATATTGGCCTTTAGAGAAAAAGCTTTCTTGATTATACCTCTTCCTCACAGGGCCAACTCAATGCTATGATACCATGTAGGAACATGGAAGGATTAAGGCTGTCATAATCAAAGAGAAGTAAATGAAAAAATAAAGTGATGCTTTCTTCAAAATGTAGTCATTGCTCAAAATTACAATTCTTTGTACATAGTTATCATGTATTTAATGGAAGTCAAGATTTTACTTAAATTAGTAAACTCCTTAATAACACTTGTTTATGAACCATACACACCCTTGCAATGACACTATTTCTACTATTAATACTCCAACAACCCACGACTAATAAGAGTAAGGCCCATGCATGTCAATGGTACTGGCCTTTCCTATCGTAAGTTCTTAATTCATTAATTGCATAAACCATGGCCTTTTCATGTATATTATGCATGTTGTGTGTGTGTGTGTATTTTGGGCCATGCACAACCTTGGACTTTTAGATGTTTGCAGGCATGGGGAATGCATATTGGATTTTATGGATAACATTGAATTCTAGTTTGGATTTCATGGATAACACTAAATTGCAGTCAGGGATGAGGAGAGCAACTAATTTCTTTTATATTTTCTTACCATTCTTGTAACATATCCCAGGGAGGCATGAGGATAGGCATCTTCAGCCTAAGGAATTGTGACGAGTCAACAAATTTAGCTACTATTGGCTACAAAGTAATGGTCATGAGTCAATATAAGTGGTTTGACGATAGAGTGGAGTCTCCTATGGGGGCTTTGGGATGGTTACCCTTCCCTGATGGTGGAGGTTGAAGGAGTCTTATTGTAAAGTTAAATGGCCTCATACTTCTTTGAGTAAGTTGCACGCATGTTAACCTTCTTGAATGGTTTGCTCTCTTGTACCATGTTCTATGAAGGAACTAAAGTTCCCACTAATAGAATAGTAAATACAAGTAACGTAGAAATGCCATGTAAAGCAAGTAAATAATGTAAAGTAGAATAGATGTAAGATGATTTACAAGAATTAATGTCGGGTATTTTATACCCTAAGTGGGAAGGGAGGTGACTTTTCAAGTCACCTCTTGAGTAATTAATTAATTACCCTAATTAACCTACTTATTATTAAATGTTAATATTTATAACATTTATGTTTGTTACATTGCCTTCCCCTTAAGGGAAGCTTTGTCCTCAAAGCTGTATTGAAAACAATGTATGAATTCCCTTGAACTGTCGTCCCGGGTCCTTTTGTTTTTGTAATTTCGACACTTGATGAAATGAGACGATACGAGTCACGGATTCCCAAGGAGAATTGTCGCATCATATCCGTTGTGGTCCATCCCAGATCTATTTTTATCGGAGCTCTAAGATCATTTTCTGGGACGGGCCGTTTCAATTATTGCTTAGTATGTCGATCTTTTCGCCTGTCAACATAATTCTTCTGTGAGTGCTTGTTTTGACCCTGTTGTTGGTCAAAATGGTGATTATAATTGGGATGTCTGTAAGGCGTATGTGTTGTTTTTTCTTTCTTTCTTTTGAACTACAACGATGACTGCCTTCACTTCCTCGACTTGATTTTCGGATGCATCTTCCTGGATTTGCACTTCTTGGTTCTCCAGTAGATTTTTATGATTCTGAATCTTTTCGATTCTTTCATCTTGCGACTTTTTGTCAATTTCTAACTTCTTGATTTGATTCTCTAGTTCCTGATTACGATTCTTTAGACACTAGTTTTCTTCCTGTTTTTCTAGTATTCTTCCTTCGAGGTCTTCATTGGAGTGTTCCCTCTTACTACTGTGTTTCAGTTTTTTAATCTTTGTAAGCAATGTTTTGTTATGATTTCGTAGACGAAAAATCTCTTCAGTATTGCTTGATAACACATTGTTGACTTTTGTTAGTTCCAACTTATGTGTCTTCTTACTGTCGTCATATTGTTGCTGGAGTTTTTCTTTTTGCTGTTGACAATGACATAACTCTGTTTCTTGATTTTCTAACTTTTTATGTACTTGCGCTAATTCGTCTCCCTTGTCCATGACGACTTTGTTTAGACGACTAATTTCCTCTTCTAAGTCGACACTATTTCCATACGGATATTCTTCGACTTTGTTTGGTTTTTTTATCTAGTCTTCAAGTTTTTGAATGATACCTTCCAGATGTGATATTTTCTTGTTCTTATCTGATAAATTTTTATTGAGGTTTTCTCTACTATCTTCCAATGATTGAATTCGTAATTCTGAGGTAGTAATTTGCTCTTTTTGAAAACCATTAATTTGTTTTTGATTGTTGAACTGGAGTTGTAGAACACTATTAGCTAGTTCACACTTTTCTAGCTTGGCCGAAACTGTTCGTAACTGTGATTGCGATTGTGAATGACCTAGGTCATCCCTCATAAAAAACTTGCCTAGTTAATTGGACAGGAGTGATTGTAATTTTTAAAGGCTGCCGGATATTGGAATTCCATTTCGCAATAAGGACACTTAGTCCAAAATTTGAATTTATATGCGTCTTCCATAATTCTTCCACAATCGGCGTCAGTGACTACTTTAATATCTTCTTAGACTTTGATTTTTTTTTTGACTCGTTCGAAGGTGAATGGTCTCGACTTCCGATGATACTTGGTCTTCCTTTGTGTTTGACTCTTCGATGATTGCCGATTTTCCTTGATTTATGGCTTCCTTCCCCTTTTTATAAAATAATTGTAATTAATTTCAATTATTTAATAATATTAATTATTACTAACAATAATAGTAAATATTATAATTTTTTGTGAATAGAAGGGGTATAGAGTTTTGAAACAATACAATATATATTATTATAAATAATAATAATAATATTATTGTAATTTTTGTTTGAATAAAAATAATAAGTATTATATTTAAATACTTTTATTATAAAGGTGGAGTAATAAGTTTTTAATAAAATTAAATTATTATATAATAATACTAATATTATTATAATAATTTATAAAACTATGAGTTGGTTTTATAAAACCAAGGGACGGTTTTATAAAACCAATGGCTCACAAAACCATGTGCACTGTCATAAAACCATGTTCGGTTTCATGAATGTTATTCTTCTTGTTCTTACTTATTTTCTCTTCTTCCTTTTTTTTCTCTTTTTTTTTTACTTCTTTTTTCACTATCTTCTTTTCTTTTTTCTTTTTATTTTCTTTAGGTCAAAGACCTAATTTGGAGAAACTCTCCAATTATTTGGCCAAAAGCCAAATCAACGAAATCACTTCTTGTTTCTTTTCTTTTCTTCTTCTTCCTTTTTTTTTTTACTTTTGTCTTTTTCTTTCTTCTCTTTTGTTTTTTTACTTTTTTGGAGTTGGAGAATGGATTTTGGCCAAGGGCCACTCTATGGTCAAAAACCAATTGACGGGAGAAATTCCCAATAATAGCCAATGGCTGGAATCTGCCCAAGAAGGGGCTCTGATACCATTGAAGGAACTAAAGTTCCCACTAATAGAATAGTAAATACAAGTAACGTAGAAATGCCATGTAAGGCAAGTAAATAATGTAAAGTAGAATAGATGTAAGATGATTTACAAGAATTAATGTCAGGTATTTTATACCCTAAGTGGGAAGGGAGGTGACTTTTCAAGTCACCTCTTGAGTAATTAATTAATTACCCTAATTAACCTACTTAGTATTAATTGTTAATATTTATAACATTTATGTTTGTTACAAGTTCTAAGGTTATTTGAGCAATCAATCAAATGAGTTATTAGAAAGGTACACAATAACCTTTTATGTTAATGTTTGCATTTAAATTAAGTGTTTTCCTCAGTTACACGTTATGATGTCTAACACTTGGTTGATTTTACTATTCACATGTTGTCTTCTCCTAGGTGGTGTGCTCCCTTCTTCATGCACATGTGGGGTTTCATGAGGTATATACCATCATCATTAGATAGGACCAACCCTCTTGGAAGATTTTGGATGAGCTGTCATGAGTTTTGACCACTTTCTTGATGACATTTGGACCATTATCCTCACATTTGGACCATTGCACAGAGACCAAGGAGTTGGTTAGAGGGGTGCTCCACCATTTGAGGTTTCATTCAACATGCTTGGACCATTCTAGGAGTGTGCATTCATCATTTTTGGACCTTTCCTTGTCACACATGCCAAGTTAGTTGAAGATTCCTTCATTCTAGGAAGGTGCACTTGTCCCCTTTTGTCTGTTTGGACCTTGACTATTGTATTAATGATACGTTGTTACATTTGACTTGTCAAAGATATGGATAAGGTTGTTGGACCTTGTTAGTTGGGTTTTGGTACATTCATTATTATTTTGACCATATCTACTAGGGCACACCTCTCTTGGAGATTATTTGGGCCTTACATGTATTATTTTATTCATATTTAGCCTTGTCAAGTTAAGTTAGGGTTTTGGAGTCTAGGGTTGTTGTTTTTCGACCTTATCTCTTGAGGATTTAGCAACTCTTTCAACTATATAAGAGAGACTCAGCTCATTGTATCATTTGCTAGAACTTGTGAAGATTAAAATTGCTTGTCTCACTTGTGTTTTATAATTTCTTTTATGCTAGAGTAGTGAATCATTTGTACAGATAATTAAGAGTGCAAGGTTATTATGCTTATGTGTGGATCTAATCACTAAGGAGTACTACTTGCATGAAATCATTGAGGTAATCTCATTTCAAAATTCAGCTTATTTTATTAACTAGGCAACACAATAATCTACTCATGATTTATGTTCGTAGTTGTAGGCTTGGTTGATTTTGCATGTAGGTTTTACGTAGAAAATTCAACCATTGGACCATCTACTTAGTGAAACAAGAAGCCATACTTGGCTATCAAGGACTAAAACAAGAAATTGGATTTTCTTTCCCTCTTACTTTTTGATACCCAAACTCTTTCTTGTCTCCTCACAACCCCATTGCCCTTCATATTAAATAGTATAGGCACTAGTCAAGGTGTTTCAGTTAGCAATTTTCAACCATTGATTTTTCAATTTTCTTAACAACAATTAAATCTGGAATCTAAGTAATAATCCTTGACAAATAATTTCTGCACAAAACACTATACTAATTCCTCTAGGGGGCAGCACTTAAACTTATTATTTAAATTTGTTGTTTCACAGATTTTATTGGTATTTATTTATTGGTTATTAACATGAATACTGTGGGATTGATGTAAATTTCCTTAAAATCCACTCTAGGGCTAGAGTATGTTGGATTAATTAATGCATCCGAATTATTACTGTTAACCACACATGGATTTCTTCCCAAAATAAAATGCAGCAGAAATAAAACACTGAGAGAAATATCAATCACACAATAAACACAAATCTTTTTGGGTATAAACCCCCGGACAAAACCCAAGATGGGAAAACCAGTGCAGCAGTCTGAGAAGATATTTTATTAAGAAAATACGGAACAATACAATCCAGAAAATCGATTTGTCCAACCTGGAAAAATCGACCTCTGCGAATCACTGAGAAAAACTGGAACCAACCTGTACGGCTCCTCTGCGAATCACTGAGAAAAACCGGAACCAACCTGTACGGCCCCTCTGCGAATCACTGAGAAAAACCGGAACCAACCTGTACGGCCCCTCTACGCAGGTGTACGGCCCTCTGCGTCAGCTGTACGGAATCCATACGGCTTTCACACGTGCAGACTGCTGTACAGCGGACATACGGCCTCTGCTGTACGGTTCGGCTTCCTCTCCTGCTGATCCGTACGGCCTCTCTCTCTGCCTGATCTCCCTGTCGATCACTGGATCTCTGCTCCTCCGTCTTCTCTGCAAAACTCTCTCTCTCAAACTTTTCCTCTCACTCTCCAGCTGACAGCTATGAGCAAGAATATCTCTGTCGGAATGTGTGTGTGTGTCCTCTCCACTAATTGATTTTCCTTTTAACTCATTGGCTAAGCGAAAAACCTAATCTCACTATGGATCAATGGATGAGATCCTCCGGTGAGATCCATGGCCAAGATTAGATTAGCCATCACTTAAATATTTTTCACTTACACTTTATAAAAAAGGTGTTCCATTAAGTCAATTAATAATTAGATCACTTTAATATATTTTCCAAAGTAAAACTGAGGAAAAATACATTAAATACAATTTCGTTCTTCGTTTAAGTCTTCTGCATGCAAGGACACATGTAATGCAGAAAGACCTTCCTTGTTGTCACTTTCTAACAATTGATGGTTTCATTTCAGATCTAAGCTTCAGCTCATGTGCTATTCATTTTTAAATTTTCTTTTGGGTTGAAGCATGATTGTTTAGAAGATGGATTAAAAATGCAATATTTCAAGCACTTCTGAACTATGATTTTAAATTTCTGTTTTTCATCTTAGTTGATTTTTATTTCTGCAACTTGTATTTTTAGATCTAGAAATTTGATGTGTTATTGCATGTTATACTCAATAGTTTTTCATGTTTATGGCACACCTAAGTAACTAGCACAATCTGTAAAGTTTTTACTGTAAATTTCTACAATTAGTTACTTATTATTTCAGCAATCTGGACTTGAATCAACAATTTTAGCTTGCTGAAAATTTTATTGTTAATAAACACTAAAAATTTATATTGAACTTTCATGGTTTATTAGCAATTTCTGTTAAGCATAATTATGGAATTAATCATTCTTTTCTGTTGGCAACACCAACAACATAATTAAGAGCTAATGAGTAGATAAAGTACACTTTAATTTGGGGGTTAATTTTCAGATTTATTTACATGCAACATTTCTCTTAAATCAGCACTTCAATGCGTTCATTTCTTCAGTTTTGATTTAAGAAACTTAGATTTACCTTGCTGATTTGTTTTACGTGAAAATCCATTACGACAATATTGCCATTGGATCATTGTTATGAATTGGTTACTTCACATGAGCTATTTCAGTTTCTTGCTTTGTGATCTTTGATCGAATTTTTTGGTAACTTAGTTGTTTCTTGGCATATTTACTTGTAATTCACTTTCATTGATTAATTGTTCTTATGAGTTCTTTTAATATATGAATAAATTCATTTATAATACATTTTAACTCATTTTATTTCAAACTTTCGAGACCATTTATCCATTCACCTATCAAGTATCCTTGTCAACTTTTGACTTAGTTTCCTTAGGGAATTCCCCCCTTGGTGGTTCATACCACTTAAAGAGAAGGGAAGCAGGTGTGGATGACAATTACCTTATTTCCATAGTTGCACTTGGCAAGAACCTTTTAGGAGACTCTGCCTTAGGTTGTTAGTATTTGTAGCAACATTTTGGCGCCATTGTTGGGAATCAAGGCCCTTTCCCTGGAACTTAGAAGTTTAGCTTCATATTTTGATGGGTTCAACTTAAACATCCCATCTTGCAGCTCCACAATATTTTTTAGGCATAAAACGTTGTACCAGAAGTGCTTCTTTCTGGTTATGTTGAGCCTGACAAAGCTTTTAGAAAGATAATCAAGGAAAACTCTCAAGCTCCTATTCCAAGTGTCTCATCTAGTGGTCCTAGCAACACTTCTAATCCAAATCCAGTAATCATGCCCAAACCATGGTTGACCAATGCTTACAAACCATTATATATGACTCAAATTCCTAGATTTCCTAATGATATGCCAAAGAAAATAGATTGGGTACCTTTCTTCACATGAAACTATGCCGTTACTGCTGAAGAACATATTACTTGCTTCTACGACAAAACTGGGAATTTTAACATTGAGGAAGAATATGTAGTCATGAAACTCTTTGCCTTGTCTTTAGAAGAAAATGCCAGAACTTGGTTCTTGTCTCTTCTTGAGGGAGGTATTAAGACTCGAGAAGCTTTTCATGAGGCATTCATAAAAAGAAGGGAAGTAGGTGTAGGTGACAACTTCTTTATTTCCAAAGTTGCACTTGGCTAGAACCACTTAGGAGACTTTGCCTTAGGTTAGTTTTGTGGCAACACACTTATTTGAACTGGGAACTGTGGGATTCTAAGATTGAAACTTAGAAGGGGAATAAGATGGCTGCTCAATAGTGCCAACTATTTGAAACTTATAGGCTTCCCATTGGTGCCCACTGATTTAAAACATCTAATGTCAACCACTTTTGAATCCTCTCACTAGGAGAAATCAAATAGCAGATCTGTGGACATGATTGATTTGGTCTAATGAGCCAGACTTCATATAAACTGTGTACTTATTTGATTATAATATGTTGATTTTTGGTGTCTAGATGCCATTTAGAGCCTTGATGTTCATGTATGTTGTCTCAAAACTTTATTTTATATTTCTTAGAACTAATATCTCAATGTATTTTTGCTATTTGATGGACCCTTAATGACCAAGCTTTGCATATTTGGTGTCTAATGGTTTGGATTTGCATTGTTTCCAAGGCATTTCAACTATTTCTGGTGATGTTTGGGCACTTTTTTGGAAGTTTTTGGGCCCACCAAAGTGCCCACGAGGGGCAGGGTACCTATAGGAAAATATTGCCCTGTCCATGCCAATTACAATTTAAGACAAAACAGAGATAGGGGATTGAGCTTTGAGGAGTTTGTCACCTTGGTAATTAATGGTAATTTAAGTGAAAGCATAGAAAATGTAATATAAAGGAGAATGCCAACTTTTACATTGACATTCTCCATTCTCCTTTATCTTACCTTTTTTATCCTTTTACTTAAATTTGTAACAGTACCACTAATTGTTTCAGGATGTTTGAGAGTGGTTCAAACCTCATCAGACTTCATATGGAGAAAGTGAAATTTTATATGCCATTCAGAATTCAGCAGACTTAACAGTTTTCAGGATTTCAGGGTTGACAGGATTGTAGTGTTTCCATTGGATTCTACCATTTATGAGGGTATGAGATTGGAATTAGTCAAGACCACTAAGCTATGGGATTTTGCATCGTGTAATCATATAGGTGAGTTAATATAGGCATGGTTTTCCTTCTAAAATGTCAGTTATGTGTATCATTCTTGTTTTTTGCTTATTTTCTTGCAAGATAATGTGTTATATATTATATATGTTTTGAAGGGTTCAATTCTTTGGGTCCTCCAGGGTTAGGCACCCAAGTTTGGTGCCGGGGATAGGCTTTGGAATAGCCTAACAAGGCGAGGCCCCTTCGGGTGGGCCCCTTGGATCTTCTCTCTGGATGTAGCGCCCATCCTTCGGGCGTGAACCACATTAATATATATATATGTTTGTATTTTTTATATACCACGTTTACCCCCGTACTCATTTACGGCTGTCATGTTTCCAGGTGTTCCCCTTCAGAAACTTGTACACTTCCATGTTTCGTGCAACTATATATATATATGTTCTATTAAAATTTGAATATTTTATGTATTTTTATGCAAGTATTCTTTAACTGGTTCTTCAGTCGGTGTAGGTCTAATTAGTAATTCCGGGGCAACCAGTCTCTGTAGGGATTCAGTTCTGATTAATTTGGTTGAAATAAACTGTTTCAGATCTGACGTTTTATGTTTTCTCACATCCTTTCTTACAACATCCTAGTTTGTACATGGATCCTCATCCAAGAGATTATATGGTGCTGCTTGGCTAGAATCAATAAAGAACAATTTTCTACCTGTGGCATTGAATTCCTTCCTATGGATCTACCTTATAAGCAACTTCACCAAATATTTTGAGGTGGCTCACCTTTTGTTTCCTTCTGGACCATTTCTCCCTGAGTGTGACAACATTAACCATCCTAGTGGCACTCCTATTCAGCAAATAGACCATTGTATGCATTGCTTTTTCCCAGTGATTTTCCTTTCAACATACACCACCTTTTTTATGAATCTTATGCTTTTTCTTTCACTACCAACTGTTTACCATTGGGTTCCCATTTTCTTGCAAAAGTGGAAAAAACTCCCCAAACTCTGCTTTGTTATTCACTCGTGAACACTTACTCCTCTACCAGCTACTTCTTCATTGACAACCTTAAATTTGTTAAGTATTCCTAATAGACCTGTCTTTTTCTTAAGAATGAAAATCCTCATCTTATGCGAAAAATTGTCAACAAGCAGCAAAAAACATCTGACCCCTGTCAATGATGGCGTATTCTTTGTTCCACATTTCCATATGCACAAGTTCCAACACTCTGTTTGCTCTCCAAGATTTACTTGTGTGAACAAACTCTTTGCATTGTTCCACTGCCAGACATGCTACACATGCTCTTTATTCCTTTTGAATGGAAGGTAGGCCAACTACCACCACGGTACCACCATCCTACACTACTTTAACATCCTTTGAATTTGTCACTGCCACATCAATCTGTACAACCCATACTCCTTGACTTTTGCAATGACAGTCTTTCCTCTCACCTTGTCCATCTCCAGGGGCTTGACAACTGGGAACAAGACTTCTACATGCAGACTTTGTTATGCATCTCACTAGCAGAGCAAATCTATTCTTAAACAAGGAATGTAAAGAATATTCTTGAATTCTTGAAGACAAGCTTCTTACTGCTTGTTAGCTGTAATTATACATCCCCATTCCCTTAGATCACATGGATGTTGCCATTGCCCAAACACATGTGCTTGCACTGGATTTAGCTTCCGCAAAAGAAACAAACCTTTCCTTCCTATTTGACCTATGCCTAGAGATTCTCAAATTAAAATACCAATCAACTGCCTAAAGCACATAAACATTCACAGTCCTCCACTGACCAATCAACTTCTGAGAATCTGAAACTTCTTTGTGCAGGTTTTCCTTTTCTAAATATCTATCTCCAAAAAGCTTGTTACAACAAAATCTAACACCCCCAATATGATGTAAAGTCCCAAGCATCAAGGGTCTAGTTTTGTGCAACTTAGGAAGGTCATCCACTGTCACCTCAATGACTTTTCCTCTTTGTTCTGGCTATCTCTCCTCCAACTCAAGGGGGTATTCCTAAGAAAGATTGATAAGGCTATGGAGTGGGGCTTAAGGTAACATAGGAGAGTAAGCCTTAACAAAATGAATGTGGTTGTAGTATATGAAAAGGTGGAAATGGGAAAATAGATAAGAGAGAGAAAATACTATAATTAGGAGAGGAGATGGAGAAAACCAGTGCCTATCAATCATGGGCTAATGGAGTCATAAGATGTTGAACAAGTGAATGTTCACAATCATCTATTTGCTGTAGGGTATAGGCCCTAGGGTAGAAGGACTATTGTGACACATTCAACCTATTTATATGAAAGAACTAGTTTGTTACATTAATCTTTTAGGATGTACTTAAGGTGAACAGGAACTAAGATTTGATACACTACTGCTAAGTAATTTTTTGAGAATATGTTATATGATTAAAACTTGGAGGACAGGTGGTGCCACTCATCACAACAAATGTGAAGGTGCTGTTATATGGCTGTAATGTGCTTCCAAATCTGCAACTTATTTGTTAGGAGAATGGAAAACAAACAGAAATATAACAGCAAATACACAAGAGGGAGAAGCTCCTCACATTGCATGTTCTTAAGTGAATTTTAGGTTCATTGTTAAGCCTTCACATTAGTACGATAACAAAGAAATTCTATAATAATAAACAACCAACGAAAGACAAAATAAGACCATATAACAAAAGGGGTTAATACCTCAATGCTTCATCACCCATAAATCTTTGTAGTACAAGGAAGCTCCATCAAACATCAACTCCTAAGCTCTAGTGCTACATCACTTCTCTAGCTCCTAGCTCCCAACTTCTCAATTGCAATTGAAATGGAGAGAAAACTCCTTTATATTGAAATGAGCTAGATCTCTCTTACAATAAAACGCAATCTTTTTCTAATAAATTATCCTATCTTATCTCATCTTACTTTAATAAATTATCTTATCTTATTTTATCTAACCAACTCCTTGACAAGTCCAACAATGCTAAAAAATTGGAGTTAATCAGCTCATTTGCCAATTCAAAGGTCTTCATCCTTTAGGAGAATTCGGTCCTCTAGGAAAAATAATAAAATATGCATGAGGAATCTCCTAAAGGAGGAGCACATCTCTGAAATAAGCTTCTTTTACCATGTCAAAATTCTAAGAAATAATAAACTATCCTCCGTATGTGTGCCCTCCAAGATGCTTGCATGCAAAAATAATAAAATATATTTTGATAGAGGAATGTGTCCCATACCAACTCCCTCAATGTGCGCCCTCCAAGATGCTTTGAATGAAGAAATATCAAAATAATACCCCCCTAGGAGGGTGCTCCATAACAAACTTATAATCAACTTCCTTAAATAGAATGTGGTTGACTTCCTACACTTGTGAGAGAAGGGTGCTCCAACGGACTCCTGGAAAAATGTGCTAGATGCCAACTAGCTGGAGCGCTTTTGGAAGAAAAAAGCTTGGTCAAACATGGTTCTCTCTGCCAAGGTCAACCAACTTGATAAAATATTCGTTTTCCAACTCACTTCAGATGAGTGCACCCTAGGTAGTTGTGACAACCTCCTCACATGTATGAGAGAAACTAGGGCTCTTCTAGAGAGAGTAGTCCCAAATGAAGCTTTGGACAATGCATCATGAAGAAAAGGTCACCTAGGAGGTGTACGCCCTAGAAGGTCTTGCCATATAACAACCTCCATCAATCATCAAACAATAGAATATAGATGGATGCGCCAAAACCATGTGTTGTTCTCCAAAGCCATCAACTGATTATTCCCTTTATTCCCATTGCATTTGTTGATTTTCCTATCTGCTAAAGCACCATGAGCTGCTGCAACACCTGCCACAATATCACCTGAGATTGTCATCTCTGTGCTGCTGTTCAGACAAGCCACTGATTTTTGACCTTTAATCTGTTTGATTGCGAAGCTGTCGTTGCCTATCTCCTGGGCTGACCGACAACCTGTCTCGTGGGCTGTCAAGTGTATTTTTTTCTCTCATGGGCTGGCTTCTCTCTATCTCGTTAGATTCTAGTATTTAAATATATAAAAGGCTATAACACTAATCTCTTTCTTTTACCTTTTTATTGTGCCATGGGTGCTTCCATTGCTTCTGTACCTCTGCTTCATTTCCCATGGGTCTTCACTTTGCTGCATTGCCTCTTATGTGCCATGGGTGCTTCCATTGATTCTGTACCTCTGCTTCGTTTCCCATGGGTCTTCACTTTGCTACATTGCCTCTTATGTGCCATGAGATTTCTGACCACTCCTGTTTTATTGTGCCCATGATGATTTCTGTCCTTATTGTGACTCCTCATTTGCCCTGGTGCTGGGCTCTGAGCCTCTGACCTCCCAGATGGCTTTGATACCATATTCAACTATGCACATACACATGATAAATTTGCAGAGAGAGAGAGAGAGAATTTATTAATGTTCAATGATGACTAGAAAAGTAGGTAAATGTGACTGAAAATTATATCCAGAGTAAACATGAGAGTGAGGGTGTGAAAGCATCTCCTAGTGCTGTTCTATCAAAAGAAGAAAGTGTAAAAAACAGTGTTAGACAGGGACGCATTCCCCAGGGTCGGGGCCCAGGGGTGTGCCCCCCTCGCTCCCCGTGCCCCAGGGACTTGTGGGCTCCTGGCGAAATGTTTTTCCTTGTCCCCAATTTTGAGAAACTTGAGGAAACGCAGAGGGGATCTCGTCCCCCTGTTTTGAAGCGCACATTGGTGAAGGGGGGCTGTCTAGGCGCTCCTTCCCGAAAAGTAGGTAAATGTGACTGAAAATTATATCCAGAGTAAACATGAGAGTGGGGGTGTGAAAGCGTCTCCTAGTGCTGTTCTATCAAAAGAAGAAAGTGTAAAAAACAGTGTTAGACAGGGATGCATTCCCCAGGGTTGGGGCCCGAGGGTGTGCCCCCCTTGCTCCCCGTGCCCCAGGGACTTGGGGGCTCCTGGCGAAATGTTTCTCCTCATCCCCAATTTTGAGAAACTTGAGGAAACTTGAGGGGATCTCGTCCCCCTGTTTTGAAGCGAAAATTGGTGAAGGGGGGCTGTCTAGGCGCTCCTTCCCGAAAATGGGGGATGCTTGGACATTGGATAGAGCTTAAAAGAGGCATGAATCAGGGAACATGCTGTCCTAGAGCAGTTCTACTCCTTTGATCGGTATTGATTGGGCCGACAAAATTTTGAAGGTTAAAATATTGGTGCACTTAACATAATCGATTAAAGTTCCAGATTACCAGGAGAGGGTTTTTTACATGCTTTAGATGTGAATGATGCAGTTGGTTTACTAGAGGATGACCCTCAAACATATTTACACATTGATTTTGAGCATGTTGAAAAGGGTGGTCGCCCCTTTTATATTACTCTGAGGATTAATAGTTCACTCTTGCAGAATTGTATGTTGGACTTCAAAGCCTCAAATAATGTGATGCCCTCTGGAATCATAAAGAAATGGGGTCCTCAGGTCACATTTCTCCATTAGAACATATATACCATTGATTCACACAATGTTGAAGTGTCTGAAATCATTGAAGAATTATAATTAAGTTTTGCTACTTTTCCAAAACCATCCGTGGTTATCCATGCTATGGTTGCCAATGTACCAGAGGCTTGGGGCATATTTTTGTCATGTGGATGGGCTGCTATGGTGGGTGGATCCATAGAGATGGACATATCTTATGTTGTGTTCACTTTGCCTAATCCTCAACAAGTGAGGCTTTACAGGGAGCAATTTAAACTGTATTTACACGGGATGAATTGTTATTGCTGGGATTTATATTTTTTATGACCCTGACGTCCCCCTGTCCCCCCCAAATTTCCCTAAAATTTGGGGATGGTTCCACACATCCCCAATGTGCATTTCCCCACTCCCCTGTCTCGGAAACTTGGGGGAACATTGGTAAAAAGTGTAAATGATGTGTAAGCAGAGTATATGATTCACTGTAATAATGTGATACAAAAAACAATGATGTGTGATAGAAAATCACATGTACAACTACCTGTCATAATGGTCAGACATAACTTAGAAGCTAGTTAAAACGTTACATGTCCTATCCGTATTTATTATCAATATGACATATAAGTTTATAACTTGATTGACCACTTTACTTTATGAAAGATTCTTCCTAAGTTAAAAGTACCAAGTATGATACATAATAAGTTAAGAACGTGACTGTTATTAAACATAAACTTTAGCATCAGATTATTAACTGAAACAAATGTAGTCATCATTTTTATGAATCAGTGGGTGTTATTTTTATCTCCAGGAAGACAGGATATCTGCAACTGGAGATGAAGCAGAGAAGAGAGAGGCTATAGTTTCTGCACATGCATGTTTCTTTATACAAAATGTATCTCACCGGGACGAACATGTCCGTGACATATCAATCAATTTGTTGAGTCAGCTGAGAAATAGGTTTCCACAGGTAGATATTGAATTTTTTCCGACAGTCTGTCTTTGTAAGTTTAAATCTTCTACAAATGCATCACTTGGATTAATAAATTCATGATTAATGGACTGACTTAGGTTGCACAGTGGGAATTGAAAATTTTGACAGGTTGAAAATCTGTTGTGTTTGCAGATTTTGTGGAATTCATCTTGTTTAGACTCATTACTCTTCTCAGTCAATAATCATGTGCCATCTGCACTTGCTACCGATCCAAGTTGGGTGGCTACAGTACGTTCTTTATTGCAGCGGATTGTTCGGGAATGGATTTTTCATTCTCTTTCCTATGCTCCTTGTACAGCTCAGGGCCTTCTTCAGGTATGCTTGAAAGTTATGTTGTTTGTGGTGTTTGCCTCCCTGCCTCACTGTAGAGCATATTTTCTTTCTGAATGACAGTGTCTTCTTTTAGAGTTCAGAGGAAGAGCAGACATTGACATTAATCCCGTTTATATGGTTGATCAGTACATTTTGGTTGATCAGAGGCATTCACATTGACATTTATTTTGTGAGGATTTGAAATATTTAAAGAACATACCAAATGATGTCAGGTTTGTGAGATCAAAAGCTTGGGATTTTCTTTTGGGTGGGTACAGCAGAATGGTTAAAAGTTAAAACTTACAAAATTATCCTGTACTTCAAATATATGTATTTTATACATGTTCCAATAACCATCATACTGGAGAAATACATAAGCTGTTAGTATTCATGTAAGAGCTGCATAATATATAAAATTGCATAACCCATCCTGGAGAAAATGCCCAGTTTGCACATTTTTAAGTCATCTGTTTGGTTATCTATGTTTTAAAGATGTGTCCTGACTCCTCTTTTATAGATTCAAATACTTGAAATCATTCTTGATGGGTCATGGCTTCCATCCTATGTTATTGGAAACTTCTCTACACCACGAGTTTCCTATCCTGGAAATGTTTCGGTACTAAAAACATCTATGAAACTTTTTGAAATGTTTCTGGAGAGGTTTTCCTATCTGGAAACATCTTCATATAATTCCTGGATGTTCTTTGGCTGCTTTGCAAAAACAAGAGAAGTAGCAAAAGCTTTTATTTAATATGTAAGTACCTCATGTGAGCCTGCTCAAAAAGGAAAACAAAGTAAAAGATAAAAAGATTCTCAAACATGAAGATAATCTGTTGTTGAAGTGGAGTATGCGTTTGAGATGAATCTGTACACATGGTTCTATATGCACAATACCACTTCTTGAATGTAGGTAGACATTAAGCTTAGGTGGAACATGGGTACTTTCACTAAATTGATTGGGATCATGGGGAGTGACCATATAGACTCCATGGTGAAGCCAGAAGGTTGCTTCATATTTGACTATAACAGCTGTTAGCACTTACAAAACTATAAATCTCGAGGAGGAACCGGCGTTCTTTCATGTCTTTTGTTCCAAAGAAATCAAACAACAATTATATGACCTGTATTACATGGGAAGGGCTGAGGTAAGTACAATATTGTAGTCCCTCACATGCAATGCTCATTAGAGTGACACATTCCACATGCAGTTAGGGACTAGGTAAGTGCTACTCAAATTTTGGGCCTACCCTTCAGAATTTTTGCTGTGTATAGTTTGTATTGTCTTGGAGGGCCTGCTTGAAGGTTCTTAGTTTTCCCATTGGATCAGCGTCTTTCTGTTCTCCATAAAAGTCTGAAGCCCTGGTCCCCTTTCCTAGGTGCATTGGGTCAAAGAAGATGGGATTTCCTTCTTTTTGTAAATATTTTTCCTTGGTTATTAGAGCCCTGGCCATGTTCCCTACTGTGTGTTGGTTCAAATCAGGTTGACTTTCTTTCTTTTTGTAAATATTTTGCCTTAGTAGAACTCTGGCCTTGTTTTCTGCTGCAAAGTTAGCTCATGTCTATGCACACCTGTTCCCTTTGTCATGATAAGCAGTGCTCATTGTTACCACCTGTTACAACTTAACCTCTCAGCCCTTGTGATAAATCCCCAAAGCATAAGTGAAAGCCCACATTGAACTAAGAGGGGGCCATTGTCACCTCACCGCCCTCTTCTACTCTTTAGTGGTAGTTCTCCTCTAGCACAAGGCATGCTTCCCAATGATTAGTATTGCTAAAGGTTTAGAGTGAAAGCTCAAGGACAAAAGATTCTTTAGCAAAATAAGGTTTCAAGGATATGAAATTAACAGATGAGTTATGGTAGGATGAAGACTAGTGCCTAGAAACCATTGGGCACATGGGGACATAAATGGAAGACTACATTGAATGTACTTGCAACTAGAGGACATACAACCACATACATGGTATGAAGTCCAACCTCTCGACTAAAAATATCAAGAGGGATTAATCAAGTGGTTATAGGAACATTTCTACAACAAGGATTTAGTACAATCAGACAACCTCATTACATAATCCTATCATTAGTGACAACAATAAATAAATATGTAAACTAAATACATGAACTGCAAGAGGAAGCAGTTTCCCTACTCAACAAATTCAATTGGAAAAAGTTACCATATAGAAGTTTCTCTAGGCATGCATCCATCACAATGAAAGCACTAAACAATTATTCCAGCATCAAGCTTTAAAGAGTTATGTTATCACACTAACTCTAGCTGCTACTAAAGGTATCTCGTCCGAGATGGTAGAGGGCAAACAGCTAGGTAGGTGTAACCTGCAAACGCCAAGTCCACCATCCGAAGAGCGGTAGTCACACCAGACAAGGCGTTTGTCACTTCGGATATGGCACATAGCCTAATCCAGGGGGAGACTTTTCTCTACTAGCGATGGTTGAGAGACAAAAAAAGACACCCAAATCCCAAAAAAGATAAAGAGATAGAAACGAGAGATGAGTGCTGGTGAGATCCTAAGTTGGATTTCAGCCACTGATTGGACACAAGGACAAAATGGGTATGTGAATGGAAAGTGACCAGAAATCAAACGCGATGAAATAGTGAGAGATTAGATCAGTGATTGTGTGGCTGAAAAATGAGCTAAGGATGTACAGTAAACTGGAAGTGAAGAGATGAAGTATAACTGCCCAAGAAGAAGGATTGACTCAAGAGCTCAGTGAACCTAGGGCAGTGTCAAATTGATGTTTAAGTTCACTTCCAACAAATGATAGCTTGGTTTCTTATGATGAAATGACGACTTAAACCCAAATCCAAACTACCCACAACCCCAAAACAACCCAACTAGACAGAAAGAGAAAAACGCCCTAGGGGGGGCGTTTTTGCCAAGTGGACCAGTGCTAGATCTAAGGGCAAATGGAGTCTAATCAACCCGAAACTTTGGACTTAAGCATTTAAGAACATTTCATAAGCGGGTTTGGAAAGAAAAACAAGTTTTCACGGTTGAATTTTAAGATTTTAATTTTTAGGGTTTTAATGTAAATTTCTCTCTAAAACCTTTCAGAAATTGAAACGTAAGAGAATGAAGAGAAACACTTACTTGTACCCGGGTGATATCTCTGATTTGCTGAGGTTATGCGTCCAAAGATTAAACAAAATCGATTTGAGAAGTCCCCAAGTGAGTTCGATGTGCTCAGTCCCACCAACTCACCCTCCTTGCCTGCCAAAACAAATGAACATAAGTCAAATCTGCATGACAAGTAAATGAAAGCTACAACAATACAAATAATAATGAGAAGAAATGCTTGGCTAAAATGGCAAAAACACTTCCCTTTGAAGATCAATCCTGGAGAGTGGAGCAACAATGGCAGCCAAGTGGTGCGCCCTCCTCCAAGAACTTGTGTTTGTTGCAAACAATGGTAAGAAACTATATGCTGAAGACAATCACAATCTATTTTGGTGTATCAAGATAGCATGGCAATCAACATTCCACAAGAGATCACCACAAGAGAACAAGTAGAGCCACAAATCGTTTTCTTCTATTCCAAGTCCAAAAATATCATGAGAGAATTTACAAATGAGAGAGCTGCTCTCTTAAGTAGAGAAAGCTCTCACTCTATCCCTAATTCCCTCCATAATGGATGTCTGGGATCATCCATCTCCATACCCCAACGAATGGTGGAGATCAACTCTAGTGAGGGGGGCGAATTGCCCTCTCTAGCGCCCATGTGGAAGGTGGGGCCCAATAAGCATACAAAAGGGTGGTTGGGCGGTGTCTATGGACTGTTATAGCCCCCCATACCACTTAGCCAAAGTTTTAATACATTACATTTGCAAAATATGAAGTTCTACATAGTGAAAAATGCCCAAATATGGGCCAATTCGCCCTATGTGATGAGATCGGCAAAATAGAGGGCCCCACAACATATATCCAATGGCCAAACATACCAAATATTACCTTAGGAGACCCCCTTGTATTAGCCAACCTTTGCATTTGCCATTTTCAATAGTTACCTTTGCCATATTTGATTTTTCATATTAATTTATTGCTGGTTTTTATTGCTGAAGATGTAATTTGGGCTTTTTACCCACTTATAATGCCCGGATTGACGAACCGTCTGCTGCAATGTGATTGTAGACCCCAAATATAGTAGACATGGTCACTTGAACGACCCCGATCCATCAATTAGGCACTGTTTGCCCAAAATCCATGATTTTTAATTAAAACAGGTCACTGGTGACTCATAATAATTAAAAAATCTCATCAATGCCTCAACTTTTCCAAATTTTGACACTTGGAGGCTCATATGGGACCCCAAGAGATAATAAATGACCAAAATGGAAATCTTGATCGCAACAGTTTTTTTGGGCCCATTTTTGGCCTAGTCAACTTGGTTTGACCAAGTCAAATTTGGTCAAAATGGTCATGGCTGGAAACTTGTAAGCAACATGAAGCATCAAGGCTTCCTTATTTATGTTAGTACATTACTTAAAACAATATAATGCCGACATGGTGATCAAAACAAAAATATCTCAATAAATACAAACCCCACCACTTAGCTAACTTTGGGTGAGGTGGATAAACAAGGTGAAGGATACGGGAAGACGAGGACCAAGACCATGTGACCTTTCGGATAAACGGGGAAGGCGGGACCCACTGACATAAGCATACCATGACAATACACAGGGAAGGGCGGTGCCTCACAAATGGGTATAGTGCAGGGAAACCAGCACTGATCATCTAACGTGCACCTTGCAACTCACATCCGTGCCTTCAGAAGACTCCGTGAGGATATTTTCTAGAGCCGCTATGACTGGGTGTCCGACAAACCGTAACTTGAGACTCTAGGGGACAATTCGCATAGTTGTCCCTTACTTCATCTCACCTCCTTGCCCCGTAGGACTAGGTGAGGAAATAACCACTACAATGCTGATATATATGGCTGACCTGTGTCCGTGTGTGTTCAAAAACACATTGCTTGGACTTTACATTTGACCTTCATACTTAACCCATTTTTGGCTTGATTTTACATTTCTTCATTTCATTACACTTCATGGCTCTTTTTGGGCTACATACATATCTCAAAAGATATAACAAGGTGCTCATACTGCAGGGTAATGGGGACAAGTGAACATGCTTTGATGACCAATGGGGAACACCCGGTGAGTCTACACAATCCTATACTGCATTGCAACATCGAGGGCAACCGACAGGAGCAAATCCCAGGTTTGAGAATGCATCTCACACACTAAAGGGTCGAGGCACAAAAGACAAGGAATCATGGCATACTCAAAGGTCAATGGGGAAGGGGATCCTCAAGACCACAAATCAAGGTCCAAGTCGGGAGAAATCAACATGAATGAGTTGGATGGATGGAAGGAAGTGACAGGTGGATCCAAAGTTAGTTGCCTAGGAGGATGAAATGACCAAGTCTATTCCAGTAACGGGGATGGGAACCGGTGTGCATATACATGAGTCTACTAAATGAGGTGGATTGACATCACTAAGGGCCATACACATCATAATAAACAACGAGATCACCATAATCAAACATCATATGTCAAGTCCATGTATTATCATAAATAAACAAGTCTAAACAACAACATGTGCAATAAACCATAAAGTGATATACCTCCCATACCATATACCTGCTGCTGAAGCTGTCTCTGAAACTAGATCTCTACTGAATCCGGGCAATAAGTGGCAAACCAACAATACTCTGTAGTGCTCTCATCACAATATGGCTAAGTAACTATCTCAAATGGGATCGTGCAAAGCTTGGCAAGGAAGGGTGACCCTGTAAGAAATGCTATCTAACATGTCTGGACCAATACAAAACCATCTGTCCCCTTTGATATCTCTGCTTGGAGCAATCTGAATACAATGCATTCCCCCTCTGAAGGCATCTGATCTCTGATCTGGAAAAAAAATGTAGTATGGTCCCTGACCACACAATCTGCAGCATGGTAGCTCTAGCTAACATGGATGTGATAACAAGTTATTCCAGCAACAAGGCACCATGGCATAATCTTCATTAGTCTCCACTAGCACCCAAAATATTTACGAGTAAGACTGTCTCTCGAAAACCATCCTCCCTTCAATTAAAGAGAGAAAACCTTTATAGGTTTTAGTTCATCTTCCATGTACACACAATAACATAATAATTTCCCTTTCTAGATCCATTATTCACTAATGTTCCATGGGGACGCTCGGGGCCACGCTCCCCTTGTTTTGCATGTCCAAGGGGCTTGGAGACTCCTTGGGAAATGTTTCCCCATGTTGGCTTTTTCCGTAAACTCAAGGAAACACACAAAAAACATCCTGGAGAGGTGGGGGGCGTCTAGGTTCCCCCTCACGAAAAGGGGGATGCCCAGATGCCTTCATTTGATTTTCACTTTTTTTTTTCTTAACTTAAAAAAACCAAAAAAAGTCATTAAACTAATAAACCTAAAAGCTACCCCACCCAACCCCTCTCTTAAAAGCCCAACCCACCCCGTATTCTCACATTTGAAACATTTCTCTTATGCATATGAATTTCCTTGGAGAGAAGCGGCTGACAACAAAGAAGAGATGATTGATTTGCTTAAGGGAAGGAGCGATTTGCCAAGGGAAGTGCGATTTCATTGTTGAAGCAGGGGGTTTGAAGGTTGGAGCAAGCGGTTTGAAGTTTGAAAGTTGGAGCATGGTTTGGTTGGTGTGACATTGTCACTCATATGAGTGACTTTGACTCAGATAGTGACACTCCCATTGATGGTCTTAATGGCTTCACGCAACAGATGCATGAGGAGAACCAATCCATGGAACCATCTCCTTGAGGCTTTCAACGTTATTTTTGCTACTTTTGTTTTCAGTGTTCATTGTCCATTGTTAGCTTTCACTTTAACTTTTGACTCTAGAAGTAGATACTGCATTGGTGACCTCAGAGTGAGTCTTTGACTCACCACTCTTTTGACTCTTTAAATTTGAAGGTGTTTAAGACAAGTTTATTTGATGACATGTCTATGATTCAGTTTTATGATTTTAATACTTTAAATTTTCATCTACTGTTTATAATGAATTGACAACCGTGTTTACAATGATGAATTTACTATTTACTTTGAAGTTTGAGAAAGTAAATGGTGAAGGGATGAGGAATTTATATGTTAATATGTTGGGATTTATAAAAATTATATATTTTTAAAGACCTCGACATCCCCCCTTCCCCTAAATTTTCCTACATTTGGGGGTGGTTTCCACACATCCCCAATGTGCATTTCCTTGCTCCTGCGTCCTAGAAACTTGATGGAACACTATTATTTACTCAACCAATCTTTTTAAGAATTGCAAACTAATAGTTAGATCCACTTTTCTTTCCAAGGGAAATAATACAAAAAATGGTTCTCACGTAGCCAACTCTTTGTGAAGAGTTTAACAACAATAAAATATTGCGTTGGTTAGCTCTGTTATGGCGTAGAGATACTGCAGCCCTCCAACAGAGCCAAACCTAGAGCAAGGGGTCGAAATTTTTTATTGTAAAGGCCAAAGTGGGTTATGTTGTATGGATATTTGGATTAGGGGTTTTTGCCCCCCTTGATTGGTCATGGTAGGTTCCCTTGGTTTCACTCTTAGAAGTACATGGCTTTGTGGCACAGTTGATTGCCCCTTCGGTTTGTGGATGTCCCCACCATGCAAGGCTTTAAGCCCATGGGATGATGTCCAGGGCTTTTAGGGGTGACCCACTAGGGCACATGACCACCTTGGTTTTTGTTATGCAAAGGTGATTGCGTCTTGTAAAGGGATGTTGTCCCCTATCTGGCACACCTCCCTCACCCACTTGGACCTCAATCCAACACAGAGAAACCCCTCCTCTAGCACTTTAGCCTATGACATCATCCTTCCACAGTTAGCCTACAAACTTGGAAAGGGGGGGCGTTGAGGGATGAACAACATTTTGGGGTTAGTTGGGGCATGACGTCCCCCTTTGGATCACTATTTCATTGAGTGAAGCCTTATTTTAGTCTTATTTGCTATTTTATGTCTATTTTAAGACTTATTCCCTAACTTGTGGGGGATTTATCATAAAAATATTCTAATTTAATGTTGACTTGTAGGCTAAAAAATTAGAAAGGTTGAGGAGGAAATCATATAAATAGATCACCTCACCTCATTGTAAAATCATAAGACAAGGGTTCAAATGCGTCCTTTTCTCTTTTTCTCCTACTCTATGAGTTATTGACGTGATGCACACTTCTCTTGGGATGCTCTTTCTTGCTTGGAGGTGGATAGTGGGATGTTCTAGGGCCTAATTTTGAACATGTTAAAGGTTGATGCCAGACTAGTTGGAAGAACTCATGCACAAGTGTGACCTAAAGGCTTTTCTTTGCTCACTTCTTGTTGGATGCTGGTAAGTTATGCTCCTAGCTAGGTTAAATGGTGCTTTTATGGTGCATTTTTCTGAATTGTTAGGGCTTTTTGTCAACATTCTGTCAACTTTGTATGAAGAGAACGTCCTCCCAAGGAGTTCCTTATTGCTTATTAGGGCCTTGGACTTCATTTACCCTAGTTAGGGACGTTGAGCATTGATCTCTCAATGCCCTAGGGATTGATACAAAAATAATATCCCCTTGTCATTTAATCACTTTTATTTTCATCCATTTATTTGTCTTTTATTTGCTGCAATTTTATGTTAAAAAACCTTAAAAATCATACATTGTAAGAAAAGCCCTAAAAATTCTAATAAATTCAAAAACCCAAAAATATTTGCAATTTGATAATTTTGGTCCACCCTAAAAATTCGCCCTAGTGGATTTATCGACAGATCTCTGAGGGCGTCCTCATTGGATATTGAAAAAACCCTAAAAATATAATGTTGTTGGAAAAACCTTAAAAATCTAGAAAAATTCATAAAACCAAAAATATTTGGAATTTGATAGTTCTTGTCCACCCTAAAAATATGCCCTAGTGGATTTATCCATAGATGTTTGAGGGCATCCCATTTTGACCTATTGCATTGGGAAATGTGAAATTGCTCAAGCTAGAGTCTATGTAGGGCTTTTACAGTGCTATTTGGAGCAAAAAGTGCGCCCTAGGTCACTTGACCTCCTCCCCTTTAGAGCACACTTTTATGAGGCATTGCCTTGGGAGGTGTGAATCCATTGCATGGTGATTTGTGAAGTATATTGAAAGTTGTGATATTGATTGATAAACTGAATTAACTCCTTTATTCTGATTTATGTGCCCATATTATTCATTGCTAACTCCATATAAAGCATTGATCTGGTTTCAAGGTTGTAGAAAGGTATTTGCATGTATCTTGTTGTTTGTAGGTAGTATCTTTAAGGGATCTCCCCTGGGTTTAGGAGTTACCCAAATAAGTTGAGAGGCTAGGATGTGGTGACATTTGGGCCTAGACTTTTCCCATATGCTTACCGATCACTAGCACTCAGCCAAGCATAGTCTATTCTAAAAGGATTGCTAGTTTGAGCGGTAACAAGCTCCACCGATCCTCCTAAGGTGACTGACCATGTCAATAAGCTCCAACAACTTCTTAGGTGCATAGACATATATGTAAATCGACCTCCAAAGTAAACCACTTCATTTTTAATATTTAATAGTATGAGTGAATATCTTTGTTCAAAACTAGTTCACTTGACATGATGATTTAACAAATTCATCTCAAATATGAATTGAGTAGTCTCCATGTATGGGTTCAAGGCAAATGATCGAATTAAGTAATATGCTATGCCACAGTTTAATGGGTCAACCCATGATACATGACCCCATCAATAAATAAGATGCCCAACCAATTTGTCTCGTGCAAATCACTCAATGATTAGTCATGGTCCAACAAAATGAGCAAGGGTCCCATCATAATAAAGTCTAAAAGACTTCTATAATCCACATCCAAGGCAAATGACCAATGCATGATAAGAATGCCATGATTTAATGGGTCGACCCAACTCATGAGTAGTCAATAGATGGTGAGATTAGCTCCAATGTTAGTCCATCACATAATACATCAAATTGTCCCAACAAAATGACTTCATATACTATGCATGAACGGATGGACCAATTGACATAAGGATATGCCCTCAAAAAGATATAAGTTGAGTCGACTCAATGTGATGAGGCAATTTCATCATATGATGTTGTCGAATGATCAAACTCATGTGTTCAAGGCAAACGATCGACCCATATTAAGGAATATGCTATGCCACGATTTAATGGGTCAACCCATGATGCATGACCCCATCAATAAATAAGACGCCCAACCAATTTGTCTCATGCAAATCGCTCAATGATTAGTCATGGTCCCACAAAATGAGCAAGGGTCCCATCATAATAAAGTCTAAAAGACTTCTATAATCCACATCCAAGGCAAACGACCAATGCCTGATAAGAATGCCATGATTTAATGGGTCGACCCAGCTCATGAGTAGTCAATAGATGGTGAGATCAGCTTCAATGTCATTCCATCACATAATACATCAAATTGTCCCAACAAAATGACTTCATATGCTATGCATGAATGCATGCACCGGTTGATATAAGGGTATGACCTCAAAAAGATATATGTTGAGTCGACTCAATGTGATGAGGTAATTTCATCATATGATGTTGTCGAATGATCAAACTCATGTGTTAAGCAAACTATGACACCACACATATTTATCTTCATGCCCATAAGACATTAGTTTCAATTTGATAGACACCATTCATTGACCACATATGGAATGAGCCCTTCATTTTCTATTCCAATGATGAAAGTATCAATTCGTGTGAGCATATGTGGAAATTGCAAAGTCAAGGGTATGGATCCACCAAAGTCATTGGTAGCATGTGTACTTACGACCTCAAGTAAGGAGTTGTCTCTTGCAAAACATGTACCGACACTTGCATTAATATGTCACGTGCTCTAGGTATAAAGGGATGGCCTATCCACATTAAAATGATATCAAACCCCTTCCACATTTGTGCCTTTGTGGGTCCAAGCCTCACTTCATGTCAAATTTGCCCCTTTCCTAAAAATTGGTATCGACTTTAAGTTAGAAGATTGGTCACATGATAAATCAAATATGAGAAGCCCCCCCATAATATATTGTAGTGCCTCGTTATGTGTGAGTTTAAGGGCACTCCATATGAAGTTTGATACCTTTCATGACAAAAGGGGGCGACCCCATAAGTTTAAGTTACATGCACCTCCAACATATGTATTATAAAATCCAATGCTCCATATGATGTTTGATACCTTTCATGAGAAAAGGGAGTGACCCCATCTAATGGTTCCCTTTGGCATTTTGTGAGCATTAGAATAGGAAGAATAAGCTCAATAGTCATGAACAATAGTTTTTAATTTCATGTTCCCTTTGGCATTTTGGCTTATGCATTGTTTTGTAAAGCTAAATTTTGAACAAGAACATTATGAACCTTGTAATGTGGGGTTTTGTGGTGAGAGTCTTGACCTATCCTGCCACATGTTTTTTCTCCTTTTGTGACATTTTTAGCAGTTGTGTTAGAGATATGAGGTTCTCACTTCTCATACATTCTCAGGTAGAGTGCATGTCCCCATATGGAGTTAGTTGTTACCCAAAATTTGTGCAGACATGCAGGAGACCCTAGTGGCATTGCCAACCTTGGTTCCATACGAGTAGTTAGTTGACATCATCTAGATCACAACATTGGCTCCTCCAGATAGGAGTACATTACATGGTCCAACTCCTCTTCCAGGTCTTCTTGAGGACAATCTTCTATGTTGAGATTCCTCCATTCAACTTCAGATGTTAGGAGAGATGGTTCCAATGGATCATGACAGGTTTGTAACATTTGTATCACAGATTCTAGATCCATTCTCTTTGTACATCTCTCTCTTGGATTGACTCTCTCCTCAGGGTTGGTTTTCTGAGACTTAGATTTTGCATTTTGCTTTGGACATCTTTTGAGCTAGGGTGTTCGATTTCTAGCATTTGCTTCTCGCGCATGCCATCCATCCACACAATCCTAAGCCTTGGTTTCAACCTAGGAACAAGGTTCTGCATCAATGATGCCGAAAGGTAATGTAAACCATCAAACCTGCCTCCAATATGTCAATTGTGCTCAGATGGAATCTAATGGTGAAATGTGCATTTGGAAAAGTGTCCATCAAGCGAACTATACTCCTACACCCTTGTTCTTCTCTGGATGATGAAAAGTGCTTGGGAAAGATAATTTAAGGTGCATGGTTTCCAAGTCTCTCTTATCACAACCTGTAACTGCCACTGCACTCAAAATATCCTTTGCTGTGATGGCGAGATAAGAAAGCCCATGAAAATGGGGAATAAGGTTTGCAATTCCAGGTAGTAACACATCATAAAAACGACTATCCTGGAAAAATCTAAATGTGAAAGTTAAATATATGATGAAGACAAAGGGTGAAGACAGCAAATAAACGACATTTCATTTTTTCTAATAATTGAGTAAATGGGGAAAAAATTCAGAGTAGAAATTGAAATTGAAATGTATAATGATGTCCTATAATGACCAAAATAGGTCAAAGGGACTTATGATTACAGTCAGTACCAAAACTGAAACAGGTGTGACTGTGAGAGGTTACACTCCACCCATAAAACAGCTTAATATTATGTCTATCTTGTAAATAGATTAGTAAACAATCTCAATAATTTTCATGACTTATTAAGGTGTAGAAAAATGATAGCATGTATTGTTTTCTTATTGGTTTTTAAGTATTAACTTGGGCCTGCAATCCCCAATATTGGAGAGTTCTTAGAAGACCATGTATTTTGGTAGATGCTCTTTTTAAGTCGCGTTGTTTAGAATTTTAAATAATCTCCAAACTGATGCTTCACTGTTAACATTGGATTTAGGCTTTACTTCAGAATCTTATTGTGGAGGTTATTACAAACTCAGATAGATTTTAACATGATTGTAAGATTGCTATACACTTGTAGAAGATGAAATGGAAGTTTCATTTTGTCAAACTTTTGTTCTTCTGTTCTGAGATTTTAATTGTGGGAATTGCTGACTGTTTTTTTAGGAAAAATTCTGCAAATTGAATACATGGCAGAGAGCACCTCAAACAAGTGATGTAGTCTCTTTGCTATCAGAGATAAGACTTGTTCCAGGGAAAACAGATTGCTGGAATGGTATACGGACAGCTAATATTCCCGCAGTCATAGCTGCTGCTGCTGCAGCTTCAGGTTCGAATATAAAAATGGCAGAAGCTGGTAATTTGGAGATTCTGTCTACTGGTATAGTCAGTGCCAATGTGAAATCCAATTATGCTGGAGAAATAGCTGGTATGAGAAGGCTTTATGTCAGCATTGGTGGTTTTCAATCTCAGGCCTTAAAGCCAGTGGCAGGTTCAGAGTCCTTTTACATCATGTCGAGTACTAGTCAGAAACCAATCAGCAATACACAGTTTTCGCAGCCTGAAACTGAGTCATTTAATGAGATGCTGGTTACTAGGTTTCTGCACCTTCTACAACAATTCGTGAACACAGCTGAGAAAGGGGGACTCGTAGATAAAGACTCTTTCCATGAGACATGCTCTCAGGCCACTGCACTTCTTCTTTCTGACTTGGTAAGCCTTTCATTTGTAATATTGCTGTGACAATACATTATCTAGGATATGCTATGCTAACTTCACAGGAAACCTCCCTCAGAATATGGTATCACCAAGTTTCCATTAAAGCATTCTTACTGTGAGTTGGTGATAAAGTTCAAATAGACTATCTGTCATTTATATGCTGACAAATATTGTGACTCTCAATCCTGTTCCATATGTAAGTATGGCCTAAAAAGCATTTGTTAATATTTCAGGGGACTGATTCAAAGATGAAGAAGGAAAGCTTTTCACAGCTACTGCGTTTACTGTGTTGGTGCCCAGCTTATATTTCTACATCTGGAGCAATGGAAACAGGGGTGTTTATATGGACATGGTTAGTTTCAGCTGCACCTCACCTGGGGTCCCTTGTTCTTGCCGAATTAGTGGATGCCTGGTTGTGGACAGTAGACACAAAACGTGGTCTTTTTGCATCTGGAATTGATAATTCAGGGCCTGCTGCAAAATTGCGACCTCATCTTACACCAGGCGAGCCCAAACCACCTCCAGAAAAAGATCCAGTGGAAGGCATAACTGCTCATAGACTTTGGCTTGGGTTTTTCCTTGATCGCTTTGAGGTGAGAAGATAAATGGAAATCTTGATGGTACATTTTTGCTTGAATAAATTTATGCATTATTTTGGTACCTTGTTTGAGATATTATTTTTGTCTATCATTACTTGAAATTGCCAATTTCATATACTCTGTTCTTAGCTCCAGGAAGTTTATTTTGTGGCTGTAATCACATTGGACTTGGAAATGTTTATTTACGCTCTATTGATTAGATACAGTCCTCAACTTGTGCCATACTTGTTTCTTTTGTAAAATGATATCTTGCACGGTATGTTCATAATTTCCTTCAAATAGAAGCAATGGGTATTAGCTTATAATTTTATAAGTTATTGCTGATGGCCTTGATAGTGCTGGTTATCATGAATATTTCATGCATATTAGTGATTTCCATCTATTACTATCCTGACTGACTCAAGATTGGACCCCAGAACTTCAGGTGTGACAATGTTGTCAAGTAAGTGGTTAGAATCAATTTCCTCAAAGGGTAGGGTGAAGCACTTCCATTGTATAGCAGAGAGGCAACACGCGCCTTTTGTGGACAACATAATTTCCAAACATGTGCATTGGGTGACTACCATAATTGCATGTCCCTGAAAACTAAGGAAGGTTTGCAAAACCCTTTGTTTTTGAAATATTTAAAATCACAACCCTGGTTTTGCTAGGGTTGACTCTCTTTAGAATCAATAAGAAAAGGATAAACATTGTCTAACTCCTCTTGGAGCCCTCAACTGTATGACATATAAATTCCATGTCATGAGCAAATAGAATGATGTAGATCATTATATTGAACATGCTACAACCATAATTTGATTGTATATTCCCTTGTTAGTCCTGCAGCTCATCAATGTGTAATTCAAATATAAAAAAATAAAAATTGTATTAATGTCCACTAAAGACCAAAATAGGTCAAAGTGACTGGTGACTACAACTAGCAATAATCAAACAAAAGAGGGTGCTGTTAAACAGAAAGAAATTGGTTTTTGAGGTTAAAAATGGTGGTTGAAAACAATATTAGTGCCTAGGAAATGTACATTGGGCATATGGGGTCAAATAAGGCTCATGTGAGGCTATGCTATTGAGGAAAAGAGGGCAAATGAGGCTAAAATGTACAAGCTGCAATGGCCCTATCCTTGCTCTCTCAGATTGCAGAAATCTAACTTGGGAGATCCCAAATGTAGATGAACTCTAACATTTAAGAGGATTATATTTACCAGGAATGAATATTTATGCATCTAACAGTAACCAAGCGTAGAGTAATATGCATCATCGAGATCTAGAAGACATCCTCATCCACAAATTGCCTTTTTCATCCATACATAGCTCCAATACAACTTTGCTAAGCAAAATCCTCAAGAGTTTCAATACCCAAACTTCCAACAACCATTACAAATGGAGGAGCCTAGCTTTTATAGAGTTCTAGGCTCAAAACCTCCATAATAAAATAATTTTATTTAACAAAAACACTAGATCTATTCTAGGAATGCATAAACAATGCCCATCCACCTAACTAACTCATGACCACGTCAAACCATAGTGGAAAAAATCGGCATCGGCAAAAAATCAGCGAGGGTCCAGAAAACATCTTCTCGGCAACATCGGCGAAAAAATTGGCAAAACGCAGAAAGCATTAAAAAATACAAAAAATGTGCTTTATTAATAGGGTCAAAATTTGCTGACCAATTTTTTCCCTTATTTACCGATTTTTCCCGATTTTTTTCCCGATCTTCGCCGATTTTTTCCCGTTTTTGCTGATTTTTCCCGATTTTTACCAGTGACGATTTTTTGAAAAATCGGCACCCAGATAAAAATCGTGATTTTTCAGGACATCGCCGATTTTTTCCACTATGCGTCAAACTAATAATAAAATATTTGTGTGGCATAGCCACCTGTACAAATCTCCATGTCACAAGCTCTTGAAAGGTGGGGTGCATCGATCCAACATCCTCAAAATGGTGGAAGACCATGTCATACCCACACGTTAGTCATCAATGCACTGTAAGGTGAGAATTTCCACTAGCAAACTTCTCATATTGTGTGCAATAAACCCTCTCCAAGTGACATGTGTAGGATCCAAAGTGAAATGTCCCATCATAGAAGACAAAAGTGAGATCTTCAAGATGCAACACCTCCCCAAATAGGCCTAGTTACCTCTTGAATTAGAATGTGAAATTAAAGGCAAAAAAAACAATGGTAACCCAAAGGTAACTAAGAGGGGCTACCCACTACCACCTCAATAACATCCTCTCAATAACATCTTCTCCAACTGTAGTGGGGTATCCATACATGAGATCGCTAAGGCTATGCCATCGAGGTTCAAGGTGATACAAGGAGAGCAAGCCTTAACAAAATGAGGGTAGTTGCAATGTACTTAATGCCAAAACTTCAGAGCATAAACAGAAAAAACACAAGAGGAAATAGATAAACCCCGAAAAAGGTGTCTTGTATTAAAGTATTAATGATATTCAAAATAGAGCTGTGTTCACTTGTCTCTTCAAGGGGCCAACCTCCAAGAGAAAAGTCCCAAAGACTAACAATTCTTGACAAACATTACATAGTTTTGTACTCTCTATATAGTGCTTTAATAGCCAAAACCATAACTACTTTTGGCTTTGCTATTAATGAGGGTCAACCACCTAGGGGCCTTTATTCAATAAAGAGGGCCTTTTTAGTTTTTACATTAAGTTGCATCCCACTAACTATCTAATGGGCCTTATGGTCTTGTACATTGATAAAGTAGAAGGGTTAGGGTAGGACTGTAGGACCCTAACATGCCCTCCCCCTTCAAGTGTAGCATTGTCCTCAAGGCTGGATATGGGGAAATTGTTGCAAAATGGATGATGGTTCCCAAGTAATATCTTCTAGTGAGGTATTCTTCCATTGAATAAAAAATTTATGGACGTGGATGATGCTCCCTAGTGTCCAAAACTATTTCTGGGTGGATCCAAATCGAGCCTTCTTCATCTAGTTTTGGTAAGGTAGTTTGAACTCTAATTTTGACCCACAACCTTCAAACATTGCACATGCAATGCTAGGTGGACCTTGGAGTGTGCTCGGAGCCCTGATTTGTAGTCCACTTGACCAATGCGCTGAACTAGCTGATATGGGTTGTAAAAGTTTGGTGTGAGCTTCTGATGGCCTTTAACTTTGAGAGATGTCTTCTTACAAGGTTGGAGGTGAAGGAACACTTGGTTTCCTTCTACAAATGAACACTCTAAGCAATGTTATTTTGCTTGTTGCTTCATGTGATTTTGAGCCATCGCCAAATTTTCCTTAAGAGTGGAAAGAGGGGCATCATGATTATGAAGCAGACTATCTACTATGTGGACTTTGGAGGTAACTAGTAGACAATAAACTACTGAGCCGGTTTTTGGCCATAGATCTCTTCATATGGTGTCTTTCTTGTTGTTTCATGATAAATGGTATTATCCGACCATTCTATTGAAGGTAACCATTATGCCTACCGATGTTGCTTTTCGAATGCAAAACATCACAAATAGGTTTAAAGACAATTGTTGACTACTTTTGTTTGGCCATCACATTGGGGATGATAAGACATTCTCATTTGCAATTGGGTGCCCTGTAGTTTGAATACTTCTTGCCAATTTTTTTTGGTGAATGTGGGATCACGATTTGATACAATGGAGGTAGGCATGCCACGACGTTTAAAAATCTGGTTTAGAAAAATTTGGGCAGTAGTTGTAGGGGTAAAGGGGTGACAAAGAACACAAAAGTGAGCATATTTGGAAAGTTGATCAACTATCACCATCATGATTGATTTGATGCATCTTTTGTAAGACCATCAATAAAATCTACATAAATGTTTGTCGAAATAGTGAATGTGGGATCACGATTTGACACAATGGAGGTAGGCATGCCACGACGTTTAAAAATCTGGTTTAGAAAAATTTGGGCACTAGTTGTAGGGGTAAAGGGGTGACAGAGAACACAAAAGTGAGCATATTTGGAAAGTTGATCAACTATCACCATGATGATTTGATTTGATGCATGCTTTTGGAAGACCATCAATAAAATCTACATAAATGTTTGTCGAAATAGTGGCTGGCATTGGCAATGGTTGCAATGCCCCAATAGTCTTCACAATCTCATCCTCTTTCCTTTGCCAAGTGTCACATTTCACTACAAAAGTAAGGATATCCTTTTTCATGCCTTCCTTGATGAAGGAGCGCCTAGTGCTTGCTTAAATTTTTTAAAAGCCCGAATGACTTGCAAGAGGAGATGAATTCAACTCTGTTAAAGTTCTCTGTTTTAAAATGGAGTTAGGTATTAGAAAAAAGTGACCTTTATATCACAATGTATCTTGTTTCCAAGTGTAACCTTGGGGACGGTTGGGGTCCTCTTGAAGTTGCTTGATGAGCTAAAATGTAACAGTATTGGTTATCCATTCTTGTCGTGTTTCTTCTATCCATTTAACGGAGTGGATGATAATCTTTGTTGCAAAAAATACTTCACGCTGTGGTGATACGTCTTGATCTAGACGTACCACCCTATGAGATACGGTTGCCATGTGCGATTGCATGTAGGATAGCCATCATTTTTTTCTTGTAGGTAGACTTGACCAAAGTCTCGTCACACAACTGCTTACAGATGAATACCAAGGGTCTTCCATCTTGCTCTAAAATTGCACCCAAACCTTTTCCAAAAGAATCATATTCCAATACAAAAGTATTAGTAAAATTAGGCACTTTCTAAGATTAGGGTGGTGCACATGGCTTGCTTTAAAACTAAGAATGCTTGTTCTGCCGCTTCGTTCCATGCAAAGGCTTTTTTCTTGAGTAGGATTGTCAAATGGTAACAATTTTATCCTAGTTCTTCACAAACTTCCTATAGTAGCCAATAAGGCCTAAGGACTAGTGTAAGCTCTTCAAGGTCTTAGGCTGTGGCCTTTCTTGTATAGCCACAATCTTTTTGGGGTCCACTCTGTCCCCATCTTGTCCAACAATGTGACCCAAGTATTTGACCTCCGAGCCCCAAAATCACATTTGGAGCATTTAATGAATTGATGGTCCCAAAGGAGTTGCAAGGTTTTATCAACATGTTATACATGGGCATCCCAAGTGTTACTGTAAATCATGATGTCATCAAAGAAAATGAGCACAAAATCATGAAGATATGGTTGTAAATTTTTATTCACAAGGCTCTGAAAAGTAGAGGGGGCATTACAAATCTAAAGGGCATTACCAAAAACTCATAGTTGGTTTCATGTGTGTGGAAAGTTGTCTTTTGAATATTGGTCTCTTTCATCCTAATTTGGTTGTATTCGAAATGAAGGTAGGGTTTGGTAAAAGAAAGCACCTTGGAGCTCATCCAAAAGATCATCATTGACTAGGATGGGGAATTTATCTTTGATGGTCAACTTATTGGGGTCTTGGAAATCAAGACATGTGCTAATTGCCTTCTTTCTTTAAAACCATGACCATTAGGGATGAATACAGGTTAGTGTTGGGACAAATGACTCTTGCCTTCAGTAGCTCCTGAATGATCTTTTCATTTCACTCTTTTGTGCAAATGGGTGCCTATATAGGTGTACATTTGGTCTACGATTGAGCCTATTTGGTGTAATTTGATAAGTTGCCCCAAATAGTGAGTATCACATTTGTAACATGCATGGATAACTTTAACAAATAGACTCAAGTGATGTAGCCTCCACAAGATTTTTTATGCCACTCCCACAATTGCCATAATTTTGGATCTAGATACAAGACTCCCACCCTAAGCTTCATCATGTCATCAATAATTCCATGGAGGGTGAACTAATGTTCCATCTTAGTGACCCATCTTGATGGATTAGAAGCATCAAACTTATTGATGTCCACTTTAGGAAAACAATGCCATATGTTATTATCCATGAAGTGTGGTTTATGGTTGCGAGGGCTCGAAGTGGGTTGTTGGTGGTTAGATCATTCCGAATGAGAAGTTTCATTTTGATATGGCTCACTATGTTGTGCATTCTAGGGGTCTTTCGTTTGTATCCCATGATTTGTCAAATGTGCCAACTTCTCATTCAACATCTTATTCAAGTTGTCTAAGGTCTACAAAGTTTTTTTATCCAACTTGCAATCCAATTTCTGATCTAAACCATTTATGTTCTATTGAAGTGTTGAAGATGGCCATTAAGATTTGGGTATTAAGCTTCTAGGTGTTCCAATCTGCCAATAGTAGAGTGGATAATCATATTGCCCGAGTTGTCGGTGTGAAGTGGTTTATAGGGATCCACAATAGATGGGTTTACTGAAAATTTTTATTGGTCCCTGAGACAAGGGAGTGTTAGGTGCTATAGCTCTTTGATATATGTGTAGGGTCCAATAGTGTTACTTGGCCCAATATATCATGGCGCCAACTAAGGAGGCTCGGTCGTGCGCTTAGCCATATTACTTGACTACCTAGGTACAAGAGGGTGATCTCCTCGAGTGTTGTTCTCAGTGTACTATGGCAACACGACAATTGATTAGTTTATCGATAGTTGGTTCCAGGTATACCTAGGGGACTTCCTATATACTTAAGGTTATGTGGAAGTGAGATTCCGTTTATAGGTGTTGTTTGATGTAGTACTACTTGAAGGTGTATCGACATAAATGTTACAACAGTGTCCAATAATGTGACTTAGTACCACTTGTATTTTTTGTGTATATGCTTCCCCAATCATAGGTTTACATGTGGAATGACAGATCTCTACGTTATTTAAAGACACTAGAATGTCTCTAAAAAAGGGAAATAAAAAATTTAGGAGCTCACTAACCCTAGAAAGATCTCTACAATAACTAGAAAATATGTTTGCAGCCAAAAATTAGAAATAAACACAACTCCCACAATATTTATAAGAATTTCTATTATAACCACTTGCTGGAAATGGCATGGACACTTTGTATCTATTGGCATTGGTTTGACAAAAATATGGGCACTCTATCAAAAGATATTCGCTAAGCAATATTCGTGGCCTTCGATGGAAAAAATACCCTAAAACAATTGATTTTTAAATCAACAATATGTTCACTTCTCGAATTTTGTTTGGGACATTTTTTTTTGATTTTGGGTGTGTTATCACACAACTTGTAGGTGCCCCTGAAGGTGATCCTATACAAGACGGTAGAGGAGACGGGAAACTAAAGAGGTGACCTAAGAGGGCCTCGATCCCCAAGATGGATTGGTTGTCATGCCAATCGAGGCACTCTTCGCTTTATGCTATCCGAGCCCTAGATAGCAATGGGGGAGACCCAAATCAGCTCTCGACAGGAGAGATCCAACCAAAACACCAGATCAAACCAGACACTAGAATACATAAGTTGTAAGGCATGGTAAACCCTAGATCTATGGGTGAAGCCACAATGTGAATTAAGATTGGATCAAGAGGCTTAAATGATATAAATATTGACCAAATGTGAAAGTACAAGTGACTTATGAGTTTGGAAACTAGATCTAGAATCAAGGTATTGGCAAATGAGAAAGATTTCTTCTGCCTTGGGAAATGTGTCCAAGGTAGAAGGGTTAAGATCAAGATGAGGCTATCCAGTACCTTTAGATGAGACTTGATGAAGAATATGACAGTATCTTAGCTCACAAGTCAAAACTGACATCAAACAACTCAGAAAAATGCTAAGTCTGGGAGTGCGCATGGGTAGCATAACAGTGCCTAGGTAAAAGGGCAAGATGGAGTCCCTTAGGGGTGATGCCCTAGGAAACCCACCTCTGGGGCTAGGCCTTAAGGTTAAAACCTAGAAATCGTTCGCCACAATTTTAAGTTGTTTGTGTTAGAGAATTTTTAGAAGTTTCAACCGTTAGGGTTTTAGCAGGAAATTCAAATGGCCAATGGTTTAGAACTTCAAATAAATAAAATAGGTGTATATCTTACCTGGAAAAGCTTGTAGATACCTTGAGGATGATGATTTATTCCTTCTCGATCAATTTGAGGTGATTTAGCTGAGTATCCAAGTGAAAACGATTTGCCCAAGGAAGCAAGTGTGCCCTCCTTTCCTACACAAGCAAACTACCGAAGTTAGATTTGATGCATCAAAAGAGAATGACTGTAAAAACACGAGACATATCAAATGGAAATCAAAGATCAATGATACTATTGAAAACCCCATGATATTAGCTGCTTCAGAAGAACGAGTTGAGGAGCCCCGTGCAAAAACGCCCAAGTGAAGTCGCCCTCTTGCAATTAAACACTGTTTCCAATTTTTTTTTTTTGGATCCACAACCAATTTTCAAATGCTAAGAGAAATAGACTTTCCAATCACCATCTAAGAATATCTCACAAAGAAAAACCAAGAATCTCTGCAAATATTTTCTCTATTATGAAAATTCCAAGACCCAAAGTCCCTTTACAATGAGGGGGGTCTCTTCCTTAAATAGGAATGAGAGAGACCAAAACCCTAACCACCTTTTGAATGAGTGGTTGAGATTAAAGGATACATCAATGATAATCAATGGCTAAGATGAGCCCAAATACAATACCCATGGATCAACTCAAAAATAGAGGGGGCGCACTCACTAAGACGCCCAAAGGGGATGCACCACATGACAAGTGAGTAAAACTCATGACATAAGCACATGGCGGGGCTAGGAGGTGTAACATGTCCTTCTCTAGCATGACCCCATGGCAAATAACATATAATAACTCAAGATAATATCATACTGTGACCACATGACCAAATTGTGGCCCCTCAATGACATAATAAAATCCCCAAATAATAGCTTGGAGTATTTGTGGACTCCACAGAATGCTGCAAGTAGTGCTGGAAGGTGTGGGATGCATCACAAAAATCCTTTGACCAAAACTCATGCCAAATCCTTGCCTCAACTGCCCAAATCGATTTCCTCAGTAGCCATTTCTTCCATTTTATCCTCAGAAAATCACCTGTAAGATAATAAAATGCTGTATCTCTCTACCTGGTGCCCCGAGCACAAATATGACTGCACCAAAATGTTTGGGAGCATGGTAATATGGTAATAACAAGTGGCTGGACCCCATACTCCCTTTGTAACGCCCTAGGTGAACCAAAATAATCTCAAACTGTGCTGACAGGTCATTTTATATGGCAAATATGCAATAACGTGATAATCTGACCATAAAATCATCCGAAAGTGCCTGAAACTGATATCTGAGTGTGCCAATGGACTCAAAAGGCCCAAATGTAGTAGAGATGAGTACTCATACACCATGTGACCACCTGGATAATTATCTTTAAGCTCAAGCATGCCCGGACAATAAAAAATAATGGTGTGTAAATAATAATAATAATAAAAATCCATCAAACCATCACATAAACCCTGTGTCTGATGCATGGAACCATCAAGTGGGCACCATAGGACCACAAATAATCAATCTCGAACATCATTGGTCCGACTCATCCCGGATCCTGCTGTTGACTTGGTCAAAGTTTCAAACTGGGTTGATCAGGTCAAAACTGATCAAAATAATGACCAAGGCTCAAACTGACTGATGCTGCAAGTGCAAATGGATAAGATATGCTCCTTTAATTATTTCAATGACTGGTGGGCATAATAGTGGGTCTGGTGTTCTTTGTTGTCATGAGCAGGTGGATCAGTACAAATTCCCATCATGTCTTTCTCAACCTTTGCCAATGCCTCGACTCTGGGAATTTTATCTTCATGACTAGGTGGCTTCCCTTTGGGCATCCTCGGGATCTCCATATTAACAACCTTATTGGCTTCTTTAGTGAATGCCTCTGCAGCTGTTTTTACTGTGGTGGTATAGCCGGCGGACAGGCTTGTTGCTGTACAATCATTTGCTTCTATGGTGGTAGTTGACGCATCATCTATTGCTGCTGATGTGGTTGGTGTCGATTGCGTAGCATGTGGGTTGCGTAATTGGTGTGCCTTGAGAGTTGGAATAAAATGTCCCATGATTGCCGTTGATTTATCATGGCTTCGTATGATATCCTGCTTTATTTCATCCTTGAATTTATCCCCGTTTCGTATGATTTCATATTGATACTACTTGAATTTGTCCATACAGTTATTTAAAACCCCGAGGGCTCTACGAATTTGGCCCAGTCAAGGGCCCTGGTACCAATGTCACAGTAAAATATGTGATCAAAAGATCGAAGGATAATGTGTGTGTGTGTGTGTTTATATATTTGATATTGATTGAATGATTGATGAGATGATTACAAGGATGGAAGTCTCTTTGTATAAATACATAAGGGTTATCTCAATGAAGAGTTATGCGTCTTGACTATTTAATCAACTTTGCATCATATTATTATAGGATTTATTACCATTTATTGTTGTTTTATTTATATGTTATTTTATTATTTACTATGTGACTTGTATTCATTACAATTAGACTTTCATAAGTGTACCATAATATCGTGATGATTTTGTCCTCTTAATTTCATATCATATAGACAGAACTGATAGCTATTTATATTTTCTTCTGTTTCTACATCTGTAGGTTGTTCGACATGACAGTATAGAACAACTTTTGCTGTTTGGTCGCATGTTGCAAGGTTCATTAAAGTCTCCATCCCAGTTTTCATGTCATCCAGCTGCGACTGGTGCTCTTTTCACTCTGATGATTTTGGGGCTTAAGTTCTGTTCTTGTCAGTTTCAGAACAATTTACAGAATTGTGTTCTGGGGCTTCATCTGCTTGAGGACCGTGTTTACCGGTAATTTATTTCTCTTTTTGGTACTGCAAACTAAACTCAAGTAATGAGCTGAAAACCAGACACAAATGTGCAAATATTTCTGGAAGCACAAAGTAAAGTTGCAAATACTCCATAAGGATAGTTTTAAGAAATTTTATTTCGGATTGGTGGGCTGGTGTTGTAGCTACAGTTGATTTTAAATTGTATACCTAGCTTAGACGTTTTCTTGTGTTACACGTGTATTTATTGGCATCTGTATTTTTTGTTTAGCTCAAAATATAAGTGTCAAAATAAAAAAATAAATTGATTTCAGTCAACTTTTAGTAAGACATTAAAGAAGGCATAGCTATTAATATGAAAGATCTCCATATCCAAGGTCATCACCCACTCTTTCAGGTTATCTGGTTTACAACCCAGGTAATGCCCATCAATACTGAAAGCTGTCTTGTTGTTTTACATCCACACATCATGATTATGCTTGACATTTTGGGACATGGTCTCTATGCCATTAACATTTGTGGGTGTATTTTGGGTTATGATACTGGCTTTAATACTACCTCACATATCATGCATTGTTTTGTTTTGTTCTTCCGATTTCCTTTTACGTTTTAGGAGTTAAAGAAGGCATAGCTATTAATATGAAAGATCTCCACATCCAAGGTCTTCACCCACTCTTTCAGGTTATCTGGTTTACAAGTTTACAACCCATGTAATGCCCATCAATACTGAAAGCTGTCTTGTTGTTTTACATCCACACATCATGATCACCTTTGACATTTTGGAACATGGTTCTCTATGCCATAAACATTCATGGGTGTATTTTGGCTTATAATTCTGGCTTTAATACTACCTCACATATCATGCATTGTTTTGTTTTGTTATAATTCTGGCTTTAATACTACCTCACATATCATGCATTGTTTTTGTTTTGTTTTGTTCTTCTCTTTTCTCATAGTCCATAGATAATTGATATGTTTTGTAGTCCCATTGACCTTTTTACTTTGTCATTTGTGGACAGAAATAAAATTATCTTATCTTCTCTGAACTAATGAGTCCAATCTTTGAATTTAAATTTGCTATCATTGAAACTAGAAAATCTATCTGGGCAACCAATGGGTGTTTTAGTAAAGGCAGTAAAGTTGACATTTGAGTGGGATTCTCAAGGTTGGCTATTCCAGCTCTGCTAGCTTTTCTCTCTCTGATGCCAATCTTGTAACTATTTTAGTTATTTTCTAATATTGCCTTGGTTGCAATTTTCTACATAATTAATAGCCAATATTTTTTATGCTGTCACTATAAATGAACATGTTACTTGGCATCCATTGTTGCTTTCTAACAGTTTATCATGATTAATATATGCACTAGAGCCGCATTGGGTTGGTTTGCCGTTGAGCCAGAGTGGTATGATTCAGAAACGAAGGGACTGGCGCAGGCTGAGGTCCAGGCTGTTACTATTTTTGTGCATCATTTGGCTGCAGACCGTGTAGAATCTCCCCATGTTGAAGCAGGATCCAAATCGCGTGAAAAAGAAAATGGAACTGCATTTGGAAACATGGTGGGCCCAATGACCAATTCACCCCAAATTGTGTTGCAGACTTCTACATTTACTGATGCTCTTTTCTACCAACTGTTAGGAGTGATAATTTTATCTAATATTTTGGGTGTTTTAAGGAGTATCACTGTTTCTTACAGATAGATGATTCTCATCCAGTTTGGGGGAAAATGGATAACTATATAATGGGAAGAGAGAAGCGAAAGCAGCTGCTATTGATGCTTTGCCAACACGAGGCTGACAGGCTTGATGTCTGGGCAAATCCTTTAAGGTATGCTCAGCATTCTGATAGCCTCCTTTTGCTATATACACTTATTTACAAATATTGACCTCATTTTGGTTGCATTTGATAAAATCAATTAATTATATTTTAAGGTTGCTTTCTGAGTATCTGATGTTGAGTGTTCATAAATTTTTTGGTACAGGGAAAGTTCAGTTTCCAGGTCCAAAATTAACTCGGAACGTTGGGTAGAATATGTTAAAACATCATTTGCTGTGGATCCTAGAATTGCAATTAGTTTGGTTGCTAGGTTTCCTTCTGTACCTTCTATAAGGGCAGAAGTATCATCATTGGTGCAGGTACATTCATGAGGTGCTTTTGGCATGTTATTTTATTGCATATGCTTTTCTGAATCCTAGGTAGGTAAGCTTGTTAATTATGTCAGATAGTATGTTTTCTTTCTTGGCATGTATTTGAGGACTGATGCTAGTTTTTTAAAACAATAGAAAAATTACAGATTATGTTTAAGATTGCAAAAGTATATAACAGTTTGGGTATTGCTGGAAACATGGAAAAACCCCCCAAATTTCAGGGTATGTCATCTAAGAGCGAAGCATCCAGGAAGAGAGGCAGCGAGAGAGATTGAAATTTATATTAATGTGCACTAGAGAGGGAACTAGGTCGATTGGACTAGAGATTACATCCATCATGAGAAGCCCATACAAAAACTGGGGGCAAAGGAAACCTTTAAAAAGCAAATGAGTAGAACAACTACAGGAAATGAAACAGCATAACCTGGGCAGACAAGTAGTTTATCCTGAGGGGAAAATCCTACAAAGTCGAAAAGTGGTAGTGAAGAAACAAAATCCAGATATGAGTGCAACTGCAACCAGGAGAGGAGGGAGCTACCTCTAATCATCCTTTGAATCAATAATGCCAATCTACATACCTAATCCCTTCCTGATAATGCCCTCAACAGAGTGGCCCATGCTGATAGGACCGTGGGGGGTAATCCAAGGCTGAGGAATTGTTCAAGAGAAGAAAGTAGTAATGCACTGTTGAGAAGTTGGATGGCTATTCTGGCTTGGTTTGATTCTTCAATAAGCTCCCGGCCTGATGGACAAGCACCTGGGTGTTTCAAGCTAGAAAGCAAAACACGATGATTCTGGTGGTGTACAAGTGAGTGCCAATTCTTGAGAATAGAGAGGAAAATGAATAATCTCTGTATCTGTGGCAAACAAACCCTGAGATTACAAGCCTCCCTAATGCATAAGGCAAGGCACTGCTGATCATAATATCTGAAGAAGGCAAATAAGACCGCTGTTCCATGGGGACCTGTGAAACAGGACATGTTCCTTAGGGGTTCTGTGTCCGTATTTCATGTGTTGGACACGGATACTCTAGGACATGTGTTTGGCGTGTGTCCTGAAACAGGGCACGTGCCCTAGACATGTTTTCATTGTGTTTCTCACTTTTAGTTGTAGGGAAAGAGATTTCATGGTCTTGTATTGTGCAGGTAAAGGGTAAAATCGTGATTTGAAGGGATTCCAAGTATTTTGTAAATGTTATAGTTTCTGAAATTTTTGGATCTTTATTTCTATATTTCATATTTATAATCATTTTTTCTAGTGTGTGTGTGTGTGTGTGTGTGTGTGTATCAGTGTTGCATATATCGTCTCGAGGAAAGTATCGGCAAGGGTCTGGACTTTGTAATATAACTTCTCGGTGCTCTCGGCAGAAAATATCGGAAAATGTCGAAAGGCCTAAAAATACAAAAATACTCATTTTTTTCAATTTTTAAGACATAAAGCAACAACAACATCAAATAGACACATTGCTACATAAATATGATGATACAAGTAATAAATAAGATGCATAAGATGTCAAGTGGTCACGTATCTTTATTAAACTGAAAATTTTGAAACATTTTCCTAATAGGATGATTCAAAATCACATCAAAAGCTCAAAATAAATGTATCTCATGAGACGAATCATCATGAGGCATCTAGATACTAAATAGTACATAATACAATCAAAATGATAGATCATAGGAATCCCAATCATCGATTCCCTCTACTCCTTTTATGGGTAAAGGGCACCACTCATCCTTTGGAAGCAGTAGGTGGTCGTGGAGGTGCTCGGGATGAGGTTGGAGTGGAAGATCCAGAGCCTCCAACTACTCTAGATGAGGTGGAAGAGAAAGTGGGTTGTCTCCTCCTAGCCCCAACTCCAACTCTAGGTCTCTGTGGAGGTGGTGGTGGTGGCATTGTCTCCATCGAAAGATCAATCTCCTCCTGAACATCTGTATTCACTGGAAGTGGATCATCCTCTTGCTCCTCCCCCCTCCCCTTCCATTGTCCTCTCCTCCCCCAAATCATCTGCATGATCCTCCTCCTCCAACCACTCGGGTGCCTCCTTCATGTCAGGCTCCTCCATCTCCACCCTCCACTTAGTAGTGGTGTCAATGGCATCCAAATTTATGGCCTCTATGTGGTGTCAAGTTGCTTTACCCATAGACTTAGATTGTAGTAGACATACACCATGTCATTAAGGCGTTGGGTACTTAACCTGTATGAACATTGAGGGCCATAGTTAGTAATGGTAAATTGTAGTAAATTAAAATAAAAAATTAAAAAATATAAACAATTTAAATTTTGATTGTTGCATTTTTGAACATTTCTAAACTGTTGCGCTTCTTGGAGTGTATCTTTTCAAAGACAGTCCAATTGTGCTCACACCCTGGAGAACTGCAAGTTTTGCTAAGCACTCGAACGACAAGTTTCTGCAACTTTGGGAGCTTTCCACCATAGTGTTTCCACTAGACATCTACAATGAATAAAATGAAAGGATTCAATGGAAGACAACAAATTATATTTCCATCTAGTAATAAATGTCAAATGTATATAAAGGAAAAAGAAAAATTTGAAATTGAAGCTTACCTGGCATCTTTGCGGTCCTATCTAGGACAACCATCTCATAACCCAAAACCCCGGATGCCATCGTATATATCCCCATCTGTCTAAAAATCTCTAAGTGTTTAGCTAGAGTGTGCACCATCCTTTGAACACATTGGAAAAAACCATAGTAGCATAATTCGGCCGTATTGGTACTTCGTGTACGGAAATTCAGAATAAATTCTAATTCGCCGAATATTCGGTGTAGGTGTAATACGGATACGGATTATTAGTGGAGAATTAAATTTTGAAAACCAATTTAAAGAAATAGAAAAGAAACATTAATTATTTAAACACTATAAAACAAAAATACCATTCAATTTCATGCTTTAATATTACTTATTAAAATAACTATAAATAAGTAGTTGTCGTCTCTCACACTTCCATATCCGAGGTTGTTGAGATTTTATATTTTTGTTTTTTAAATATATGTTGAATTTTATTATATAAATTTCTATGTATATTTATGGTATATTTGTGAATATTTGATTAAAAATATTATATTTATAAGCAAGCTACTTCCGTATTTTATTCGTACTAGATATTTTCATTGCGTATTTTTTCCGTGTCGAATCGTATTCGTATCCGTATTCGTACTCGAATTATGCTACTATGGAAAAAACCATCCATGACCTCACCATCAAAATTAAATCCACAAGCATAAGCGAATGCAGGGTTAAAGAAGAGCCCTGCTACATGAATGGGGCGATGGAGACTGTTATTCCATCGCTCATCAATCACACCCCAAATTTGAACTCTCTTGGTGAGTCCTTCCTCCCCCTTGTCATCATAGTATCGATAGATAGCTTCCTTGGCCCTATCCATGGCCTCATACAAGTAGCCTATTACGGGATTGTCACCATCAATCAATCGAAGAACCTTTAGCAAAGGTTCGCGAATGGTGCATATCTCACCTATTGCACTCCAGAATCTCTGGTCATGTCCCACAAGTTGGGCTATGGCTTGCCCATCTTGTTTGGTGCTATAGGCACAAGTAGCCCACTCATCATAAAGAAACATCCTCTGCAACTCCAACATACTCTTGAGGAGCGACTGAAGAGAAATGAAGCTGGTGGCGAAACGTGTGATCGTGGGACGCACCAATCCATTCCATGAGAACCGTCTCATGAGTGAAAGAACATATGTGTGATTATATATGTATTTGGTCACACTTCGAGTTGAATCAATGGTTTCCTTGATCTAAGGAATTTTTCCCATGTCTCTAGCATCAAATCAATGCAATGGGCTGCACAAGGGCTCCAGTACAAAGTTGGATACCTCTCCATGATCAACCTCCCAGCAACAACATAATTAACAACGTTGTCCGTGATAACTTGGATAACATACTGCTGGCCTATCTCTTGGATAAAGCCATCCATCAACTCACATAATAATTGTGCATCTTTTGTATATGCACTTGCATCAACACTTTTGATAAACATTGTCCCCTTGGGATATCTAACCAAGAAATTTAGAATTGATTTGCCCTTTGTATCGGTCCACCCATCTGACATCACGGTGCATCCGGTGGTCTCCCATGATTACTTGAGCCTAGCTAATCTTTGTGTGCAATTGGCCTTTTCTGCTTTTTGAATATGCCCCCTCAAATCATTATAGGAAGGGCCCTATACCCTGGGCCAACAATAGCGGCAACTTCAAACATGGCATGGTAGAAGGGGTTCTTGGCAATGTTAAATGGTATATCACTCCAAAGAAAACATTTGGTCACAATTTTGTCGGCCTCCTCCTCCTTTGTTTTAACTAGTGACCGAATAGAAGGTTGCTCCCTCGGTGTTGACCTTGACACAAAGAAAGGTGAATTTAATGAGGGGATTCGAGAAGCTGTGAGCCGTGTGGATGAGGAGTGGGATTGTGGTCCTACTCCTCCCATTGAGGCACTTGTTCTAGTGTTTGTACTTGTAAGTTCATTTTTGCAATCCTCCTTCGCATCCCTCTTATTAGCCATATCAATGATAGATTGGTTCGCTATATGTATAATTTCCGAGGTAGTTTTGTCACAAGCATCCACATCAAACTCGGTGAGTTTGGCAAGGTGGTATTTCAAGTGGCTCATTCCTCCATAATTTTTTTTGCCGCAAAGATTGCATGTCAATATTTGCCTATTGGGAAGCTCTAGTGGTTCACCATACACCCACCTTAGATCCAATGGCTTTAGCATTTTGTTGAGGAGAAAATCTTAAACCTATGGCACAAAAAAACCAAAATAAACACATGATAATGCAAAGCTTAAATAATGAGAGCTAGATGAATGTGGAATGGTTGCCGTTGAATCTTCCATTCAAAAACAACAAGAAGAGGCATATTACAAACCCTAGCCCAAGTCTAGAAAAACAAAGAAATGATGCCAAAACCTTTTTTAAATTTATACATACCTGGAAATCTTGATGGTTTGGTCACTTTGAATCCCCACTCCACGATCTCTTCGCTAATGGCAACAAGATCCTTGGCTTTTTCCTTTTTTGATGGATGCACAATGCTCTTCCACACTCTCTAGCTCTCTCACACTCTTGGAAACAAAGAATGAGGGCAAAAAAACTAACCCACGGACTAAAAAAGACAACGCCGGCCGCCCTTTTTCATTTTTTACCTCAACAACCCGATATTTCCCTTCGACTCGCAATAAATACAAAAAGTGTCACAATGTTTTTACTGTATCGTGATATATTCATTATATCGGAAATTTCGCGATTTTTTGGATCCAATATATCGGATGGGTGTATCTTGGCGATATATCCGATATATCGCCGATACATGCAACAATGATATATATATATATATATATATATATATATATATATATATATATATATAACTGTGTCCCTGTGTCCTATTTCTGGGGTTGTTGTGTCCCGTGTCGGATACTCGTATTCTTGTGTCCTTTGTGCCCTATGTCCTCGTGTTAGGTGACTTAGTTGGAGACACATCCGGTAGGGTTGGGGGTGCACCCCAACATTTCCCATGACTTGGGGGACGGGCGGCACTTGGCGAAATGTTTTGCCACACCCCCCATTTGGCAAAATGCAGGGCAAAATGTCTAGCCAGGCTGCGGGACACATTTCGTAAAATGGGGGGTGTCCAGGTGCCCCCTCCCCTGATTTTTGGCCAAAACACCTTAAAAATTAAAAAAAAAACATAAGAAAAGTTAAGAAAAACAAAATGCTACTTAAATATTGCACAATTTCTCCATTTTGATTTTAGTATTTAGTACTATTTACATTGCACAATGTTGAATTTACATAGGATGAAGAATTGTTATGTTGGGATTTTTTTTAATAATTTTAGAGAAGGGACCCCCTAAGCTAAGGAACCTGATGACCCCCTGTCCCCCATGAATTTCCTTAAAATGTGGGGGGTGTCTCCACACATTCCCCATGTGTGTTTCCCTGCTTTTGCGCTCCATATCACCCATGTGCGTTTCCCTGATTCTGCGCTCCCACATCCTGGAAACTTGGTAGAACATTGATAAGGACTGGTTTGAACCTGCAGAGGCAGTGAAATCTCCCTCTATTCTTGTAGTAGATAGGACATTGAAAGATTAAGTGTTCCTCAGTCTCAACCTTGCCCAGGGAACAAAATCTACAAGCCATGTTGGTTTTGGAAGACGATAGGCTATCTGAACCCTTAACATGTGTGAGCACACTGGAATATGACTGAGTGGGAAGGAAGGCCCATACAGTAGTGATGGAACCATAGTCATCAGAATTGTCAGGTTCTGCCCGACAGCAATGTTTTCAGAACCCAAACTGAACCCAGAACACGACTAAACCAGAATTGCTCAGAAATCCAAATCATTAGACACCAAATATGCAAATTTTTCTCTTGTATATAGTATTTAAGGGTAGATATAGCAAAATGGCGCTGAGTGTGATACATATCCGAAACAAAATAGATAAGCATGAGGCTGTAAGTTGCCACGAGATGGACTAGGGTTTCCAACTCCACTTTCAGTGCTGGCGATATTTCTCCTTCTCCCTATCCCATCATTAATCTCTTTTTGCTTGGCCTTTTCTGCCAGAACTTCCTCAATAGAGGCTAGTATTTGGTCTCTAATCTAATCCGAGATGGAAGGGCATCCACATCATGTAACTTTCCCAGGAACACCAGCTAAGTGTTCTGACACTCTATGAATATCCCCTTGTATTCCTTTATTTGCTTGATTTTTTCAGTTCATTGGGCATGATGGCATGCTGGTGGGACCTGCTTTGTTGAGGGCTGGTCCAGATCAGTACCAACCTTTAGTTCTGGTTTGGCTTAGACCGTTAGACTGGGATTTATCTCAGGGTTATGTCAGGCTGTTCAATTGTCCTTTTCTTGTTGGTAATTTTTACAATGGTTATATGGTTGTGTTTTCACAGTGAGTACATAGTGGCAATACAACAACGAATTTTACAATGTTTAGACAATGATGGGTACCCAGTGATGGTGGTGTAGCATTGTCAGAGGTAGCAGAATGAACTGCACTGCCATCAATTGTCAGACTTAATGTTATATACACACAGTTGTATATATAAAAGATATAAATATATTGAATCAAGATTGATAGATGATGAATACAATGTACAAGATGAATGCTATTTATATTGAGGCCACAATAGATAGTCGTGACTCGTGACCTTTATTAAATACAGATTAATTGCATGTAGCAGTAGTACACTGTCACATTACTTCTGAATCTATGAGAGCTAGTTCTGATTTGGGCCAAAACCTGAATTATTCTCCATGGAATGTTTAACTTTAGGTAATCTTGAAAAACAACACTTTCTACACAGAGTGAGAGACCCACCAATGGTCATGCGTCTCCAGCCAAATGCTTCTTTTATAAGAGGACAAGCCATTTCCTTGCCCAGAGTGAGAGACCCACCAATGGTCATGCGTCTCCAGCCAAATGCTTCTTCTATAAGAGGACAAGCCATTTCCTTGCCCATAAAAGGGATATATGGAGTTGGTAGCTAGCTTCTAGATTAGTGAAGATGACTCATGATGATGAGATATATTGATTATATCTATATATGACGTACTTTTGTATTTTACTATTTAATAATCTTGAATGGACAATCACCAGTGTTTGGTATCGAGAGTTGATGTTGAACTTTGATTTATCATTTGGCATCCACTACATAATATATATAGTTGTTTTCTTCCTTATTTATGTGCCAATTTGCTTATTTGGTGTTGTTATATATATATATATATATATATATATATATATATTGTAAAACATTAATTTTTTTTGCTTGCCATGGTCTGCCGATTTTTGCTCTTTTTTAGCCAATGTTGCAGATAAGTTATATTCTGGACCCTCAGTGATTTTTTGCAGATACCAATGTTTTCAACAATGTGTATTATATTGTTCTGGATAATTAATAATGCATTTTCTTTTACCCCCTTACTTTTGTGCTCTTATTGTTGATGGTTGATTTATTTATTACAGTTCATGTGCCTACCTGACTTACTTTTTCTTCAAACTGTGTGGGTGAATTTGTAATATTATTATGCTTCTATGTAGAAAATTATTTTGGTATGATTTTCTGCAGCAAAATGTCTTTCAAATGCGCAATATTCCAGAAGCCCTACCTTTCTTCGTTACTCCAAGAGCTGTGGAAGAGAATTCACCAGTCCTCCAACAATTACCACACTGGGCACCATGTTCAATCACAAGAGCACTTGAGTTTCTTACTCCAGCTTTCAAGGGACATCCACGTGTTATGGCATATGTTCTTAGGGTTTTGGAATCATATCCTCCTGAAAGGGTTACTTTTTTCATGCCTCAGCTCGTGCAAGCTCTGCGGTACGATGAGGGTGTAAGTATTTTCCTTTTCTGGTAGGAATTTGTTTTGCCAAAATTCATTTTGATCCTTTGTAAGCAACATCTTTTGGAAGCTGGGTTCACTGTAACAAAGTAGCATTTGCATGGTTCTAAGAAAAGTTAGAGAGTTTCTCTGAATCTATAGATATTCTTGCTCCTTGTTAGAAGCTGACACGTATTCCTTTTATTTGCAGAAGCTTGTAGAAGGGTACTTGTTGGGAGCTGCGCATAGGAGCAATCTGTTTGCACACATATTGATCTGGCAGCTCCAGGTATGGGACATAAAGTGATACCTTTGCAACATTCCTGTTGTAAAGAGAAGAAAAGAAAGTGGATGAGAGAGTTGAATCAGGTCAATTTAAGTACTACTTAGAGTTTCAGCAGCCTGTAAGGTTGAAGTATAACTAGTTATTGATACAAAGATAGATTTGCTAGTTGATTCTCTGCAAGTCATCATTTATGAAAGATGCAAGTTGCGAGCTGCTGTCTCTAGTTATGGTTCCTATCTAAAATGCAGATGAGAAAATGTTTAACACTGGGTCAGACAAAATGCAACTTACTAGATTATATTCTATTTTACCCTCCTCCAAAGTCTTGCTTGTTGGTTGTTCATTTCTGTGACACCACTGCAGCTTTTTTATGCCATATCTCTGAAAAACAATTATGTTACATGTTCCTCGTGGAAAGTGGGTCTAGAATTGCCTATATATCATTCATATTTTATGTATGTTAAAACTGTATGGTGTCAAAGGGAACATACATGTTGTATCAGTCTAAATTTAATAGTGATATTTCTGATGATAAGGTCTAGATACACTTTTATACTCTTTGTATTTGCAAGTTAGTTATCAAGGGATAGATCATCATCTGATGGTATGCGTTTTTTTGACTTGGTAAAGGCATAATTAGGCACATCACTAACATTAATCTCATACACAAGAACATAATTGTTATTAATAGAGATTGGATGTTGTAGTTTCAATCATTGACTCTTTCCAAATGGCAGGGGGAGTGCTCTCCTGAAGCAGGGAAGGATGCTGGTACAACTAAGGTATGTTGCAATCTTTGTTTTAAATAGACATGTAATATAGCAGAGCTATTGATGGGCTGTCTGTATAAGGTAATGTGCCGTTGAGTAAAACTTCTTACTGTAATGCTTTGCTATGTTTTATGGTAAATTATCCCTTGTTAATGCAAAATGGGCGGGGACATTCTAGAGCCTATATGATTCTCTAATTCATTGTCCATAGACACTTGGGCTTCTATACCTTGTTTGGACCTTTGAGATTTTTAAAATCAACAGCTATGCTGTCTATCAGTCTTCATCAATGGATGAATTTTCATTTGCAAACAGTGAATTGTGTTTCAATTATCCATTGAGATCCATTCAACTGCATATTTTTAATTATGCATTTTTAGATAGATAATGATGTATAGCCAGACACTGTATGGCTACTAGAGTTTAGCATAATGCTACTTATGTACCTGTGTATAATCTACTACCATGGTATTCTAACTTTTACTGGCACATGTTAATATTGTAGGATAATTCCTTCAACGAGCTTTTGCCAAATATCAAGCAGCGTATCATAGATAGTTTCACTCCTGAAGCATATGATGTGTTTGTTCGAGAATTCCGTTTTTTTGACAAAGTTACTTCTATTTCTGGTACACTTTATCCTTTACCAAAGGAGGAGAGGCGAGCTGGCATTCGGAGGTTATTTTATATTTGATGGATTTTGGTTGAATTAATAAATTTAAAGAGATGTAGATTTCACCAAAGTAATATCTAACTTGAGACTATGTTTTGTTTTTTTGTCTAGGGAACTGGAGAAAATCACACTGGAAGGAGATGATATTTATCTGCCAACAGATCCAAAGAAATTGGTTCGGGGCATTAAACTGGACAGTGGGATACCATTACAATCTGCTGCAAAAGTTCCAATTATGATCACATTTAATGTTGTGGACAAGGATGGCGATCCAAAAGATATAAAGCCTCAAGCATGCATTTTCAAGGTCTTCCAGAGCCTTAAAAGTTTGTTTTGATATTTGTACAATTAATTTCTTTATTGATTTACATTTGATAGTGAGTCCTTAACATGCATGGTTTTTAAATTTAATTACTGTAATGTGTGCACAAAAAGCTGGATGCAAAGTAGGTTTTATGCTTGCCATGTGTAGTATTTCCTCTTTCATTAGTCTCTCCTGCACAAAACCATAGACACACCCAAAAGTTGTTTTATGTAAGAGGGATTCAATGTTAGGTCTTGAAAATTGGGTGAGTGTTAGCACTTTAAAAAATGTATTCCTTGTGTTTTTCAATAGTATTACAATGGAAATAACTTTTTTTATCAATCGCTTTGGACTAGGTTGGAGATGATTGCCGACAAGACGTACTTGCTCTTCAAGTGATTTCTTTATTGAGAGATATTTATGGAGCTGTTGGGCTGAATCTTTATTTGTTTCCATATGGTGTCCTTCCAACTGGCTATGAGAGAGGCATAATTGAGGTATAGCTTCTCATCCTTTTCAAGATCAGTGCGCTGCATTCTTTTTTCCTTTGGAATTTTCTGCTTATATAAACATACAGCTATCCTTTGGCTAAGCTACCACGCTATCAGGGGTGTCTCCTAATGAAATCACCTATGATTTGCACTTGGTCTCATTTACACCCACACAGGGGTTTTGAACCCTGTTCCCCGCATCAGTACATGTCCAATCCCAGGCCTAATCTGCACCTGCATAGGGGGTTTTGAACCCAGGTTCCCACATTGTTACCAGAATAGGTGGACTGGACTGGTTCATGCCAAGATGACCCCAGACCAGAACTGTCATTGGACGTCATATGAAAAATGTAGAATTTCAGATCCCATTCAGAATTCAACAGACTTGACTGTTTAGGATTTCAGCATTTCAGGACTGGCAGGATTGCAACATTTCAGGACTTTATTCAATGATGTTTGAGGGTATGGGATTGGTATTTAATCAAGAGCACCAAGTCCTCTTTGTCCCTGGATATTGGTGGTGTTCGCTGTTGAACTCATCTGTCATGGCCATAGTAAAAATGTTAGAGTTTGTAGCTCTGATAGGTACTTCTACATTGGCTTAGTGTCTAGCATGTAGAAGTGTCTGAGACAAGGAACTCTCTAGATAGACTTTGTAAAACTGACTTTTATAACACTTTATAAAGGGTAACTTAAGTGATCTCAATTAGAGATTAAATCCCAGCCCTTAGATCTAGATCTAAGATCTAGATCTAAGGGTCAGTATTGAGTCATTGGTATTGACTTATGGTATTGGAGGGACCATGGTATTGAGCTCATGGTATTTGCATAAAGTAAATGTTATAAACAAGTCTATGGAGAGTTGTAGACATGATGCCATTGTTAGTGTGTGTGTGAGATCATTGATAGTCAGTGATCAGATCTAAGAGAATGATTCTCTTAGAGGCTTAGGAGAGAGGGATTCTCTTAGAGGCTTAGGAGAGAGAGAGATTCTGTCAAGCTGAGATTGTTTGATAGAGTGATCAGATCTAAGAGAGGGATTCTCTTAAGAGGTTTTGGAGAGAGATTCTCTCAAGCTGGGTTTGTCTTTAATGCTGAGGGTTTGGGCACAGTTTACAGTGAGTGAGTCAAGAGTCCAAGCGTAGGGTGGATTCAAGGAATCCCTGGCCTTAGGAAGGTACAGGAGGTGGTTTGAGGCTGTTCGGGGTTGTATTGACTCAGATCCAGTGTGCTATATCCAAGAGTCTGAAACTGTAAGTGCTGTTACAAATCTGCAATAAAAAAACAAACTGTTTGTTGGTTTTCCCTAGGGATTGGGGTTTCAAGGGTAAAATATCTTGCGCAAACTGTGTATGGTTATTTGATCATTCCGCTGTGCATTTGTTAGATTCCAGTGTATTTATGCTTGTTAATTTTAGATCTGCAGTAATAATTTTTGTATGTAAAAATCTGAAGTGAATAATTAACAAAAGTATAAATCAGATTTGGAGTTGGTGAAAAGTTAACAAAAAATGTACCCTTCACTTAAGCCAAAACCACGGATTGGGCTTGTTAAGCTCTCTGCCTCATTTTAACACTTGGACGAGCTAGTGAAACGCCCAAACACAATGGTGATCCATTTTCGAGATGCATCTTCAACAACCCAATGGCTTGCTAATGATCCAGGCTATGTGAGTCAAAGTACAAAGTTGTAGCTCGGACATGTACTTCCACATTGCCTCGGTGTCTTGCTTGTAGAAGTGTCTGAAACAAGGAACTCTCTAGACAGACTTTGTTAAAGTATCTTTTATAATACTTTATGTAAAAGGTCAATTGTATTGGATTGTATTTGTTAGCCCATGGTATTGCCATGGTATTGGAGGGCCCATGGTATTTGAGCGCATGGTATTTGCATAAAGTGAATGTTATAAAAGAGTCTATGTAGAATTGTAGACATCAAGTCATTGTTAGTGTGTGAGATCATTGATAGTGAGTGATCAAATCTAAGAGGGATTATCTTAGAGGCTTAGGGGAGAGCGATTCTCTTAAGCTGAGATTGTTCGAGAGTGTGGTCAGTGAGTGACCGGAACTGTACTTCGGGAAAGCAAGGGGTTCGTTTTTAACCAAAAAAAGAAAGACTGAAGAAAAGAAAAGATTGTTTAATTACTACACTACCGAAGAAGTGGGTTCGTATCCGTTTTACTTTGCAAGAAAAAGAAATTGTTCAATTGTAAAAGATACTGCCTGCAAAAGTAAACAAATTGTTCCTACGTCCCGAGTGAGTGAATGGCCCAATATTTGGATTGGACAACAACGGTAAATTTTAATTAAGCCAAGTTAATTTTACCAAAGGAAAACTAAAAAAATTTAAGATGCATAAATAAGGTACATTGACGCAAATCCCCCCAGGGGGGATGGGAAGTAAGATCTTATGAGCTCACTTCAAAAGCAATTTTTATTACACTTACAATGAGATTTAAAAGAAAAATACTTCTTTCTCCTTATAGTTATGGATAAAATAAGTTTACAATCACTTGGGAAAAGCATTACAAAGAAGTACGCTCCCAAAGGCTCTGGATTGCTTGGATTTATTAGTATTTTGCTCGGAAAGCCTTAAAACCTGTTAAAAATGTAAAAAACCAGCGAGCTTATCAGTGGTTAAAGATGCCCAAAATTTGGGCAAACCCAAAAAATTTCTAGAAAAAGACTACGCTAAAACTAGATCTAAACTAAGACAAATAACTAAGAAACTTGGGCTTATGAGACCCAATTTCTTGGGATCTTGGACAACCTTTAAGGGGCTGCCAATGAGGTACTTTATTGCTAGATTTAACTTTTCAAATTCAAAAGAAACTATCCTTCAACAAGATTTAAAATTTGCAATATCAAAGCTTGTAAAAGATGACTTCTTTATGCTAGATTTAGGAAAATCAAATGATTTGAAACTTCGAAACAACTCTAGATCTATGCAAGCTAACTTATAATGAAGATCTAGGAAAGATATAACTTTATAACAAGTAGATCTATAAAGTTATAAGCTAGACTAGTAACCGTTAACCAAAGAAGTTTTAAATTAAAGTTTGAGAGAAGGTGAAGAAACCAAGACTTTTTGAATCTTGAGCTTATGGAGTTGTAGAGGTGGGTCAAAGAGGGACTTTGTCTTTGTTTAAGAGATCCAAAATGAAGAGGAAGTCAAGGAAGAATCTCCCTCTTTCCGGATAGAAGTACTTGCAAAGCTTAGAATATACTTGCCACAAAGAGCCTGTCAAATCTGTATAGCCTACTCTCAAGATTAAGATATCATGCAAGTAAACAAACTAAAACATGAAGATTCCTTAGTCTTGAAGCATAAACAAATAAATGAGAGAACTAACATAAATCAACTTCTCATTCCTATGGATTACAAACAATCGCTACAAGGCATAAAGAGTGACAAAGCAAAATATACAAGTTTAACTAAGATACAATTACCTCAATGAAGCATAAGAGACAATTAACATTCACACAACCAAGATGATACACCCATGAGCCTCCAAAGTTCTTATTCATTACTCAATGATAAACACAATTACAATAGCAAAATGGCAGAGCTTCAATCCTTCTATCCAAAGAGGAAGAATGAGCTCGCTTTTATAGAGTTCAGGCAAGAGGGGGGCGCAACTACCTCATGAGGGTGACTTTTCTTGATTGAGGAATCAATCTTGGATTGATTGCCTTTGATTAATATGTGATTGGCTTGGCAACCAAGAAGGATGCGCCACCTCTCTTGAGGTAGGCGCACTCCTTCCTTGGATTCTCCACCATTCAAGAGATGGCTGCCACATCCACAAAATTGCCCACCTACCAAGATATGTGCCCCTCTTCTTTAGGAGCCAACTCGCCCTCATGAGATTTGATGCTAATTTCCTTTGATTTGGCAATCAATCCAATCCTAAACACTTAAGTTAATTGAGATTATGTCTCAATCAACTTTCCTTGATTTATGGGATTTGGATTTTGCCTTTATTATGTCTTTCTTGCCAATTAAATTTGTCATTTTGGCCTTTTCCGAGTAAATATTATTTTTGGAGATAAATATTCACTCGAAACATAGGAAAACTGGGTTTATGGGTTTAGTGGGTGCTCTGGCTTAGGAAACGAGCATCCACTTGCCAAATTTGACCAACAAACCATATTTTTATTACACTTTTAATTTTTCCCAATTAAACTATTACAAAATAGCCTAATTTTACGGTAAAATTATTTTTCTCGGAACTTAAAATAAGTCCTAGGGGACCTAGCACATGCCCATATGACTCGATTTTAATGCCTAGCATGTCAAATACATTGGCACTTGGACTCTAATAACCTTCTAAGGCCGAGACACCAAGGCGACCACTCCAACTTTGGAGGTATGAGTGAAAAACTCGAAAATTATAAGTCGTTTATTCAACAACATATAATTAACAGGGGAAAAAACACTCTGGGCTAGTCGGATTGATATTTAAGTCCCAGGAAAGCTGAGTCCGTTACATTAAGGTCCTCATGCTAGTAAATTTTATTTCAATTTCCCTGAGGGGGTATGAACACGTGGAAAAAATAAAAGGGCCTAGAAGCCTGAAGGACTTCTGAAATCTGATCATGAACAAGTATCCTTATTCAAACTTTGCCGGCTCACTTGAAATCCAACTAAGTACAACTTAGTAGGCGACACCGGGATGGGCATCTCTTCATACTTTCAGAGGGAATAGGTACCCAGGATGCAATAGTGAGGCCTGGCATCAGGGAGCGTGCATTGTACAGGTTGTTGGGATAACATGTAGTGGAATCCAAGGGGATCTTGGATCTTGGATCAATGTCAATGACAGAGAGAGAGTGTGAGGCTTCTCTCAGCAGGCCTACTTGGTATGAGATGACACTGATGGAGGTGAACAAATTTCCAAATCAGAGTCCAACACAGGTAGCAGGATGATCTTCTAGTTCAAAGGGAGCAACTGCAACAACAGAGGATGTGATTGATCCTGGAGGAGGTTCTTCCAGAAGTACTTCCTCGCTAAGAGGGAGCGTTAGAGTTTGTAGCTCAGACACGTACTTCTACATTGGCTTGGTGTCTAGCATGTAGAACTGTCCGAGACAAGGAACTCTCTAGGCAAACTTTGTAAAAGTGTCTTATATAATACTTTATGTAAAGGTCAATTGTATAGGGTGGTATTTGTTAGTCCCATGGTATTGGAGGGTACTGTTATCACACAAAGTGTAGCTACCAATTAAAGAGATCCTATCTAGGATGGTAGAGCAGGGAAGCTAACTGGTGACATTTGCAAGGGCCTCGTTCACCGCTAAATACAGAGGTTGTCACACCGAACGGGCACTTGTCACTTTAGATCAAGCCGGAGCAAGATCAAGGGGGAGACCCTAGCCAACCAATGAAGGCTAGCGAACCTACTCAAGGCACTCTAGGATGATATGGAAATGGAAGTGAGATAAGATAAGATAAGATAATTATATTAATGTCCAACTAATGACCACAAAGTAGGTCAAAGGGACTGCTGATTACAATGATGTCCATACAAAGCGGAAGAACCAAACGGTCTCCTATAAAAAGATACAATGCATGAAGAAAGAAAGAAAAGAATGAACAAAGTGAACTAGACTGAAGTATGAGAGAGCCTCGATTGTAGACGTGAATCCAAAAACTCGCAATGGGGCGAAGATTCCCTAGCAGAAAAGATCCAGGAGTGAATAGGTCTGAGGATCCGACCTATCTCTCCTAACATCCGAGGCTGAATGAAGAGGACTGAAGAAAACTCAACAAAGTTTGTTGTCCCGATGAAGGGCTGGTAGAGAGTGCGGACTGCGCACATACTCGTTGCTTGGAGAGGTTCGTACGTTGCCGAGGTTTGGAGGACCTAGCTCGTCTCTCAGGACGAGGTCTGAGATGAATCTGCTGCTGAGATCTCGTGGGTCGGGGTGAGGTCCCACGGATCCTCATTGATTAGAGTCTGGATATGTACTGATATTAGTGGGTCTCTTGGTGCCCCTGTCTGAAAGTAATACCCTGAAAAATGCTGTGATCCTCTGTGTGGGGTCTGGTCTGATGGGAGGTTGAAGAATATGCGCTCAGAACCTGAGAGCCTCCTGCATATAGGGGACCAAACATCTCTGATCGGGGTACCTGTAAAACTCGGCGAGAGTCTGAGAATCTCTAAACAAACAATGGAATCGATCTCTGATCTCGTAGTAAATGGGGCATCTAAAAATGAAGTGTGCCTTGGTCTCCACTTCCTGTAGATGACATACTTAGTAGATTCTATCTGGTCTATCAATCTTGTGGTCTGTCTCTACCCGAAGTCTATGAGAACCGACTCTGAATTGGCCTAGAGGGATGCGAAGAGAATGCATCCAGTGACGAAACGTATACTGGGGTCGGACAATGAGCCCATCTCTTAGCTCCAGGAAGTGCTCTACGTAAAAGGCCATCTTTGGGTGTAACCCTCCTGGAGGATTGACCCAGGTGACCTGGATGAATTGCCTGTAGATGTCTTCCCGGATAATCTTGTTCAGTTCTTGTCTAGTAGGTAAAAGGTGTCCAGGAGCATCAATGAATATCGAAAAGGGGGTAGACGATCCACCTGAATACCCAATGCCTCTAGGAGATTTGAAACCCCTGTAAACCAACATCGGGAGAGTGAGATCAAGAGTAAGTGGATCTAAATCTAGGGAATGAATGGATTTAGAAGTTAGGGCTTGGTTGAGGAGGCTTAGGCAAGAGGTAAATGCTTAACGGAAGAGAAATGTGCCACTATTGAGTTTAGATGAATAGATTTAGATAGATATAGTGCCGATCTAAAACACCCAAATGAGATCCACCTAGGGTTTAGTCAAATTGGAGTGAGGTGGGGCCCACTTGGTGAAATTAGGCAAGGAAAGGCACTAGAATGATTTCTAGGTGATAGATCTGGAGGTTTAAGCACAAACTAACAATAACCAACTGATAGATCTACAAAAATGACTAAAAACCCACAAGAGATGGCTAGTGTTTGGATCTGTGGGAAAATGGAGCCGAATCTTCACCAAACTTGGTCTCTAAGGTTTATTAATTATTTAAGAAGTGGGTTTTAAGTATTAAGCCCAAAATATTGCTGGATCTATCAGATCTAGAAAACGAGGGTTTGAAACTTATGAAAATGAGTGACAAATGGATGAAAGTAAATAATATCACTATATACCTTGTAGATCTTACCTCGATTGCTTGCGGCCGCCAAGTACATTGATGATCCTTCACTTAGTTACAATTCCGAGTGAGATCCAAGTGGTCCCGAGCTAAAACGTGTAGATCCAAGGAGGACATGTGCGTTCTTCACCTGCAAATTCAAACAACCCAAGTTAGATTTGATCCACAAATGAAAGAAGAACTATGCATGACATCCCAAAGAAAATAACTCAATGGATGAAATCACAATTGGCTACTCCCTGAGAGATGAAACGATTTGCCTATGAAGAGATGGGGAAACCCTCACAATCGCCCCTCCAAGCAAGTCGCACCCTGCAAAAGATCAATTCCGCCTCCACAAAAACAATGTCGAAATCACATGAAACTCCCCGAGATGTCTAAGAGAGAGGCATTCCAATCATGTACAAGAACATTCATTAAAGCAAGAGAGAAAGAGAGCTGCGAAATAGCAATAATATTTTTATTCCAGAGCCAAAAGTACCTTTTACAAATGCTAAGAGTGGATATAAATAGCCTCTCACAATCCAAAACCTCAAAATCCCAATAGTATGGAGGGCTAGGATTAAAAGATACAAATATAAGATCAAGTTATCAACGACTAGGATGAGACGATCAAATAATACATAGATCACTCATGATTAAGGGGGATGTCCTCCCTCAATGATGCCCTAGGGGGGACGTGAGACACATAACATGACTAGGGACACAACATAACATCATAACATGGTGGTGGGGGGGGTCTAGGAGATCATATCTTCACTAGACTAATGCCCCACCTACATCAAAATAATATAACATGTGATAAAGTGTCAAAAGACACTAGGACGTGTGTCCAAAAATACAATAATAAACCCCCAAAATGATGAATGGGATGACCTGCGGACCCCACTGATGCCGGAGACCAAGCTGGAAGGTGTGGAAAATATCATCATGAAGTCCCATACCAATCCCATGATTTCAATCCCATGCCATTTCCTTACCCCATTGAGCCAAATCGATTTCCTTTGTTAGCTATTTTAATGTCGGAAAACTACCACTGAAAGTACAAAAATGTCTATAACTCTCTGCCATGTGCCCTAGGCACAAAACTAACTGCATCAAAATGTCTTGGGATGGGGTAATATGGTAATAATGATTGGTTGGACCCCATATCCCCTCAGGAGCGCCCTAGGAGAAAGTAAATGCTCAATGAAAGTGCTAGTCAAGCTATTTCTGCATGGCAAGCTGAAGAAAAGTGGTAATCTGACCATATCATCACCTGAAACTGCCCAGAACTTATAACTGAGTGTACCAATGGACTCAGAATGCTCAAATCCACTAGGAATGAGTACTCATACACTATGTGACCATCAAGAGTACTCATACACTATGTGACCATCAAGAGATACATTTGTAAGCTCATCCATGCCCATAATAATAAAATAATGGCTTGTAAATAATAATAATAATAATAAAAATCCATCAAACCATCATCTGAAACTGCTGTTTGATGCATGGAACCATCTAACGGGCATATAGGGACCATGGATAATCCATCTTGGACACTATCGGCTCATACTCATTTCAGACCCTGCGGTTGACTTGGTCAAACTGGGTTTACCATGTCAAGAATGATCAAATTAACGATCCATACCATAAATAACTGCTGTTGCAAGTACAAATGGATGAGATATGCTCCTTCAATTATATCAGTAGTGAGACCAAAGTATAAAATGATGTTTAACTGGCACTAACATGTAAATATAATAATAATAAGTCCATATCAAAGCAACCAACCACTATAAACAAGATCCTCAATTGTATACTCGTTTACAGACTGGGCAATTTTCTAACCATGGGCGGGGGTGGAGAAACAAGGCTAGGGTAAGGGAAATGGCTAGACAACCTTAACACTGTAACCTCTCAGATAAGGGACTAGGGATAGAGAAGAACACAGGGGATGGCGGTATCTCACAAATGGGTAGAGTTATGAGACTGCTTCCAATAAACTCTAGACAAGCAACCTTTTTAGCAATTTCATTTATTTGTCAGCTTTACTCACTTTGAGCTTTAGCATTTAATTCACTTTATAGATTTTCACTAGCCATCCTCCAAAAGCAGTTGCCCTGAATGGCCTTCTGGGCTTCAGATGTGACTCAGTATGACCTCCATTGCCCACCACTGTCCATAGGTGCGATGGAGTGACCACCCCGTTTCCCTGTAAGGGCAAACGACCTTACATTAAACAAGGATGAGTGCTCGTCCTTTGGCCATTGCCTAGCTAATATAGATATAAGTAGTAGTGTTTAGCAACATTGTTTTTGTTGACTTAGCATTCCTTTAGATATAGCATTTAAGTTCCGATGCTTTATTGCTTAGCAACACTGTTCGTAGGCATACTTGGTTTCGAGGACTAGAGGAGAACAATCACTATGACTAGAATCACACACTCCAGAGCCAAGACACAATGTAAACAAGGAATCTATCCAACACAGAGGTCTAGGTGGGGGATGTCCTCAAGATCACTAGTTAAGGTGCAAGTCGGGATCAAATCAAGACTGGAAGATAATGGATGGATGGGGAAGTGACTAATGATGCCATGGATAGCAAAAACCTGGAAAAGGGAATGACCGAGTCTGTACTTATAAGGTAAGGGCATGACCAATGAGTATACACAAGAATCTCTATTGATAGTAACTGACCAAGGCTGTTGGGAGTGCGGAGCGGGATTGAAAAGCAAAATTTTCAAAAGCTTCCGTTTGGGAGTGTTTCTTATATAATATATATTTTAATATATTTTGATGCATATATATTAGGAAAAACATGTATTATGCCAAATTAGCTATAGAAAACATGAAAACATAGATATTCATATAACCATTTAGACTTTTAGTACACATATTGATATAACATCAATCATCTAGGAGCTATAACTTATAACATTGTCATTAAATGATTAATGATCAATGATCAATGATCAACAACATCAACCTTAAGATTTCAACATATAATATTTGCCATCAACAAACTCTAACAGATAAGATCAACCATGAAATGTAACAAAGCATCATAATATCATATTCAATACCAAAATGTTGTAGACAATAGGATGCAATAAAAAATTTAAAGTTTAAACTTCAAAGGTAGGTTCAACCATTCAAGATTCAAAGGTCAAAGACTAAAGTTCAAACTTCAAACTAGGCCATAATGTTTACAAAATAGGCCGTAATAAACATGAAATACAAAGTACTATGATACTATCTAGTATCTACTAAGCTTTCCGCTTGCCACAAGAAACTTCCAATTTCTTTTCTCGTGGTCTAGGTGGAATAGGAGTTGCTAGAATTGATCGTGGAACATAAGAAGAAGATGAATGGCCCCCACGGATTGATGGACGTTGTGAAGCTAAAGGCAAAACTCTTGCATCTGGAAACCTGCTGCTGGTTGGGGGTGGTATCTCTGTAGTATGAATTGGATCACCATCATGATCACCCAATAGTTCAACCTCGAAGCGCTCTAATGCTATGGCTCCATCCTCCACATTAGCCTCCTCTGGATTGTTGTCCCAAGTCAAAAATGTTCTATCATTCTTGGCCGCCTCACAATAATGGGACAACAACCTCAAGTTGTAGTGCACATAAACCAAGATTTCTGCGCATTCTACATTCAAACTGTTTCTCTTTACACTGTGGATGAAGCTGTAGGTGCTCCAACACCTCTCTGCAGAAGAGCTATTAACAACCTGTGAAAGCACCCTCACTGCCAATTTATGCAAAATATGAGGCTCTAGAGCCATATATGTTCCACCAACGGATAGGATCCAATCTATCTTGATCTTTGGTTGCATGCAGGGTACCAAAGACTCCATGCTCACTGATGTATTCGCTCAATTCACTCCATACTTGAGCACACTCCTCCTGATCAGGGACCAACTTGTCTAATGCAAGCATATACCCATTTTGCACCTCTGGATCTGTGTGTGGTTTTTTCCTAACTCCACCCCCAGGTGTAGGTTGGGCCAACCAAATTAGAGAATAGTATTTTGGGGTAAGGACATATGCAAGGGCATGGAGTGGAACATTTAGATTATCCCACCTTTTGACCACATGTTTATGAATATGGTCATACAAGATTGCATCTCTTTGCTCAACAATGTCTTTGATTTGACCAAGCATGCTATCCATCTGCTCATATACCTCCCCATTCATCGACTGATCTGTATCTGCAAAATGAATCATGTTATAAATTGGCTTGGTGAATTGCAGAACATACTTAACCTGTGACTAGAATTGACCATCAAGAACGATGTCCTCCACCTCCTGAAAGTCATGTCTATCAGCTGTGCTTGCAGGTCTATCTTTTAATTCTTGCCATGGATCACTTGAGACCATACTAGCCAATGCCTCTCTTACCTTCAAAAGACTCCTGAAGGTGAGGTAGTAGCTAGCAAATCCAGTCTTTGCAATCTTCAAAGCTCTAACCTAGAGTGATTGCGAAAAATGCGGTGGGCCATGCTATGATTGGTAATAAATTTGATCATTTTCTTTCCTCTCTTGTACAAGGCACCAATCCATCGGTAATTAAGGTCCTTCATCTTAACAATATCATGCATCAAAAGGTTCAATGTGTGAACCAAACACCCTGACCAAAATATGTTGGGATACTTATCCTCAATGATTGCTCCTGCTGCCTTACGATTAGCAGCATTATCAGTGATGACTTGAATGACATTGTATGGCCCAATCTCCTGAATGGTTTTAAGTAAAGGTTGTGCAATATTAATACCGGTCTTGTAGCAATCTGAGTAGTCATGGGCTGAAAGGTAGATCGCACTGCTAGCAGACATGCCAAGAATATTGATGGCTTGCCTTTAACATTTGTCCATCCATCAGATACAATCGATACCCCATAGTTGGACCAATCATTTGTAAACATTCCAAGAGCACTATTGATTTTGGCTCTTTCTTTGTCAAGTCCCACGGTTCTAGCTTTGTCATACCCAGGGCTTCTGTATCCTTTAGGGGCACCATTGATGGCTTGTATCATTTCATGCCAATAGGGTGAGCGAAAAACTTTGAAATGCACACCACATGCATAGAGAAACCTATAAAATTTTGAATCCACATCGTCTCTACAACCTTGGTCAAGGAAATCCGATAATGTTCTTCGCATAGGCGAGATTCCACTACCATGGGGGGATGAGGGTCTCGATCGAGCCGATGATGATCTAGATCCACTACCAAACATTCTCCATGAGGATTCAGATTCAACCCTTGATCTCTTGAAATTGTTTTGAGCGGCCTCTTCTTCCATCTTGTATTTGTTTCTCTCTTTAGCTAACACTTTGTCACAGGTTTTGACTCCAGTAACCTTACCTTGATCGCATGGCATAATCCTATTTGTCACCTGGGTATATGAACCTGTGTAAGTTTTAGTACAATGGGGGCATGTAAACTTTGTGGTTCCACCCCCTCTCCCTCCCCCAAGCCTTGTCACATACTTCCACAAAGGTGTTGTGTCTTTTTGTTTTTGCCCCTGATCACTCTCAATCTCATCATCATCACCCTCTTCCCCTTCCTCCTCTTCTCCATGGTATGTGTCACTCTCTACCTCTTCCTCCTCATCACTACCAACACCATATCTACTTCCCAACACCATCATAATGAGAAGAAGTGGAACCAAAAGCCAAAACCACATACCCATCATGTTTCTTGATTCAAGATGAGAGTCACTTGTTGCCTGCATTAGAATGATGGAGAAGAAGAAATTGGAAAGAGTAGGAGAAGAAAACAATGCAAGGTTTAAATTTTTTAACATAGTGAAATATTTTTTCAAAAACAAACAAAGATTGGGTTTTTAGAGCCTACCTCTTTAGCTCTTCAATGGTGGTTGAATGTCTCCATGGAAGCCTTCAATCTCCCTTTCAATCTCTCACAAATAGAAGCCTTCAATCTCCCCTTCAATCTCCCCTCCAAGCTCCCACAAATTTTCTCTTAAACAACTAGCAAACCCACTCAAATCCCTAGCAAGAGAAGTGAAATCAATGAAATGAGGAATAGAATGAGTCCAAATGGAGTCCAATAGACTTTATTTGCCTAAATGAACCCTAGCCAATCCCTAAAAAACAATTTTTTTGGTGCAAATTTGAGAAAATTTGGACTCAAGTCCGCCTAGCCTGTGGAATCGGTACATAATTGTTTTCAGGAGCGATTTTTATGGTACGGGATCGCTGAGGGAGTGATGAGGGATTGCTCTGGGAGTGTCAATCCCTCATCGCTCCCTCAGCGATTCCGGACAGACCAGGGATTGTTTTTTTCCTTGAGGAATCACGAATTACGAAAACGATCCCAGGAGGAAGCGAAGAGGAATCGCGATCCCGAGATCGATTCCTCATCGCTTCCTCTGGGATCGTGATTTGGGAGTGAAGTGTGGGGGCCTAGAGCGATTCCCCGCAACCTTGTAACTGACCACCTCTACTCTAAACAACAAGTAAGCATAATATAAAGTATCGCCAATAAACAATCATCATATACCCAGTCAAAACTACCTAGATAAAGGAAAGAGCACACCAGCAGTCCAAATGCACAAATCATATACTTGTTGGATCATATGCTTGAATTCCTGATTTGAACAATCTGAATCATACTGAAGCGCTACAGTTGAATACATCACGGGCACTGACATCAATCTGCTCTGGTTGATAGAAGAATGGCTAACTCAGTCACCGACTTGGGGTCATGGGGCTCAGGCTTGGCATGAGATTGTCAAATGTACAAGCTCTGGATCCATTGAATACATGAGAGTGATCATCAATATGCTGCTCATCATCAACTGATCTCAACCAAAATGTGCAAAGGACTGGCTCAAAAATATACTAGGAACTGATCTGCAATCATGGTAGCTTGACTACTATGGATGTGACAACAAGTACATGGTATTGGAGGGCCCATGGTATTTGCATAAAGTGAGTGTTATAAAAGAGTTTATGGAGAGTTGTAGATATCAAGTGATTGTCAGTGTGTGTGAGACTACGTTGCATGGGTACCCGTACCCGGGGGTAGGGTACATGTACCTGTACTGAGTACTTGGGTACGCATAAGGTACGTTTCTTGCCGTACCCCCTACTAAGGTACTCGAGACTCCGTTATAAGAAAAAGGGTACTTATAGCCTAAATGGTACGGTGTACCCTGTGTTTGGGTACTCCGTACCTCGTGTTTGGGTACTTCGAGGGTACAGTCGACTCAACACAATTCAAATCTGCAGGGAAAAATGTAATGACCCCCAACCAAAACTGAACTAAATTTTGTTAACTGCGTATGGAGTTTGGTTCAGGACTTATGTCAAGCACTTTGCAACAATGTTCAAATTCCATTGAATATTGTCCAAATCCGGTAGACTGATTTTGCATTGATTTACAAGGAATGCTTTTATGGTTGTGTTCAACACTCATGGAACATAATTTGACTACCAAATGTGCACATAAAAAATTTACATATATATTTAATACTGGGAAATACATTGACATCAACCTAGAAATATATGTGCAACTTTTTATTGCTTGTAACAACAGTACAAATAGGTGTTTAAAACCAGATTTCAACTCTGCCTTCAAATCTGAGTTTGATTGTTTGTTACAGTTGCTTGGTGTAATGATTTATCAAATTTTATGTAACTTCCAGTTTTCCACTTGATATCTACTGTTAGTCTATGATTTATCAAATTTTATGTTTCAAAATTTCAATGCGAATGTTCATTGTTCAATGAATCATTGAATTTAGAATTATGAATCATGATTCATAATTTATGAAGAAATATGAAATATGCATGTATGATGTGACTGTGACATATATATATATATATATATATATATATATATATATACAGTACCCCCGACATACCCAATTAACCTGTTTCAAAAAGTGGCGTCCTCGTCTCCGTACCCATCCCCGTCCCTGTACCCAAGTTTCCTGGCAACTTAGGTGTGAGATCATTGATAGTGAGTGATTAGTGAGTGATCAGATCTAAGAAAGGGATTCTCTTAGAGGCTTTGGAGGGAGGGATTCTCTCAAGCTGAGATCAGCGAGTGATCAGATGTAAGAGAGGGATTCTCTTAGAGGCTTTGGAGTGAGTGATTCATTTAAGCTAGGGTTTGTCATATTCCTGAAGGTTTGGGCACAATTGCAGTAGGGGTGAGTCAAGAGTCTGATTCGGTGTGTTATACCTGGAAGCTTGAAACTGCAAGTGTTGTTTTAAATCTGCAATAAGAAGACAAATAGTTTGCTTGTTTTCCCCAGGGATTGGGGTTTCCAGGTTAAATGCAAAGTGTTAAGTGTATGCTGATTTCACGTTGCATTTCCTCTGCGTAATTAGTTAATAACTCAGTGTGTTTTTGTTCATAATTAATGAGTAATTATTGGAATCGAAGATCGGATTTGGGTTAAGTGAAAAGTTAACATACCTTTTAATTCATTCCTTAAACCAAGCTATATTTTGTTAATGTTTTAACTTAGTAGTATAATTTTCATGTCTTTCAACTTAATTCATAATTCATTTCATCCCACAATTTTACCATCATTCATTTGTAGCGGAAAATAAAATAAGGATCACTGAAAGAATAACCATGCACAAGAGACACAAAGCTTTATCCCGGGAAACCTGAATAGGGAGAAAACCCAACAAACTTTTCTCAGAAGAAATTAATCCAATACAAGAACAATACCAATCATGAAGATTAAGCCTTAGCACAAGAGTGTGCCCTTCTTCCACAAGAAACCCTAGCGAGGGTAGATATCTTCCAAGAGAATAAGAGAATAAGAGAACCCCAAAAATACTTCATGTGACTTTTGCTAGTCCTCCTTGAGAAGTGTGCACCACTTAAGAGAAGAAGATGTGTTGTGAATGTGTCAAATGAAGTGTGAGAACACTTTTATTTATATTCTTTAGTTGTCCAGAAGTTTCCACAATTATGCCGGCTTGTACTTTTATTTTATTCTTTATTTATCTTTTATTTATTTTTTAAGCTGACTTGTCATTTTGTCTTCTAGGGTCAATTTACCACTTTTATTGGGGCAATTGTGCTCTTCCTTGCCTTCCACTTTCTCTGGCATTTATTTAATGGATTGTCTTGACTCCTTGGTTATTTCTTCATCATATAAAAGTTCTCCCTTGTTGATATCTCCTCACATGGAGTCACATTCTTTTTAGCAGAGCTGTAATTTTGATTTGTCCATACTCTAAGAAGTCCCAGACACTTCTTAGAGCCAATTGTAACATAGACAAGTCATCTCACTCTACGAGAATTGATCTCTCTTGCTACGGAGCACTCCCACATGGAGTACGCAATGTGGCCTCTAGCCCCTTATAGTCCAATCCACATGATTGAACGAGGCTAAGCTTCCGAGCCACAAACAAGGGCTACGATGGGGCCATACCCATCCAAGAGAATGATCTACAGAATGTTTGCCTGATGCTGGAACCATGGAGAACATCAACATATTTAACCATGATCTTATTTCCCTTCTTTTTTTAAAACATGATTTCATATATAATTTATGAATTTAAGGTATAACAATGAATGAGACAAGTAATTATAAATACATAAAGCACTAATGATAATAAAAAAAGAATTAACCAATAATGTCATAAAACAAATATGGCAACCTAAGTTGCCAGGAAACTTTGGTACAGGGACGGGGACGGGGAGGGGGACACCACTTTTTGAAACAGGGGACTTGGGTACATTGGGGGTACTGTATATATATATATATAAAATAAAAAATTTTAAAATTCAAATAATTTTCACTAGTATTCAATAAGTAACATGCACATTCCTTCAAAGTTCATGAATCATTGATATAAAGTGGAAATTACATATGAACCTTAAGTCTAAACATGATATCATACAATCATAATTATTAATGACATAAACCAAGTGGAAATTCAAATTACTGTTTGCATATTGATATAATTCATATAAATCATGATTCATCAATCATGATATATGTGCAATATCATACAACATAGAGTATGGCAATTCTCCTCTGTGGGCTGCCTTCCTTTCCCGTTTCCGCCTCTCTCCAAGTGACAAGTCCAATGTGAAATGAAAATCAGAAATGCGTTGGGAGGGCAGGTCATGGTGTTAAGAGGGTAGGGGGACCCATGCCCACGCCCACCCCTTCCCTCTTCAAAATGGTCAAAAAGTATATAAAAACATTTTTTTTTTAATTTTCAGTCAATGAAGTCTCCTTGGAGTCCCCAAAATCAGGGGATGGGGTCCCCAAACCAAGCGAAGTTTCTGAATTTTTTGCCAAAGGTTTCCGGTACTCGGGTACTTCGACGGGGACTTCAGGAAACGTTTGAGAGGTACCCGACCCAGTTTTCAAGGCATGGGGATGGTACCCGGGATGGGGACACAAACCCAGCCCCTGTGGACGGGTACCCCTGCAACATAGATGGCAACATATTTAAAGAAAATACCATAAAATCACTTCATACATAAATCAAAGTAAACGCCAACAAGTAACTCATCGTTGCTAAATTATATATTTTTATTTTCTTCACCTTGTTTTGTTTCACACGCTTTTGTTTTACTCATTTTCTTATCAAATCTCTCTGTATCTGTACTTATCAATAGCTCTTTTTTTTAGGAAGATGGAAATTTTATATTTCATGTGTATTCTTATTCTTTTGTCCATTTATAAGGGATGAAGTGGATTGTTGGGAAGTGTGGATCCTCCATTTAGTAATTAATTTTTTGATAAGGAAAGATAAGGGCAGGTAATGCCTCCAAAATTGAACGATTTAGTAGGCAGTAAGTCTTATATACGCCCTCCAACATTAATAATAGGGTAGGGGTGTTCACTTATAGTTAGCTGCTTTCCATGAGTTCTAGTTGCCCCATTATTATTATTTTACCACCTATTTCTTATTATTTATCCCTTTAATGAATAGCAAGGCACTGGTGGATAGAGTAAGTAAGGTTGACCTCCATCCGGACTAGAACATATATAATATTGGTGATCCACATATTCGATCGTCGTAGTCTTATTGAAAATCTACCACATATCTTATTGAACTAGACCTAACAGCTAACTATTTGAAACATGTGGCCCTACTATTTATTAATTAAACTCTGCTTTCATCTACAATTATCTATTTATAAGCAAGCTTCAGGGTCAATTTGGAGAATTATTATTAAGAGTGTTGGGGCTCGCTTAAATAAATAAAGGGCAGTTGGGTTAAGCTTTAATATATATATTATAAATGGGCATGAACTATATACTATAGACGGGTTTTGTTCCTCTCTCCTCTCTAGAAGTAAGAGGAGGGTTTGGATGGAGAACAACACCAAGATAGACATATCACTAGCCTTACAGCAGCTGATTTTATAACCATCTCAATTGGATCCAACCAACCAAATTATTTAACAAAATCCTACCTAGCAATTATACTAACAGTGGTGGAACTTTTCATACAACACCATGAAAATATATTTGGATGCCAATGTTTCAGAACTAGTCAAGTTATTATCAAGGGAGAGAGCATGCATGAAAGTGGGATATAGAGTTGAAGACTCAGGGCAGTTTCTTCTTCTTCTTTGTTTTCAGTATCCATAAGATATAGGTTCCAATAGTTTCCAACCTTTCCTTCTCTAAGTGACCGAAGACAACTAGTAAGAGCCTGTTGATCTAAATTGAGTTTTTCTAGTTCTGGGTACAGGTAAGGAGTTTGGTTATTGAATATGAATTAGTGATTTAGTTGTTACAAGGAACGGACAAATCAATTGGGAAAAACAGTGTGGAGTCCAAGCGTCTTGAGGATGACTTGTATGTTGTGCTTGACCATCTTAAAGTTATTTTCTGTGCCTTAGTTTGCTTAAATTTACTAATGTTGAGAGTGTTACATCCCAAACTAGCATGTGTGATTAAAACCCAAAAGAATGATGCTAACCCAAAGGAAACCTAGAGGGGCTACCGATAGTCATCTCAGTAACTCCCTCTATACACGTAAGGTTGGCTCTTCTCCAACACAAGGGGGGCTTCCCTAAGATATGATTGCTATGGCTATGAAAATGAAGGACAAGGTGATGTGAAGAGATAGCTTAGCAAAACGTTTTGTCTTATAGTATGCAAAAATAAAAGGATGATGGAAGGATTAAGAGACTAGTGCCAATCCAACAAGGGCAATTGGAGTCAAGGGATCTAGTCCAAGAGGGCAAGTTCATGATGGTTAAAGCAACAAGGGCCACTAATATATACAAAGGAGGCCCCTCAATCGAATGGCGATACCTCATTCTCAGAAATGTCTCAGAATACTCCCCCATCAACCTTGATGGTTTTTTCCTAGGAAAATCAACACCATCATAAATTCCTCTGCACAAGGGCTAGTTATCACAAGACTGCATAGGGACAATGCTCAGATCCTTTCTTAGTCATTTCACTGTTTGCATTATGCACAATAACCAGTGGAGGCCATAGAATAAGATCTTCTTACATGGCTCTTGCATCAGGCGATGGAAGTGACTGGTACACCTTTGCATTATCTGGTGGTACAACGTGATTTCAACCCATCAAGATACATGAAGCCTTATGCAGGCCGAAGAGTTCTACTCTAAGGCCAACTGTTGAGAATTGAATGTATGCATAACCAAACTGTGGGTGTCTACCAAACCTTTTGGAAACCTTGGCCTTGTTACGGTCCATAGAAGACTAATCTATCGTGGATTCTTAAAACTGGTATGTGCAAAATGCCCCCAGAATGGATTGCTATGGATTTGGAGTTCCAAACAGGACTTTGCAAGCGCTGTATATCCTCCAATTAATTCGCATTAAAATCTGTTGTCCAAAGAACAGGATCTGGCTGCCATATAAGGTTTGATCATGCATCATCCAAATATCCATAACTACCAGATTGGAAGAGCTCACATTCAATACTTTACTGGAGCTTTCGGTTGATGCTCTTCAAATTCCATAACATGCTAAACTGGAAGGCTTTCCTGCCACCAATTCAACAGCGGATTGTTACCCTCAACAGGCTGCATTACAGCAGGGTGCTCATCTTGCAAATTAAGAGTATTTGGTTGGATTATTGCAATTGGACAATCTATTACCTTTGATATCTGCTTGTGGTATACTAGATTCTTGGCTAGCTCAGTGACAGGAATAGGGATTTTGATTTTTCCAAGCTCATATTCAAGGTAAAAGGAGTAACTGACTTATCTGAATCTTTCTGCTCAACATCTGCGCCTTACAACCCTTGATGATCAACTTTTTTCTGAGAAGTGGATGCTTCATTTACCTTATCATTTGACTGGTCCAAAGGCAACTTCTTTGGCTGAGATTGGTCATTCTGCTTAACTGCATTAGGCCTTGGTCTAAGATAATACTTTGTATGTAATTCTGCTTAAAGAGCATCTACAAACAACCTGTATTGAGATGAAGACAATTCATTTCTACCATTACTCTCATTTCTCATAAAATTCTTGATTGAAATTCAGAGATTTTTCATAATCATCTCAAGTTAAATGAGTAGCTTCAATATTATCCTGAACCCAATGCATCTCATCTCGTGGCTCTGAAACTCATCCTCAACAGAGTCATTCAACATATTTTTTTTGAGTGGAGGATGAACAAGATGATCTTCATTTCTCCTTTCTCTTTCAGAAATTTGGGGATTAAAAGGCCTTCTAAATTGGTTTTGATTTCTAACTCCTAACTATTCCCTTCAACCTCCAATATTGCTGGTTTATTTGATAAATTTCTAATCAACCGTGACATTTCATTTCTTCAATCTTAGCATCTTGAGAATCCTTATTTGAACCTGACGGACCAACTTCTTCCTTCTGTTTTCTTTTATCTCCTGAATCAGCCTTGGGTTTAATCTTTCCCGAAGCAGTCATATTTCTCTCAATATCTATTTCATCACCTTGCATGATAGATAGGGTTCCAGATCTCTGTTCTCTTAGCATCATAGAAAAACCAAAGTCAAAAGAACTAACATATGTGACCCTTGTGGCCACTTGGGAAGCCTTAATATCAGCAGGTATCTTATTATATAACTTATTAAACCTCCTAGTAAAATCCAGAACATATTCACTACTCTTCTTCTTTAGAGCCCCAAACTCAACCGAATAGTACAGATGGTTTCTCTTTTCACTCCACTGCTTTAAAAATGAATCTTCTGATGTTTGCCAATAATCTATTGAATTAGCTGTTAAATCCCTAAACCATTTCCTAACATCTCCTTCCAATGTTTGGACAAAAGGCCTCTTGTATACATCATCATGCTCAATATACAAATTATCTGTGAAATTGTGGAACGCCAACTTATGATCTTCAGCTGTAACATCCTTTTCTCTATCAAATTTAGGCAAAAGCTTCAAGTAATTATTGGGAAGATTATTTAAGTTTTGAGGGAGCCCTAAAGGAGTATATCTAGCTGTTACCCATGGATTTACCATTGGAGGAGGTGGAGGATTATTAGCCATTAAGTATTTTAAAATAAGATTTTTGGCTTCAGGAGAAATTGGAGTATAAAGAGATTTTACAAAAGGCTTTGACCGTGGTTGGTTTTTTTTTCAGAAAATGCTATGGCCATGTCTTGCAAATCAATCAAAGATTTCCCTTTATCTTTTGAAGTAGAAGATGACTCTTTAGAATGAGTTACAAAGATCAACAACTTTTCCTTTGTGTTATGATCAAGAAAAGGAACTGCTTTATGAATAGGTTTACCTGAAGATGATGAAGCCTCCTTTTCATGTTTATTCTTTTGTGTGATCGGCTTCTCTGGATTTGACAGTACTGGAACTTTTTCAAAACCTGGATTAGCTCTGGTATGTCTCTTTTCTTCTGCCAGGTTTCTAAAAATGGAATCGCCAGATGAAAATGTACAAGATTAGCCAATTGCCTCTTGTTCACCAGTAAAAACAAGTTCTTTGTTGTTATATCCCAGGGAATTTTTTTTGTTTCTTTGCTCCCCAGCAATGGTGCCAAAAAAGATGTTCCTTGAGATGTTCCTGGCTACTTAGGAAATATGCCAAGGCATCTAAAACCCACTTTAGGCCTCAAGCTGGTTCTTGGGCCAGCGGGGGTAACCCTCACTGAGCTGGCTGCCCATTGTCACCATAGGAGCTGCTCACAACATTCAAGGCATCTAAAACCCGTTTTAGGCCTCAAGCTGGGTTTTGGGCCAGAGGGGGTAACCCTCACTGAGCTGGCTGCCCATCGTCACCATAGGAGCTGCTCACAACATTCAACAAAAATAATGCCAGATTTCAAGTAATGAACATAAATAAAATGGTTGAAGGTAAGGTACAGCTGGCTAGACTAAAATATTAGTAAAACCCTCGTACCAAAGGCCTTTCCATTGGGCACTGGAGTCTCGATTTGTAGAGCACAATATAAGAGGAAAAATAAATCTTTGGTGTAACAGTGAGTAAAGAAGTCAATGTTTTCAAAGGCGAAAGAAACATTAGAGGTACTTTATGTGTTATGGATGTCTTCAAGCATCCTATAACATAAAAATGGATTTACTGGGCATTAAATAATTAATCCAGTAATGTATAAGTGCATTAGTTGGGCATAAAACCTGAATCCAACAATATAACACTTATAAAAGTAATCTGAGAACAACTTTGGATACCTGCAATGATAGAGGAAAGGTCTAGACTCTAAATCTAACAAACTGTGATATATTAAATTCCTTTAACTATACTCTGACTGCACAAATACTACATACAGAATCAGAAATAACAAAGCATGAAATTGGCTTTTGTTATCCTTAAATATATAGAAGTTTGCTCTACAAATTACAATAATACATAGAAAGAATAGAGGTGAAAAGTGAAAAGCTTAAAATAGAAAACATTGAGGAAACATGGCTTTACAAAAGGCAGTGAGTCCATAAATGGTTTCTTTGATCTCAAAAGTTTACAAACAGTGCCTCGGGCTCATTATAAAACAAACACAGCCTATAGCTGCCAAAAAAAATTAACCCCTCTTGAAGTCTTGAACTGATGCCTTTATCCTTTTTGAATGCTGAGTGCATGCCTATCTTTGTGTAACCATTTTCCAAACTTAGAATTTGAAGTATCTTGTCTTTCGGCAGTAGTTTGAAAAGGATAAGTGGAATAGACATGATATGCCCACTCTTCCACTGTAACAGACTCCTTTGATAGAATGCTAAGCTGTTCCAATGAATAAGGGTGCTCAGGATCTCTGATGTCTCTCACAAAATCATATATGTCGAGGGCATTAAAATGATTGAAGTTGATGTCTTCAGTTGCTCTATTTCTTGGGATTGCTTCGCTAATGCCAAGTTAAATCTCTTTTGCAATTTTACAAGTCAGTCTGGCCTCTTTACAAAAGCACACCGTATTCCCCTCAAATCCTACCTTTGCAACTTCAAGAATATGTTCCAAAACTGTGGATTTTTTTAATTGGAACAGGTCTCTCCGGTATGTTGGCAATCTGGGAAATGAAAGGCCTCTCTCCTGCCATACTCTTCAAGCTTCCACCTTAAACTGAGGCTGCATACCTTTTATTTCGTCCATAGAGCTTTATCCCACATCCATAAGAATAAAAAACGTTTTTTTGGTTCATATACAGAAGTTTATTGAGTGATAATCGATGCATAGTGCACAAGTTATGTCATGGGCTCACTTGGTGGATTTGTTCTTGACACTTGGGTTGACATTTAGCTTGTGAGTTGGTGCGTTTAGGGCTTAGTCAAGGTAAGATTCAAATAATGATATAGAGATTGGGATTAAAACAAAACCCGGCATTTTTATAAACCCAAGAACTTTGGCACTCTTACTCGAGATTTGGATAGTTATGGTTTGACCATTGGTCCCATGGCTTGGCACTTGGTTGATTGATTCATTTTTATAAACCCAAGAACTTTGGCACTCTTACTCGACATTTGGATAGTTATGGTTTGACCATTGGACACATGGCTTGGCACTTGGTTCATTGATTTGGTTTGGTAGGTTTTGAATGCATAGTTGACTTGCAAAGATACATGAAAATTGGGCTAAACCAAAAGCCAATATTTTTATAAATGATTTTAGAAATCATAAACTCAACCATTATAACCATAGAAATAGATTTGAATGTATTTTGGGCTTATAAAGGACATATTTATGAATAAAATCATGTTCATGATAAAAATGAAGCTTTGACATAAACTTAAATATAGTATTTTGGCTTAAGATCAACATTGGTGGTGATGGACCATGGTCATATGATAAGGTGAGATGGAGCATCAAGTTTATAGAGGCAAAGCCATATGAATTGAAGCTGGTTTTAGACATGAACGAATATTTCATTTTTGCGAAAAATCAATAAGATTTTGCCAGAATATTTCATGTTACAACAACACACCACATTGGGCGTTTCATGGATCCAAACCCTATGAATACTCAACCTTGGGCTGATCTGAAATATAAATTACAACAACAAACAACGGGCATTATTTTAATTCACTTGAACGTCAATCCACTAGGCAATTCAAGAGCAAGGATACCGAACATATTCCAACAAGTTTAAGCCCTTATTAGAACACACTTTCCAAGCATAAAATCATATCTTGAGTCACTGTAATTAATGCAGATTTACAACTGTAAATCTGCCCTATTATCTTCTATAGTAATCTTCACACTAAGTTGCACAAAACGTAGAAACGTAGAAACATGTACTAGTTTTGGAAACATGAATACCTAGAAATGCGATTCCCAGAAAACATTTATGGTGGAGAGAGAGAGAGAGAGAGAGTTTCAAAATAACACATTATCTTGAAATAAAATAATGATGATGGGGTAGTTTGTAGGTAGGTTTTGATACAAATCAGAGATTAGTTTGTCTTCATTCTCCATAGATTGTTATTTTTAGACTTCCTATGGGTCCCACACCCCTAATGGGCACTTGGGGATTTTCGAGAAGTTTTTGTGGCGTTTCCGAGTTTCTGCGTGTTTTCACTACTAGTACGTGGGTAGTTTAGGAGTTTCATGCAACATAATGTTAAATCACTTAATAATTTCAACCTTCACTTACGTAAAATCAGCAGGACAAACTAGTGTTGGAAATTACCAAACTAGGAAGATAATGAATCCTGAAAATCAAATCTGCAATTGAGACAGTTTTGGAAACTTCATATATATATATATATATATATAAAGTTGAAGTACATATACATACCATAGCCTAATCCCAAAGCTAGTACAATAGGCTCTAGCTCTCCAAAACCATAACTAGGGAAAACCTTGAAAAACCCTAGCTCCATCAAAGTTCCTCCACAAACTAATATCACACTAGCAAGATTCCTTGGCTCCAAGCAAGATGTCTTCTCTCTCTTATTCAACAAGTACCACCTAGGGTTTAATCACAAACCCTAAACTCCAAGTCTCCAAGGGATGAGAAAACTTTGATGGAGCTAGTGTGGAAAGAAGACAGATCAAAACACTGTTTTCACCACATTCTTTCTGAAGTTTTCTTATGAAAACCTAATGCTCCAGCTCTAAACACAAGATGAACAATAATGAAGGAGTGAAAGAAAGGACTCTCTCCTTCCTCTATACATATGAGAGGTGAGGTGACTTTATTTGCCACACTGTTTTACTTAGCAGTCCAATTGACTATTTGTGGTCATTTGGTAGACATGAATAAAATTATCTTGTCTTATCTTATCTATCTTGCAATGGTTCATTCTCCCATGCTTTCCGCTACAATGCCATAGGTTAAAGCCATTGATTTTCCATTCTCCATGTAAAACATTACACTGAGAAGCCAATAATTGCTGGAGATTTGTCATCTATCATGCATTTCATGGCCAGTTGAATTTTGTTCACTTTAGTGTCTGGTATAAAAGGTTTCGTCCAAAAAACTGTAAGGATGGCCTTTATTAGGCCTTCCATATGATGTACCATAGAGCCATGTTGCACATAAATTTCAAAGTTTGCACATGGGCCATACCTGTGTGCCAGTGTGGATCCAATCGTATGGGTCTGTGCAGTATATGTTGCATGTGCGGCCGTTGTGAAAAACATGTTGAGCTCATTAATGGGCCAATTGAGTGGTGAATAGATATTGCCTGGTCCAATATGCTTTTTATGTTCTCTTCAATTTCGTTACTATTATTTATCAGTAGTACACCTTACAAGGTATTATATGTACATCATTTCATAGCTTTACAATCTTTGGGCCAACTGACCTGATGTGAGCAATAGTGAGTAGAATTCTGTCAGTATTCCAAAAATTTGCTTGGTACCTGTAATAAGCTTCTTTCCCATGATAATAAGCTCAATATTTCCTGTGATAACTTTTTGATCCGGAAAACAAACTCGCTACCTGTATCTCTCTAAGCTTGCTGCTCTTGAGACCTTTGGCGATATTAATCTCTTGTTCTTAATTGATGTTAATTCAAAGTATCATATTGCAATTAAATCTTGTCCCTTTGCAGATCTTTCTGTATATTTAATTTTCTATTGCTCTAGTATGCTTTCCAAAAAAAAAATTGAATTGCATTTTACTAGTTTCAACATATCTTTCGTTGCATGTTTTGCATAAGAGCTTTATTCGCTTCACTGCCATGTGGACATTTTTCAGCTTTGCAGTTTGCGCTGATGAAGTTCTCAGTTTATTTTGATAGTTTTATGTATATATTTTGTCAGGTGGTTCCAAATACACGAAGTAGAAATCAGATGGGTGAAATTACAGATGGAGGTCTCTATGAGATATTTCAACAAGATTATGGTCCTGTTGGCTCGTTGAGTTTTGAGGAAGCTCGTGACAATTTTATAATAAGTAGTGCTGGCTATGCTGTTGCCAGTCTCTTGCTTCAACCGAAGGATCGGCATAATGGAAATCTTCTATTTGACAAGTATCTTTCTTTCTGCTTTTCACTGATTTGCATTTTTATGCTTCTGAGTTACTCTTTTGTTTCTATTGGTCTTCCAAATTCCTTTTCCAGATTTGTGAATGTTGATATACTTTCATCTCATAATTGTTATTTCTCATGGGACCTTCATGGTGACTAGTATTGGAGAACCTTCCACAACTTAATCCATCCTACCCACCACTGTATTTTTCTTCCATTTAGCTTGCTTGGGAAGTGTTGCATGGTAGCTGAATGTCTGCTTTTGAAGTTTCAGGATATTCTCATGGAGGTTTTAGCCATTTATTCAGAATTTTTTTTAAAAAGGAGGCTGATTTCATTTGCTTTTCCATTTTTGAGTCTTTTCAGCAAAAATACATTTCCAAATGGTGATCTTTTGGTGGCTTTGTTCAAGAGATCAGACCTTTACGCTTGTCTCACGCGTTTGATAATAATGTTTCCTGTCATAAGATAGCTGTTATGACATTTTATCACGCATGCTGCCTACAATCTGACTGTTGAGTTGTATTGTTGGTATTTGAAACAGCAAGGGTAGGCTCGTCCATATTGATTTTGGCTTTATTTTAGAGACTTCACCTGGTGGCAATATGCGTTTCGAAAGTGCACAATTCAAATTAAGTCATGAAATGACTCAATTGTTGGATCCTTCTGGTGTGATGAAAAGTGCAACATGGAATCTGTTTGTCAGGTTTGTTTTCTCTGTAGATTAATGGGTTTGATCTCTCATCCAACATGTTCTGACATTTGCTGTCTTGGTCATAAGTTGCCTTCATTTTATAACTACTTGTATATTTACCAGGTTGGTTGTGAAGGGTTATCTGGCAGCTAGGCGGCACATGGATGGTATCATCAATACTGTGTTATTGATGGTTGACAGTGGCCTTCCTTGCTTTAGCCGTGGAGATCCTATTGGAAATCTACGAAAGCGATTCCATCCAGAGATGAGTGAGCGCGAAGCAGCAAATTTCATGATCAAAACTTGTACTGATGCATATAACAAGTGGACTACGGCAGGATATGACCTTATTCAATATTTACAACAAGGCATTGAAAAATGAGTCTAATCAAGGATTCTGCCATTTGTCTTTGTGGAGCAGTGAAAAAGTATTGTAACTTTATCCTCATGTAGTGGTGCTTTTTCGTTAAAGCTGGGGGACATGTATTTTATTGAAATTGCTAAAGAAAGCATCTGCAGTTCAAGCTTTATGCCTGTATCTTTTAAGATTTTGTAGTTGTTGTAGATATCACCATTGTTTGTGTCCCTCGAGACACATTGTAAAATTAGCTCTATCATTCTGTCAGGGCTTACTACATTTTGAGTTTAGTTTGTCGTGCTGGTTGAGGATTTACATTATTTTGTCGCCAGCAGATTAATCATTAATGTCAGTTTACTATGTTCTGCTGTCATATATGGCTTTTTCTCCATATGGCTCGGAAATCACAGGGTGACCACTGACCACATTAATATTGTATTTCTTAGTAAGGATCTTAATTCTCTCCTTTGGAAAATATTTAACTGCTGAGCGGGTTGTTAAGAATGTATTGTCCCTTACCCAAAAGTTGAAGGCATTTAGTGAGGGGTAGGTTGAATATGACAGACCACTAAATTTCCATTTTGTACTCAAAAGTTTGATAACGAATCGCTTGTATTGCAAGTAGCTTTATCCTAAGATTTCTGCTTTGCTATTAAATTGGGAGCATATTTCTGAACTATATATCCTCAATTTCATGTGACATGGATCTAATCTGCATTTTTATTGAGTATGAAATGCAAACCGGAATGACAGATTTAAAATCATAGAATTTTTAAGTGATGATTCCAACATACCCGAGTAATTGATTTGCCATGATCTAATTAATTTATCATGATCTCGATTACAAATTTCTTTTCTCTCGTGCCATCTCCTTTATTGAGTTATCTTTATGTTATGTATATTATCATTAAGCCTCTACAAAACGAAGTGACCTCCATACAAGCATAAGAAGGATAGATTACAGTGCCCAATAAGGAAAAACGTGGATACCTGCGCAAAACTAAGTACAAGGCATGCAATAAATGAAGGATTTGGTGGTGAATTGATTGGAAAATTCCTTAAGCGTAGTTCGGGGAACATTTTTGGAAGATTGAAAAGACACAAGACACTGTGGGTGATCACAAGGTTCAATCTTGAAACCATAGTAGCATAATTCGGCCGTATTGGTAGTTCATGTACGGAAATTCTGAACAATTCAAATTCGTCGAAAATTCGGTGTAGGTGTAATATGTGTAATACTGGGTTTTTAATAGTTAACAATTAAATTTTTAAAAACAATTTAAAAATACCAAACTTTAATTATTTGAACATTATAAAACAAAAATACAATTCAATTTAATACTATCTTATTAAAATATTTATTAATAACTACTTGCCGTCTCACACTAACAGTATTCTAGGTTCTTGAGATTTTATTTTTTTTGTTTTTTAAATAAATGATTGATTTTACTATATAAATATCTATGTACATTTATGGTGTATTTGTGAATATTTGATTAAAAGTATTATATGTAAGCATTCTACTTCCATATTTTATTCGTACTAGATTTTTTCATTACGTATTTTTCCGTATTTTTTTTTTTTCCTTGGAAAAAGTCCGTAATTTTATTTCAAAAAGATGATTAAAATTACATATTGCACATGTAATAGAATCAACAAGGATCCCTACATTTTCACATATTTCTGTCGCATATAAGCAAAAACAACAGCTTATTAATAGCTGAACCAAAAAAGAGAAACCCAAAGTAAAACTTCGCCACAATAAGATGTAAATCTTGAACAGCAAAGAGAAACCCAAACGCTGCCATAAGAAGAATATCTTGAACAACAGGTAGTGCCACCGGTCAATGTGCCTCTACCCCCACCGTCCACCAAGAACCCTTGACAATTAGCAATATGTCTTCAGCATCCATCAGAACCGAAACCCTCAACAGAAGAAATAGTAGATCCAAGTCTGTGGACGAGCAGCAAACTCTATAGATCTCCCAAACCGGCGAACACAGCCAGCATCTCCTGATGAAGAAAACGGCCAGACAGAACCAGAGCGTCTTGACCCATGAGTGTTTGCTGGTGCCCGTAGGCAGACATCGGCGTAGTGCAAGAGTCGATTGGTACACCACAAAAATCAAGAAATCTTCGTTCAAGAAAATGGAGGTATCGTCTGGCGAGAGAATGGTGAGGTTCGAGTCGCGTCAACGGGGAAGATCCAATATCATAATATCTGCACTCCTTCTCAGGAAGGGCAACAGTGAAAAAGTATGGCCAGGATCGCCGATCTTGTCCACAGTAATCTGCTGCAGCTTCTCATCAATCTTGAATGTTATAAATCGATCTTGCTCTTCAGCTCCAAGAATTTGATCTTACAATTCAGTATCAACAGCCATTCCATGCTGCGTTGGCCATTTCCGCAGATTCACAGAAGCGAACCTCTGCGAAAAATTGCCTGATACCCAATGCGCAGATCTGGACAATAAGGCCTGGCCGAAGCACGCGTATGCTAACAACGTGCAATGGAATGCAGAATAATTCCCTGCGAAAAATGTAACGAGCTAGCTCAGAACCTGTAGCTCGAGGATCTTTCGCTCCTGCTGCTTCCCCTTCATCTCGCCCGTCTGTTGCAGAGGCGCAGCAGAGAACCCCGAGGCGGCCATCAAAAACAGCGCCTCGCCGGGGGACGACGAACCAAGGGCGTTGGTGGTGGCTCGGCATCAATCTTGGATAGATCTTACCCTAATCTTGTATACAGACCCCATGAGCAAGCATCCCATACACTGATCTGCTTGGAGGCGGTGCTGGGCACAGATCTTCGTCTCCATTCCATAGTCCGCCGAGAGGGAAGGGAGGGGCGGCTGGGCCAAGCCCTGGCCACCCAAGCTGCAGCAGAACGATCTCTGCCGCTCCCACGTATTTTTTCGTATTAGAACGTATTTGTATCCGTATTTGTACTCAAATTATGCTACTATGCTTGAAACAATATAATGCTTATTGCTTTACATAAGCATAAGCATTGTAGAGACTACTAGAAAATTGTTGAAGTGATTTTCTTATGATCATAGCACCAAATTAGCAGAAATATATCCAAAATAATGCAATTGTAGAAATGCAAATTTTTTATTAGATATAAGTAGAAGATGGCTACAAGTAACCTTGGGTAGCACTATATCCAAAATAACACAATGGTAGAAATGCAAAATCTTTATTAGAATATAAGTAGAAGATGGCTACAAATAGCCTTGGGAGCCAAGACACTGAGAATAGTCATCCTCTACCAAATCAATAATAAGAGAATTATTCAGCTATCGATTGAAAGAGAGAATGGCCTATTTAAAACCCAAGGTAGATACCTCAAATTCAAAAGTCATGATTGCACCGAGTGAAACGAGGTGCTCTACAACCCGGTATGGGGGAGATGTTGTAATGTGTATGTAGCGTTACATCTAATAAAACGTAAAAAATCATTTTTTTAATTAAAAAATAATTAAAAAAATTCATGTTGGCTCATAGAATAAAAAATTATGGATTTTTTTTAAAAAAAATCCATTTTTTTCATAAAATAAAATATTATGAAAAGTAATTAAAAAATAGATGTTCGTTTATAAAATAAAAACTTAAAACTTAAACCAGGATCTATAATTCAAGAGAGATCAAATTTCTTGATTTTAAATTTTAAAAAAGAAATACACCTCAAGAAATTGGATCCCTCTCGGTGCTTGATAGATACGGGTTTAAGATGGATCTATGTTGGTGATAATTCGAGTCAAATCCTCACTTTGACAATATATATAAACAAGGTCATATAATTTCACCATTAATTTCGCAATGAATTCTCATATGATCATGGCACTAAATTAGTAGAAATATATCCATAATAACAGTGGTAGTAATGTGAAATCGTTATTACAATAAAGCAGAAGATGGTTATTGTTGGAAACCTAATCCTTGAGGTTATGGTAAATTTTAATGTAATATTTTAATATTACTATTTACATTCACCATAGGTGAATATGAATAGTCATAAGGTAGTCTAAGTGACCTCTTGGGATTATGAAATCAAGGGTCATATCTTGATGTATTTATACATGTACCATCTTATTGAAAATGTATCTCACACATTCTCTATTTAGTTTGTTATTCTCGATGGTGAATGCGAATAGTAATTGTAATATTGCACTACAATTACCATGACCACAAGGATTAGGATTTCAACATTAGCTCCCTGAATCAGAAGGGGTGTTTCTGAGTCCAAGATTCTATTGAAAGAGAGTTGAAATCTAGAAGTGGACAATTGCAAACATTTATTGACAATCTCGATTTGCCAAGAAAGCTAGTAGAAGTTGGTGTCTTTTGTTAAATGTTGAAAATATAGTTTTTCTTTGAATTGGTGGTTTTAGGATGACCACAAACTAAAAAAGTTAGTAGAAGTTGATGTCTTCTACTACATGAGTGTTTTTTGTAAGACTACAAACTTAGTGGTTTTTGCTGATCACAAACTTGATGGTTTTTGCTAACCACAAACCAAAAACGTTTGTAGAAGCATGCTTTCTATTAAATGGATGGTTTTTGGATGACTACAAACTTGGTGGTTTTGGTTGACCACAAACCAAAAAAGGTTAGTAGAAGCTAATGTCTTCTACTAAATGGGTGGTTTTTTATGAACACAAACTTGGTGGTTTTGGTTGACCACAAACAAAAAGAGTAAATAGAAGTTGACGTCTTTTACTAAGCAGTTGGTTTTTGGATGATCACAAACCAAGTGGTTTTGGTTGATCACAAACCAATAGATGCTTTGGAACAAAGTTCTATTTTTGTCTCATGGCTATAGCTTTGACTCTCGTAGTGGCTTTGGCTCTAGTTCTGGTTGTGGCTCAAGTTCGCTTGTTTTCTGTCTGATTGATAGGGCTTCAAAACTTGAAGTTTGACTATTCATCCATGACAATCACTCTTGTCAAGTACAAGGTGAGAAGTAGGAAGACTTTCTACTGCAAGGTGTGTCAAAACTCAAGACTAAATTATTTGATAAGAATGATATGCTTTGGTTGTTGATGACCATCGCCAAGAATTGATCCATCCATAATGAATCTTTAGTCTTGCAAGTTTCTTTAGTTTTAAACATTTATTTGAAGAATGATTATGCATCTCGCAATGCTGACAAGGATGGAGATCAAAACACTGATTCTCCACGTGGCTAATTCAATGCCATTGTTGACATTGATGTTGAATTGGGACAAGTGAAGGAATCCAAAACTTGGAAATTGGATTGCCTTGGCATAATCTAGAATATGAAAGGTTATTTTTTTACCATATTTGATATTTGTTTTGTGTTTATTGTTCTTGAGTTCTTCCCAAGGTCTGATGATGGGCTTGGAAAGATAATGCTGAACATGTTCATGACGGTCTTTGTCTTTTGCATTTATTGTTCAGTAAATCTAATAGTCGTCGACAATAGTAAGTATTAATGTGTTCAATAAATCTAATAATCGTTTAGTCTCAACCATTTGAAAGGTTGACTCAAACCTTAGAAGGCTTCTTGTAACTCCACCCTTTAACAATAAGAATCAACAATGTTCTGGACCCAAAAGATGAAGGGTGTTAGGTTCAATCGAGAATGCACTTGATTACAAATACAATTCTACTTAATTTTGATTTGATAGTTACTAAAAATTATTGCAAATACTAAAAATACAAGAAAACTTACAAAAATGATTATTTGCAAGTTATAATTTGATCCTGATGTTGAAGTTGAATTGATCTTCAAAAAGTGAATGCTTTACCTTTGAGTCCTTCTGGACTCAATTTGATGATGATGCTCCCATGATCTTAATGTTGTTGCGATACCAAGGCTAGGTATGCTTGTACTAGTATTGAGAAAACTTGGTCTCGATAGTGTAATTACCCAAACATAAATTTTTGTGCGATGCCTCCCATAGAAATCAAGATACTATAGATATGAGTCTTAAGATTAGTCACATCTCTTTACGATGTGCGCAATCTAGAATATTGATGGCCAATATCTCCAACTTTATAAATTTCTTTTTTGGTTTAATATTGGAAACATAGATTTCTATAGAATGGTGCAATGCCATGGAAATTCCAATGCTTATTGTAAAATGCACAAAGGTCTTCCAAAACTTTGAATTGTGAACACACAACGTTTTGTAATTGTAAAACTCACAATCTATTGAAATCCTCATAGCCACAACTTGATCCTCCTAGGTCATATCACTTGCATCGTATGAATTCTCAAAAGCATACATAGAAATCATTGTTGAGGAATGTCCCACCGCCCAATTTTGCTCTATCATTCCAAGTGATGGAAGTGTTTTATGCACCAAAGTCCCTATGAATGGCTTCTTTGTAGAAACCTCCCCTTCTCCCTGTGTAGATCTTTGATTTGAGGCACCCTCACAATGTTGCTATAGGAAATCATACAATAGATTTTGATGAGCCCATCAAGCTTGAATTGCAGGCTTTGAGTAGTTGTTTGCCTCGGTGATTTACAAATAAGATATTATTACAAAGAACATTACAAACATATGTAAACATTCCCATGGACATACACAGATGAAACAAAAAACTCCAATACGACCACCAAATTGGAGTCAAATCGTTCTTCATGTTGAGGTAAGGGTTTCATGGCTCGTGGTGCTTAGAGCAAGAGCGACTATTGAAGCTTTCTATGGCGACTCATTTTCTTTGATTCGATCTTGAAACCTCATGAGTTCAACAATGAATGAAACAATGGAGAGGACCTAATTGAATATTTCCTTGGACGTCCTCTTTGCAAGTGTTATCTTAGAAAAAGGATAATACAGATGGTGAGAAAAATGTGTTTTAAACTGGGAGGGTTTGTTTCTCATATTTTGGGCAAATTGTGTGAGTAAAATTTTCTCTTTCAAATTCAGCTTTTGTAGACAATCTTCAAAGGGTTTTAATTTGCCTTGAAAAGAACTTTTAAACGCTATATTGTTTGCTCAAACCCATTGTGTATGTATCAATGGCTACAAAAACAATGATTTTTCTTTGCAATTATGTTTTCCCCTTGAATTTTGTGCATTTCTACCCGTGGTTCTCCATGGCGTTTTCTTCAAGCTTCAAAATCAAGTGTTCATTACGGCTTCGATAAAACTGTTGGAATCGGTTTCAATAAGAATAACAAGCCAAATAGAGATAAACGCGTAATGCATTTTCATTAAGATAGTACAATTACAAGTAACCTTAGGTAGCATTGAGCCAATAAACTATGAATAATCATCCTTACCAAAGCAAGAATAATAAAATGATCTACTATTTGAAAATTGAGAGTGACATATTTAGAACCTAAGGTATACACCTCAAATTTTAAAGTCACAATGCTAACTTAATTCAAAACCTCACTTTAGCAAACTGTAACTTTCTTGATATATATCTAAACAAGGTTATATAATTTCACAACAAATTTAACAACAATCTTTAGCATTTTTTCCTTAAAGCGTTTATAGATGTGGATGTTGAGGTCAATTCTTTTGTTTTCCAAGTGGCCTCTTTATCATAAAGTCCCTTCCATTTGATCTTAATTTGAGTGTTCAATTTAATCTCTAAACACTTAGTTTGATTTGCTAGGATTCCCTTATGGGCCATGATGGTACAAGCTTCTTCATAAACGAGTGGAAGTTTTGTGTGAGGCACAACCTTATACTTTTGAAGATTCTTCTCAAAAGGATGTGAAAGTGGGTTAGACTTCACCTTTGGCTGGCTAGGATTCGTGCGTTGACTTCTCTTCTAGTTACCTATTAACTTGCCTTTTGCCTAAAAGGACTTCTCTTCTAGTTACCTAATAACTTGCGTTTTGCCTAAAAGTTCAAGGTGCTACTTTGATCTATTAGAACGAGTACCTTGTTATGAATGAACCCATGTGTCTTAAATGTATCTAGTGTAACTATTCTTTATCATGGCAATGTGTGAAACAAATGGTTCTATGGTATCCATACCTACGGAGGCTTGAGTATATGGGTGAATCCTCCCATGGCCACTTGTATGATGTGGAACCTCTTCTAGATTGCTTTCTTCATTAGCAAAATCCAAATATTTAAAATATTGAGTTTTGGCGATATAGTCTCCTTCGACTACATTTGTGATCTTGTGACGAAGGCTGTAGCATATATGACCTTCTCGTGGATAGATGGGGATGGGGTTAGGGATGTTCTTTTTCTTTTGTTCTAGCTTATCTATATATGACCTTCCCGTAGATAGATAGGGTTAGGGATGTTCTTGTTCTTTTGTCCTATTGGGAATTTTTTTGTGGTTTGGGAGGAATCTTTGGTTAAGAGTTCATATTTAATTGTGTTGTTGGGAAACATTTGTTTAAGATTTTAGTTTTGGTTTAAGATTAACGATGTGAAATAAGTTTTTTTGTTTGCATCAACTTTCTACTATGATTCTAATATTTGAAATTTTCTTCTTTGTATACTATTGAAATATTTTTCTTTGTATACTCTGAATTTGGTTTGCTTCATGGAAGAACTTTTGTAAAAAAAATCAATTTCTATAATACCATCTTGCTCTCTATATATGTATTGCAATTTCCATTTGTTTTGGAGCTATGCATATTAGTTTGGTCATTTGGTGCCTTACTGTAGTCAAATCCCAACTTAAGCTTGCCTATCCATTCATGTGGTTTGATTTTCCATTTCTTGTAGAGCTATGCACACTTTGATTTGGTTGTCTGTACCTTAGTTTAGTCAAATACCAACTCAAGCTTGCTTATCCATTCATGTTGTTTGATTTTCCCATTAAACTTGAATTGGGTATATGGACATAACTTTTGTGAAACCTAGAATTAACCTAGTCCTTATTCATTGGTTTTTGTGTTGTCACTTGATTCCCTTGACTCAATTGTTTTATCATATTCTTTAGTCCCTCTATTGACGATTCATTATCAAGATCTTTGTTCGAACCTTATTGATATCATATTCTTGTTCTTGCAATAATTCCTTTGGTAAACTCTCCACAAGAGCTACATTAGTCTTAGTTCCATCAACTAGGTCTCCTACTTTGCGAGATATGGAGGAATGAGAAAGCAATATATGAGAGAGCGAGATATGACGTGATGCGACTTTATTAGAGTGAGATATGAACAACATGAATGGTGAGATATTATGGGATGCTAACATTCTGTTTATGACCATCAAGGTTTGATATCACTGGTTAGGCCCCTATCACTAAATTAGCATAATCCAAAATAATATAAAATTATGCTAATAGCAAGTAATAATGTGATATCTTTACCAAAATATAAGGAGAAGATGATTACATGAAACTTTGTGTAGAGTCCTACCTTAACCTCTGTACTTGATCAATGTATAAGGCCATATGAACCATTAGATAGTGGATAGTGACTTAGTGTAAAATATGCCTCCTTATTGAATAAAGCCCCCTACGTGGTTGACCTTCATCAATAGCGAGACCACAAGTAGTTAGGGTTTTGGTTATTGAAGAACCATATGGAGTAGTAAGTTATGTATTGTGAAGTGAGGAATTGTGACTGTATTTAAAGCTTTGCTGTTAGAGGTTGCTCCCTTGAAGAGACAAGTGAACATAGCTCTCTTTTGTTGAATATATTTCATAGAATAGATTTTATAGTTTTATCTATTCTCTCATGTTTTCTTTTTTGAAATTTCTAGGCTTAAGTATAGTACAAGTGGTATAAGATATATTTCTTGGGCCAAAAGGGGGATAATTTTTAATACTAGGGTTTGGCTCCTTCAAACGAGTCATCTTGGCGTTTTTGTTCCATTTTTTTCTACATAGTTTCATGGTTTTGAATTTTCATGCTATAATGAAGACATACACAAGTAGTTCGTGTCAAAATTTTAGCTTTTGATTTGCTATACTTTTTGAGATACATTATGTGCAAGTTAGGAGTTGTGACTAGCCTAAGAAACTAACCTTAAACAACTGTTCTTGGTAAAATTGTTATATCTGAAGTTGGAAATATCCAAATTAACACATTATACCATTCTTGTGCACCCAAGTGTTGTCCCTTGGGGTGGTGCAATTCTGAGAATCATGTTGGTCTTTGCAGAGGGGGAGGGAGCGAGAGAGGGGGGATGGGGACGGGTGGGGGGGAGACGGAGGGGGATGAGTGGGGGGCAAGGGGGAGCGAAGGGAGAGGGGGACCGATGGGGGTGGGTTTTTTTTGTGTTTTGCTTTGTTTTTTTTTTTATTTCTTTTATAAATTTATATATATATTTTATAAATTTTGTTTTTTTGTTTTTCTAAGTTTTTTTAAATTTTTATTTTATAATTTAAAAAAAATTAGTTTTTATAAAAAATATTTGAATTTTTTTTCAACTTGGTAATTTTTTTAAAACTAAATTTTTTTATAAATTTTTTAAAAAAATTATTTTTTTGGAATTTTTTTTTCATTTTGTCTTTTTTACACTTTTTTGGATTTTTTTTTTTAAATTTCTTTTTTTAATAAATTATATATATATATTTATAATGTTGTATTTTGTGTGAAAATCTTTTTAATTTTTTGTTTCATTTTTTTTAAAGTGATTGATTTTAAATTTTAGCTTCGATGAGGGTGATTCTAGTCTAAGTATGTCTGTGACCTTCTTCGTTCCTTTCACATGGATGATTGTAAACCAACCCCATCTCCCTTCCACTATGGAGTCAAATTTTAAATTTTCTGCCACTTGCACTTCACCCGAAGTAGATGCCACCCTCCATTGGAAAGCATAAAAAATGATACTTCGATATATTTGGGGTACAGTTCAGTTTATGATTCATTACAGTTCTTTTTTTCAAATTATTATTTATAAATTTTTTATTTTTTTAATTTTTTAAAATTTTGTTTTTAGTTTTTTTTTTTTTTAACTACAATGGTTTTTTTTTTATAATTTTTTACATTTTTAGTGGCTGCTGTAGGCAGAGACTATATGTTCCCCTTTTTAATATTAATTTACTGTGTAAAATATTATTTCTAAAACTTTTCTATAGTTTATCCAATGTTGAAATAATTTACATATTTATTTGTATTTATTTAATAAAATATTTTAATAAGTGTGTAATCCTGATTGGTGGAAAGTGTTTGAAAAGACATTTTTTATCATTGGCAAGGATTAAGTAAAAATGAAAATAAAACGACTTTAAACTTGCAAATGTTAACATCTAAATATTTTGTTTATAGTGGATAGTCTCACAATTGAGCATAATGATATACCTATCTGGTTTACATGTATTAAGGTTTACAGGTTGACAGGTTTGCAACTTTGCATTTAAACATTTTTACAACTGTGTGCCTCCTGGAATGCCAAATGTGGCAGACCTTGCTATGTGTAAGAACATCTGTTATCCTGCTGAACTAGGTTCTCCCAAACTTATCCAATGGTTCAGGTAAGCTTAACTCCTCACCACTGTTTATCAGTTGGTTTTCGGCATTCTCATGGCTCTTGTGTTTACCAACAAACTGCTTCATGAGAATTGATGTATGTCTTTTCTATTCTTGGCGGGTGAGCTAGCCATGACTTAATACTCAGATTGGTAATAATCTTTGCATTATTCACACAGAATTTAAATATCATAGTCGTTTTTCAATGCCTTCTTATTTTTAATACCAAATTTCTAATTCTGGCTCTATCTCTTCTTTTTTGTTTCTTCTTGAGCCGCTTGAACCCTTTGTAATTAAATCTGCAAATTCTTTCTGTCAAAATTGAAGATTAACAATTTTATATCTTTAAGACGAAACTATGTAATTGAAGAGCCGTCTCTTGTATCTTCACTAAACAGTGTTCGTTTATAAATAATTTTTATTTATAAAAAAAAATTATTGTTTACAACTTGTCTATGAAGATTAGCAGTTCGAGAGATTATAAATTCATAAAATATAAGAGAGATTATGATTAGCAGCACACAATGTAGGGATTCAAAATTTTTGAAAAAAAAAATTGGTAGAGGCATGTGATTTTTACACTCCAATCCAATTCAGTATGAATGAGAATTGTTATTTCACACTCAAACTCAAAGTTGATTTGACATTAACACTTTAATAAAATATTAGGTAAATGCAAATTTTTGAATGTCTAAGCATACTGAGAATTGTTATTTCACAGTCAAACTCAAAGTTGATTTGACATTAACACTTTAATAAAATATTAAGTAAATGCAAATTTTTGAATGTCTAAGCCTGTTGCTCTTATTACTTTTTGATGTATTCTAGTCCCATTCACCTGCTTTGGTCATGAATGGAAAAACATAGTTTTCATTTCTAATTTCTAAATTGAATAAGACATCTACGTTTGGCATCGAAGTTTCTCACTTGAAATAGCGTGAATGAGTTGGGGACTGGGCTTTGTATTACATGTTGTCCAGTTTGTATTGAGATTTGAAAAGGACAGACACGCACATGCTTCTTGAAGCGTACTTTTGAGTCTTGACCATTTGGCCATGCCCTATCTTTGGAATGACTTAGTTGAATAGGACATGTAGATTTAGCCTAACTCGGTTTAAAAGAAAACTCATGTTAAATCATAGTCGCAACAAAATATTAACTTCTGTCCCGTAATCGCATCGCTTTTTTTTGCATGGTCTGGTTGCTGGAAAGTGGCGCTCTTCAAACTCATTACAGAGGTCAAAGGTGGAACAAAGAGGAAAAAGGCCAGAAAACTAAAAACAGAGGAAAAAGCCGAAAAACACATGAAACGCACACGTAGAGAAGAGAACCCTAAACGAGCTGACACCTGAAAAGCAAAGCAGACCGACAGATCGCAACTTTTAATTTGCTTGAACGACGAGAAATCTGCTTCAGTAGGCTCAAGTATTTTTATTTATTTTTTAATCCTTAGTATTCTGCTTCATGAATGTAGAATTCCAAAGTTCAGAGTGAATTAAAACAAAATCAAATGATTCCTCTGAATTACTACTCCTCAATCTTTTCCATAGAAGCAATACAACTCATATCATCATCTATTTGCAACACCAAATTATTTTATTATTGTACTAGTTAATAATTTGAACTGGGATTGCCCGAGACTTTACTGGATCGATCAGGACTTTATTCAATAGTTAATTTAAAAAATATAGCAAAGTAGAAGCCTAGAGCTTACCTGAGACGAGCACCAACTGGAAAAGTGGGCTTAGTTTGCCTTAAAGGCCGGAGCCACTCCTCACTGTAAGGGTTTCTTTTACTTTGCTTTTAAATTTAGGTTTATATCGATACTAACTCTGGATTCTCTTTTTAATGCATGGAGTATGTCTTTTCTATTCTTAGCAGGTGAGCTGGCCAAGACTTAGTTATAATACTCAGATTGATAATAATCTTTGCATTATTCATACGGAATTTAAATATCATTATCGTTTTCCAATACCGTCTTATTTTTAATACCAAATTTCTATTTGCATTTGTCAGGTCAACGCTTATCACTGTATTTTGAAACACTGGGCTCCAGAACACAATCTGTGGCAGGGTTTTATATCAGATCTCTTGCTCAACCTTGATCAGGCAAGGATGCCATTATTCTGCCAATTCTCTTTATCTTCGGGATTTTTTTTATCGATTTAAGGAGTTACTTCATTTCCTATTTTCACCAATTCTCAATTTCTGAGGCCTCGAACTTCACAGCTTCTTCGGAGCTGTGGATTATTGTTTCAAAAAATGCTTTAAAAGATTGCACAACAAGATTCGATCGTGGGCTGCGGTCTAAGATATTTCATGTATAACCCTTTGAAAAATCCACCCAAAATAACCAGAATTAAGAGGGAATGTTCCAGTTCTATCAAATCTAGGATCCCTGCTAATGAGAGCGGAATCTCTTCACCGTGTTCATATTTTTATCACCATAACTAACCCTTCGCTTTTTTCTGTTACGAGGCCCGAGGTCTGTAAGACTTAATTGTGTCGATACTTTGAACGAGGCCCGAGGTCTGTAAGACTTAATTGTGTCGATACTTTGAATGTAAAACTAGAAAAATAAACCATCAATGTGTTTGTTAGTTGCAACTGGAATAAAGTAATACTTTGTCTGCTTAATAGAAAAGGTGGGTTGCCATTGTTTCACAAATATCTTCTCCGGTGTCATAATAACATTTATCATAAGCGTAGCTGAATGTATCAAGAAATGCATGGTCTTCAACAAATGCTTTTTGAGGCGTCCAAAATACCAAGACTTATTTTATTGTATTCCATATTCGTCTTTTACATCATTGTCTCAAAACCATCAAACCTGAGAAGATAACATAATAAAAACCAAAAATTAAAAATCAACCCAAGAAATTGAGGGCATGGATTTAGAAATTTGGCATAGATTAGTGGGGATACTCCATATATATACTCTCATAATCAACGCAAACCCATTGGAATATTTAAAATTGGTGGGGTGAATCCAAAAACCTCTTCAAAGATTCAAAAAATTGTAAGGCGAATCTGACAGACTCTCCGAATACTATGAAAATTTCAGGTGAATGGTGGTTTCAGAGGTAAAAGTTCAAGGGCGGAGGGTTGCAATGGAGTTTCCCATTCATATAAATGCATTGGTGAAATCTTATTTACTTTCACATTTTCTTTATTTATTTTCGATTAAAGCTTGTGATATATATACAATATCTCAGTAGAAAACAATTTCACATTTTAATTTTTAAATCTTCAAATTTCTCCTAAGAGTGAGTTGTGTATTTTGGGAGTTAAGGTTAACCAAAAACAATATGATTTCTCAAGGAATGTTCATTCTCACATCATGGATTTTCACACATATTAGAGATGCTTCTGATGGGTATTGGAATCTTGCAAAGTTCAATGCTCAAAGAATCAGTATAAATTTTTTGTCCATTTTAATTTTTAAATCTTCAAATTTCTCGTAAGAGTGAAATTTCTGTGTTGTGTATTTTGGGGCTATGGTTAACAAGAAACAATATGCCTCACCTAGTCCAAGTCAATCAGTGTTTGGAGTGTTTGATCTCTTTGGTGTAGGAAATGGCAGCACAAAAAATTATTTGATGCATAAATGCTGTATTGTTGCAATTGTTAAAATTGTTAAATACGATAACATATAATAATATTGTAAATATTGAGTTTTGATAAAAATGAATTAGTCGTAAAAGTACTAGCAATGAAATATAGCCTTTTTGTTCTTTACATTTTATTTATTTGTAAGCATGATGGGTAGATGGATTATTTGGAAGACATCAGCTCGTTACAGCATGACCATTCCAGTTATGAACTATGATCGTCCATGTTCTTGCTGCTTTTGGAGTCTGATCAACTAAGAACAAAACGTGTGAATTTGCAATTTATATGAAATGAATTTAGATACATTATATTTAATTGATTAGTAGATGGGGTTTTAACTTTTGTTTGCCTGTTTGTGGGGAAACTGAAATAATTTTTATTAAAATGTAATCAAAAATAAATTTACCATGGGTTTTAAGTTGTTTGAATGGTTGATCGTTTTTTGGAAGCTTGTCATTAAATTATTTATTAATGTTGGTTGTTGGACTCTGGGATTTTTTATTGGCATGGAAGCCATTTTTTTTCTTCCACTTTCTGATCAAAGACATTGCTTGTTCTACTTCTTGGTGTTATGGGTCTTGGACAACGAGGGATCTTAGCTGGGGATATGACATAGACACAAGCATTAGTTTCTTAATGATTAGCCTATTTCTTTTACTTTGGGCTTTTGGTTATTTACTGTCTTTTTTGGTAGATTAAAAGATACTTTCTGTATCTTTTCCATAAGAAAACACACATTGTCTTCTGGCTCTCTCGGGAGCTTTATTAAAATGACAAATAAACCAGAGGCCCACACTTGTCTATTGGGTTTAAAACCTGAGATTAAATTAGCAGTTGCCTCTCTTTTCTCTCGACAGGTGTTTTATATGACACGCCAAGCCGATCCTTGATCTCTTGCTTGAAAGTAGAAATTATTGTTGGCATTTATTTATTTATTTTATTTTATTTTATTTTTATTTTTTATTTTTTATCTGAATACTAGGATGCAGGAAATAACTTATTCACCACTCACAAACTAAACCCCATGACCTGAACAACCAGTTAGTTTAACCAACTCAGCTTCTGACTTAATTTTGCCTTTCTACTGTTAAAATGAACTTTTATCTATTTGCTTTTAAAGCTGTGTGATTGTTTTAGGAATTTTGCTTGTTTGTTGCTTCATGACAAGGGTTATTATGAGTTTATCTGGGTAATTTTTGCTTGGAGCTTCAGTTAGTTGACATTCAAAGTTATCAATCATAATCAATGATATTGAATCTCTTTTGTTTGTTGTGGAGTGGCGTTTCTGGGGCAGCTAGTCCAACCGGGTTTGCTTGTTTTATGTTCATAGATTGAACTCCAGATGTTGGCTTTGTGGCTTGTTGGTGGCATATTTGGAGCTTGTAGAGCTGGCTTTATTAGCTGTAGCTTCCTTTGTTTCACATTTTTTGGTAACTTGATATGAAAGGTGGTAAGGAACATGGGGACGAAGAGTTTGAGATGCTTTTATGGGAAATTCCGAGTGCAACCGCTGCACCTCCACATCTGGAGGAGGTTCAGAGAACTGATGAGTCTCCAAAAAGAGAAGCTGTTTTACTGCAGCAGAATGCCAGGAAGTCTTCTACTCCGACAAATTAGGATGACTTTTATCAGGATTATGAAGGAGTAAAGAATCTGTCTGCATCCCCATGGAGGCACCATTGTTTCTGTTTCTCCCATGTCATCCAGCTATTTTTCTGCATTTTATGGTGGCCTATCTTTCAATGGTTTTGGTGGTGGAAGTTCCTTACAACTTCAACCAGAGCAGAAACATACTAGAGTGCAAGGAATGGTGCATGCAGAGACCAATATAGAACAAGGGCAGTTGCAATCCATTGTCCCCATACATCACAATGGAATTTCCTTGCCAACCAAGCAAATATTTGTAGACAATCAAGCTTTGACAACTGCATTTGGAAATCTAAATTTTAAAGAGGATAAGGTGTTAAGTCAGAGTATTCAAACATCTGGACAACCTGGAGATGGAAGGTATGGCAGTCCTGTATCAGTGAATGGACAAGCTCTAGTAATTGCTGCAAAAGTCTATTCCCATTTTGATGTAGCACCTACTTCAGTTCCTGGACAATTGAATGGGATTGGCTCCTTGAATTCCCTGGGTTTTCCATCAAACGCATATTTGTTGAATGTGCATGGCATTAGGTATCCTTCTCAGCATAAAAATCTGACTGGATTTTTCCAAGCCACAATGAATGATATGTCAAATTAAAAAAAAAATGCATGAGACATAAATGTTATATACCTCAAATATCTCCACCTTATGAGATAAGGGACACAGACCATATTTCAGTTGGCTGATAAACTGAGATAGTATAAAAGATAATATAGAACATTGGAGAAGGGTAGCATTCAAAAATTCCATTCTCAATCGTGCTTGGCAACTGTATTCTTGGTATTTTTTCTCTGGAAAAATATGAAAGAGTAAAATTGGAGAATCTTTGAAGTCTCTATAATGAGTAGTGACCAAATATGGAATAGAACGAGAATGGACATAGAATATATGCTCCAAATTACCCAATGGATGGAGGAGGACTATAAACGTCACGAGAATGAACACATTATTATGTAAGCACGGGGTTTTGACTTTATTTGTACAAATATCCATCCAATTAATTAAAATCCTACGATGAGTATAGACGGGAAAAATATTAGATCGATTACATAGTCAGTCAAATTGGTATATGCAAATTTGCATGTATGAAATTTTGGGTTTTCTTCTTTCCAAATATTATTAATTTTTTTTCTTTTCGCATATATTCTATACTTCTTGAGAAGCTAAACTAGTGATGAGTATTTTGAATATTTAACCTATCTTGTATCTCAGAAGCTACTTAGAAGTTAAACTAGTGATAAGTATTTTGAACATTTAACTTATGTTGTATTTTCTTAGAATGAAGTTCCACTATGTTATCTTTTCCTTTTTATTTACGAAGATGCTTTATGTGTATATTTTCCTTTCATTGTAATTCAATAATCCAATTATGTTTTTTTATTTTTTATTTTATTTTTTTAGATGTTTTAAAAGCAGGGTTTCTATTTTCACAAATACTCTTCGTTGGCATATAGTGTACAACATATATTCCATTATTTTCTGTGATTGAGAGAATTTTAATCCACCAAGACATTCCATCTCACCATTACATAGGGAAATTTCATATATTCTAATATTTTTTTTGTGATTAAGAAAATTTTAATCACACAACTTCTCACCATTACAGAGTGAAATTTCATATTTTCAGAGTACATAGATTATTGAGACTTATAAAACAAAATAGCATTGGCTTCTGGGTTTATAGTAAAGTTATAATTGAGTTTTTTTCAAAAATGAAGTTTTGAATTGGGATTGGGATTGTACATCCCAAGGAAAATATTTCTGAAATGGTAAGAAGATGAAAAACTTAACGAACCAAACTAGTTCCAAAAGTCACTATTAAGACAAAAGAAAAGTTCTTGTTGGCTCAAAAAATTAAATTTACAATAATGAGAAATGATATGATATTAAAATTTTAAAAATTACGGACTTGGTCTATATGTTCATGTCCATTTGTTAAGGTTACACAATATCAATGTTTTATTTAACCACTAAATGAAATGCTTACCTGGTTTAGTGAAATATTTTTAAAATGATGATATAAAAAACATTTTAAAATTTAAATAATTTTCTTTTAAATTATATTATTTTTAATAATAAAAAATTAATTATAATAAAGATAAAAACTTTAATAATGTTATATTATTGTGTTTAAAGAGATGAAAAAATATCTTAATAACATTAAGAATAAGAATAAAATAAAATAATAACTTAATTTAAAAATTATAATGTTACATATTATATAATTATTTATGAAAGAAAATAAAAAATAAACAATATTATCAATAATAATGATTTAATTTAGAGTTTAAACTTTTGGAGTTTTTAGAGTTTTTTTTCATGTTGAAATTTAGGAATATTGGTTATATATCTATATTTAATAATAATTTATAATTTTTTTAAATTTATCTTAAAATATTAATATTTATTATTTAATTTTCAAAATTTGTAAGGCGGGGATTGGAAAAGTGGGCTTAGTTTGCCTTAAAGACCGACATGGCGGCTCAACCTTGGAAGTCACTCCTCACTGTAAGGGTTTATTTCATTAATTTTTGAGATCTTTGCTCTTAAATTTAGGTTTGTACCGATACTAACTCTGGGTTCACTTTTTAATGCACGGAAATAAAAACTATGGGCGTTATTAACAACCATGATTTACCGGATATGCTTCTTAATTTGATGGAAAATGCTTAAATCCAGGTATATCAACTATGTCTTCTACAGAAACTCGACCTCTGTGTTTCTTTTGTCATAATATGAACTGTGTTTTTTTATTTTTAAACAAACCGGAATATATTCGGCTGGCAGATTTGACATTATCTAGTTAATATCATACATGAAATTTATTCGGCTCTGGTGTATACACAATTGCTTGTCATATTTTGGCTTGTCAGTCTTGATTTATAATATCAATGACTTCTTATAATATTTTGAAAGCGCTGCAAATGTAGAGCTTTGGGTACGTGGAATCAATCTGATTGCCAAAGAAATGACTACTTTGAATGGAAATGCAGTCAGGAAATGAAATCCTCCAGGGAGGTAAATGTGGTCTTTGTTTCTTCATTTGGCATCAAACTCATCCAGCCCATAAATGAAAATCCATGGTGGAAATCGACCAAAAATGGTTGCTTTCTCATGCCATCCTCACACAAATGACATGATACTGATTCTCAACCATACAAAAGCCTTTAGAGGTTTAAATGAGTACTGTAAATGCAGTCCTGGCCTTACTTTGAATTAAGACAGCACATGTAGGTGAGCATTCTCAACTACTAATGCAGTTGATTATGGAGGTCTCTTTTATGTTGAAAATTTTTTATCCCCACATTCTGGACATCATGACATGTGCTTAGTATACTATCATTTAGAGTGGAATGTTTAAAAAAAACATGAAGATAGGCTGATAGATACATTAGTTGGTCCAAGCCTCTAGAACTGTTTAACTATTCTGTATTACGTGGTCAATTTTGGAGTTAACTACATAACCTATGAAATGGCCTTTTAGACATCTTGAAAAATATATGGGTTGCAACTTCTATCAAGCAGCACTGAAAATGTCTATACAAAATCTCAGAGAAGTAAATACATTTCACATGACATTACAAACTACTTCAGTTTGATGTAATTAGTTCTTCTTGTATGAGATGCTTAACTTTTTAGCATTTGGCATTGGAAATCATTGCCATTACTAAGTGATCAGAAACATGGCATGATCCTTGATTTGACACAACATTTGTAGAATTGGAGTTTTTGAGGCTAAACAACTCACTGTGTAGCATATTCTTCTAATGTATGCACTTGGAGATGGTTCCTCGCATGTATGATTTTGTGTTATACACTGTGCACCCTGATAAACCAAACTAACAGGACATTTTGTTTGTACAGCTAAATGTAGGTTTTAAAATGACTCATGAAAACTTTGAAACTCCCATATATTGCTTTTACATTTTGTTTATAAGTTCTAAATTTTCTTTGTTGAAAGTTTGGGATTCCTTTTTCCAGCTGTCAAAATGATAATCAAAGTTTAATTGCAAAATTAAAATTAGAAATATGGTCTTGGATACACAATCAGATCGTGTTACTGTACATAGAAAGTTGTTAAGTTCACATAGGCTAATACTTATCTTCCAGGCTGGTATACTTATTTGTCAAGTTGGTACACCTTATTTTCCCAGTTGGCATACCATCAAATTATGAGCTGGGCTTCTCCCAGTTTGTTATAAATAGTAAATATTGGCAATCTCCTGTCACTTTCAAGTACTTAACAATATGTAGATTCAGATTCTTGCTATTCTATTATCTGTTTCTTGTGTAGGTATCAATTAAAAAGCACAGAGACAAGGTATCAATTAAATATGGCATAAAGGTATCGCAAAACTTGAGATGCAAATATCAATTTTTTGAACATTGAGAATCTAAATGCGGAAAAGATTGAAATTGGTACTCTCAATTTTTTTTATACCTCTCAACTTTGAATGTATCATAAACATATAAGGTTAGGATGAGTCGATTCAAATGGCAGGGACTAAGCTGCTCACAGCTCTTGTTATTTTATATTTTTTTGGAATTTTTTGTTTATAAATTTTATAATGTTGTAAATTTTTTTGAAAATCTTTTTAATAAATTTTTAAGTTTTTCATTTCTTGTTTCACTTTTTTTCAAGTGATTGATTTTAAATTTTAGCCTTGTATAAAAACAAGGGTGATTCTAGGAGGTCCACTTTTCAATCCTGGGTTGATTTAGGGTTTTGATTGCAACGCCAGCAATTGTGGTTACAAAAAAGTTGTAATTTTAGCCCCTCCCCAAAAGGGGTGATACTGGTATCACCACTTTTCATTTTGGAGTTGTTTTTTGGTGTTTTTGATGCATAAATGTGATTTTTTATGGCTAGAGTTCTCGTCCTTTGTATATAGTTCTCATTTGATTGTATACTGGGTTCTCAAGGACATTTTATTTCTCAGTCTAAGTATGCCTATGACTTTCTTCATTGCTTTCAGATGGATGATTATAAACCAACCCCATCTCCCTTCCAGTCTAGAGTCAAAATTTCTACCACTTGCACTTCACTTGAAGTAGATGCCACCTTGTATTGTCAACTTGTTGGTAGTGTCTTATACTTGACCCATACCTATCTTGATATTTCCATTTCCATTGGTCTTGTTTCCTGCTATATGTAAACACCCGTGAAAGCTATTGGAAAGCCACAAAAATGATACTTCGATATATTCAGGGTACAATTTAGTTTGGGATTCATTACAGTTCAAGGGGGACTCCTTTGTTGGTTGGTTTCACTGATTCAGATTGGGTCGGCGATCTTGATGATCATAAGTCTACTGCAGGTTATGTTTTTTTAGTCTTGGTTCCAAACCTGTCACTTGGGCTTGTAAGAAACAACAAGCTCTTGTTCTTTCTTTAGCAAAATCACAGTATTGAACAATAGTTAATGCAAGTCAGGAAGCTTTGTGGCTCGATAGATCATTTTAGAGTTTGGATTTGAGCAACAACATCCGAGTCCACTTTGGTGTGACAATCAAAGTTCCATCAAGCTCGCCAAAGATCTAGTTCAACCTCAACGCAACAAACACATTGGGCTACATATGCACTTCATCAGAAAGCTCGTTCATGATCATGTTCTCAAAGTGCTCTTTTTCCCTACAGATGATCAAGTTGTAGACATCATCACAAAGTCTTTTACAGAAGTGAAGTTTTCTAAACTTTGAATTATGTTAGGAGTTCAAGAATTTGCCATTAAGGGGGGATATGATCTAATGCCTCCTTCCTTCTCCTATAGTGTCACATTTGTAAATCCTTCAATCCTATCCCAAGTTGTTCTTAAGGGGTGATGTTAGGATATTTAGACACTTGGGAGTTGGTTAAGATCAACTTGTCATAATATATCTATCAGGTAAAGTTTGTTTCTTTAGTATGCATTAGTATGCATTTGTATATATGTAATCCGATGATCGCGATATGTTCTTGACATAGAGTGAAGCGATGGTTCATCTTCTCCTAACCATCGCTTCACAACCCCCTGTGGGAAAATGGTGTGAGTACCACAACTCATCTTGGCATGACGCATCTGAATGCAAAGCTCAGAAGACATTCTTAGTGAAACTGTCTACATCTGACTTGACTGACAAATTCATTGTGGAATCCGAACCAGAATCGCCGACTCTCCTGGCATCGACATCAAAAACTCCAGCCGCCTCGACTATTGTCGATGAGGAGGAATGAGAGCGCTTATTCCATACACAAATATGGGTTCATAACAATCCTTTGCATCTGATTGTGGATAATGGCATCCATAAGAACTTTGTTTCTGAAACTCTTGTGAAGAAACTTGGTCTTGTCACTACTCCGCATACTCATCCTTATAACATCAATTGGATGAAGTATGGACAGAAACTTCGAATCTCCCGACAATGAAAACTCGCCTACTTCATTAACCATTTCAAAGATGAAGTACTCTGTGATGTGGCACCGCTCTCAGTAACCGATGCTTTGTTTGGAAATCCATACTTGTGGGATCGACATGGAAGTTATTAGTCACGACCGTAGAAGGCGATTGTCAAAATTCAGGATCAGTGGTATGGCATACCAGAGCGGTGACCTGAATCGACAATTGAGATGGTATCTACTAAACAGGTTAAAAAATTAATCAACCATGATCAAAAATTTGCATTGATCATGATTAAGCCTCAACATTCTAGTAAGAATGTAGCAACTAGTCGACTCACCGACAACTGTATTCATCGACAACAGAAACATATCGACAAGATTCTTGAAGAATACTAGAATGTGTTCAAAGAACCAAACATAGTACCTTTACACTGTTAGGTAAAACACTCCATTGAACTCGCTCTTGGTTCTTCATTACCTAACATATCTGTCTATAGGAGGTCCATTATCGAGAATGAAGAGATTCGTTGACAGATCCAAGATTTGATGGACAAGGGCCATGTCCGACCGAGTTCCTCTCCTAGTGGAAGTCCAGTTGTTCTTGTTCTGAAGAAAGATGGGACTTGGCACATGTGCATCGACTACAGGGAACTCAACAAGATTTCAGTAAAGAATCGGTACCCTTTACCAAGAATAGACGAATTGATTGATTGTTTGAAAGGTGCTAAATTCTTCACTAAAATTGATCTAAAGTCGGGATATCATCAGATTCCGATCGAGCCCTCCGATGTCTGGAAAACTGCTTTCAAAACCAATGAAGGATTGTTTGAATGGTTAGTCATGCCTTTTGGTTTAACCAATGCACTTGCAACCTTTAGGCGATACATGGATGACATTCTTCGACCTTTTTTGCAAAATTTGTTATTGTCTACCTCGACGACATCTTAATTTTTAGTAGATCATGGGAGGAACATGTTCGACAGCTCTAGCAAGTCCTTGACACCCTCCAACAACATCGACTCTACTTGAATTTGGAAAAGTGTTCATTTGTGTTGGACAACATCAAATACTTGGTGAATTTGGAAAAGTGTTCATCGACTCTGCAGGCATTCACCCGACCTAGACAAGATACAAATCCTCAAATATTGGACCATTCCTCAAAACATTCATGAACTAAGAAGTTTTCTTGGTTTGGTGAATTTTTATTGATGATTCATACTTGGCTTCAGTCATATAGCCTGGGCTTTGACTCAACTGACTAAAGTAAGTGGTAATACTATCTTCGAGTGGATTCCAACACAACAACAAGCTTTTGAGCAGGTCAAGCACAAACTCTGTACTGCACCAGTACTTGTGATACCCGACTTACATTAGCCATTTGAAGTCGAAACCAACGCCTCCGACTATGATATGGGAGTCGTAATCACACAAGCTGACCACCCAGTCACATTCCACTTGGATACTTTCAATGAAACTGTTAGGAAGTTTTCGACATATGAAAAGGATCTCTATGCCATTGTACAAGCTCTTAATAAATGGAGACATTATGTCCTTGGCAAGGAAACGGTCGTTCATGCCAACCATAAGCCCCTACAGAAGTTTCTCCATCCCATTCTAAGCTACATATGACCAGACAGGTCAAGTGGATTAGTTACCTACAACAAATTCATTTGGTAAGTAGTTTCCTACAACAGTTTCAGTTGGTAATTAAGCTGATTTCCTTAGTAGACCACCGGTTACTTCACTTCTTACAGTCTTAAGTATGCATGGATATGACACCATTACTTGGCCATGACAGTATGAACAAGTTGCTAATTTCTAGATGGTTTACCAACAACTCCAGAATGGTTAGTCGATTTCTCTCGACTACCACATGAAGGACAAATTGTTATACAAGCTTGGACAACTTTGTGTACCAACAGGTGAGCACTGAAAAAAGCTCATTTTGGATGCACACTACAACCAAACTGCAGGACATTTTGGAGTAACAAAGACACTCGTTGTACTCCAAAAGTACTTCTACCGGCCTTCACTTAAGACGGATGTCGACAAGTATATCAAGTCGTGTGTGGTTTGTGCCATCGCCAAGCCACCAAACCGACAACAAGGTTTGTATACACCCTTTCCAGTCCCTAATTGACCATGGGAATCCATTTCCTTAGAATATTTGACTGGATATCCTGTTACTCGACACCAGCATGATGCAAACCTGGTTGTGGTAGATCGATTTTCCAAGATGGCTATCCTTATTCCTTGCAAGAAGACCATAACCGCACAATATAGTGCTCAAATATTCTTTAAGAATGCCTGGAAACACTATGGATTTCCGAATTCAATCATTTTCGACTGCGACTCCATATTTCTAAGCACTTTCTAAAAGATGCTCTGGCAACGGCTCGACACACAACTATTGATGTTGACCATGTTCCATCTCTAGATCAATGTACATACAAAAGTTGTGAATCGTTTGGTTGTACAACTGCTCCACATGTACAATCATTAGCATTGTCAAACATGGATGAAAGTCTTCCGTACATCCATCATAGCTATAATCGATCACAACACAGCTCTACAGGTAAGAGTTCGTTTGAAGTTTTTTATGGATTTCAACCCTTGTCGCCTCTCGACTTAGTCAACCGACCAACTGCCTTGGTCTACATCGACCATGGACATCGAGAAGTTGAGAAAGCACTCAAGTTTAGGGATGAAATTTGTGACATCCATAAGCAAGCGCATGAGATGTTACAACAAGCTAATGCAAAAGCTAAGGCTCGACACGACAGGCATCGTATTCCTCATTCTTTTCAAGTTGGGGATCAAGTTTGGTTACATCTCAAGAAAGACAGGTTTACAGGTCCATACAAGAAGTTAAAGCCTTTGAGATATGGTCCTTACACCATTCTTGAGAATATTAGGGAAAATGCCTTTAAGCTCAACATTTCTTTATGCCTAGGTTTACATCTAGTATTTAATGTGGATCTATTTTGACCATATCATGCACCATTGCTTGAACAAAGTAACTTGCAGACGACAACTACTGAAGATATACAACCAGATGTTTAGGAGCCTCTACCTAGTGACACAATCATAGGCCGACGAATACGTCGTACTAGGACACAAGCAATTCCCATGTTTTATGTGGCCAAAGCTAGACAACTTCCAGCCCAAGGAAAGTGGTATTTTAATGCTCACTGATTGAGAATTTTACTCATCTGCATGAGAAAGCAATGGGGATCATTGCTTCTTAAGGAAGGGGGAATGATCCACCTTTGAAGTTGATTGGATTGTTTTGACTAGTATACCTAGTCCTATTCGACGAATTTTCAGCACCACTCGTTGAAGACCGATGACTCCAGCATGATCTGTCGATGACGACTATTGTGCATCGACGACAACTGACCGACTATGACAGATTGTCCCTCTATCTTCTAGTTGACTATGATGGTTGCACTTCTCAATCCGCTACAACTTCTTTTGTAACTAAGCATAATGGGCAGGCAACTCAAGTGTTCTCAACACTCTATATAAGTCTATACATTATTGTAACATAAGAAGGAGGAACACAGAAGAAATAATAGAAATTTTTTTGATCCAAATTCTTGCATTTTGTCTGTGTATATTCCTGTTTGTTTTCTGTTCTGGATTATCGACTTAGTTAAGTTGCTTCCGCATCGCCCAAGATTTTGACGGGGGAAAACATGTTCGACTAAATGAGTCGAGTTCTGTTATGGTTGGTGTGTCATTCTTCCTTGGAGCATTAGAGACATTTAGGCACTGCGATGACATTCTTCTTGATGTGCACGGGGAGAGTGAGTGGCTTGCTTGGAGGATGATTTCCATGGATGAGGGTGTTGATTCTTAGATGGCATTGGGGTATTTGATTCTTTGCATGGAAAATTACACTTGAATTGAGGATGCTTGGGTTGAGGGATTGATCATGCAGGCAAGGTAGACCCAAAGGAACACATGGAATAGGAGGAGAATTGGAGCTTTCATGTCTTGTGGAGGTAGAACATTTTACCTTGCTTGAGGAATTTTCATTCCTTAAAGCCTTGCTTGTTAGGCTTGTTCACCTTAAATATTGGCATGTGTCACTTGTAGAGGAAGTGCTTCACATGTGGGCCTATCTTCTTATGGATAGGTTTCTTTTAGTGTACTATGTTAAATTTTAAATTGTTGACCTCCCTCACCTCTCTTATAAACAGAGGGAGGAGAGAGTCATTTGTACACACTTGATCTTGTGGATCCATTCATCACTTATTTATATTGGATATGTGAGAAGTGGAGAACACTACTCTCTCTCTCTCTCTCTCTCAATCATATTATCATTATTTTCCTTGGAGCATTAGATTTCTCATAGAAGTTCAACGAAAAGTATAGGGATATGGTTTCACTCCAAGAGGCAATGAATCTAGGGTTTGTGCTAAACCTTAAAGGGTAAAATAAAAATTATTATTTTAACTCTTATGAGAGAAGAATTAGAGTTTTGAAAACACTAGTGCTAATTGTTATGCTTGTAAGCGTAGGATCTTTGGTGAAAAAACTAGCTTTGGTTAGTTGTGATTCCTAGCTAGGAGGAGTGATGGATAGGGTTGTCATGGTTCCCCTTTCTAGGGTTGGGAGAGCTTGAGATTACTTCATATTATATATTAATGAATTATTTCAACTATCCAACCATTGTGCACTTATAGATTTGATTTTGAGCTTGAGTTGTCTTCTTGATTGGATAAATTCCAATACTTGTTGTTCATGCTGATTTGGCATAACATAGGGACAACATTGTTAAGATATTTAACACATATATTGAAGATAAGAACACAAACTATTGTTGTAAATTCTTCTACAATAAAGTCATTTCAGATCTGTTATATGCATGAAAACATGTTCCCTAAGGGCAGGGGAAATTTAAGGATCCAAAATTTTCTCAAAGTGTAGAAACCTTGGTGAATCTTACTATTTCTTAAATTGACAACCATAAATTGTTTGCTGATTTAAAAAAAAATAAATTCAAATTTCTAAGGACTTTATATAGTTTTTGGATATTTTTGACGATTTGAGTAAAAAGAAATTATCCCATGGAATTTGGGCGAATCATCTTTGAAAATAAGGCAAATTGATGAATGTTTTTTTTTGGAAAAAAGGTCGAAAAATAGCCCATGGGCTAAATTTAGCCCCTAAAATTTTCCTTGCCTAAGGGTTATAAATTGTTGACATTGAAGTACACTAGTTTGGTACCTTATATCTCGAGTTGCCTAGTGATTTGGACTAAAGTGAAGTGAAGAATTTGTTGTTCATTGTTGTAATAACTATTTCAGATAATCCCTAAGGTTGAATGATCTTAGGAATTAGATTTGGGAAACCTTGAGTTAAAGGTGAAATTTATGAATTTGCACCAAATGTCAAGAAAATAAATTTCTACATGGTATGTGAGTTCTTTTGACTGAGATTGTTCTCTTGGTGAAGAGGGAGTTGGATATTTCAACTTTGTTGTACATGGGAGTGGCACTTAAACGTATGATAGTTTGATCAGGTGTGATACCTTAGGATGGTTGAGAGAAGCATTCGAACCCCAGAAGGGTTAATCTACTTCATTTATTGTTGATTTTTTCTTAGAGGTGCACCTTAGATTTGTAGGATGATAACTATAAATATTAGGGACCATGATAGGTTGGATAGTGTTTCCAATTTCATAACTTGGAAGTTGATCGTGCTACATATGCTTATGGAGGAAGATGGGATTTGGGAGGACGCTGAAAAAGATGGTTAAACCTATTGGAATCTATTTAATACTGAGAGGGGGGGTGAATCAATATTATCACATTTATGGATAGTTTTAACTTCTTTAAAATATCAATCTGAGCTTAATCTTGATCTTCAATTATGCATCCATCATAAATAAAACATTCATCCACATATGCACCAAAACACAGGACACATAACACACATAATTTTTACGTGGAAACCAAAATGGGAGAAAACCACATAATGCTCTTTTATAATGAAAAGATTACATTCAAGGAAGCAACGAATTCCTGTGTTCTCTGGCACCAACTGGAAGGAGGCACCGACCCCCTGGTTTTACAGGTACTGACCTGAAGGAAGCTACAACTTCTTGTGTTCTCCAGCACCAACTGGAAGGAGGCTACTATCCCCTGCTCCTTTCCTCGTCCTGCCACCCATATATATAAAATAATATATTGCCTTGTTGTACTTCTGATACGTGCACACTTTAGATCTTCTGATGTTTGTTCTTCTATGCGCACCTCTGTATGTAGTAGTATTGTTTTCACTTAACTGCATACACCACTTGACTTCTCATTCCACTCAACACTTCACTTTAACTAATGTTGCACTTCATATACTGTGTGCTACTTCAACTACTGTAGTTTGCGCCAATGTTCAATATTTTGTTCTACAACTATGCATTTGCAATCTCAACTGGTATTGCGCATCAAATTGCTATTCTGATATTGTGCATCCGTATCAGATGGAAATGTGCACCTTTTGAGATGTGTCCGTTTTGTTTAGGTGGCACATTCTTTCAGACAATTTGCAACCAACTATGCATTATATGATTCGTCCTTTCTATTTAACGCACTTGTTTCAGATCATCCTCATCATGACACACATCCTTGATTTTGCTGCAACTTTGTCTGTGTGCATCCGATGGAATTCCTTACTTCGCACACATCAACTCAATCTTCATGCATTAGTTAAACTTCTTCACTTCGTGCATCTTCGAATATACTTTAGATATGTCTCTGCGCTTCTGTCTTAGAACATCTGTGATTGTCTGTGTGTTATCTGCGGTACTGTCATTCAGTCCTCACGCACTTGCACATACTTCTGTAATTATGCCTTTCTGTATTTGCGCAACTGTAAAAAATATACCACATCATTCTGCACACCTTCAACTATTCCATTCCTTTGCTTGTGTGCACTCGACTCTTTGCTAGATCTTGTTGTTATGATTCCATGAGCCCTTGATGCTATGAAAACTATAAATCTGTATCTTCTAGCTTTCCACTTATCATATCTTCATTCTTCAAGCTTACTTCAAATCTCCAACTTGCTTCTTATTTATACATGTCTTGCACGGATTGTATGTCCACAAGTTGGTTGTGGATTTCCTTCTTCCTTGATTCACGATTTATGCTTTTGCCACTTATCATCTTCTGTGTTGCTGAGGCATCATATCTTGTTGGTATTGCGCATATATGGTCCTTGAATCAGTGGGAATTTCACCCTTGTGGTGTGGTCTTTAAGGACAATATTTTCTTCAATGCTCTTGCTTCTCAACTTCATGCTACTTCTCCTCCTTTGACATCAATGGAAAAGAGGTGCCATTACTGTGCAATTATAGGTTCTCCATTCTTCTGTTTGCACTGGTCTTCACTCATATGCAATAGGGATAACTCCCCATGTCTTCAGGCTTCATCGTTTTGTTGAATTTTTAACATTGATATCTGCAATCTGTACATTGTTTTCATAACAATTTCAGATACGCTCCCCCTGTATAGTTGCTATTTTCTTTATGTATCTTTATCTTTTGGTTCTGTCATAATACTTCTTCATTCCTTGCGCAGAACTTCATGCAATCATCCCATCATGCCAACTGCATAGTACTGAAACCCATCTAAATTCACGCCTCATTGTGTAGGTTCTCATTATTTTGTGGATTGAGAACCACACCCAGTTTTTCCCTGAGATATTCAAAAGTAATTCGTTGGAGAGGTTTTGTGAATATATCCGTAATTATTTATTTGGTGTCAACGTACTCCAACTTGACAATGTTTTCAGAAACCTGCTCTCTCACAAAGTGATATTTGATCTGTATATGTTTAGTTTTGCAATGCATGAATGGATTATTTGAGATGTTGACTGCACTTGTATTGTCGCATAAGATTTGGATGGGATGATCAAGGTCTATTTGTATATCCTTCAAAGTTTGTTTCATCCACAACACTTTCGTGCAACATGCAGTTGCTACAATATATTATGCTTTTGCAGTAGAGTGTGTGACTGATGGTTGTTTCTTGCTGATCCATGATATAAGACATTCTCCTAAGAAAAATGAAACTCCTCTAGTAATTCTTATGTCATCAACACTTCCTGAACTTCAAATCATTCCTTCGTGCATACCATAAACCAAAGTTCATTGTCCCTTTCAAGTATTTGAAAATTCTTTTTACTGCTTGGACATGCGTTTCTTTGGGTGCTACCTAGAATATTGCAACGAGGCCTATTGCTTGCATTATGTCAGGTATTGAGGAAGTTACATACAATAGGATTCCAATCATTTATTTCTAAATTCTTTTTTCAACTTCCTCTGCTTCATATTCTTTACTCAATTTCCACCCAGTGACAATAGGTGTGCATATGGATTTGTAGTATTCCATATTAAACTTCTTTATCATTTCATTCACATATTTGGTTTGAGATATGAAGATTCCATTGTCCAGTTGAGATATCTGGAGACCAAGGAAAAATGACAATTCCCCAAGCATGGGCATTTCAAATTTTCGACTGATCTTGTCATCATTACCTTCGAAAATATTGTCATCAATATATACTTCAAAAAATATCATTTTTTCATGCTCGATCTTGATGTAGAGTTTACTATCTACACTGCCCCTTCTGAATCCTTGTTGTTGCAGATACTTGTCCAGTATTGAATACCAAGCTCTAGGAGCCTGCTTGAGTCCATGCAATGCTTTCTTTAATTTTCCGACATAGTCTCTATTTCCAGAAATGGAGAATCCATCTGGTTGTTCAATATATACTTCTCCTTCAATATCTCCATTTAGGATAACAAATTTTACATCCATTTGATACACTTTGACATTTTAAGCGCATGCATAGGTCAGGAATAGTATGATTGCTTCCATTCATGCCATAGGGGTAAAAATTTCTTCAAAATATACTCCTTCAATCTACGCATAACCTTTGCATACCAATCTTGCTTTATTCCTGACAACTTGTCCATCTTCAATTAGCTTGTTTCTAAAAACCCATTTTGTGCTGATGAAATTTTTACTCGAGTCTTGGTACTAGCTCCCAAGTCTAATTCTTTTCTATTTGATATAATTATCCATTCATGGATTTAAACCAATGCTCATTTGTTCTATCTTCTTCAAATCATTCTATTTCTATTTGCGACAATAGAGAAAAATGAACTTCTTCAGATGAATCTCTTAGGCTTCTTTTGTTTTTTACACCAACATTTTTATCTCCAATGATCAAATCCTATGAATGATTCTTTTGAACATATCTAGAAGGAGCCTTGGTTTCCAGTCTTCTGTCTTCTAATTCTGGTTGATATATCACCTGCTGTGGTATTTCTACATCTCTATTTTCTGATTGTTCCTCATATGTTTGTTCGAGCATAGACAATTCATCATCATCATCTACCTTCCTATGGGTAAACACTTCATCAACTTTCACGTCTAGGATTTCCAATATTTTTCTGAGTCGTAGATTGTAACACTTGTATGCTTTGCTTCTGGTGGCATAATTGAGAAAAATTCCTTCATATGATATGGAATCAAAATTTCCAAGGTTGTCATCGTTTCTTTTGATGTAGCACTTGCTTCCAAATATCCTGAAATGCTTAACTGTAGCTGGTCTTCCTTTCTAAAGTTCATAAGGTGTTGAATAACTGTTTGTCCTGATCTAACATCTTTTGAGGACGTGGACAACTTTATGAATGGCATGGGTCCAAAACATATCTGATAACTCTAATTCATTCAACACTGTTCTAGCCATTTATTGCACAATTGTATTTTTCCTTTCCGCCATTTTGATGTGGAGTTTCGACTACTGAGAATTGTCTTCTGATTCCATGATTTCCACAAAAAATGTCAAATCTCAAACAATTTATTCATAATTCAGTTTTATTTCCAACCACTTATTTAAAAGCCTTGAAACATTCAAACGTTTTTTATTTTTCTCTAAGAAAGAATACCCACGTAATTTTGGTGTAATCATCAATAAAAAGAAGAAAATAAGACTCACATTCATCTCCTTGGTTCTCATTGCTCCGCAAAGATTTGAATGAACCATTTCCAAAGGATTTGATTTAGTGTACTCCTTTTTATTGAATGTAATCCTTGCTTGCTTTCCGTGCACATAATGTTTGCAGAATGAGTTAGATGGTTTAGTAATTCTTGGAATGTCCCTCACAACTTGTTTCCTGCTAATTCTGACCAGATTGTCAAAGTTGATGTGTCCCTATCTTCTATGCTAGAGCCAACTTTCATCCGTCTGTCCCATGTAGCATTTTTCTTCCTTTCCATCATCCAAAATATAAACATTGTTAGGAGTTCTGGAGGATGTTGCTACTACTCTTCTTGTATCTCGGTTTTTGATTTTGCATTTTTTCGAGTCAAAAGTGAGTTTGTACCCTTGATCGTACATTTGGCTTACACTTAGAATATTATGTTTCATGTTTTCGACTAGTAATACATTTTCTGGCTTGGTATTTTTGTTTCCCAAACTCGTCGAACCTTTTCCTAATATTTTGGTAGAGCAATTGTCCCCAAAGTAGACATTACCTCCCTTCTCTTACCCGTACTTAAAAAAAGTATTTTTGTCTCCTGTCATATGCTTAGAAAAACCGTTGTCTATGTATCATTGCTCTCTTTTATTTTGTGCATGTAAGGCTAGGCTGCTTGCTTCCTAATAGACTTGATCCTTTTGATCTTCAACTAATTCTATTGACTGCACATATGGAAACTGGTTTTCACAGTTCTGACTATCATTACCATGATGGTGACATTTACAACACTCATTATTCAAATTCAAAATGCTGAAGGGATTGAGATCTTCTCTTGGGGTCTCAACTATTTTCCTGAGGCTGTTCTGTTTGGGGTTCATCTGATTACAAAAACCATTCCTCCTAGCATACACAAGTGCTTATTGCTTTATGACCAAAGTTGTGACAGTAGTAATAATTGCCCAAAAATAGATTTGGATACCTGATTGGATGAACTCTCCAGAATTTCGTAGTTTCGTATTTCATAAGAATTGGTTTCCTATGCTCTTCTTCAAACTTCTGATTGTTCTTTGAGAACGAATTTTTGAGCGCGTCGGCGTAGATTTTTACAAATTTTGGTTCTTCATTGGTGCTATTTCTAAGTTCATGCTCCAATTGACTGCTTACCTTTTGTAGTTATTCTCTTAGGGAAACAATTTTAGCTTCCAGTTTCTCACACTTTTATTCCCTTAATTTCAACTTCCTGGTGGTGTCTTCCTCTAACCTCATAAGTGATTCCTGCAGGTGTTTTCTTCTCTTCCTTGACTTCTTTAGTTCATCCAAATCACTGACCAATTATCCTTCAAAGTATACTTCAACCATCTCTTCACATTTTGTATCCATGTGTGCTGAATGTTAAATTTTGCGCAGGGGTCTATCTTCCATATGTTAAGTTGTTGCTGAAGAAAACCGCTCTAATACCAATTGTTGGAATCTATTTAATACTGAGAGGGGGGGGTGAATCAATATTAGCATAGCTATGAAAAGTTTTAACATCTTTAATAGATTAATCTGAGCTTTATATTGATCTTCAATTATGCATCCATCATAAATAAAACATTCATCCACATATGCACTAAAACACAGAACACACATAATTTTTACGTGGAAACCCAAACGGGAGAAAACCACATAATGCTCTTTTATAATGAAAATATTACATTCAAGGAAGCACCAAATTCCCGTGTTCTCCAACACCAACTGGAAGGAGGCACCGACCCCCTGGTTTTACAGGAACCGATTTGAAGGAAGCTACAACTCCCTGTGTTCTCCAACACCAACTGGAAGGAGGCTACAACCCCCTACTCCTTGCCCCGTCCTACCGCCTAGATATATAAAATAATATATTGCCTTGTTGTACTTTTGATACGCACACACTTCAGATCTTCTGATGTTCGTTCTGTTGTGTGCAACTTCTGTATGCAGTAGTACTGCTGTCACTTAGCTAAATACACCACTTGACTTCTCATTCCACTCAACACTTCAATTTAACTGATGTTGCACTTCATATACTGTGTGTTGCTTCAACTACTGCAGTCTGTGCCAATATTCAATATTTTGTTCTGCAACTGCGCATGTGCAATCTCAACTGATACTGCGCATAAACTTGCTGTCATGATATTGCGCATCAGTATCATATGGAACTACTCACCTTATGAGATGTTTCCATTCTGTTTAGGTTCCATAGTCCTTTAGACAATTTGCGACCAACTGTGCATTATATGATTTGTCCTTTATGTTTAACTCACTTGTCTCAGATCATCCTCATCATGACACACATCCTTGATTCTGCTGCAACTCTGTCTTTGTGCATCTGATGGAATTCCTTACTTCGCACACATCAACTCAATATTCGTGCATTAGTCAAACTTCTTCACTTTGTGCATCTTTGGATATACTTCAGATCTGTCTCCGTGCTTCTGTCTTAGAACATCTGTGACTGTCTGCATGTTATATGCGATACTATCATTCGGTCCTCACACACTTGCACATACTTATGCAATTATGCTTTTCTGTCTTTGCACAACTATCACAAATATACAACATCATTCTGTGCACCATCATCTATTCCATTCCTCTGCTTGTGCGCACTCAGCTCTTCGCTAGATCATGCTGTTCTAATTCCACGAGCCCTTGATGCCCCTAAAACTATAAATCTGTATCTTCCAACTTTCCACTTATCAGATATTCATTCTTCAAGCTTACTTCAAATATCCAACTTGCTTCTTATTTATACATGTCCTGCATGGACTGTATGTCCACAAGTTGGTTGTGGCTTTCCTTCTTCTTTGCTTCACGATTTATGCTTCTGCCACTTGTCATCTTCTGCACTGCTGAGGTGTCATCTCTTGTTGGTCTTGCACATATATTGTCCTTGAATCGATGGGAATTTCACCCTTGCGGTGTGGTATTGCACCCTTGATGTACCATATCCCGTGGAATTTGTGCATATACCATCTTCAACTGTCACACCCTTCTTGGTACTTGTGTGCACTTCAACAACTGAAGGCTTCCTTTGATTGGTGAGACTTGCGCACTTTCGGGGCTTGCATAAATGTTAACCTTTTCTTGTTTCAAACTTCTCGCGCACTCTCGAACCTTGTCCAATCAACTCTTGACTTGCTTGCGCACTTTAACCTTTGTGCAATGAACTCTTTGGCTTGTTTGCGCACTCTTCAAGCTTTTGTCCAACCAAATCTTTGACTTGCTTGCGCACTCCTGGAATTTTTTCCAATCAACACTTTAGCTTTTACCTTGAAGGTCTATGAATGGATGGACTTGTGACCTGCTCATGCACTACATGTATTGGATGTATACCTTATGCACTTCTTCAAACTGGATATTCTTGATGTACCTATGAACATACTTCTTCAGACTATATGCATTTTTGGATATACTTCTTCATACTGGAATTCATATACTTCTTCATCTTGCTCATGCATATACCTCTTCAAAGTGGCTTCGTCTTTGACATCAATTGACATGAATGACATTTAACTTAATCAGTTGACATCAATGACAACTAAAGTTCAAAAAAACCTATTGATCCGATGAATTTGGCCACCCATAAAAAAGGAGGCCAATAAAAAGTGAATCATTCTTGATTCAATGAAGCATCACTTCATCCCTCACACTATAGACATGATGATTGATAAGAAAATGTTTGTTTCCTTGGTTGGTTTATTTCAAATTACTTGTGTTTCTTAACGGATGCTCTTATGTAACAATATTTTAGCCATCTGCATGAGCAAGACAAATATCTTGGTGATCTATCTAAATAGACTCAAAGAGTTAAGAGATCAATTAGTTTCCATAGATATAGTGGTGGAAGATAAGGATTTGGTATCCATTTCTTTGAATGGGATTCTTACTTCTTAGAGGCATTTTGTCGAAGGTGTCTATACTTGTGAAACATCCCCTACCTTTACAAATATTGGAGATGAACTTGTGTAAGAATATATATGGTTGGAGTCATTTTTAATGCAACAAGAAGAAGTACAAGCCGTAACCTTTGTTCAGAAGACAAAGAAGGGAAGAAAGAAATGATTCAATAAGGGTAAGAAGGAAGGTTCAAATCCAAGAAATAATTATTTGAGTAAGGTGAAATGTTTCAGGTGTCATTAGATGTTTCATTATGCCAACTAGTGCTTGAAGAAGAAGAAATGGTGTGGGGGGAGGAGAATCAAAGATAAGTTGTAGGGAAATATGTATGCAATATAGCAGGAGTGGATGAGGGATTACCTTAGTTTGAGACCAAATTCTCCATGGTATCTTTTCTATATTCTAACACTGTGGCAAGTATCGTATGATATGTGGATAATGGGGCATTGAGACATATGATTTATGGAAAGACACTCTTTAGTGAGCCTTAGGACTAAGTGGGAGGTATGAGTGTTGAGTTGGGTGAAGATGCCACTTAACCTATAAGAGGATTGGGATTCATTTCATTTTAGACACCATGGGATGATGTTATTGAGTTGAATGATGCTCTATTTGTTTATGGTTTGAAGAAAATTATTTTTTTAGTTTCTTGTACATGATCAATGATTGTAGTCTAGCAAGTTCAAGGAATTTGGATAGAGGTGTGTGTGAGGGTGGCCTTTATAGGTTTATTTTTGATGCCATGAAACTTATACATCCTAGTGAGAATTTAGATGATATTTTTAGCTTTGAGAAGGCCTACAAAAAGGAGTGGTGGGAGGCCATGCCTAAGGAGTATAGATCCATCCTACAAAATGGTGTTTGGGAGATTGTACCAAGAGTAGATGGAAAATCAATTATTGATGATTTCAAGTGGTTGTATAAAGTAAAAACATGCCTGATGGGAATATTTAAAAATGCAAGGCAAGTTTTGTGGAAAGAGGATTCTCATAGAAAGAGGTAGTCAATTACAATGAGGCATTTCTCAAATTTCTAGGCATACTTCTATCCATCCCATTCTTTCGTTAGCAACATATTTTGGATAGTGCTTGCATCTGATGGATATAAATGCCACCTTATTGAATGATGCGATTAAGGAAGAAGTACATGTAAATCATCGTGGAGGTACCGAATCAAACGAGTTTATGACTGGAAATCATAATCCTAGAAGTATATGTAAATCATCCCAAAGGTCTTGGATATTCTGGTAGTGGCATGGATTATTGGGGGGGATTCAAATATCATGGAGTGGGGAAATGATCACTATGGAGGATTGGATTTCGTGATAAATGGTTCATAGAGGTAGGATTTATGTCATTGTAAGGACTCTCTTCAAATATTTGACCCTCGTTGGAAACAAATGGGCTTGACTATTGTAGTTGGTGTACTTGGACCAATTATAGATAGGAGTGGGAGAGGGATCGAGTTCGATTGAATTGATTATATGATCCTCAAGCCTATATGTCCTTTTCACACAAAATTCACCTCATAGATTTGTTGATGGATGTGACATGATTGCATCATTTTTCAATTTAGACTATGATATCCTTGGGTCACTAAGTTGATTTTCTTCCTTTGTTCAATTTGAATGTGTCCCATTTAGAGTCAAAGGAATTCCGAGCTTCAGTTAGAGAGTTTGGAACCTCTCTCCCATGTTAGTGAGTACTTAGGGGTATTTGGTTGTGATACTATTAATTTCATGAGAGGTTGGGGTAGCATGATGGCTTGAAAGTGGAGAAAGGAGTTGTAGATGGATCAACAATGGCTTGAGGATGTTTGAATCTTTCTTGAAGAGGATATTGATAATGTGAATCTTGAAGAGGACGAGACAGAGATGAAGATGATTATTCACAAAGGAGAGGACTATATTTCTAGGGGTGCTCAGGTTTTTTCATGTCTTTAGTGGATTCAAGAGGCCATTGAGGGCTCCATGTTCTATTTTGAATTTCTCAAGAGGAAGGTGGTTATTGACAAGGTGCTTGGTCTACATAGGGTTGATGGTTCTCTTGTCGATGAATATTTTTAGGTTAGAGGTTTGTTTAGTTATCATTTTAAAATATTTTGTTTCTCCTTATGTTATGAAATATGGGGTAGTGGATGTTGGATATTCTTATTGTAGGGTTGTCCCATGCAAGGTTTCTGGTGGTTATTAAGACAAGTTGGATATATATTTTCAAGGGAGGAGATTTATGTAGCTTTGAATTCTATGTAGAATGGGAATCCATTGGGTATTGATGGTATTCCTTGTGAGTTCTACAAGGCCACGTGGGACGCCATTGGTGATGATTTATGTTGTTTGGACTCTAAAATTTTTAGTTCATATTTCCTTTCGGAGTTTCTCAATCATGGGATGGTCAAACTTATTCCCAAGAATGCAGATTGTTGGTTGTGGAGCCAGATCTTCTAGTCTCATAGATGATATTGTATTAGCCGTGTTTGTACCCCAGTTCTATATGATGTGTAGGTGGACTGTACACTCACCCCAGCGGGGGGGTGTGGGGGGGCATCGCCCCCCCACGGGGTTCCAGGGGGGCCCATCCCCCCTGGCTGGGGGGTCTGGGGGCAGCGCCCCCGAAGAAAATTTTTGGGGCTGTTTTCGCCAGCTGTTTTGCGGGCCCATGGTTTTGGGTATCCCGTGGTATTTTCCCATTGTATTTCCCTTATAAAAGAAAGACATTGTAATACGGCTAGGGTTGATGTATTAGGTTTTATGCATTGTAAAGATCTTTGAGATCTGGAGAGAGACTGTAAAACAGAGAAGAGGAAGTGCAGCGGTTGTGCTGCAGGTTGTATCCCTTCGACTTGCTGGACGGTAATAATAATAAGGACTGGCAAATTCAGTGTGGACGTAGCCCAAGTTGGGTGAACCACGATATATCTGTGTCTCTCTTGTAATGTGTATGTGTGATTATATTTGCATTTCTGTTTATTGTTATTGCTCTGCGATCCTGTTTTTCTAACACAGATAAAGATTCCATAGGTAGTTGGTATCCTATTAATTTGCTCATAATGCTTATAAAATCATGACAAATGCTTTGTCTTTGAGGATCCACTCAATTTCTAGATATATGGTGCATTGGGAGTAGACTAGTTTTGTTAGAAGGAGATTCATTCTTGACACTATGGCTTCCACATGGGAGGTTGATTTAATATCTTAGTTTTGGCCATTTGGATATTTTGTATTGGATTGTTAATAAGTGGATACAATGATGGGAGTGGATATTATATATAAATGAACCCATGCATAAAAGATGTAAATATCTTGTATAAATTCCTAGTGTGGAGCATAAGGCCAAGGTTGAACTAGTGAATAGGAATTTATTTTCGATTAATAGGATTTCTATTTACCATGAGGTAGGATTTCCATGGTATTCTCAAGAAATGCAAATATTATTTTGAAAAATAATATAAAGGTTTGAATTTGGTTGAGGAAGATGAGAAGATGGATTATGAGTCCACTAGAGAGGAAGAAGAAAGGGTGTCCATCTTCACACATTGTAGAGCAATGAAGGGAAGAATTCCCTTGATAAACTATTAATCAATGGAAGGAAATATATTCCTTGTGTTCTGTGGGATAGTGAAGGAGTGCCATGGTTGGGTTGGATGGAGTATTTCCTAGAGAGTTATGGGATAAATAATAAGTTGCTACTAATAGAAATTGGGTTGGGTGAGTGATTTGAGTGCCCTATAACATTTTCATTTTCTCTGGGGGTGTCGTAGTTTAACTTGAGGGTGGCATGCACAAAGGATTTCCTACATTTGGGTGGAAAATTGCTCTCCAACAACTAGTTTCCTTGGGGACTATATTGTTTAAAGATAAGTGTTCCATTTTTGTGTTTAAATTCATGCTTCCAATTTTGATGTGAAGCTATGTTTAAATTATGTGTGAATTTGGAATGGAATTCATGCAAAATAAATGATGTTTCATGAATGATTAATGTATGATAGGTTGTGTGCCTTTGTAATTGTATTTTTGGCTTGATTTGCATTAAGTGTTCGGTATTATGTGTGCATCAAAACTTGAGTAGTTTTGATCATTTTAAGTTTGAAGTGTCCCTATAGGTTGGTGCAATTGAAGGCTACACACTGACTTGGAATTGAGAAAAATTCGACGGGCTTGTTTACTTTCCAAGTTTAGGCCTTTTGCCAAGATCAAAATGTTAACCTTGTTTGGAATCTATTTTGGCCTATGTTTAATGTGAAGTATCTTTTGAATGGGTCTGAGATCCCGTTTGTGTTAATTAATTTAGAGGGTTATCTTTGAAGTTGGACCAATTGCCCATTTTCACTTAGGATCAAAAGTGCCTTTCAAATGGGATGAGAAGCCCCTTTTTTATACTTCAAGATTTTATCTTTAAAGCAACCCAATCGAGTTCTTCTTGTTAGGATATTCCTATACTCCATCCTAGTCCTACCAACATTTTCATCCTTTGCATTTTCAGTCTTGCATGCAGCCCAGTCATCAGGTTGATACCTCCAGCACCTAGTCCCTAGTCTTCCAGCACTCGGGAGCTTATTTCCACTCAGATTGAGCCCTCCTAGCCAGTGATGCGCCCACATCTCACCATCCAATTGACAAAGGCACCCTTCTTCACCTACCAATCCAGTTGTATTCAGTTAACTGAGTTCTCTCCTTGATTTTAGGCTTGACTCACTCTTAACTAATCTTACCACTCCGATGGACCTCCAGTGTGACTAGAATGCTCATTCTGACTTCAGTTAGCTCCTCATGCGACCTCCACTAAGCCTCCTTCATTCAATTAGTTCCAGTTACACTCAGTTACACCTACCAAACTCAGTTAGACTCAGTTTGACTGATGGTTGACAGTTACTTGAGCATTGATGACTCCACTGATGATGAGATAGACTACTAGTTGTGCTCCGATGACACTCCAGTGATCTTTTGATCACTCCATGAAGGTTAATTCAAATTGCCACCTTAGCATTTCGAATCCTCATGCATTGTATTAATTATTTGTCCATTTGTGATTAATGAATTAGTGTGTGTGAATTTATTTTGCTTCTATCCGAGTTCTATTGTATTATTATTCTGTTGCTCATCTTATTGCATTGACCACTCTTAATCTTATTCCTAAATTCTTTCTTGTGAGGTATACATCAGCTCTTAGATCTGTTGTGAGGATTTTCACATGGTATTAGAGCATGTTGAGAGTATTGTTTATCTCCATTCCTGAGAGTTTTTTGCAGGTTATTATCCAGATTTCGAGTGTAGCAGTTGCTGCAGTTTTTGCATTTTTGCAGCAGTAGCAGTTGCATATATTTTCTATTGTTTTTGCAGGTCTTCTACAGCTTCCATGTTTTCAGAAGATCCTCCTCTTTATCTATTCAACTATGTTGAATGGAAACCCAAAATGATAGCATTTGAAGAGACACGATCTCTTTGATTATTGTTTTGAAAGAGAGTTCGAATCCTCTGAAGAAGAGATTGACTGGTTAACTGAAGGTGAAAGAGCCATTGCATCCATAATGTTTCCTATGTCTCGAAGCTTGGCATTCTACTCCCTTGATGATGTTGAATCTCCAAAAGAGCTATGGGCCCACCTAGATGAAAGTTTTGTCAAGCAGAATGAAGGGATTGGTCCAAACCCTTTCAAGAGAAATCCCAGTGATGCATTCGCTCTCCTTGATGATCTCATTGATCATGAACCAGTATCAAACATATCTCATATTGAAGTTGTACACAAAGAAGAAGAACTTGCAGATTCTACATTCATGCTCCAAATTTCTTCTATTTCGAATTCTATGCCAGCTCACACTCTAGAAATTGCAGAAGGTCCTAAATCCTCTCTTGCACTAGATTTTGTTGGTTTGCATCATGATCTATTGAATGTTTCGGAGGTCAAATCAGCCATTGGAGGTAATGCATTCGCTCTCCTTCATCACTCACCTCTTATGTACTACAATATGATCATTATTTCATGCTATCAGAAGGTTATTGAAGATAATGGCCATTGCCATTCGCTTGGGATAATTTCTCATGCACTTACTGGTTTTGATCTCACCTCTAATGGTTCAAAGGAGATCTCAAGAAACCATGATTCAAGTCTTGGATCTAATTTGGATTTTAAGCAATCACTACTTGGGATAATTTCTCATGCATATGATGGTTTTGATCTCACCCCTGTTGGTTCAAAGGAGATCTCAAGAAACTATTCTTCAAGTCTTAAATCTGATTTGGATTTCAAGCAATCATGTGATGGTTCTTTTTGGCATAATCTCACCCATGATGGTTCGAAGGAGAAGACAAAAGACTACCTGCACATTCATAGATTTGATCCTACCTTAGCTGATTCGAATCACAGGTTCACGGGTCATCCTCATACTTTTGGATTTGTTCTCATCAAATTCGATCTGAAGAGCAAGTACAAGCACATGCCTTTTGAGCATGATCCACTTCTTCCCAAGAAGAAGATACCTCTAGACATATGACCAAGCATCACACCTGCTTGAGTTTGGAGCATTTATTTTTGTGTGTGCCTTACAGTCTATTTTGAGGGGGGGTATTTTTCCCATGAGGGTTTCCCCATTTCCTCGGTTTATTGACTGTTATTATTATTCATTGTATTGGGTGACCTTTGGTCTCAGTTACCAGGGCACGAGATGGATTAAGGGGGGGTGTTAGGATATTCCTATACTCCATCCTAGTCCTACCAACATTTTCATCTTTTTCATTTTCAGTCTTGCATGCATTGCATGCATCCACATTCTGCCTAGTCATCAGGTTGATACCTCTAGCACCTAGTCCCTAGTCTTCCAGCACTCGGGAGCTTTTCCACTTAGATTGAGCCCTCCTAGCCAGTGATGCGCCCACATCTTGCCATCCACTTGAAAAAGGTGCCCTTCTTCACCTACCAGTTCAATTGTATTCAGTTAACTGAGTTCTCTCCTTGATTTTAGGCTTGACTCACTCTTAACTGATCTTACCACTCCGATGGACCTCCAGTGTGACTAGACTGTTCATTCTGACTTCAGTTAGCTCCTCATGCGCCCTCCATTGAGCCTCCTTCATTCAGTTAGTTCCAGTTACACTCAGTTACACCTACCACACTCAGTTAGACTTAGTTTGACTAATGGTTGACAGTTACTTGAGCATTGATGACTCCACTGATGATGAGATAGACTACTAGTTGTGCTCCGATGACACACCAGTGATCTTTTGATCACTCCATGAAGGCTAATTCGAATTTCCACCTTGGCATTTCGAATCCTCATGCATTGTATTATTTATTTGTCCATTTGTGATTAATGAATTAGTGTGTATGAAGTTATTTTGCTTCTATCCGAGTTCTATTGTATTATTATTCTGTTGCTCATCTTATTGCCTTGACCACTCTTAATCTTATTCCTAAATTCTTTCTTGTGAGGTATACATCAGCTCTTAGATCTGTTGTGAGGATTTTCACACTTCTTGGGAAGAGACTTGATGGCCTTGTATTTTTAATTAGGCACATATTTGAAAAAGGCTTGATGGTAATCTTTGAAGAGGCCCAATGGCTTATTTGGTTGATCTTTTGAAAGTGCCCAATGACTTATTAGGCCGATCTTGCAAAAGTGCTCATTGAAATGTTTCAAAAGGGTTATACGGCCTAGCCCTTTCTATTAGAATTTGAAGAGTTACCTTTAAATGAGGGCTTTATCCTTTTCCTATTCATTTAGAGGTAAAAAAGAGCTAAAAAAAATGTTGCTTGTATTTTTTTTGCATCAAATGCATCATTTAAATAGGCTCGATGGGATACTTTGGTGATCCAATGGAATTTGTTTTCAACTTTTGAAGTACCATATTCAAAGGAACCTAATGGTATATCATCCATATTCAAAAACTAATATTTCAAAGAGGCTTGATGGCTCATCAGGTCGGTCTTTCGAAAGGGGCCAATGGCCATCTTTTGAAGACTTGTCCCAATGGTCTATCAGGTGGATCTTTCAAAAGTGGATGATGGATATATTTTGAAATAGATTGAGGGCATTTCCATGAAGGAGATCATTCAAAAGGGGAAGATATTTTGAAGAGGCTCAATGTCTTATCTTCTATACATTGGGTCAAACTTTCATAAAGATCAATGGGTGACATTTCAAGAGAACCCGATGGAATTGACTTTGAATTGGGTGGAACATTTGAATAAGAGAAATGACCTATGTTTATGCACCAAGCACATCTTGAAGAAAGGATGGATGTAATCTTTCAAATAGGCCTAATAGGTTATTTTGAAAGTGTTTATCGACCTAAGTATGTGTGAGAATTAGGATGATCTTCAGATTGATCGTTATGGGTTCATTCAAATAAGTAAAATGGGTTGAAGGAAGAGTAAGGGCCGATGGACCAATGAGTATGAATGTCTCTTTTGAATGATCCAATGTAAGGGCATTTAAACAAGTCCATTGAAACTTTAAAGATGTATTAAGCCTTGGTAAGATGGGTCACCCAAGGGATTGTTTAGTAGAGAAGGGGATGCTTAAACCTAGAAGGGTTAAGTTTGAAGAAGACATATAAAAGAAGGCGCCACTCTCCCTCAATAAGGTTACCGAGGGGGATAGGGATGTGATAGAGTGGTATTAGAGATAATGTTGTAGCACTGGGGATATTATGGGAAACTAATTTAATTGATAATATGAAATTAGACTAAGAAGAATGGAATTTACAATTGTAGGACAATTGTTTGACAACATTATAATGAGGAGGATTAATATTAATGGTTAGGAAGCTAGTGGAGGTAAGTATTAACTTATGAAGTTCATAAATTCCCCTAGGAAAAGAGTAGACTTACGATAGAATGGAATAAAATTTTAGGGCTTAGCTGGGAATAAGAAGGACATGGAAAGTTGCATGTTATGTAAAAATGAGTTCATGAGACTGACATTTCTACTGCATAAGTGGTAGGGAATAAAACTAAGGCATAGAGTTGTATTCTCAAGTGTAAAGGTAAAGTGCATGAAACTCCTAGTTTTGAACTCAAAGCTGGAAATATTATAGTAATTGGATAGTTGTTCTAAAGTAGAATAAAACATGAGCCTTATCCTCCCAAAATATGTCTTGAGATATTTGGAAGTGAATATAGAATAAAAGGGTCATGTTTTCAAATGCGATTCTAGTTATTTTCAAGGTAATTGCATAGTAGAGTATCTGGGCTTTAGATGTCAAAGGAATTGTGACATTGAGTAAGAGTTAACTAGTAGGACAAATAGTATGAAATATATATAAATAAGCACATGGAGGGATTACATATGTTGTGTAATGGGACATTTATGAAAGGAGGGTATCTAATTATCCCTGCCATTGCAGGTTATATAGCAATCACTTTGCATTTATTAGTTAATTAGTTTGCAAATTTTTATTCTAAATTTGTATATAGTTTTCTATAGTTTTAGAAATTTTAATTATTAAATTGATTTTAAAACAAATAAAAATTTATATTTATATATTTCTTATTTTTGATTGACTATTCTTATTTATTTTTATTTTTGGTTGGCTACCAGGTTTGATTAGACTAATATGCCCTTCCTGGGATGTGACTTTTCTGAAATTAAAAAATTATTATTTATACATTGGTTTTTAGTCCCCTCACATTTAATTCAATATCTGACCTGATGCATACATATATATACTTAAAATTCCAGAATAGACTATAGCAATACGCCACTTGGAATCTAGTATTAAAAGGTAGGTAGCTATCGTGAGGCCAATACTCTTATTCTCTTAAATACTATTTATTCACAATTATCCTGTACTCTTTTTAATGTGCTGGGTTATGATCATTGAGTGTCATACATAATTTCTATTTTACTATAGTGGGAATATCATCTCAAAATGATAAAGACAAGAAAATTTTCATACAGTATTCCTTTAAACCAATGATACATGATTACAGTTGATCATCGACACGTACTGTGATAGTATTGACACGAAATCAGTCAGTAATGGATATATGAGAATTTTTTTTATCACCGACTTCGGATTTGTTTAAAATAAATGAAGTTAAAATGAAACATTAATGTTGAAAATTGTTTCATAATAAATATAATTAAATACGTAGAGCTGATGAATGGCAACCTTGAGGACTGTTTGTTGTTCACTGATTCATTGATAGGTTTAAATGCAAATAATAAGACTTCGTAGCATTTAGTGCAGCTGTAGGTTAAAAAGATTCATTGATAGTTTAAATGCAAGTAATAATACTTCGTAGCATTTAGTATAGCTGTAGGTTACCTTTTTTGTTTATGTTTGAGGTTACTTCAGTGGTACGCAGTGATCAAATTTGAATGGCTAGTCTTAATTTAAATTTGAAGGGTATATATTCCTGCACACTTCGAAGATGAAAAGATTTAAAAAATTTTGCTTTTCAATTGACAATAATAAATTAATCATGCACTTCATTAAAAAATATGTCAAATAAAATATTACATTTCAAATCAATTTTCAATTATAAATTGATTTGAAATATAACATTTTAATTTTTTATATTTACTAAAACATTGAATACAGATTACTCTGTTTCTTGGCATCACCGGAAACCAACCTAGTAATAGAATATTTGGAGACTAATTTAGTTTTATTGCCTCTTTATAACATAATTTACTTTTTGATTGTACTGAGTGCCCATCTCCATTCTTATTCTCTTGCTGCAACAAGCCTTGACAATAAGGATGGGCATGAATCCATTTCCCACGGATTCACAGATTGCATGGTCTCAATCGACAATTGGTGAGTTCCAGTAACTCCAAATGAATCCATGACCTGAAATTATGTGACTTCGAACAGAATTTGGTTTGCGCATTTGTTTGTTATTGTTTAAGCTTTCCTACAGAGCAATAAATCCTTTTCTTAAAGAGAAGAGTTCTGAATTTCATGGGCATGTTTTTCTTTAGGATATGAATTCTTCTGCTCTGTTGAAAACCAAGTTCTTTCCAATGGTGCATTGATTACTGAGCTAGATAGAAACAAAGTAATCTGTATTCAATGGAATAAATTATTCATTCCATTCCGGTAACTATTAATTATTCTTAATAATGGAATGAATTTCATCCCTTTGCATACATTATACAAATTGTTTGCATAATTTGGCCGCCGCTGAGCCTAGGCAATTTGGGAATGGGCATTGGGAAGTTCTGTCATGGTTCATGAATCATAAATTTTTTGAACCACTCTCTGAACCGGAATTAAATGTGGAGTTAATCGGATAGTGGACTAGAGATCGGCGATGGCGATTCGTCTAATACAACTATAAAAAAGTTAAGATTTTAGCTACATGGATGTAAAATAAATTTGTTAAATATTGAGGCTCCAGTGCCCACTAACTAATCAATCAATGCCATTGCCGACTTGGGAGTCCGGACTCACTAAATAATCAGTAATCAATCAATCAATGGAGAGTCGGAGTCTTCGATAGTCGGTGCCGGACCATGCCAAATCTTTTTTTTTTACGTCCATTTTATTTACAACAACACTTCTGGGACGTGCTGAGAGCCCTTTGAGTGCCGTGACATGTTCAATTTTGATCCCTGAAGCCGACAGCTATAGAGCTGTCTGCAAAAGATGAACAACCATCCTCCATAAATAATTATATGCAACAAGTGCGTTTTAAAAATGCAGTTTTGAACTTTAAAATGCATTGTAGAATGGTATTACACTCATTGTTTTGAATTGATTGCATATAATTATAAAAATCCGAGTGAGGCCCCTTCTTCGTCCTATTCATTTTGAGTAAAGTCCCTTAAAAATTTATACAGAGATTGTTTAAATAAGCACTGGGTCGAGAACTGAAATGCCCAAGTACAACAACAGTAATTTGATTTGTATTCCTAGTTTCCATGGCGTAAACGCCAGAACTGACATTTTCAGTGTAAAGAAAAGTAAAATTATTAAGAACTAAGGAAGGTTCTGGTCCTTCCTATAAAAACTTTAAGGAAGGTCTTTCCCCACTTAGGAATCTTCCTAATCAGCCTTTAGCACAACACTAGAAGTATGCTGCTTACCCGAGTAGTGAAGTTCCTCTTGCGCGAGTTGAGTAAATCTCCGAGCAGCCTGCCAAGCCAAAGGAAATGGGGTTAGACCACGAAGAGCCAAAAGATTGAGACTCTTCAAACATTTCTGCTTAAGTATAGTAAGTGCAGTAGAAAGATGAGGAGACTTACCATTTCTTCAGGACAGAGACCTGGATCATTTCCGAAGCTGCATCGAGAACTTAGAGTACCTGCGAGTTGGGCATTCTAGCTAGAAAAATCTCCTCCTTCTGAACGGTAAGGGCAGAAATTCTTCAGACCTCAAGTGATAACAAAAATAAGTTTAGGTTCTAGATCAGAACTCATAGTGCTGGAAGATTGATAATGAATGCTTCATCCCTAAAACCACTAACTGAGGCTAAGATTGAAGTGTGGTACTCCTCGAAGGTGAGAATAGTTATTGTTCTGACACTTCTTTAAACGAGATGGCCCTTCGTATTTCCATGAGTCACCACAGTACCTACGGACATCCCTCCCTTTTGATGACTCATCGTCCTCGTACAACTTGCAGTTGGTATTTTTTTTTATAATATCAAACTTTGTATTTTTCCAAAACTACCCTTTAAGTTTAATTTATCGATTTAAATCCTTATAGTAAGGGTAGGGCAGCAGGTGCCGTGCCTATGCTGTAAAAATTTTGATGGCCAATTTTAAACATAGCACTTCTAATGAAATTTTAACATAATTATTACATTTATTTGTAAAACTTCAAAATTAAAAATCTTTTTTTTTTTTACGTCCATTTTTTTTACAACACTTCTGGGACGTGCTGAGAGCCCTTTGACGTGCCATGACATGTTCAATTTTGATCCCTGGTGGTACGCTAGTGTTTTTGATGTTATTGTCTTTAATATTATTATTATATTAATTTATTTCTTAAATCTAGAAAGTTAAAAGCGAGGCTTTTGGAAATAGTTTGAAAATTGTGCTCGAAAGTAGATTTAGGAGTCTTGAATGGTTTCTAAAACCAAGCACCAACTGGAAAATATTTTCCCATTCATAATAAAATTACGAAACTCAAGTTTAATTACGTCGATAAGCGTATTCTTTTAACTTTTGGGGGTGGGGGCTGGGTGGCAGATTTATTGTATATTTAATAATCAACGGCTGGATTTTGAAGGTGGGGGAATATGCTTCGTCTGGTGCATTAATGAAGCGTTCAGATCTGCTGTGTTAATTCACTCACATCTTTAAATCCAAACGATGCATAGTGTTTCAAATAATTTATTAAAATAATTACACCTGCCAAGTGTTTCTTCCCACTGTTGGAATTAAACCGTCGCTGAGCTCCACTCCGCTGCTGCGCTGAACGATAGTCCCTCAGCTCCACTCCACCTGTACCATATGCTGCGCTGTACGCCCGCTCGACCGCTCAACATCCCACTTGGTAATGTAACGCTCAAATGTCCCTACTGTGCTATTAAATTTCCTGCAAAACCCAAGACACATTCACCCCAGATGATAGTGCAGAGGAGCCAGCATGCAGAAAAGCGAGCGTGCATCACAACAGAGGAGCCATTCGTATGATGATTGCATTGCATATTTATTAATGTTTAAGATTTCAGAAGTATTATTTGCTTCAAAGGAGTGATAGAAATCTGTTCTCTGTCAAATACGAAATGCATGGATTGTGTAAAGTTCATGTGGCTCAAAATTTATACAAAAATTTATATTACTAAGCAAGAAACTGCGGTCTGTAGTCCCATCCTTTTAGATCTCTGCCAAATTTAAATGGGATTGTTCTTTTCTTTCAGATCTCTGTCGAATTTAAAATGGATCGCCTTGTATTTTTTTTTGTGATCTTTGTTAAATCAAATGGATTGCCCGATATTCTTTTAGATCTCTGCTAAATTTTAAACTGGATCGTTCTTTTCTTTCATATCTCTGTCGAATTTAAAATGGATCGCCTTGTATTTATTTTTTTGATCTCTGTCAAATCAAATGGATCGCCCTATATTCTTTTAGATCTCTGCTAAATTTAAAACTGGATCGTTCTTTTCTTTTAGATCTCTGTCGAATTTAAGTTGGATCGCCCCGTATTTTTTTTATCTCTGTCAATTAAATGGATCGCCTTATATTTTTTTATCTCTGCCGAATTAAAATGGATCGTCCTATTTTATTTCTTTAGATCTCTGTCATTTAAAAATGGATCGTGAATCCAGACTTTGCTAATGGAGACAGATTTCTGGACTAGCCTACCGCATTAGATCTGGTTCATTTAAGGGGAAAATTTATAGTCACGGCTAAAGGAATCTGATTCAGGTATTCTCCAGGAAGTCCATACGTCTAGGCTTGTAATAATAATTATTTCATCTTCAATTTGTCTATTCAGCCTTTCTTGATCATACCTCTATCACGGTAAGATTAATGCATGCCTTCATTTCTATCTACACACAGTAAGCGAATTGATGTTGACCACCGATAGCTTCAATTAATTGATATCATTTTCCATTGATAATTTCTGTGTATTGCTTGCACATATAGTTTGCTTGCCATTCAGAAGTGTTCGGATTAAGCCTTTTGATCATGTGTATAATTACAAATATGTGTTGTTGTTTATAGCTGCAGGAAATATAAACCTTCTGGATGATCATCAACAACAAATCCAAAGAATTTTCTAGAGACAAAGGATTATTCTCCTTCAACTCACTCCAATCCAGAGGCAAGCTTTCCAACAGACAGACAGTACTGGACCGACCTGATCAGAGATTGGAATGAAAGAGAACGCCAATGCAGACAAAACGAATTTTAACAGCTCGCCAGAGCCTGCAAAGGCAGACGGACTTCCTTATTAGGTTTGTTTTTGGGTTAGTACATTAGTTTTTTTTAGGGTTTTGCTTTAGTGTAATTTGAGTCTGTGGATGATTTTCTATTGCAGGTTTATAGAATGCAATTAATACTTGCTGTGGGTTGTGGGTTGTGCAGCGTTTTTTATATGTAATTTAATTTTGATACAGCAATTGATATAGCAATTAATATCATTTTGGAAATGTAATTGGTACAACAATTGATGTAATGGAATAGGTATCTTTATATCTCCTTCACTAATGCAATACCTATGTTTATAGATCTCTTTGATTTTTTAAACTGTAGAGGTTCTCTGGTTTTCTATCGGTGGCATGTGGGTTGTAACCCTCGGAAGGAAAAAATTTCAGATCTCTTTGATTTTTTAAACTGTAGAATGCTTTTAACACAAACGCTTCTAGAATTTAGATTCAATACTTGCTGTGGGTTGTGGGCTGTGCAGCATTTTTTATATGCAATTTAATTTTGATACAACAATTTAATTGATAGTACAATTGATATAGCAATTAATATCATTTTGGAAATGTAATTGGTATAGCAATTGTGGGTTGTGGGCTGTGTAGCGTTTTTTATATGCAATTTAATTTTGATACAACAATTTAATTGATAGTGCAATTGATATAGCAATTAATATCATTTGGAAATGTAATTGGTACAACATTGATGTAACAGAATAGGTATCTTTATATCTCCTTCATTCATGCAATACTTTGTTTATAGATCTTTTTTATTTTTTAAATTGTAGAATGCTATTAACACAAACACTTCTAGAATCTAGATTCAGTAAAGGTATTTACCAGATAACTTTAGTGTGGTACATGTGGGGAGTTGTTAGATTATGTAAAATAATTATTTTATTGGATTTTGTTGATGTTTTAATGGAAATCTTCTAAAAAGACTATGTGGATATATTCTCATTGATTACTCCTAAACCTAAAACCCTATCCACAAAGAGATGGAACATACAAGAGAAATTACTGGTTGAGATAGTTAAGAGGTAGGATTTGAAACGCAATATAGGGTCATGACATATTGAAATAAAATAATAATTGTTGAAATGGCAAGGAACTATTTGCTATTAATTTTTCAACTATTTGCTATTAACTTTTAATTAAATTTATTAATCATTGTAAAATTCAAAATAGTGGATTACACAAGAAGGATGAAGGGTTTTTCATTAATTAAATTTGTTAATATGTATTTTCACTAACGTCTCTTGAGTTAATGAAATATTTCTCATTAATTAAATTTAGGAATATAGTTTTTCATTGTTTCTATAAAAGCTATGAAAAATTAATTCATCCAAAAAAGCCTGTGGGATTAATGAGATATTTTTTACCAAAACACCTGTTGGTTGTTTAAATATGAGCACACAAGAAAATTGAAAGTTTTGTTATATAACTTCAAAAGAGAGCGAGTTGTTGCAATTCTTTTGTTTTATTATACTTAAAAGAAAATTATTACATCTCAATCAATTAATGAGATATTTTTACCAACCACCTGTAGTTTAAATATGAGCACGCAAGAAAATTGAAAGTTCTGTTATGTAACTTAAAAAAAAGAGTGGTTGTAACTTTCATATTTAACATACACATTGTTTTGCAAATTCAAACATTTTTTATTAAACTTAAATTTAAAAAATACAAATCTAATTTTTATTATAATAAATGAAACATTCTTATTTTTATTATAATAAATGAAACATTCTTATTTTTATTATAATAAATGAAACATTCTTAAAAACTAAATTTAATTGTAACATAATTTTTTGATAATTAAATCTATCACTTTTAGAAAATCAAAACATATATTACCTTATTAATTTAAAATAAATAAATAGTATTGACATAAACACTATAAACACAAATAAAATATCTCAATCCAATACACAAATCAAAACATCTCAATTGATCACATGCCATATGAATTTCTAATTCAGACTGTAAAACATGTTTAATTACACGAAATAATAGTCGCTCTTACATTAATCTGTTTAATAGTTATAATATGAAATTGGTTATTCCTTACCATTATAATCTAAGATCTGTTATCCGTGCCTACCACGGGTCGATTTGTACTTTGTTTTCAATGATTTAAAATATTTAAGAATATAATATTACATTAAAAAAAATTATATTTAAAATGTTTATAAAGTATCATGATTTAACTTAATATAAAAATCAAAATATATATTTTGTTTTAGACAAAGTTTTAAAATATTAAATTTTTAAACGAAATAATGTTAATAAAATATTTTTTTCAAGTTATATTTAATTTAGTTAAAAATTTTAATATTTTTTATGTCTAATTTTACAAGCAAGTTCAAAAATATATCTTAATTTAAAAAATAAGAAAAAAATAAATTATATGTAAAAATTGGAAATTGAATATATATATTTTAATAATAGTAATATTAGGAATATTACTATGAAAAAATAATTTCATTAATAACATTAATAAAATTAAAAATTAATAATAATATTCAAACACTTTTCTTAAAATATTATATTTGGTGAGATTCTTATGTATAATTTAAAAAGTATATTTAAAAATGTATATCTAAATTTTATAAAGAAGAAAGTTGAAAAAAGTTAAAGCTATACATAAAATTGAAATATATATATAGAAAAGTGAAAATTGAAGATATATATAATTTATGAAAATTAAATTTTCAATATCAATATTAAGAATATTACTATGAATAAAAATAATTTCATTAATAACATCAATAAAATTCAAAATTATAATAATATTAATGCTTATGTTAAAATATTAAAAATAATAAAATTCACAAGTAAATATAATAATAATCATAATATTTATTTTAATTTTTAAATATCAATAATAATAATTATGGTGAATATAGTTGCTAATGCTAAATATTAATAAAAATATTTATGTTAATAAATAAAGTTAGTGTTAACTTTAACATTAATTAATTGTGATATATGGTATATGGTATATGACATTAGTTTTCACGTTCTTCTATCACTATCAATGTTTTCATTTCTTATATAAATGTCAATCATGTTGTAACTATTTCTTTCTACAATTTCACATAATATTGAAACTTGATTTTTACATTATTGATGTAACTATTTCTTTCTACAATTTCACATAATATTGAAACTTGATTTTTACATTATTGCATCTTACCTCTACACATATCAAATATTATTAAGATGTTATTGTCAACCATAGTCAATCATAGCCATATGTGATCATCAATGTCCAACCACAGTCAACATAACAAAGCACACTGAATTTTATAATGTTCGGGTCTTGATGTTGAATAACCATATTAAGATAAGGCTTCAGGAATGTCACATTTGGACCTAACAATTTAAAAGGTTTGTAATGCAACATAGTCATTCAAATGCACATCTACCATACATAATTTAGCCAAGACAAATGTTGCAATGAGACATATCCATAATGGACAATTGCATCCCACTAAAGAAAACCACACAACCGCAGTGAACATAAGTCAACCATCATAATTGTTAACCATAATTAAAGTCAAACATAGTCAACATGGTCAACCAAAGTCAACCATAGTTGACCAAAGTCACCAAAATCTAAAGTCAAACAAGGTTAATTAATAGACAATTATGGCCAAACAAATTCAACCATTGTTAAACATAGTCAATTATCCAAACAAAGTTAGTCAGAGTCAACAATAGTTGACCATAGTCCACTATACTAAAAAGTAAAACAAGGTCAACTGATAGTCAATTATAGTAGAAAAAGTCAACCATGGCCAACCATAATTAATTGGTAAACCATAGTGAATAAAAAAAGTCAGCCATACTCAACCATAGTTAGCCAAATAAATTTAGTAAAAAGTCAAACAAGGACAACCAATAGTCAACTGTGGTTGATTTTGGTTGAACAACCAAATCAACCACAGTAAACCATGGTCAACCATGAACAACCATGGTCATCAATGAATAACCATGAACAACCATGGTCAACCATGCACAACTATGGTCAACCATGAACACAATGATAAACTATGGTCAACCATGAACAACCATGAACAAGTATGGACAACCATGAACGCAATGGTCAACCACGGTAAACCATAGTCAACTACGAATAACCATGGTAAACCATGCATAACCATGGTCAACTAGAGGTCCCTTGAAATAGTTAAAAGTCAGCCACAGTTAAACAAATTCAACAATAGTCAACCATAGTCAACCATGGTCAGCAATAGTCAACCATATTCCATCATGGTCAACCATGGCCAACCAATAGTCAATTATGGTCAAACTAAGTCAGCCATAATCAACCAAAGTCGACCATGGTCGACCGTGGTCAACCATAATCAACCATGGACATCAAAGTCACCCATATTTGACCATAGTCAACCATGGTTAACCACTATGGTTGATTTTGGTTAAGCATAGTCAAGCATGCTTAACCAAAGTCAACCATGGTAAACCAAAGTCAACCATAGTGTGCCATGTTCATCTATGCTCAAACATATTCAATCAAAGTCAACCAAAGTCACCTTTATTTGACCATAGTAAAAAAAAAGCCAACCATGGTTTACCAAATTGAACCATAGTCAACCAAGGTCAACCAACGTCAACCAAAGTCAACCATGTCCAACCATAGCATGTTTGACCATAGTTAGACATGGTCAACTAATAGTCAATTATGGTCGAACTATGTCAACGATAGTCAACCATGGTCAGCCAAAGTCATCCAAATTCAACCATGGTCAACCATGGTAAATAATAGTCTACCATAGTAAACCATGGTCAAGCATAGTCAGCCATAGTGAATTACTCAACTAGATTCAACCACAGACAAACAAAGTCAACCATAGTTAACCATGGTCAACCAAAGTAAATCATATTCAACCAAAATCATCCACAGTCAAGAAATGTCAACGATAGTTAACCATGGCTTGAACAAGTCAACTATGGTCGATTATGGTCAATCATAGTCGACCACAGTCAACTATGGTCAACCAAAGTGAACCATGGCCAACCATGGTAAACCATGTTCATCCTTGCTCAACCAAAGTCAACATCAATCAACTGCAGTCAACCATAGTGAACCCACGGGGGCTTCACTCAATAAACCACTAGCATAGCACGTTCGTTCGTGGTAGATGAAACAATACCCCTAATTTCACTAAATATTGGAAAATACCTTCCAAAATCATTTTTTTTATCCCCTCCCAATATGCCTTCCCAATTTAAAAAAACCCCTATTTTCACTAAATATTGTATGTATCAATTTTTTCATCAACATTTTTTATACCCCTTTATATTTCTATCTAGTATATTGATATGATACCCCTCTTATGACCCCACATGCATTCTGCAATGCATCTTGCTTCTTTCAATGTATATTGTGGATGCACATTACTTCACCCACAATGCAATTACTCAACCACATATCATTATGATTTGCAACATCTAATGGTATAATGAAGAGATAGGAGATCACTTCTTGTATGTCACTAGAGCCAATTCACATAGTATAACATTTAGATTGCATGTTGCAGTTCCCCAATCACTGACTAAGCCTGTTGTGGGCTAGGTATCCAATCCCCTAGGGCCTGTAACAAGCTCCAGGAGACTGACTAAAGCTCTCAAGTCCTGTAATAGGCATGAGTGGTTGGGTATTCAAGCCCCTAAGGCCTATCGAGGGCCTATAATAGGCGTTGGAGGCTTAGATCCTCCCAAGGCTATTGGTAACAACTGGCTGAGTGTTATTGGTAACAATTGGCTGTCAATGACCACTGTCTCTCGACGATGATTGACTGGAAACCCAATTCACCACGAAACCCCTTGGACTCAAGCATGCCTCAAGACATGATTTCCCTGCATACTGGTAAGCTCGAGCCTTGCTTCAACTCGATTTCTCATCCGGCCGTGATCCCACCATCTCCATTTGGCGGATATTTGTCAACCCGCCCATATCAAAAAGACTCCAAAGTATTTTTGAATTGTTACATTAAATAAAAAAACCCTTTGCCCCTTAATATATAAGCAATATAATTTTTAGGTTTTCATCAATATTTAATACCGCAATATGAATGAACGTGATATTATATTTCCTTCTAGTGAAGCCCCCATGAGTGAACCGTAATCAACCGACGTCATCCATGGTCAACCATGGACAACCATACTGAACCAAAGTCAACCATGGTTGACTTTACCATGGTCAACCAAAGTCCACCATGGTCAAGCAAAGTCAACCATATTCAATCATGGTCAACCAAAGTCAACCATTGATCCACATCGCAGTTGGCATTTGTTGTCGGATGCTAACTTCGACATATTCTCAAGTCACCCATGACCAACCATAACCAACCATAGCTAACCATGGTAAATGAAAGTCAACCAAACCCAACCATGGTCAACCTTGACCAACCAAAAGTTAGCCAAATTCAACCCATGGTCAACCTAAGTCAACCATGGTTGACTTTGCTTAATCAAAGACCTACCTTCGTCAACCAAAAGTCAAGTATAGTCAACTAAAGTTAACCATCGTCAACCATTATCAAACAAAGTCAACTATGGTCAACCATAACCAACCATGATAAACCAAAGTCAATCATAGTCAACCAAAGTCAATCATGTTCAACCAAAGTCAATCATAGTAAACCAAAGTCAACCATGGTTACCTTTGGCCAACCAAATACATCCAATAGTCAACCATGATAAAAAATTCAGCCATATTGAGTCAAAATCAATTATGGTCAACCAATATCACCAAAGTCACCCATGGCTAACCATAACTAACCATAGCTAACCATGGTATATGAAAGTCAACCAAACCCAACCATGGTGAGCCAAAGTCAACCATGGTCAATCAAAATTCAACCAAAGTCAACAGAAAATAACCGATGTCAACCATGGTTGACTTTGGTTGACCATGGTTGCCAAGCTATAGTCACCAAAGTCAACCATGGTCAACAAAATTCACCCATGGTCAGCCCTGTTCAACAAAAGTCAGCCATGGTAAACTATGGTTAACCATCGTCAACCAAAGTCAATTAAAGTCAACTGATTTTTATGGCTTTAATTAGTTGAATTAATTGACTTTGGTTTAATAATATAATATGGATTATGTTTCACCATGGTCAAGCATGGTCCACCATGGTTTAACAGGGTCAACCACGATGGACCATAGTAGACCATGCTGAACCATAGTTAACCATAGTAAACCAAAAGTCAACAAAACTTGCCACGTCGCATTGTCACAAAACCTGTCATGTCGCATTCTACTATGTTTCACCATGGTTAAGGATACTACTTTCTCCTTCTACTAATGCTAGAATATGACAATTTTACAAGTCTACTTCAAAATGTTGCAATGTGACATAACCATTCATCTATTTATTAACCTCGCATAGACGTTTATAATATCTTTTATTATTATTATTATTAATGATATTATTATTAAAAAAAATATTAGTATTGTTAAAATTGTTAATCCTCAGTATAAATTATTTTTATTTATTATTGTTATAATTATATTTTCTTATTTTCATCTACAATTATTTTAATTAATAATTAATAACTATTATTTATTATTATTTTAATTAATTTCTTATTTTCATTTATAATTATTATAATTATATATTTTTATTATTATTAAATATTTAAAAATTTGTTATTTTATAATAATAATAATAATAATAATAATTATTATTATTATGCAAAATACAAAAAATAATAAAAATATTCTTATTTTTAAATATTATTTTATTTGTTTATTATTTTCTTATTTATTATTTTATTATATTTTAAAAATAATTTATAATGAGAATTTACAACTTTAATAATAATAATATATTATTATTATTATTATTAAAACATATGCCACATTGCGATGTATTGTTTAAATTATAATAACAATAATTATTATTATTTTAATAGAAATCATTATAATAATAATATTAATAATAATTATACTATTAACCTTTGTAATAATAATAATATTTTTTTATAATAAATAATTTAATAAATAATAATTAAAACTGATAAATTATTCTCGGCAAGTCGACCATCAACTAGCAAGCCATATCAATATTATAATATTACTAATAATAATAAAAACTAAAAATTATAGTAATAATATTAAAAATTATTATTATTATTATAATACTAATCATTACAATAATAATATTAATATTTTACACGATCCAAAACCTTTTACTAAAATTGAAATATAAAAATACAAAGGTCTCGTTTGTAAAATGTCATATAAAATTACAAACAACCTATCTCAGATAAAAAAAATTCTCTCCTTTTTATAATGTCAATGAATTTTTTCGAGTATGTTTAACCATGGTTAGAGATATTACTCCTACTACTGCTAGAATGTGTTATTATTAATAATAATTATTAATTAATATTATAATTTTTATTATTAATATAACTTCATATGGATTATTTATTAATTATTTATATTGAATTTAATAATTATTACTATAAGCCACATTACCACTTTCATATTAATATTAATATTATATAATATTATAATAATTTTTTCAATTATTTATTCTGATTTGAATAAACATAATTTTTATTAATTATAATTACAATTACAATTATATTACTAAATATAATTATAATTATAATAATATTTTTAATAATTTTTATAAGCCACATTAATTGATAATTTTTAATAATTAATTAATATTATAAATTTTGTTATTATTATAATTTAATATCAATTCATTATTAACTATTAACTATTAATATTAATATTATAATTAATTATATGCCATATTAATTATTAAAATACTAATTATTATTCTTATTTATTATAAGAAATTGTTGTTGTTAATTAGATATGGCTTAACTATATATGCTTTAATTGATAATTATTATTTATTATGATTTAATTATTCATTATTCATTATTATTAATTAATTAATATTATAATTATTATTATTGTTTAAATTTTATATAGATTTATTATTAATTATTAATTATTAATTAATTAATATTATTATTATTATTATTTAAACTTAATATTGATTAATTATTATTTATTAATTATTAATCATTATATTATAAATAATTATTATAAGTTATATTATCGCTTTAATATCAATATTGATATTAAAACTATTAAAATTAATTATAATAATTTTATTTATAATAATTATAATTTATATTATTTATTATTAAATTAATATTTATTATTATTAAATTTATATTTCTACTAATAATTATAGATATGATACTAATTTTAATTTTAATTATAATTATCTTTATTGTTATTATAAATATTATTATAATACTAATTGTTATAATAATAATAATTATAATTATTATAATTACAATTGTATTTATAATAATAATTTCATTTCTAATTATAATTATTATTATTTTAATACTAATACTAATACTAATAATAATAATAATTATAATATTTTTTTTTAAAATAAATATTAATAATGTTAGTTAGTATTATTACTATTACTATCATAATAATTATTTAGTAAATATTAATATATATAATCAATATTATAATATTACTACTAATAATAAAAACCAAAAATTATAGTAATAATAATAAAAATTATTATTATTATTATTATAATACTAATCATTACAATAATAATATTAATAATATTATTAATAATTGTACTATTAACATTATAATAATAATAATAATAATATTTTTTTATAATAAATAATAATTAAAATTGAATAATTCTTTCCGGTAAGTCGATCGTCAACTAGCAAGTCATATTAATAATTAATATGGCTTATATACGCCGATCGGCGTATATCAACTATGGCCACACATTTAAATACAGTTGATATACGCCGATCGACGTATATAAACCATATTAATTATTAATATGGCTTACTAATAATACTATAACAGTACAACATATCCTTTACGATACATAACCCATTCCCATGATATCATTTAATATTATTTAACATGTTATTTAAATTTGACTCTGCTTGCGAGATGTTATTTAATGATAATTTATTAATATTTTATATTACATAAACTTGGTTTATCCAATTATTTTAATACGATTCGAGATGTTATTTTAATTTTTTTATGAAATAAACTTTGGTTTGAACTGGGTTATCCAACTACATTAATACGATTTTATTTAGTTGAATAATTTTATGTTATTTAATTTAATATATTTATTTGAAGAAAGTTGATATATATCCTTTTATCAATTTTTAATATCTTTTTAAGTTTATAATTTATTTTTAAATATAAGTTATATTTTTAAATATAAAACCTAAAATTCTCCATGATATGAGATGTATCAAGAGAACTATATAATTAAATTCAACTAATCATAATTATATATAAAGTATAAAATGTATCAATAATTTAGTGTTTTAATAGTATAAAGAATATATATATTTTTAACTCTGGGAATCGGTAACTTGTGGAGATTACTTGGGCGAGGCCGAGGTTCAAATCTAGCGGCTGCCACTATAACCAAAGACTATATCCAACATCCTGCGAGCTAGATATACCAATAACTCGTGACTTAGCAAGGGATGAGACATCCCGGAGACACACCCATATGGGGGTCCCAATCATGGGGGGTGCCTAACCGTCTAGCCTTATCACAACAGGCCAATGTGATTTGAACCCAGGTGGGGAGAGTGCGAAACTTACCTCCTCACCATTTGAGTTGTTGACCTTTCGAAAATGTAAAAAATAAATTAGTGTTACATGAGGATGGGTCTGGTAGGGTTAGGTGTGCCCTTTCACTGCCTACCTTCTTGAGATAGGGCCCACATGGAAAACTATTTCACCATGCCCCCGATTTTGTTAAACTCAACTAAAGGCAATTTGAAATGTTTCATTGAGTTGTGAGACATGTTTTGCATAAAAGAGGCTTACGGGTGCCCGAACTATTTCACCATGCCCCCGGTTTTGTTAAACTCAACTAAAGGCAATTTGAAATGTTTCATTGAGTTGTGAGACATGTTTTGCATAAAAGAGGCTTATGGGTGCCCCTTACCAAAAAGTGGGACACGTTTCCCAAAAAGGGGGCTTGTGGGTGTACCCTCTTGATTTTTTTCCAAAAAGCATACAAAATTTAACAAAAGACATTAAAAAAGTTTAAAAAAAAAGAAAAAACCAAGTAAACTTAATTCACCTTTATCTATGATTCTATACTTTCGTTATTGTTATTTAATTATTTATAATATTTTATTTTTTATTTGTTTTTGGTACATGGTTATTTAAAATTATTATTTTAATTTATTGATATTATATTAAATTATTTTATAAAATTTGTTAATGTAATATAAAAAATAAACATTAAATTAAATATTATATAAATTAAACAATCATTTCAAAAATATAATTTTTATTTAATAATCACTTAATATAAATATAATTAATTTTAATATAATTTTTATTTAATAATCACTTAATATAAATATAATTAATTTTATGTAATTTTATATATAATTGTTATATTAATTTTATTTTAAATTTTAATATTTAGTATTTTGATAGTTTTAATACTTTTCTCAACCATTATTTTAATTATGTATTTAAAAAAAAAGCTTTTTAAAAATATAATTTAAATGAATTTGTTATTAATTTTTAAATCGTAAAATATTTATTATAAATATTTGTGTTAATGTAATTTTTTTTTGTGTATGTAACAATTATTACAAGTAAATCTATTGAATTTTTACAATTCAATTATATAAATTGACAATTTTAAAAATATAAAAATGTAAATCTATTTTAAGGTGTTGGTTTAACAAGTTGTTGTTAATATTGTTGGATATTTGGCTAATTCAAATTTTTTTGAGTTGGGAACTAGTTTACACTGATAGATTTACCAGGGATGGCATCCAAAAATATGGGGAAGCATTCATTGGTTTACAAATTTCCTTTAAAAAAAACATATATCTAGAAATAACTAAATTTGTAAAAGCATCAACTTAAAAACAAGAATATCATTATAAAAAATAGGTATCTACTATATTGATATATTGATGTCAATTAAAAACTTTTGAATTAATTCACAATAAATTTATTAGGTATTTTAGAAATGTAGACTTATGAATGTTCATGCCTTTAGGATAGATTTTTTAATTTTCAATTTCACATAATAGATATGATGCTTTCAATGAATCTTAATTTATAATTCTCACTTATTGTCACAAGTTTTTAAAATCTTTTACAATTATTTTAGTTTTAACTTTAGACTATGAACAATTATTAAATTAAAACATTTTTAAATTGTTAGTTTAAATTATTAAATTAAAACATTTCTAAATTGTTAGATTAGATTATTAAATTAATTTAGATTAAACAGTATTGAAAGAGTCATTATTTCCCTTTATTTTTAATTATGTATTGCTATTGCATTAAAATATTTACAAGAGGTAGGTATAGCAGCTTTGCTGCTAATTTAGCTTGTTTAATAAGCAAGGATACTCCGTTGAGAGTATTATAGTTATCTTTGTCAACAACAAGCTAGTTGTCATTAATGAAAATGATGACTTCGAAGTGTGACTTGAAGATCAAGGACAAGATCATAAGAAATACTAAGTACGTTAGACCTTAGCTACAATGCACATATTGCATTGATCAAAGATTGGCATGCACAATCTAGATGATAAATTGTAGAAACGGATATTAGGAGCCAAGGTTGTGGGTTGACTACAATGAAAAGTGAATCTAATGCCTTAAGTGCCATTGGAAAAGTGTATGTATGCTTTGCCAGGAAAAGAGAGTTGTGAATGATATTGGTACTAAGGAGAAAAACCATAGGAGGAAGGAAGAATGCAAAGGACATTGTGTACTAATGTTAAACAATCATTTTCTCTAATGCACAGTTCTTGTATGTTCACAACTAAGAATTCAAATAAGTAAATCAAGTAAATGAATCATTTAATAGTATTTACTAATCAAATCACAATAATTCATCAATCATTGATCATCGCATTTGAATTATCGGAAGAGAATAAAAACAAGTACTCTAAACATTGTAAGGTCCAAGTAAATAAATAAGAGTGGCACATCTAATCCCCAAGAAAAATTCTCTACTAACTTTGAAACATACTTCCTCCCTAACCTACTTCCACCTTCTAGATCCTATCCTTTCCTTTGGTGCAATATGTTTGAATGTTGAGTATGTCAACCTAACAATAGATATGACCTATAAGTGGAAGCATCAACTATATCAACCTATCTTTTCTATCATGCAAATGATAGTCTCCATCACACATCTACGAGAGCGTGTCTTAACATGACCCTCCACAACTCCAGGTTTTAGAGGATACATGGTGGGAAACACCTCCACCCCTCTTGATAGATCTAGGATCAACACCTTATCATTGACCATACTGTGTCATCATTGTTGTTCTTAGAGATAGGTCACCGAACAACCAATTTAGGCCATTGTGCTTCTTGTAAAACTTGCTCTTTCCCATGTTCATAACAATGTTTGGAACCGATAATTAAAGCACAATTTAATGCTTAACAAAATACCATTACTCTTTTGATGTCCACGACATCACCGCTAATTCAGTACTATAGTTATTTGTCTATTTTTTATATTTTACTAAAACATAAGATCATGCATAACCATATAATTTGTATTCATGCCATTACAATGTTACAAAATGACAATTAATGTAAACAATTAAGTTTATGTACCATGCACATCATACCAATTATATCTTCACAATATAAATTGAGCTATTATCCTTGCACCAAACTCTCCCTTTAAATTTTCATGCTTAAAGGAAATCATATAGCTATCATCATTAATAACATAAACAATGTGTGTGTGTGTGTGTACACGTACACACACACACACACACATATTCCCACACGTCCTCATGAGTTAGTTATTTCAATCTAGCTAAGTTCAAAAGATAACAACCAAAGAATTAACAAGATAGGCCATAATGTAGTTTAGGTGTTGGAAGTCAAAATATGGGGTATTACATACAACCACCCTTACATAAACTTTGTCCCTAAGTTATAGTCAAAATTGTGTGAGATAATCTTGATTCTTGGTCTCTATGTCATCCTACGTAGAATATACTAGGCTATATTTGTTCCGCTAGACCTTAACTTGGTCTAACAAGTGATGCTTGAGTTGTCGAACCCTCAGGTCCAATATATGTCATAGTACTACCATGAAGGTTTCCTTGTTTGAAATCCAAATATTTCGCCATAGAAGATTAATCCTTATCCTGGTGGTTGCCAACCATTCCATAGATATTTTGGTTAATGCATGCATCCCCTATCAAGGTATTTCCCTCCCTATTCACATTACCTTATTGTGACCTTAGGTAGTCATGCTGGTAATGAGGATGATCCACAAAGCAATGTGTGATGGGGTTTGCATACTATACTCTATAGATCTTTGAGGTGAGTTCTTTCCTTCAAAATCCCCATGTTAACTAAAATTTCCTCATAAACACATTGGATTACACTTGTTACATTCACAAAAGTACCTTTGGGTGCTGCACTATTGTCATAAGGAGGTGGCCTATAACTTCCTACTTTAGAAATGGTTTAACGGGCCTTCCCCACAAACCTTGATTGATGTGGAATGACCAATATTATGCCCCCTCTATTTTGCATAATGAACATTTTCAACTACCTCGGAAACTAAAAATGGTTTCCACCGCATCCACACAAGGGCCCTAAACATATGATTCAACTTGTACACAAAGCGATCTACTTGGCATTTATCAAAGTCAACGTATGAGACATACTTTACTAATTCTATGAATCTTATCTCTTATTCCGCCATTATTCAAATTCTCTACACCAAGACATAAATGGATCCCACCTATTGCTATTAAAACAAAGTACAAAAATATGAAAGTACTTCCTTCAAAGTCTCTCTTCAAACAATTCCTAGGAGATATTGTCCGAAGTGAGATGGAACTACCAATCGAGGTTTCCCCACCAACTCAAGGCACTATCTTGAAGTTGGAAGATGGTTATTTTGGAATTTGAGGTGGATGCATACTCTTTTAGCGCCAAGCACCTTGTCATGCCCACCACCCATGCCTAAACATTTCCCTACATGGCCCTAAGAAAATTCCTTAAGTTCCCTATAAATTTCCTAGGGAGCAAATATTTGGTCTGAGTTCCTCAACCCTTATGGGTTATCTTCACTCAACAATAAATGCTCCACTTATACACCCACTATTGGGTGTCCTTTGGGTGTTTCATTATAGCCACTACAAAGTGCAATATGAGGGCTCCCTTAGGTGATGGTGACAATGTTGGCTCTAGTGGAAACATCCCCCGACCTTGATTTCCACGCATCCTAACATAGGGGTCCATGGGTAAGAAAATTTGTTCATCCCTAAATTATATCTATATGCATGCACATGTGCGCACACGCACACACACACGATTACATATGCATATGTTTCTTTTTACATTCCCTTGTAACAATCATATCGCTTAAGGTAGGGTGTTTATAGTTCTTAGGGATTGTATTCTCTCCTTTACTTTTCTCCTTTGCTACTAGCTATGGTTAGAGGGGAATTAGAACTCTTTTACACAAGTACCCATAATTTATTTGAAACTTTCCTATGCATTAAATCTAATCAAATTATACCTTTGTGTATACCCTTTTTTTCCATAATATATTATACTATTTATTAGTTTTTTTTTTGTAATGCCCCACTTTTAACATTAAGTAGCTATAACTATATTATGGCTTATCCTAATATTTTATTTTCTTAGTATTTGTTCAGACTGTTTAGACTAATGAGACACTTGATACAATTTATGTACTACATAATATAACTTTTACCATTATATGTTTATGATGATGACAATTATATGATTTATTTAAACATATAAATTAAAATATGGAATTCTAGTATGTGGATACTAATTCAAAGTTATGTTGTGAATGTATAACATACGCTTGGCATGTTCTAACTAAACATATGTTTCTCATTTGGATGTCAATACATAATATGGGTTAACATATGGAATTTGTTATACATTTGCGCGTATATGAGTTTATTGGTGAGCCAATTTACAAGCTATGCAATAGCCACATGACTGTAGTGTTGAGGTAATGTGGATATCATAGACATCAAGAATATAGTGTATACTATAAATTATGTTTATGATTTAACTTATGATTTTAAGCACTATTATGATATGTGGATAATAATGGTTTTGGCATGAAACATAGCTTGTCTAGAGTGGTTGTTCGATGACATGACTCTAAGAAAAGTAACTCCACAATTTGGATTGATATATGGTGTTGACTTAGTTCTATCAGGAGGGGTGGAGGTACCTATTGTGTATCCTCTAAAACCTAGAGTCATGGGAGGGTCCTGTTAAGCCATGCTCCCCTTGACATGTGATGGTGACTAACAATTGTATATTGGGGAAGTTAGGTTGATGTAATTGACACTTTCACCTTCGGGTTATATCTAGAGTTAGGTTGATATAGACAAAGCTTGAGCATATTGCAACAAAGGAAATGATAAGATGTGGGATATGGAAGTAGGTTAGGGAGGAGGGATGATTTAAAGTTAGTTGAGAATCTTGCTTAGAAATTAGGTGTACCATTTTTATTCATTACTCGGTTCCTACCATGTTTAGGACACCTGTCTAATTCATTTATGATAATCTTGGTGTGATGATTTATGAATGTTGAATTATTGTAATTTTGTTGGTAAAATTTTATGGATCATGCATTTATTTTATTTACTATCAAGCATGTTTGGTTGTGAACATACATGAACAATGCATTGGAGGTAATGATTGCTTAATATTAGTACATGCGTGAGATACATGTACACTAGCTATGCATGCATACCCTACTTGTTACAATAGTAAGGTTACTTGATTTATTAATTACTAAAATATGTTATCAATTACTTATTTAATGTTTTAAATGATTATACTTATTTTAAATTATATTGCATACAAATAAATATCTAGTGGCATAAATAATCCCTTGACATTATTTGTTGGTATGATGAATTAAATGTGTATGGTGGGTTGCCATCATTTTTTGGGGAAAATATCAAATATCTTAAATAAGATAGCATGGGAATACAATATTTGCATTATGTTTATTATTATTTTATTTTAATTCACATTTTACCTAAAAATTGGAAGGGGAGGTTGATAGCCTATTGATGACGATGGTTCAGGAGACTTTGGGGAATGGGTGTGGGAATTTGATAAATAAAAAGGACAATTTTGAGAGAGGCTTAAAGGTTGAAGCTTGCCGAGAGAATGAAGAATTCTTGGAAGAAATATTTTTTGTGGCCATCTTCATAGAACCATATTGTGCATTGTTATTCTTAGAGTCTCAGGCATGGAGGGCTAGGAAACTGGAAGGATTATTTGATCTAGGAAGCTCGCTAGATTCCTAGTTGGCAAGGAGGTTTAATTGTACTCTGGACATAAGATGAAGGAGAAGATAAAAAATTCTTGTTGCTGGAATATTGCTTCATTCTTGGACAAATTTAGCATTTAAACATATATTTTTTCAGTAAATTATTTCTTAATAGATGTTAAACTTGAGTTATTTTAGTTATTTATTATTGTTATAAGCACATTTCTAACATGCTTGTGTAGTTGTGTTTATTAAGTAATTGACCAATATATCTTACCCAAATCAATGTAATTACTTAGATATATATGCAATTAGTAGTATCATGCTTGCATTTATATTCATGTCTAGTTTATGGTATATTTGCATTCATATCCATGTCTAGTTTATGATATATTTAAAGAAGTAAGATATAGAGGCTTTACATATGGTATTGAAGCCTATGCTCAAACACTAAGGCCAAAAAGGTCATCATCTTTGTGTAAATTATTCTAAATAAATACCATGTGATTACACATTTAAGACATAATTAAGTAGATATATCATTACCAATGTTATCAAAATGCAATCGGTTTTGACAAAACCGTCCGGTTGGACCGATTTACAGGGTTCACCAAGTCAAATCACGCATTCAAACTGTTTTTGGCCGGTTCCGTACGAATCCGACTAGTTTTAAGGCTGAACCAAAGAACTAGCCGGTTTTCTCCAAACCCGCCGATTCAGTACAGAACCGACCGGTTCCGTACAAAAAATGCAAAGGACCCCCCAAAACAATGAATTTTCAATTTTTTTTAATAACATAAAAGATAGGGTCCACGTGTGAGCTGTTTAATTGAACCACGACCCCTTCTAATGTTATAAAAGGAGGCTCCCACCCTTCATATCAATCACATTCATTTGTGGAGTTTTTTCTTTGTCTTATTTGTTTTGCTTGTGCAGTTGTGTATAGAGTATGGACTCAAGAGTTAGCTGTCAGAGTACGGATTACTGCACAAATGTGATAGATCAATGTACGAAGTACGAAGGATTAAGATAATTATAAGATATGATTAGAATAATGAGATTGTAGATTCTAGAGTCTAGACTATAGTCATATGCTTATATTTTGACTTTAGAGGTCATTTATAGCCTATTTGTAGATGTACTTTTCTTCATATATGTATTTGCACTCGTGTTATTTTGGTTTTATACACTCTTACTTGCTATATACATGAGAAACTTCGCATATTTGTGTATAAAGGATTGAATTCACATGGATGCACTTGAATATATATAATTTATTTTTGCTCAACCGGTTTTTTGATTCGTTTTTTTTTGGTTATGATCTAGTTCCGGTTCCCAGGGTCGGCCGGTTTGACCACTGGTCCGGTTCTGATAACATTACTCATTACCCATATAATCTTATAATTCCTAAATGAGCATTACAATTTGTAAAGAGAGGTTGAGTCTATTAAGTTGTGCCCAAAATCCAAACACAATAGGAAGGCAAGCTTCCCTAATTGCCTATAGTTTTTAGAAATTGGCATACACAAAATTTTGTATGCGACGACTTTATTCCATACAAGCATGTTGTTGCAAGGGTTATCTTTGATGAAAACTAGTTGAAGATCAAAAATATTGTCTACAAGGTTGGAACCATTAGTAATAAGTTTAGAGTGGCATCCTTTGAAAATTTACAGGTAGAGGAAAATTTGGTGACAAAGGTCAAACAATAAGGAGCCACATTCCGATTGAAGTATGGCCTGGTATACTAGAATTCTAGAGTGAAAAACCAACACAAGCTGTCAGTATCTTAGTTCAAACCAGGACAAATATTTATCACAAGTTTTCTGGTGTGGGACCTTTTTTCTATCCCATCAACACAAAGAGGTTGTCATGTGATCACAAATGTTTTGAACCTAGATAGCATGAATTATTTGCATACTAATGCAAAAATCAACAATGTGAAAGAAAAAATATTTATACATAATATGGATTCCCGAGGTTTATGCACCATTTGATGGTAAACAGAGTTAATGAGCCTGGTTTAGGAGTTCCTTTTGAAGAATGTTGGGCTTAAAATATACGGCATTTGAAAAGCACTAAGACCTCAAATCTAGAGCTTTTGAAAAGCACTGTTATATTAGAAGTAAATGAGAAAATGAGTTATAACCACGAAAGTTCAACAGTGGAGTTGAAGAATGGGAATGGAACAGGCCTAGGTAAGAATGGTCCTTAAAGTACTGAAACTCTAGGAAACTCTAGCTAGAGATACAATTGTGGAGTCCAAGAAATGGTTGGAAGGATATGTGGAAGGAAGAGAAATAACAGATTTAAGTTATATGAGTTCATCAATTTCTGACCAAAATATTGTTTTAGACATCATCAATGTGTAAGAAAGCATATGAAGGAGGGCGGTACTATCTAAAAGACTAGATTCCCTTGTGAATTCTTTTGCACAACCTCCTTTCAATGTGGTGATGGTATGTTATTCATTTTAAAAAAAGGACACATAATTGTATAGGAGGCACTTGGGCATACTTGGTTAGTCAAGAGTGGAAATATTTGATTATATACAGTTTAAGAACAAAGATATCATCATCATAATAATAAGGTGACTTGTTCTACAACTTGGGTTCCCTTGTAAATATTTATGTTATAAACACAATGTGATTCCAAGCGTTATGCATATGAAGGGATGGCATAAGTTGGTTTCTTATTTTTGGAAAAAGGAATTCTTTAGTAGCCATAAAGAGGAAAGGAAGCAATGGCAAACTAAAGTCTACTTTGGGATTCGGTTTAAAAAAAAATCCAGATCAACATGAGGGTATTGGGAAAAAATGCAATATAAACTTTTACAACTAAGTTTTTCTAGGAGTCTAAGTGGCCATTTTATTTTCTGAAGATCAAGAAGCTTACCATAAGATCCACCACATTACTTGTAGAATTAGTTTCTTTGTGTTTTGTACATTTCTTTGTTTTTCATAGCAACTTCCTTTTTGTTCATCTCTACAGCTTGTTAAACAACTTTATTTGAATATGCAGTCATAATAGAAGTCACTCTATAGTACAAATAACCTGTCTTGATTATTGGTTTTGTCAAAGATTTTTGAACATGTTTCTCCCCGTTCTTGATATCTAGTATCAATGTGTTCTATGAGGTGAAGCTTTGTGCATTTCTTCATTATAATTGGAGCCGACTTATATGTTTTGTGAAAAAGCTTAAACTACTAAATTCATTTTCCTAACGTCGCATGTCTGTTATTTTATCATTGAATGCCTAAGACCTCCTCATCTTTTAGGAATTTCTGATATTTATGTTAATCTTCAAATAATAGTGACTTCCATTCTTGACTATTATTTTGGAGATGCCTTTCTTTCCATATTTTGAATCTTTAATTTTATCAACCGAATGTTTTTTTATTGTGGGATAATGGTGTCCAATGGAAAGGCCTTTGCCTGAAGAGTTGAATAGGGTTGCTTGTGTCTAGTTGCAATATTATTTCATCTTTTTTTAATTATCAATCACTTAAATTTGGACGTGAAAGCTTATAAGATAAAACCGTTGTTAAAGTGACAATGAGTAAACAACATTGAAATTTTTTTAGTGGTATCTCCTTTGGCTCAAAGAGTTAGATTGAGGCCAAAAGTTGGGATATTTTTTACTTCGAGATGGTGCCTTGGCATAGTTCTCTAGTTAGGAACATTTTGAGGAACAATGTCACGAATGTAAACTTGGAAAAAGGTGTTATAGGAGGATACCATTGTACTATGTGTTATTTTATGTGGAAAAAAATTAAGGTAAATTCCATCTTTATTAAATCAAAACAATTGATAGAATGATAAATTTCATATTTGTAAAGTTTAACTACATATTATGAAAGACAAATAATTTTCCTAAAATAAATTTATTTGTATGAACGACAAAACCCATAAAATAAATGAACAAAGCTTATATAAACAAAAACTACTATGTGGCATTTATTGTATGAATAATGATCGCTTAGGATGCTAGATTGAGAACTAAGTTCTTTGTTACATCTAACTAAATATTGTATATGACATATAAAAGCAAACAAAAAAACATAATATAACATTAAAAAATAATTAAAATAGCTATGTGGCTACAAAAGTGGAATATATAAAGTAGTAGTCACACTACCACCAATGCATTAAGCTGAATATTCATGATAAAGATAAAGAATGAAAATAAATTAGTAATTTAAATAGAAGATTCTCTATATTTCATCTAATCCATAAACAATAATAAAAATTTGGATGGAGATTCTTCATAGTTTTTATTTCATCTAATCCATAAACAAATAATAAAAATTTGGATGGAGATTCTTCATAGTTTTTAGAAGTTGGTTAGAAGAGAATTCCTACCTACAATAAACAAGAACAAGAAAAGTATGGTAAATTACTATGTATGCAAACACAAAGCCAGTTTAATATAACCAAAAATTTATGGAAAGGAAAACTCCGTTGAGATTAAATGAAATTAGATAAAAGTAAGTTATGGTCTTACACAAATGGATTTAATAAGTTTTTATGGGTAATGCAAGATACATTAATGTGTAGTTGTCAAGGATATATATACTTTTCTTTGAAAACGAGGATGTAATGAGAGAATGGTGACAAAATCACAGACATAAAAGTAAAGAAAGTGAAACTTTTGAAAATACCTTCAAACCATTTTTAAAGGAAACATTTATCCTTAACAGAATATTTTCATTATTGTTATATTCATTCTATGTTCTTTATTGGGCAGTTTTCAATAGTGTTTTGATGGTTTTAGAAAGTAATTTCTAGCAGTAAGGGTGAAATGAATGAACCCAAGAATTTATAGGGAACTTGTCTCCCCACCCCATGAAGGGAGGCACCCACAAAGGCATTGCAAGCTCCCAAGGAGTCGTGGGAGCCACAACCATGGATGTTATAGTGCAAGATGCGGATGATCACAATGACCCCTCCTCCCCCTAATACTTGTAAAACATGATAAAACATAGAGAAGGGGCCTAATCATGTGGAAAATAAAGAGGCCATGCCCTATAAATTCAAGAAAAAAATGGCAAGAGGGTTGTGACTATGAGCTTTTAAAGTATATATAAATAATAAATGCAAAATAAATTAGATTGAGTGCAGATGAATTTGGAGAAGAGACGAGGGTATTACACCCACAAACACAAATATTTTTTCCATGCCTATATAACCTAGAGGTTGCCATACTAGAGGTTGAGCCATTCCTATCAAACCTTCAATAACATAATAAAACAATACAAACAATGGATTAATCAATAAAAACATAGCAATTATAATAGAGGAAAATCAAATATGTAGACTCTAGCAATCAAATCACTGTGTAGAGGGGGGGGGACCATTGTCCCACGAACAAGGGGGTCTCATACACCAAATTGGTGTCTAGCTAGGTTATGACCTTAAACATAAATTATTATTATAAAGGCAAAAACAAAAACATTGATCCAACAGTGGAAGAAATGACAAAGGACTTACCTCTATTGCTTCAAATCTTTTCCATGAGAGTTAAGATTGAAACTCTAATCCTAGTGTTGGGTCTCCAACAACCCCCGTTGAAAAAAATTCACAAAATTTTTAGGGGCCCCCCCATTTAAAATTTTGTAAATACATTACTTTGGTTTGTTTTATTTGATTTCAATGCTTGGTTTGATGGTATCCTTTGATGACGCGCTTGCATGATCCCTTACTCCTTATCGATTCTTGGACTTATGCGACGATCATTTGATGATCCGAATGATTTATGTAGAATTGGTCCCTTGGCTTTATGGTTGATTACATGATTTCTATGGAAGATAATTTGGTCTCATTTTCCTGCAAAACCAAGCATAAAATCATAAGTAAAATGAATAAAAATAAAACAAAAACAAATATATATATATATTAAAATTCATTTACATTTTTCTAACTTTATTTACTTTTTGTAAATAGTGTTGTTTTTTTCAGCAGAAAAATCACCTTCCTACTATTCCGAAGGAATCAAGCAAAGCTAACACGCACAGGAAATCTCAACAAACTTCCTCACATATCGTGGATGGTAGGTCGAGCAAACCATCAACCGGTCATCCAAGCGAGAAAACGTCTCAACAGAATTAAATCCAGATAGATGGAATGAAATCCATCTATCCCCACTAACATATCACCGTATAAATAATGTTATATATATAAATAATATTTTTTTTAAAATTTAATATTATTAAACATTGTATATATTTTATATTTAAATTTCTTTTTCATGTTTTTTAATAATTCTATAATAAATTTTCATATTTATAGAGTGGGTAGATATAATAAATTATTCTCATTCTTTGATAAGTTGTATATATCATAATATATTAAGTAACTTTTGTTTTGTTTCCTTTGTAGGAAATTTAAAGGAAGGAGATTTTTAAAATAAAGATTCGATGAGTGGTCATAATATAAGACTTACATTTCATTTTGAAAAGACACGTTTCATAAAATATTTTATGGACTCAATTAGATTTAATTATATTATTTTCATTTTTTGAGTTGGCTGGAAATAAATAAGAATGCGCCACCTTGTTCATTGAAAATGATAACATAAGATTATGTTATTAACATATGCCACTAAAGCTCCTTGAACGTGAAATAAAAACCCTAATTTGCTCCCTTACAGGATTAACACCCACAAAACATTTGTCACATGAAATTTCTTTATTTGTCTTTCTTTTAAACCATTGTTTTTATTTAATTATAAAAGGGATTGGGGTGTTGCCACAATGAATATATTCTTTTTCTGTTTTCTTATTATTTGGTATCACTGTGTTGTACTCAAAAGAATCAAAGATAGAGGCTGCTGCTTGCAGTTGAATACATTTGCATTTTAAAGGAGGAATGATGGCTAAACTTGAAGTTGTTTCAAAGTTATGTAAGAATGTAAGTAATAAAATCATTTTTTTTTATCAATCACTTTTTTTATTTGTAATTCTTTATGATTGTGTCGCTTTAGTTTTGCAATAAACTTTTAAATTGTCTAAACGAGTAATTATTAAATAGGGAACTTCTTCCTGGATTTTGATGATTGTATGTTTAGGATGCACAACTGAATTGATTTAGTTAAATCATTTTGCTCTTGCAGGAGAGGACTTAGGTAGATATATTAGTTTAATTAGTTGACATTTAATTTTGTATTTTGTATTTAGTAGCTGTTTGCAGTTATAGGTTGCATATTTTTATGAGTGTTTTGGAGCTAACTTCTTTCTGAAATCTGATGTTTGTCTATAGGATTTGAATAAGTAAGTTTTTTTTCTTTTTCATACTCTTTGTTTAATATTTTTAGTTTATTTGTTTTATAAAAATTTTAATTCATTTTCGGGACTTTCCAAGAAACATTTTTGTAGATTTGTACATTTTGTTTATATAATTATTTTGTATATATTTAATTAGGTTAAAGGTTATAATTTTAGTTGGTTTATGATAGGTTATATTTTAGTAGGCTAATGGAGTCTTAAATCCATCAGGGGAAACCATCCCAAATGGCTTGGAGTTTCTAAATACTCTAGATGTTTCCCCTTTGTTGGCGAGCAGGTCATAAACTCTCATCAACACCTTGCAAGCTAGCTAAAAGGAAACTTAAAAAATATAAAAATGAAATGAGATAAGAAATAATTATGAATTTTATTCTTAATATTGATATTTAAATTTTAATTATTAAAATAAATTATTTATGAAAATGATTCAAAAAGTTATCAAATTTCTCTTTATGCCATTTACTTTAAATTTGAAATGTATTATTTTTAAGATTCATTTAAAATTAATTGGAAGCTCAATTTCCTTGAATAAGAGTTGTTATATAATTCGTGCTTTTTTTTGTAAGTTAGACGATCCTTCTATTGCCTCAAAAAGAAATTTACAGATAGAACCAAGTCCTCCCAACAGAGAGAAAACAGGCTTGCAGGTCAAGATGGCAGTCTCCCCCAAAAGGAAATGAGACAATACCAAAGTGTTTGAGAATTAATAACTAGTCTTAAAACATAGTTTTCCATGATAAGTAAGAAAAACGCTATAGATAGTAGCATAAACAGAAGTATACAACATCAACTAGAAAAGGCCTGCTTCTGAAAGTAGCAAAAAACATGAACAACAAAAACAACATATTACTCATGAGTCCCGCTGGTGGAACCGGGCTCGAGCTTTATTCCCAAATGCTTGGCAATTTCCACCTGATTGCTTAGGAGCAACATCATCTCATCTTGCAGTAGCAAGATTTCACTGTGCTGCTCATCCTTCTCCACCAAGGTTCTGTCGAGAACCATCTTCTGCAACCAGTACATATCCAGGGACTTCTGATAGAGGGTGAGACTGCCACGGGAAGAACCGGGATCAGGGATGAGTTCCTTGAACTCCATTTTGATTTCCTCTGCCCCCATGCAGTTTCTATCAATATCAGTTTCCTCCTCATCCCGTTGTATTTTTTCTTGGACAGACTCAGGGATTTCCTTCTTAAAGCGCTTGCATTTCTCAATTAATTGCTTCTGAAAGCGAATGGGAGGTCCCATAGGTTCAAACAGACACAATTCAGGCAGAGTAGAGGCATGACGAGGGTTTTTGTGGGGAGGCATGATGCCAGGAGGAGGAGCCCAGGTTACAAACGAAACAAACAGGGACGGCCCGAGGGAGTGGCAAGGGTCACGGGCGAAGGAACCCAGGAAATACTACCCCATGACAGAGGAAACACAGTCAACAAAATCTCTTTCAACAATAGAAAGGTGGCGAATAACATAGCTCCTGAGAGGGTGACGAAAAATAGACCCAAAGCCTCCCAAAAGACAACCAGAAAGAACAGAGACAGTGTAATGCAGCGACTTACCTGGGTTGACAGAATCCAAGGTGGAGTCGATGGTGTAGCTTCTAGCGAGCTCAGGATCCCACTGACCACCCAGACCCAGACTCACAGAGAAATCCAGAGAGACAAACAGAATGAGGGCAAGGCTCGAATTAGTGCCCAACTACTTGCTGAAATGCTCTCCAATACCCAGTTGAATCAAATAATTAACATGCGTGATGGAGAACTTCTAGCTTCTCCACCATAAATCGTTTGACATAACCATAAAATCCTCACACCTCTTCATAATTATCATTGTGCATGCTTCTGTGCGAAGCCTCCGTCGCAGATGAGCCATCCGTCGTCTACTGATGTGAGCTCGTACTAGCTTGCAAGGTGCCATTACTCTCCTCGAGGGAATATGATAATGAAATAGGCGATCTGATGGGGGGTGATGAGGTGGGAGCACGGGGGACTGGGCATCCTGCCACATGCCTCTCATCCTCCCTCTCAACCGTCCAAATGTCCACCCGCCGTGGGGAATAGTAATTTGTGTTTTAATGGGGAGTTGCTTTTACTATTTTTATTAATAAATTTTAAATTTAATTTTTATAAATAAAAATATTTTAATGATGTTTCATAATTTAACATAAAGTTGTTTTTAATATTTACATAAATATTTAGAAATTTAAATTTTATGAATAAAAGCTACTTTAGTATTTAAAAACTTAAATTCCATAAATACAATTTTTTGTTGTTTCAATAGTAATTCCTTTTTTATGATAGAGTTGCTTTTATTAGTTTCACAAAAACTCATTTTACAATTTTATTATTATTATTATTATAAAAACTAAAATAAAACTTTATTTTCTTACTTTCCACTTAACCATTTCCACTATAACCATGTGGGGCCTCTTTATTTGTTGGAAATGAATTTAAGTTAAGAGAAAACCATATAGCATTGCTATATTTCCATTTTTATTATTTAACATTATTGATGAATGATTAACTTTGTGTATTATTGTTGTATATGTAGTAGACCTATAGTTATTACTGTGAATTATTAAGTATTAAGATGATAATTTTGCTTTATTAAGAAAATGATTAATGAGTGTTGAGATTCTAACCAAGATTATAAAGAATCATCAATCATAACTAATGATATGAATGTAGAACTAAGATGGAAGTATGAGTTTTATTATTAATGTGGATTAATAATTGTTGGAGAATGTTAGCATAGTGTTGAGATAGTATAATGGCTAAAGCAATAAGACCATCCTACCATGTAAGTCATGGGTAAATGTTAAAATTGCAACTCAAGACATTAAAAGACTTGAGAAATGAAAGTGAGAACGTCAACATAGAATTTACACATAAACAAAATTTTCACTTGGACCATGCCTTGAGTGGATCCTGATTTGACCATAACACAAGCAAAGTATTGTGATATACACTAGATGTTGCGATTAAAAGAACAACCATGCAAATATTACTGAGAAACTAGCTCCATGGGGAGATTACTTTATCTGAGTTATCTTGAAAGTCATGTTTATTCACATTGAAAAGCAAAAGGTCCCACACTTATTCTCATCAGAAGTGTTTAACATAAAGGAAGATGGTGTAGAACGTGAGGCGAAAACTATAACTAAAAATGGAATGATCATTTAAACTTAAGATGTAACTTGGCACATTTTATGATGTTAAAGGGTTGGCATGAAGCCATTATCAAATCTAGTAACTTGAGAGTGAAATTTGTTTGTATGTAAATGGTGTGTGGCATATGACTTAACATTGTCCTCCACTTAGTGGGTATGTGGGAGGCTACGATTGAACTTGATTTCAAGTAAAATCATAAGCATAAGTTTGACTATAATAATGGTAAAGGACATTATGTCAGTAGATGAGTAGGCCTGATTAGAGTTGCCTAAAGTAACCAATCTTATCATTCCTAAGAGTGAAGAACACATCATCATCGCAAGAGAGACATTGATGACTTGCAAGGTAGCAAGACGTTAGATTCATGAGGAGGTCAACAAGTTTAAAAGTTCCCATAGTTTTTATATTAGGAGTGGTGACTAGTGATAGGTCCCACTCTTCATTCTTGTGTATTATAAGATGTGCATGTGAGAAGATCTGGGACTATTTTAGTGATACTTATTTTCTAGAGAGGGAAGGCCATGTGCTAGTTTACCATTGGCCAGTGAAACACCACATAAATAATGGAGAATTTGGTGTGGTGTGTTGAAATTTTAACTGGATTAGGAGCATAGCTGATGCACTTGGTCACCTTTATACTTAAGTGTGAGTGGGAACGATCCTTGACCTTGGAGAGGGTGTTGTGTTGATTCTACCACAGTAGGGACTATGGGTTCTATGTGATCACTATTAGACTTAATATGGTGATACTAATAATGAAGCATTGTAAGGAGAGCATATGTTTAGTTCCATGTTTTTATGAACATTCAAAGGGATACCATAAGGGGGCCTATTTTGTGAACCTAAAACTTAAGCTCATAATACTGGTGAAATATTGTGACAATATGGTTTATTGTATCATGATGGGGAAGGGATATATAGACTCATTCCTATCAACCAACATGATGTTGACCCAACTTATGCTCGATTATATGTCAATTTGTTAAGTGAATTTGTGTTCATTGCTAAGGAATTATGATTGTCAATATCAATGACTAAAATAATTGTTGTCTACCACCACCTTATGTGAAGATGACCGTGTGGCTAGTTAAAATTTGCAAGGAGAAATGCATACTTAGTGAAAAAACTACATTTTTCACTTGAGGGTGAATTTTCGTATCCCTAAATGGAAACCAATTTACAAGTCTAACGATAAATGATGAGAACGCTCATCCCACTACTAAACTCATTTTACAGTAAAAGGGAGGAGCTTGAAAGTTCTAGTGATGTACATAGAAAGGGATAAAGGAAAGAGTTGGTATATATCATGCATATATAGAGGTTATAAATTTGAGAAATACAATGTACAATTGCGAGAAAGAAAGACCTTAAAGACAAGTAATCGTAGAGTGTGGAATGGACCCAAGTAGATAACTTATTCTTAATTTGGAGAATCAAAGATCCTCACTAATACATGTAACATGTTATACAACTTGATGAGAACTTTATACTCAAAATGAGAACTCTAGCCATAAAAACCCATATTTTTGCATAAAAAACACCAAAAAACCACCCCGAATAAAAAAGTGGTGCTACTGGTAGCACCACTTTTTTTTGTGGCTAAAAATATAGACATGGACCAAAATAATCCTTATTGTCATTTACAAAAACCTTAAAATCAAGCCCTAAATTGAAAACTAATGCTACCGATAGCACACGTTTTCAAAAAATGACATTATTATGTCGTTGTATCATAATTTAAAATTGTATTTATTAATTCTCTTAGTAACACTTTATAAAACTAGCACCTAGTTAAACAAAAAATATTCAAGAAATTATTCCACCTCTCTTTCTATATAAAATAAACGAATTTATGAAATTGTTCATAATAAAACCATACATTAAACCATAAGGCGTAGAAATTATGATATTTGGGCTCACAAGGGAGGGAACACAATCTATTATAAAACAAAAACTAGAACTCTAACCATAAAAATTCATATTTTTGCATCTAAAACACTAAAAGACAACCCCAAAGACCTCAAAAAGGTAAAATTAAAAAACGCAAAAAATATTAAAAAAATTCAAAAATAAAATTAAAAATTATTTCAGAAAATCATTTACAACCTTAAAAAAAATTATAAACAAAAAATAAATAAATCCAAAAAAAATTAAAATTAAAATTAAATGAAATACAAATTTCATAATTTCAAAAAAAAAACAAACTAAAAAAAACACTTTCAACAATTTTAAAAAAAATGTCCATATCTCAATTTAGAAATTTTTTTTACAAATATGTCAAACTAAACAAAAATATTAAAAAAAAATTAAAGAAAATTTAATAAAAAAAACCAAAAATACAAAATTTAAAACTTAAAAAACAAACAAAAATTTCATAAAATAAAAATATAAAAAATATATAAAAAACTTCAATTTAAAACAAAAATGAATAAATATATAAAAATAATTATATTGAAAGTTTCAATTAAAAATAATAATTTAAAAAAACAATTTAAAAACTATATAAAAATTGAAAATTGAAAAAAAAATTGAATAAAACAATGGAGTTAAAAAACAAAAACAAAAACAAAAAAACTATAACCTTCCTCCGCGAAGCCCCCCCTCCGACACCCCCTTCCTCCCTCCGCCCCCTCTCCCCTCCGCCACCCGCTTCCTCCCTCCACCCCCTCTCCCCTCCGCCACCCGCTTCCTCCCTCCACCCCCTCTCCCCTCTGCCACCCCCTTCCTCCCTCTGCCCCCTCCCCTCTGCCATGCCCTTCCTCCCTCCGCCCACTCTCCCCTCCGCCACCCCCTTCCTTCCTCCCCTCCCCTCCAAACCCCCCTTCCTTCCTCCCTCGCCTCCTTCCTTCCTCCCCCGCCTCCTCTCCCCTCCCTTACCTCGTCCCCCTTCCCCTCCTCTCCTCCCTCCCCGCCCCCCTATCCCCCCTCCCACTCCCCCTCCACACCCCCCCCCGCTGTTGCCAACAACGCCCCGTATGGTGGCGCGATTCTGAGAATCGCGCCACCGCTAATGGGCAGTGCATGGGTGGAGCAATGAGTGGGAAAACAATGTCGGGTTCTCTTCAAGTTGTATAACACGTTATGTGTAGACATTGAGATTTTAAGGATGTATGCATTTTGTAATACTCTTGTTGATAGAGATAATATTGTGCCTCGTTTATGACGAAGATAATCCTATACTCGACGTTTTCCTTGTCAAGATCTAATATGTGTGACTTAAGAGAGTGAGTTTGAGAACACCAACCAAAGAAAATATGAAGTGGTTGTACCACATAATGACCGATTAGCAATATATTAATTAATGTTCCTAAGCATGGGGAACTTTTGTGCACCAATCTCATAAGTGATGGTGTGTGTATCATACCACTTGAGCTAGATTGATAATCCAATTCAACAATAATTGGTCGTAATTATCAAGGAACCCTTGGTGGAATTGCATGTAAGACCTAATGAAATTTATATAGATCTCATACGATTCACTCAACTAAAGAACCAATGGTGAGCTAAGGTTCTAACTAGTGTTCAAACCAATAGGCTATACTTTAAATGAGGGGGTCCTACATGGAATTTAGGAAGAATAAATCAATAAGAGAAGCGTGTCTTTACATTAACTAAAATATAAGTGGTAATACACGGGGACAGAACATGGTAAGGTGTCCACTAATTAGAGGTAGTTGTAATTAATATATTAATGGCATCGACATGTTTTATTTAAGTGAAGGTCCAGTGGGCCTAGTATAGTCTAGGGTCTATTATCAAGGAAGATACAAACACATAATGTCATGATTTTCCTTATATTGTGAATGAACATAACTTCGGGATGAATTTTCCTGAAGGGTGAGGGTATGTAACACCCCACTTTTAATAGTAGGAAACTAGAACTACATTGTGAGTTATCCTAATGTTTTATTTTTTCTTAGTATATGTTCAAATTGGCCATGTTAATGAGACAATTGATATTTGTTTCCCCTTGGAAAGTAATTCCTCGAGAAACTTCTAGGAATTTTCCCTCATTATAAGGATGGTACCTAGTGTTAAGTAGATGGTGCCTAAGTTCCAAGTACCTCATCTTAGGAGAATCAAACCCGTGACCTCCCCTACATTAGAGGGAGAGCTCTCATGTCTAACTCATGACCATTTAAGCTAACCCCAGAGCTTGTGACACTTGATATGTGAACATATGGACAAATTTATGTGTTGTAGATATGATTTTTACCGTTATATGTTCACGATAGTAATAGTTATGTAATTTGTTTAAACATGCAAATTAAAATGTGAAAATTTGGTACACGGATACCAATTCAAAATTATGTTGTGAATGGATAACATTAGCAAGGCATGGTGTAAATAAACATGTGTTTCTTATTTGAAAGTCAATACATAAAATTGATTAACATATGAAATTTCTTATATGTGCATGTATATAAGTTATTGGTGAGCTAACCTATAGGTTGATGATCTATGCAATAGCCAAATTAATTTAGTGCTAAGGTAACTTGGATGTTATAGATACCAAGAAGATAATGTGTACTATATGTTATGATTTAATTTATGATTTCAAACATTTCTATGATTTGTGAATACGTGTGGCTTTAATAGGATGCACAACTTGCCTAGAGTAGTTGTTCTATGACATTACTTTAAAAACAATAGTTTCACAGTCTCGAGCGATGTAGAGTGTTGACCTTAGTTCTATCAAGAGGGGTGGAGGCATTACCCACCATGTATCCTATGAAACCTGGAGTGGTGGGAGGGTCTTGTTAACCCATGCTACCCTAGACATGTGATGACAACTATCGACTGCATATTGGGGAAGTTAGGTCAATATAGTCGATGCTTTCACCGTCAGATTATATTCGGAGTTGGGTTGATATAGTCAACTCTCCAACATATTCCAACAGAGGAAAGGATAAGATGTGGAAAATGGGAGTAGGTTGGGGAGGAAGGACGATTCAAATGTAATTGAGAATCCTGCTTGGGGATTAGATGTGCCATTCTTATTCCTTACTTGGTCCCTACCATGTTTGGAACACTTGTCTAATTCACTTTTAATAATTTTGGTGTGGTGATTGATGAGTGTCGAATTATTGTAATTTTGTTGGTAAATATTTATGAATGATTCATTTACCTGATTTACCATCATGCATGCTTGGTTGTGAACATGTAGGAACAATGCATTAGAGGCAATGCATGTTTATTATTAGTACATATGCCATATATGTGTATGCTTGCTATGCGTGCAAATCATGCGCCTACACACTTGTATGTATTAATTACTAGACAATGTTATTAATTACCTAATTAATGGTTTTGATAATTATGAAAATTATATTGTATACACACAAATATATAATAACAAATTATATCGATTACTTTGGTTATTGGTTGGTATGACGAATTAAATGGATATGGTGGGTTTCCATAAATTTTGAGGGGAAATGTTAAATTTCATTAATAAGTCAGCATGAAAAGAAAGACTTTGCATTCTGTTCTATTATTATTATTTTATTGTAATTCATATTTTCTTAAAAGCTAGAAGGGGAGGTTGATGGTCTACTCATTAGGGTGGTTGTAAATACTTGGGAAATGTCTATTGTAAATGATGAAGATAATACAATGAGATAGAGAGAGGATAGACTTTCAATTAGGGCACTTTTCCAGGTTAAGGGTTTTTGGGGTAAATCTTTTTGCATTGTGTGTGTGTGTGTGAGTCATTGTTATTACTTTTATTTTATATTATGTTTGGTATTTCTTTTCTTACACAAGTTTACAAAACTCTTCATTTGGTATCAGAGTGAGGTTATTAGTTTTAGGGGGTCACTTTTTTTGCTAGGGGGTAGCTCATTTCTTGAAGGGCAACGGTGTTAAAAATTTAACCAGGGAAGTTATTCTCAAGAAGGCATGAAAAGTTTTGCATGCTCAGATGCATGCAAAAGTGAGTTTTTCATGCACTCACTTTAGGTTTTTGGTAAACCTAATTTGCCAATAAAATTTTATAAGAAGGCAGGAGGTCACTGTCAGACCTAATCGATCCAACTAATCTGAGATAGATCCAATTGATAGGTGGGCGACTTTCCCAAGGAAGGAGGGCGCATTATTTGAGGAGAGAGAAGCTCGTACAACTTCTGGTTGATCGATTGAGCGGATGAGAATTTCAGAGTACCCTTGTCTCAGCGATTGAGAAAGGATTGTGACGATCAAAGCTCAGATCTGTTGAGATCTGATTCCGTACAAACATTTGTTATCTTGAGGGAGGACACACTTATCCATGAAGAGGAGGACGCATTCATCTATTGGGATTCTTCCATAGCAGAGAAAATCAAATAAGAGCAGTGGGAGAGGTAGTACAGTCAGAGCTACCTGCAGACAGACTCATATCCAGATTGACAGTTAGGGCACATTTCCTTTGTGCATGCATTAACTGATGCATGCAGATCTAGGGTTTTGATCCGGTCAAGATTGAGTGTTACATCTGAGGTAACATTGTTGTATTAGTTCATTTCATATATTGCTCTGGGATCGAGATAGAAGAAAGCCCCACAGGATTGTTGGTTTACCCCGTTTGGGATTCCCAGGGTATATGCAGTGTCATATGTGTGATTGATTGTGTTTATGTTGTAAAGAGATCTATAGTTGTTGAGTCTTATTTCTTTAGAGCATTATTGATTTACAGAGACTCAAACCGCTTGAGATCTCAGGGCTATCTTGAGGGAGTAGTGATCTCTGGATTAAAATTTACATGGTATCAGAGACCTGGTAATGGTCAGGGAGAGAAATCACACTCAGATCTGCGAGCTATACACCAGATATGTGCGGTGATATCTATTGGGCTTCATATCTGTAGTTGCAGGAGTCATATATGTGACTTCAAATCATCGTGACCACAAGTATGAGGGATGATCAAGTTGTTTGCACCTCTTGCTCCTCTATGGACATAGATGAGTATTCTACTGACGAGATTGACAGAGAGATGGCTCTTAACACTTGTCAATCTTTAAGTGCTTCCACTTCTAGTGTATGGTACATAGACAGCGAGGCCTCTAGCCATATGATAGGTGTTCATGGGTACTTTACAGATCTGGCCGAGGATGAGATATATCTTGAGATTGTACTAGGATATAATTCTACTGTCAAAGCAGTAGGACGAGGAACAATGTCCTTTCAGAGAGAATCGAGAGAGTCTATGAGAGTTCGTGATGTTCTATATGTCCCGGGTCTAAAGAAGAACTTGATCTTTGTGTCTACTATTGAATATCAGAAATTATGGGTGATGTTCAGAGATGGAAATGTTCTAGTTCAACCCAAGGGATCCAACGATACCTCAGCTGTGAGGATTGGAGTCCGCAGTGGAAAACTGTACAGGCTCAATTTTCAACTTCATCATGCCCCGAGTCATAGTAGCTGTGATGATGATTGTGACACCTGTGAGATTTGGCACAGGAGGATGGATCATCTACACCATCCTTCCCTGAAGATACTGAGGGAGATTGTGACAGGAGTGCCTGATTTTAGCACAGAGCACAATGATGTGTGCAAAGGGTGTGCTCTCGGGAAGTACGTCAAGAATTTTTTTCCCAAGAGTGATAGAAGATCTACAGGAGCACTTGATTTGATTCATTTTGACCTCTGTGGTCCGATGTCCACTACATCCTTGAAAGTCTACAAGTACTATGTGTCCTTCATTGATGACTACTCCAGGAAGACCTGGATCTATTTTTTAAAGAGTAAAGAATCAAAAGAAGTATTGCAGAAGTTTCAAGAGTTCAAGGCTCTTGTGGAAAATAAGACAAAAAGAAAGATCAATATCTTAAGATTTGATAATGGAGGTGAGTATACCTCCAAAGAGTTCAATTAGTTTTGCATCTAGGAGGGCATCAAGAGGCAGTTGACTATTCCCTATACCTCAACAAAATGGGGTTGCTGAGAGGAAAAACATGGCTATTGTTGGGGTTGCTAGATCTATGTTGCATGAACAGGGTTTGCCATTTTTTCTTTGGGTTGAGGCATGTAACACTCACGTAACACTGCAGCTTATATACAAAACAAGAGTCCTTATAAATTTTTGGGGGACAAAACTCCAGAAGAGGCTTTCTCTGGAAAGAAACCAAAAGTTGGGCATTTCAATATTTTTGGATGCCTTACCTACTCGCATGTTCCTTCCGAGAAAAGGAAAAAGTTGGAACCTATAGTCAAGAGGGGAATAATTGTTGGATATGATGAGAATTTGAAATCCTATCGCATTTACATTCCTGCTCTCAAAAAGGCTATTGTGAGGCGGGATGTGAAATTCAAGGAGGATCGGGATTTCCGAAAGTCATGTGAGTCAGAAAACGGAAAACAACAGATTGTTACACCTCTGCAGACACACTATTCCATAGCCAACAGGGTCCCAAGTATCTGGAGTGACATATTCCCAGATTACAGGTTCCACAGGCACAGGAGCAGGAACTGGCACAAGATCTCAGGTTGGTGATCAACCAGGATTAGGGTCCCAGATTACAGGTTCTCGGGCTACAAGATTGATGAATGCTGGTACCTCTACTGTAGGTAATCATTCACATACAGGTGATTGGGACGAGGATGAGGAATTCTCCTCATAGGATGTCACTTCATGGAAGAGGAATCCCAAGTGGCTTCAATATACCTTGAAGAAATCCCAAGCAATGGGAACTCCTAAGAAGAATGTAAGAGAGAGTAAGGCACCACATATATTCTGCAGTTACTTAGATTTGGTAAGCAGTATCAGTGAGTCAGAGCCATCCTCATATGAGTAAGAAATATGTGAGCAGGCCTGGAGAGATTACATGTTGGAAGAGTATGCTTCCATCATGAAGAATGATGTCTGGGAAGTTGTTCCTAGACCAGAGGGAAAGTCAATAGTCACTTATCGATGGCTCTATAAGATTAAATATGTTGTAGATGGAAGCATTGAGAAATACAAAGCCATATTTGTGGCTAGAGAGTTCTCACAGATAGAGGGAGTTGACTATGACGAGACATTTGCTCCGATGGCCAAATATTCTTTCATTAGGACTATGATCTCTACAGCAGCAGAGAGAGGATGGAAGATTCACCAGATGGATGTCAAGAAATTTTTTCTCAATGGACTCGTGGAGGAGGAGGTGTACATTGAGCAACCAGAGGGCTTCGAGATACTTGAGAGAGAGTCTCATGTATGTAGACTAAAGAAAGCTCTATACGGCTTGAAGCAAGCACCTAGAGCTTGGTATTCTAGGATAGATACCTACTTGCAACAATTAGGTTTTCATAAGAGCGAAGTTAATCCAAACCTCTACTTCATCGTAGTGAATGGGGATCCTCTTATTCTCGTGTTATATGTAGATGACCTATTCATTTCAGGGGCAGAAAAAATCATCAGTGATTGCAAGAAGGACCTTGCTACTGAGTTTTAAATGAAGGATATAGGATTGATGCACTAATTCCTAAGCATGGAGGTCTGGTAGAAGGATGGGCATATATTCCTCACTCAGGGAAAGTATGCAACGGACATACTGAAGAGATTCCAGATGCAAGGTTGCAAGCCCATGACTACTCCTATGACAACCAACTGGAAGAAGCAAGTGGATTTTGAGAGTAAGTTGGTTGATCCCACCAGGTACCGACAGCTCATCGGTTCCTTGATGTACTTGGTCAACACTAGGCCAGATTTGAGTTTTGCGGTCAACACCTTGAGTCAGTACACGGTAGAACCTAGAGATGTACACTGGAAGGATGCAAAGCATGTTCTGAGCTATGTCAATGGAACAACAGAGTATGGGTTGAATTATGTGAGGCAGGGTGGAGTTCAGCTTGTTGGCTTTACATATTCAGATTGGGCAGGTAGTGCAAGTGACAAGAAAATCACCTACAGATGTTGTTTCAACTTGGGTTTGACAGTCGTGTCATGGTTCAGCAGGAAGCAGAAGTCTGTATCATTGAGTTCTGCTGAGGCAGAATATATGGCGGTTAGTTTATCCAGTTGCGAGGGAATTTGGCTTCGCAAAATGTTGGTGAGTTTATTTGATCAACAGTTGGAGCCTAAGGTGATTCATTGTGATAATCAGAGTTACATCAAACTCTCGGAGAATCCAATATTTCATGATCGGTCCAAACACGTAGAGATCATGTATCATTTCATTCGTGATCATGTTCAGAGAGGAGCAATTGAGATCCAGTACATATCCACGGATGAGTAGGTTGCATACATTCTCACAAAGTCCTTGATGAGAAATAAGCTTGAGTACTTCAGGGAGAAGATGGGAGTGGTTCAGAATCCTTTCCTGGTTAAGAGGGAGTGTTAAAAATTTAACCAAGCAAGTTATTCTCAGGAAGGCATGAAAATTTGTGCATGCTCAAATGCATGCAAAAGTGAGTTTTGCATGCACTCACTTTAGGTTTTTGGTAAACCTAATTTTCCAGTAAGATTTTATAAGAAGGCAGGAGGTCATTATCAGAACTAACCAAGCCAACTGATCTGAGATATATCCAGTTGAGAGGTGGGAGACTTTCCTAAGGAAGGAGGGCGCATTCTTTGAGGAGAGAGAAGCTCGTACAACTTTTGGTTGATCGATTGAGCGACTGAGAATTTCAGAGTACCCTTGTCTCAGCGATTGAGAAAGGACTGTGACGATTAGAGCTCAGATTTGTTGAGATCCGATTCCATACGAGAAGTTGTTATCTTGAGGGAGGGCGCACTTATCCATGCAGAGGAGGACGCATTCAACTATTGGGATTATTCTGCAACAGAGCAGATCAGATCAGAGCAGTGGGAGAGGAAGTACAGTCAGAGCTACCTACAGACAGACTAAGATCCAGATTGACAGTTAGGGCACATTTCCTCTATGCATGCATCAACTGATGTATGCAGATATAGGGTTTTGACCCAGTCAGGATTAAGTGTTACATCTGAGGTAACATTGTTATATTAGTTCATTTCATATATTTCTCTGGGCTCGAGATAAAAGAAAGCCCCACAGGATTGTGGGTTTTCCCCGTTTGGGGTTTCCAGGTTATATGCAGTGTCATATGTGTGATTGATTGTGTTTATGTTGTAAAGAGATCTATAGTTGTTGAGTCTTATTTCTTTAGAGCATTATTGATTTACAGAGACTCAAACCGCTTGAGATCTTAGGGCTATCCAGAGGGAGTAGTGATCTCTAGATTAAATTTACAAAGGGTACCTTAGGTTTGTGATAAAACTGTGTTTGAGTGGGAGTTTTGTGTAGTGAATATTGTGTAAAGAAAATGTCGAGCAGTTCAAGAATAGAAATAGAGATTTTTAACGACCATAGCTTCAAGTTATGGAAGTTGAAGATGGACGATCTTCTTGTAGATAGAGAACATTGGATTGTTGCAGATCTATGTCCAAAACCTATTAGTATGTCAAAAAAAGACTAGGAAAATTCAAAAGATGGATAGAAAAGTGAGAATCATGATTCAACTCTACCTCTAAGACTCAATGTAGTTGAACGACTCTAGAGAAGACATCACAAAGAAGCTCTGGGATAAGATGGAGAATTTTTATTAGTTAAAGTCCATGGTAAACAAGTTATTTCTTCAAAAGAAGTTGTATCATCTTGGGATGGAGTATGGAGACTTTGTGATGGAACATCTAAATGCCTTTAATATTATGGTAAGTCAACTTGTCCATGTTGATGTTAATATGGAGAAACAAGATAAGTTGATTACCTTGATATGCTATTACCAAACTCTTGGGATGATTTGTTTCACGCAATTGGTAGTAAAATTCAATCCAGATAAAAGTTTGAGGATGTGGTTGCATCCTTGTTATCATAAGAAATGAGAAGGAAATCCATGGAAGATGTGACAAAGGATGGTTTATCTATTAGAGGTTGTCCCCAAGAGAATAAAAATAAGTCTTTAGGGGGCATATCTAGATCTAGAGGTGGAACTAACTCTCTAGGACAATCTGTAAGGAAATGATTGAAATATTGTAAAGCTAGGCATTATAAGAAAAATTGTAGATCTAAGAATGTTAATAAAGGTAAATGATTTGATGATGCCCCTTCCACACAAATGAAAACCTCAATGGAAGAAGGAGGTGTTGTTTAATTGACATCTACAGGTATAGATGTAGATCATGATGTATGGTTGATCAACTCAGGTGGTTGATGTTTTCTTGGGAGACGACTCAACAACCAAAATCATAGAAAGTGGAAGGGTCAAATTGTTGCTCAAAGATGGAAGGGTTAGAATACTCCTCGAAGTTCCGCACTTCCAGATGTGGTTAGAAAATTGAGATCTATAAGTAAGATGGGTGGTGTAGGAATGCACACTATATTTGAAAATGACACATGAAGATGGTTCGAGGAGCAATGACATTGATGAGGGGAGTTCAGATTGGAACATTGTACAAGTTGTTGGGAAGCACTTTTAATGATAGTTGCAACAATTCTTGTGTTCTTGAGGATAACAATGAAGAAGACATGACCCCTATTGTCCCTAGAGAGAAGAAAATGATATGTCATCAAAGACTAAGACATATTAGAGAGAAGGGCCTTTGAGAATTACTTGGTAAATGTATGGTTGAAGGTATGTTTGATTATTCATTAGATTCAATTTCTATGAACATTGTATATATATAGTAAACATAATTTTCCATTTGGTGCTACAAGGGAAAATGAATCCTAAAGTTAATATGTAGTGATGTGTTTGGACCTATTCTTGTTCCATCACTCGGTAAATTTGTGTATAATGTTTCTTTCATTGATGATTTCTCAAGGAACACATGGGTCTATTTCCTCCATAACAAATCTAAGGTTTTCAATAAACTAAAAGAGTTTAAGACTTGCAGAAAACCAGACAGAGAATAAAATAAATGTGTGTAGATAATGGTGAGAAGTTATATGGACAAGAGTTTGAGGAATTCTATAAGAAGTGCAGGATATAAAGGCAAAAGACTAGTCCATACACACCTCATCATAATGGAGTTGCATAAAGAATGAACATGATGTTGATGGAAAAGACAAGTATGCTTAGTGGTGTAGGGTTATCATGAGAATTGTAGGTAGAGGCAGTGGATATTGCATGTTATTTGGTAAACCAATCACCTACGTCAACACTAGTTGACAAAACTCCACATGAAGCATGGGTTGGTAAAAAACCCTCTCTTAAACATGTTATAGTTTTTGGTTGTGATGCTTATGTGCATGTTCCAAAGGAAAATATGAGTAACCTATATAATAAATTTGAAAAATGTGTTTTTATTGATTATAAAGATGGTATAAAAGGTTATAAAATTTGGGCCTTGTAACTAAGAAGACTGTTTACAATTGGGATATTGTATTTAGAGAGGCTAAAGTTGTTCCCAAATAGGAAGTCCAACCAACCGAAGAAGAACCAAATATAATAGAGTTTGAGTTGGAGGATGAAGAATATGACTCAACAGAAGAAGATGAACTAGAACATGAATACAATCAGACTCCAACCTTGAGGAGCTCGGTTTGGGAAAGAGGACAGACACAAATGCATACTCTACTTGATTACGTTCTACTTTTGTTCTATCATTGATGATGACCCTAGAACTATTAGGGAGGCACTATATTCAGAGGATAATAACTCTAGAAGAAGGCTAGAAGGCCATGGTTGAAGAAATGGATGCCTTGAATAAAAATGAGACATGGATCTAGTTGAGTTGTTAGATGAAACAAAAAAATTAGTGTAAAATGGGTGTTTAATAAGAAGTTGAATACGAAGGTAAGAAAAAGAAGTACACAACTCGTTAACTTAACTTCTATTATATTTCTTTTGTCTATTGTTGTTGCTTTTTATCTTGAAGTAGAGCATATGGATGTGAATATAACATTTATGCACAATGATTTTGAAGAAAAAATATACATGAAACAACTATAAGGTTTCACAGTGAAGGGAAAGGAGTTGGTTTGCAAGTTGAAGAAGCCTTTGTATGGATTAAAACAATCACCAAGAATGTGGTAATAAAAGTTTGATACTTCTATATTGGGATTTGATTTCGCAAGAAACAAAGCTAATCATTGTGTATTCCAAGTAGGTCGATACCATTTTATTTACGTGGCCCTATATGTTGATGGCTATTGCTAATTGGAAACAACAAGGAAATCATTAAGGATGTCAAAGCTTAGTTGTATTCTATGTTTAGTATGAAATACATGTGTTACAAATTTTATTTTGGGCGTGGAAATTAAAAGTGATCGAGCAAACATGAAACTTTGGTTGAATCGGAGGAAATATATTGAGAGAATATTGTAGAGGTTTAATATGCACGAATGTAAACCAGTGAAAGGTTCATATTCTTATAAATGCAAAGTTATTTGCAGATCAATGTCCCAAGACTAAAAAAAGAGGTAGAAGAAATGTCCCATGTTCCTTATGCTATTGTTGTTGGAATTCTGATGTATGCCATGATCTATACTAGACCAAACATTGTTCATGCGGTGGGAACTTTGAGAAAATATATGTCAAAACTAAGGAAAAAACATTAGACAATTGTAAAGAGGGTCATTAGATATTTGTGTGGCACTTTAGACGATGCAATCTACTAGCAAGGATGACCTAGACCTCATAGGATGATAAACATACATGGCTTTGTTGATGCAAACTGGGGTGGAGATATTGGACACATAAAATCCATAAGTAGTTATGTATTAACTTGTTTGGTGGAGCAATCGGTGGGATGAGAAAGAGGTTGTAGTTGTGCTACCAATCACAAAAGTTGAGTACATGACAGTAGAGAGGAGGGGGCCAGGGGGGAACATGGGTTATCACCCTTGGATCACCTTTGTTCTTGGAACCTACAAAGAGTATACCACATGTCCAACAAAATGGGTATGAGAATTTTATAGATAGAGAGGAGGAAGTAGCATTGATAGAGGCTTGGGCATTGGAGCTTGTTGAGATAATGGAGAATTCTTGAAAGAATATTTTCGTGTGACAAAATTCTTGAAGCCATATTGTGCATTAATGTTCTTGCAATCTCAAGCATGGAGTTTTAGGAAACTAAAAGGTTTCTTGGCGCTAGGAATTTGGCTAGGATCCTTGTTTGTATGGAGATTTAATTCCGCTCTAGGAATCTAAGGAAGGAGAAGACATAAACTTGTTGTTGTTGAAATATTGTTTAGCAAATTTAGCTTTAAAACAACTATTTTTAAATGAATTATTGCTTAATGAATTAATAGATTATTTTAGTTATTTATTGTCAATATCAACATATTCATATTATAGTTGTGTAATTATTGTCATTAAGTAAATGACCAATATATCTTACTCAAATCAATGTCATTGCATAGATATACATACAATTTGTGTGTGTGTGTGTGTAAACTTGTTTGGTGGAGCAATCAGTTGGATGAGCAAGAGGTAGGTTGTAGTTGCGCTGCCAACAATAGAAGTTGAGTACATGAGAGTAGAGAGGAGGGGGGTAGAGGGGAACTTGGGTGATCACCCTTGGATCCCATTTTCTGTAGGAACCTACAAAGAGTATACCACATGTCCAACAAAATGGGTACGAGATTTTATAAATAGAGAGGAAGAAGTAGCGTTGATAGAGGCTTGGACATTGGAGATTGTTGAGATAATGGAGAATTCTTGGAAGAATTTTTTCGTGTGACAATCTTCTTGAAGCCATATTGTGCACTCATGTTCTTGTAGTCTCAAGCATAGTAGCAAAATACGGTCGTATTGGTAGTTGTTGTACGGAAATTCGAACCATGTTAAAAATACTGCGAATATTCGAGATGATATGGGTTTGGTACAGTCAACGCAATACTTTTTCAAATTCTTATAAATTTACCATTCCTGGAACAAAATAATAATCGTGAATCAAAGAAAATAAGAATTTTCCATCCCTCCAACAAAAAAATAATCATGAATCAAAGAAAATCAAACTTATTTTTGAATGTTGATTTGCTAACAAAGAGCATGAAATTAGCACCTCGGCTCAGCTGCTCAGTAATTTATTATTATAATTTTGTGTTAGTATTATACTGTTAGGTTTTTATATCATCTCCGTTATTACTATTGAGTTATTATTATTACATTATTACTATTACATGTAGTTTTTTATTCAAGTTTTATTTTATATGTAATTGTTATTTTATTTTTATTTTTTAGTATTTATTATTTATCAAAAAATAAATTTATGTAGTTATTTTTGTTATCTTTTTTTCAAGTCATTTTATATAAAAATAGATTTGTGTAGTTTTAAGTTTTATTTTTAAAGTTTTCAATGAATAATAAATTAGATATTAAAATTTGGAATGATTATGTATAATCTTTTTTTTAAAGTTAAAATTGCATGTTTTTTGTATTTATAAGATGTCTACTCCTGTATTTTAGTTGTACTTGATTTTTTTGTTACGTATTTTTTCCGTATTGTATTCAAATCCGTACTCGAATCTTGCTACTATGGTCTCAATCATGGAGTGTTAGGAAACTAAAAGGTTTCTTGGAGCTAGGAATTTGGATAGGCTCCTTGTTTGTATGGAGGTTTAATTCCACTCTAAACATCTAAGAAAGGATAAGATATAAACTTGTTGCTGAAATATTGTTTGGAAAATTTAGCTTTTAAACAATATTTTTAAATGAATTATTGCTTCATGAATTAATATATTATTCTATTTATTTATTGTCGATATCAACATATTCATATTATAGTTGTGTAATTATTGTAATTAAGTAATTGACCAACATATCGTACTCAAATCAATGTCATTGCACACACACACACACACACACACACACACACACACACACACATATATATATATATATTGCCCTACAAGGGTTATAACACTTTAATGGGTGCTATTATTTATATCATTAATTCATGATCATATCAATTTGCTGAGAGGTTTAGAGAACTAACTTCAACCATAATTTTTGTTTTTTTAATTTCTAATACTATTAACTGTCAATTAGGCGACAAAATAAACTCACTAATGTAGTTGCCATGACTAACTTATAGTAAAAAAAATTACAACAAATAAATCTAAATTTATATTGAGCAAATACTAATAAGATGGTTTCCATAGTTCCTTTACAAGTTAAAGAGCTCAAATTCATAATTAACAAGAAAGAAATGGAACCTATCCGACTACCTAGCTCTAAGGAACCTTGGGTTTCCTAGTCATGTGTACATGATCCTCAAAGAACAACAATCAACAGACCAAACTAGTATCCAAACAATGCAATATCCAAAATATTTCAATCATCTTTCCTCCTTCCAAAAAAATGCCTTTTCTTCCATGATAAACAACCAATCCTCTACATTCCCCCCCCCACTCTATTTATCAAATTCCCGTCCCTAGCTTCCAAAGTCTCCTCAACCATCCTCATTAATGGGCCATCAACTTCCCCTTCTAGATTTAAGGAAAAATATTAATTAAATAAAATAATAAGTAAATTAAATAGAATGATACTAAAATTTAATGCAAATACTTTCTTCTCATGCTAGTTTATTTATGAAATTAAAAAAATTCCCAAATATTTATGCCAATACACCATTCCCATTTAATTCATCACACCAATCAATATTCAAAGTCAAGAAAAGTACTTAATGCTACTAAATATTTATAAGGATGCAATACACTTTCAATAAACATTAAACCATTCATTAAGTTAAATAATTTAGTTCAGTAATTAATGCATCAAGTAATTGTACTAGTGTACATCCACAATGTAAATGTATAGTCAATGTACACATATCTAATACATGCACTAATGATAAACAATCACTACCTCTATTGCATAGTTGCTCTATGTTGACAACCAAGTATGGTAAATCAAGTTAGTACATCATTCAATAATATTTACTAATCAAATGACAATAATTCATCAATTATTGATCATCCCACTCCAATTATTAGAATAAAATCAAAACAAGTGCTCTAAACATGGTAGCACCCAAGTAAGGAAATAAAAATGGCACATCTAATCCGTAAGTAGCATTCTCAACTAACTATGAATAATATTTCCTCCCTAACCTACTTCCATCTTCCACATCCTATCATTTATGTTGGAGTGTCAACTATATCGACCTAAATCCATACATAACCTGTAAGTCAAAGCATTGACTAGATCGACCTAACTTCTCCTACATGCAACCAATAGTCACTATCACACATCTAGGGGAATGTGGCTTAACACATCCATCCCATATTCTAGGTTTCAAAAGGTACATAGTAGGTAACACCTCCACCCCTCCTAATAGAACTAGGGCTAGCATCCTATCATCAACCATACATCGATGTTGTTCTTGGAGCTACATCATCAAATAATTGTTTTGATCAATTGTGCTTCCTATAAAAACCACGCTTTCCCACATATCATAACAATGTTTGGAACCGATGATTAAATCACAATTTAATGCTTAATAGAATACCATTACTCTTTTGACTCCTACAACATCAATGTTACTTCAATGCTACATATATTTCGTTATCACTTAGCCCATTAACATGTAGGTTAGCTTACCAAAACACAAAACCATATAATTGTTGACATGCTATTACAATAATACTAATTAGCAATTAATGTAAACAACTAAGTTATTTACTATATGCATCAGATCAATTTAATAAGTTCATGTAAATCACAATTTAATGCTTAATAGAATACAATTACTCTTTTGATTCCTACAACATCAATGTTACTTCAATGCTACATATATTTGGTTATCACTAAGCCCATTAACATGTACGTTAGCTTACCAAAACACAAAACCATATAATTGTTGTCATGCTATTACAATAATACTAATTAGAAATTAATGTAAACAACTAAGTTTATTTACTATATGCATACGATCAATTATCCCTTCATAGTATAAATTGAATTGGTATCCATGCACCAAACTTTTCTTTTAAATTTGCACTCTTTAAGGAAATCATATAACTATCATTATTAATCACATAAACAATAAACTTATACATTAAATTATGCATATAGGTAGGTCCACATGTCCTCATAATATAGTTATATCAAAGTAGCAGAGTTCAATAGATAATAACTAAGAATAAACGAGATAGGCCATGATATAGTTTAGTGGTTGGAAGTCAAAATATGGATCGTTACATTAAAGCTTAAAAAATCATGATTTATCGCTTCAACAATTGATAAAAAAATGACAAGTTTATTCTCCCGTGAAAAAAATAAAAGAAAACTTAGATTTTCTTTGACAAAAACCCATATTAGAAGTAAAGGAGGAAGAGGTACTTAACACCTTGCTAAAGGACATTAAGAGGTCTTTTGATGCATATTCCCCTTATGCATTATCAATTACTCATAAGTTGTATTCTCCTGATTTTAAGAAACACACTAAGGTATTGGTTCTGAGTTACTTCATTAGATAGGCTATACTGATTGTAGACTTGAAAAACTTTGGAGAGAGTATTACTACTCCAAATGAGCCTAAAATTAAGACAAGTGCGTGCAATCCTTGGATATGTCGAGACTACATTGTGACATGTATGTTCCCTTGTTGCTTCTTCTACAAAGAACTATAATCTACATCACCCACTCTTCCTACTATAGATCCATAGGAACTAGACCTTACACCTTATCAACAAAAATCAATTACTTCACTATCCACATTAGAGCTATATTGACATCCTAATCATATTGATAAAAGGCATTGTTTCTCTTCAACCAGGTATTGATATTCTTACAACTCTACTTACAAATCAACAATTAAAAAGCATAGATGGAATAATTTTGGATCAATACCTACTATTACGACTATTTTGGATGGATTGACGATTAGTCATGGCCTTTCTTGCTTGAGGACATCTCATCAACAAGTTTCATCCATTATACAATCATATAATATTCATTGCTCTATTTGATGATTGACTTGATGTGGAGGCAATCTCTGTGTTTGGCAACTTGATGGCACCTTTATTTGTTGCTTCATTTGGCACATGTGCACTCTACGATTAGAAGACCATCTTGTTAAGCTCATTGACCATCATGATAATATTGTCGTTAGCCTTTTCCATCAATGTCACTTTAAAGAATGTTATTTGACAACATTGTGGTATTTGAGTTCCCACATTGAACACTTGCGCATATGCTCTTCTATACTTGGATTTGACTTCCATTGTGATTGTTTCACCAATTTCCAAGAGGTTCGTGTGAAGGTTTTGGATGTTGTAGTTCCATAGATGTTTTCTCTATTGAGAGCTTGATAGAACTTTATCATGGTTAGGATGTTGTTACCATTGGTCATTGTTTTGGCAGTTAATCCAAGATTCAATTTATTCATTTGGAGCATTGTCGCATCCAAGACATCTACTCCAAAGCATTGCTAAAGAAAAAAATGTCAAATTGTGTACTCTACTTGGTATGAATGAAGTTATCATTAGGTTGAAATTATCATAATGTCCCTTCCTTACCCCTAAATAGGCTTAAAGGGGAATGCTACTATATCATAAACTTGATTTGGTCAATGTCATTATTATTACTATTATTAAGAAATAGCTTCACGGAGAACCTCTACTATCTTCCCCAAAATAAATAAATTGGAGATCAACCCCCAACTATAAAGACCATTAAAACCCCCCCAAAAACCCTGATGGAAATAGATCTCAAGACCTTTGTTGACTTCATACATAATAATCTTACTAATCAAACTTACCCTGAGAGTTTACATATATAATAATATATATGAGTTGTAATCAAGAGGTCACAACCCCTTCCCATATTTATTATACATTGAACCTTCTGCCCTTTTACCATTTATTAGTCCCTGCCAAGGCAGGGATTATAGCTTTCGCTTGGAAGTCAAACTCACTTTGAATTTTTAAATTTCAAAATAAATTAGTATATAGTTACCTAATGTTCTATGAATGTTAATTATTAAATTGATTTTTTAAACAAATAAAATTATAACTTAAATTTTTAATATTGCATAATTTATATTTTTTGATTGGCTTATTACATAATTTATATTTTTTTATTGGCTTTAAGATCTGATTTGACAAATTTGCCCTGCTTAGATGTGACTTTTGTTAAATAAAAAATAAAATCAAAAATCAAAATTTTTAAAAATTATATATTGCAAGTTTCCTTTCCACGATATTGATCATGTTTCAGTTCAATTCACAGGCATGAAATAAGTATTAAGTATTAACCGTACGTCTGGTGACGCATTCCTCTGTCTGGCATGCTTTGACAAGCGCGTCTCTCTAGGCATCAATACACAGAGCTGGAAAGGATGTGCCCTTAGATGGTACACTACTCAATTGAGTTTAGTTATCTCAAGACATTTGGCATCTCGTATTGAGCTTCATTAATCACTTTGAGGGTCCAGATCGAGAAAGTTCACTTGTTTCTGGTCATTTGTTGAGAGGTTTCACACAGCTCTTCAATCTCTTTTCGTATTATTCACAAACATTTGGTAACGATTATCATCTTAATATTATTACTCATCTAATTCTTCTCACGGTACTTATTGAATGTGTCATGAATGTTTGTTTTTTCTTCTCTTTCGTGTTCGAGGGTTTTAATCACATTCTAGATACTTCGGTCTCTGTTGCCGTCAACATCCCTCGACTTAATCAACTCGGTACGATCTAGGTACCTTCATGGAGTGCTCAGGCTCGAGTTTACTTAGCCATTTTCATTGGCCTAAACTTCACCCAGGGTTTCGTTCCAAGTTAATTGGCTAGAAGAGTTTTCTTAGTGGAATCCATAGTTTACTTTTCTTGCCCCATATCTATTAGACGTTTTAACTGTTGATGTTAATGTAACTCATTATTTTATAACTAGATTCTAACTTTACATTATTCAATTCACCTTTGTATCGAACTTTACATTATTTTATAACTAGATTCTAACTTTACATTATTCAATTCACCTTTGTATCGAACTTTACATTATTTTATAACTAGATTCTAACTTTTCATTATGCAATAAAGAGAGGTTGGTTACTTTAGATGCCCATGATTATTGCAGACCTCCAAAGCCACAGTAACAGCTGGGCTAAATTGCAATTTAATTAAACATAAATTTGCAGAGTAAAATTTCAAAATTTACTTCTAGTTCATTAAATCTCAGATCTCAGGCCGCATTAAAAAGATATGGAACCTTTACTATCATCACATTTTAGCCTGAATTTTAATTATTCTTCTTACAGTGCTTGAAGATTTTGGACACTTTAGCAGAAAATGAATTTGGAAGTTTAATTATTTATTTTTTTCTTTATTGTTTTTAACTAGTTTTAGAAGATTCTGGACACTTTAGCAGAAAATGAATTTGGAAGTTTAATTATTTATTTTTTTCTTTACTGTTTTTAACTAGTTTTAGTTTTTTTAAAGCTTTATAAAATTTTGATTTAAAAACTTAAAAAGAAACCCAACACAAAACATTTCCATATTTATTTAAAATCCATAAAAAATTTAGCATAAATAATTGTTTATTTATTTTTGAAAAAATTACATTAACTTTAATAAAACTAAATTTCTATCTTAACTAAGCATCCAAAATTATTTTCAAATATAACTAAATATTATTTTCCTTATTTTTTAATAAATTTTATTTATTTAACCGCAGGAACCCCGTGTGAAAATGTAAAACTTCTGACGTTTTGGGAAACTGAAGAGTATCTCCTGAAGATGGGATGAACTACCCAGCCTGAAACGTCAGAAGTTTTACATTTTCACACGAGGTTCCTACGGTTAAATATAACTACCCATGAAAGCACAAATGAAATTTTATTTAATAAATTAATAAAGTATATTTAATTTTAAAAACACATTATCTTTATGTACTAGTGCTATTTGTTTATATTTTAATGATTTCAAATTTTTAGTATCATTATTTCAAAAAAAAAAATGTATTTTAAAAATATTTTTTTATTAATATATGTCCAAAACATTAATATATATATTTATTATATTTAATTTATTATTATTATTATTTTAAATTTCAATACTACAATTCAATTAAATATATTTATATAAAATAAGAATACATTATCTATGTTTTCAAGTATTAACTTGTTTTTTAACATATACATATGTATATAAAGTACTTTATAACATTTTATGGTTTGCATTTGGTTATAATGTAAATAAAATTTCTCAAAAATTTAGCCACTTCACCTTATCTTACTTTTAATCTACTATACAATCATTTTTAATTAAACTCTTCTTAAGAAACAATCATTTGAAAATAAACCAGTGTTACATTTATTTTAATCAAAATAACATAATTAAAATCTTTATAACAAAAACAAAAGATAAAAAATTTTAACTTTTCTTTAAAACAATTTTTTAATTTGAACAAGGACCATCCATAGAAACACATTATATATCTTCTTAGAAATAAAGACCATCCATAGAATGATACACTAACTTGGTTCTATGTAAATATTTATAAATATTGACTTCAATAGGTGTTATTATTCGTGGTCCCTCCAACAAATCCCCTTTTTGCCATGTGTTTTCTTTCTTGCTTCCTATTGGCCATTGGTTTTCTACCTTGCCTATAAACATAATCTTAGAGCAGGGACTAACTGCTTTGCAACTATTTTCCTTGTTGGGGTCCTGCTTATAAGCGGGGTGGAGGGGGCAGTCGGCTGTGGCCGTCCCCACCCCGCTTCAAACCCCATGCCCCAGTTCCTACGGCGCCCCCGCTTATCGGGTGCCAGATACATTGCAATTACAAAAAAAAAACTATTTTCCTTGTTATACATTAAATCTTCTTCCCTTTCTATTATTGACCATGAACATTAAAGTATATTTACTTTTAAAAACGTATCTATATGTCCATCATGTATATTTATTATACATTGAACCTTCTGCCTTTTCCATTATTGGCCATGAACATTCAAGTATATTGTTATATTTACTTTTAAAATCATATCTATGTGTTCTGTGGAGTTAATATAGTAAATGATCCATTGTTATTATGGCAATGATTGAAATTGTAGGCCCCACTGGAAAGGTATCTTATTTATCGTGCCAACATTTTCTTCATGAATTGTGTCAACATCATTTCTATTGTCTCGGTTGCTATCATTGACTTGACATAAACATAATTTCTTAGACTTTCAAACCTGAACAGGAATTCATCTTTCCTTTCACGCCTACAACATCTTTTCTAGGGATTAGGGTCACATTTGTCTACCATTGATATCCTTTAACACAACCAAATGTGTTTGTTAGTTGCTTTTCTTAGTTTGATTGTTGATTTAAAGAGTTGCATTGTTCTATCACACCAATAAACAATATCCCATACAATTGACAAATGCAAGTGGAAAAATAATTTTTACAAAAACTGTTTGTACACTCGACCTAGCATTTGTGAAAACGATAATGTAAAATATGTTTATAGGAATTCACTATCAAATCCTTTACCAGAATGGTTTCGTGATATATGAAAACACAATTTTGAGCAGCACAAATCCTTATTCTAATCTACTAGTCTATGATCTATCAGGAAACTTTTTCCAGCCGAAGATAATCATACATTACACCAGTGAAAGGGCCAGTGGCTTTTCTTTGTGTAAGGTATAATGTATTCTCACCCTCCACCAACCAGTTTCCAGATACATCAATGTTAAACAGATGATACAAACCATGGATGCCATGACGAGCAATGGCGTTATCTTTCCCAAATTGCATAGTATCAAAATGTGGTTTATATATATTCGCATCGTTGAATCGAATCTGTGGCATAGAGGAACTCGTAAGAAAAGCAAATTAATGAAAGCAAATCATTTGTTTGAATCTTAATCATGTGATTTTCCTATCTTCTAAGTAAGATGGATACTAGCAAGAATTATAGACACCATTATGACTTGAACGATAACAGAGGATTAGACATCGGGAAATGTTTTCTACCTGAATGGCTGCATTGGTTGATGATGCAATTGCCAACCGAAGCTTAAAAAGACTGTTCTTTTCCACGCCTCGTAGCTGGAATTTTACTTGCCATGTTGCTGGACGAAAGCTTCCATCATTTTCAATCCTGAAATTAGTAGCATGAAATCAATATAATGCATGTTTATTTGTTCCAATTCTTTAATAATTTCAAAATATAATACAAATATATAATTTTTCTGGGTATAAATTTGTTTCCACAAACATATAATTGGGAATCCAACAAGACTCGGTGCAAGGCTTGTCGCTATGTTTTAAATCAATTAATTTGCAAGACAGTCAAGGATAAATAGATGCACATGTAAGTATCATGCACATACAACTTGTAACATCCTTGATATAAATGGACTAACTAGTGATGAAGTTGTGTCATCTGAACTTAGCTGAGGGGACGCTCTTTATTGGAACATCATTCTTGCTTTTTGACTATTCTAAGACTACAGTAGCTAGTCGTTTATTCCTCAAATTTAAATGAATTGAGAAATATTGAAGAGAAAGGATATGTAAGATGTTGCCACAATACAAACTGATATGATAGTATTCACCTTGTACGTAGGCACTATTTATTAGCACACACATTCTTGAAGTCCTTAGATTACTGCTGAGTGTAAGATCACTACAAAGTATCATCAAATATGTGAGATCTACGAAGTAGTCAGATGCAACGAGACTGAAAGAAAGGAGGCTAACAACCCAATGCCAAATTAACTATCAACAATGATTGGAATGGTATAAATAAGAAAAGATAATGAAATAACATAGTTCTACGCAAAAAGAAAGAAAAAAGTCTGTAACAAAAGGAAAATTCAAAATTCTACAGACATGCATATTCCTTGTGTAATATCTATATTACTAACAAGTATGGAGGCGGCCTTAGTGTGATTGCTTTCAGTATGGAAATCAAGACAAATAATCCAGAACTCAAACAAAATTTATCCTACATTGGTTTAGATTCTAGAATATTGGAGTTAACCTTATATCTATATAAATGACGGGCTCTTCTGAATATCAAGTTATTGAAGAGTGAAATCACTTGAGGCACCAAGAAAAATGAAGATCATGCATAAACAAACTCGATACATATAAAAACCAATAAGAGGATAGGAAACAAAATCAACTCAAGCAAAATGGATCAAACTATTAGAGGACCTCAATGGAATCAATCAGACTTTAAATATAGATATGTTGTCTACGGTCAAAGCTGTGCCATAAGCATTTTCGTCAAAAAAATATTGGGAAAATGGAAGTAAACCACACATGAAGAATATAACTTGGATGTAAAACAATGAGACCGAAAGAAAGGCTTGGATTTCTCAGAAATATACATAAGTATCATGACTAATATGTCTGCCAGGGAGCATCATGATAATATTTGCCTTAACAATGTTAAACGTAAGGTGGTGACAAAGCCTTTGTGATAATAGAAATGATATTTTTATTTGTGTAGGGTATGAAGATATGAGATACCTGCATGTGTGCGCAAAGTACCAATCTCTTCTCCAGTCACTAGTCCCAACAGTATATATCAAATCATTGTCTTTAAAGATCTCAGAATATCTTTCCCAAAGGCCATATTGACGGAACCTGCAGAATTGTTTTTAACATTGGCATCAATCAACAAGGTGCCTGTGATAAAGAATGGTCCAGTGTCCAGATTGTGCAATAAAAAGGTCGAAAAGCAAAATGTATACCATCAAGATGAGAGATAGGGATACATGCCAGAAATAGAAGAGAGATATATTATTGATAAGACAAAAATGACATTTCCCACTAATGAATCTTGCTTTCTGAAAAATATTTAGAATAATATCTAGTGCATCCAAATGTTTTTTCCTTTCACGTTTTTGCCCCCTCCCAATGTGAACAACACTAGGTGTAAGACTTCCTTTGGTTGGCATCCACTATGCAAAATTTATAGTTGTTGATAATTTATGGTTAGTCCACAATTAGTCAAATTTTCACACATATAGCTAGGAATATGCTAGCAGACTTACCGTGGCAGCCCTAAACATCAACATGATCTACAAAAAAGAAGATGTGGGAACATAACGTCACCAAAATGCTTTTCCTCCCTTGAACTTGCAATATGACCTCATAGGGAATATTTCCTCCTCTTGAACTCTGCCTTGCAAATTAGCTGCTTTTTCCTTTATCAACTTTACAATAAAATATAATTAAAGAGATCTAGATCCACTTTTCTTTTCTTATTTTATTACAAAGAAACTCCTAGAACCAAAGTTACAGGAATCGCCCCCTGCTAAGATTCCGTATCAGAATCTCGTTGGAATCAGGGTCAGAATCTAGTCGAAATCAGAATCGGAATTGCATGTTAACAAGCAATGGAATGCATGTCAAAAACTACTGCTTTTTCCATCTGCTATGGACTTAATCCCAAAGGTGTTATTGATAATGTTTTATAGGCCCTGCAATGTAAAAGATAAACATAAAATATATATTTATACAAAAAAATTAGGGTTAGGGTTCCGATTCCCCGATTCCTATTTTCAGGACGAGAGTTGAATCTACACCAGATTCTTTAGCCGATTCCGACCGCACTCACAATTCTTGTAACCTTGCCTAGAACCCTTCTTTGGTGGAGTGCTCTTATCCTAGGATGACTTTGTCAAGATTTCCACATTTGAATAAGTTCTTGCTACCATGTGTCGCCTTCCTATAGAGGGCGCTCCTCACATCATGTGCATCTGACCCTTGTTTTAGGGTTTAAAGGGACTCTCCATTAAAAAATCCCTAGGAGTATCTAGAACCCTTCATAAAATACAATTTAAAAATTCGAAGCTTTATCTTGGTGGAGCACTCCTTAGAATCTCCCATGATTCTTTCCTTGAATCATTCATAGATGCCATTTATCACCACCCAAGCTAGGGAACTCCTCATAGAAACTTCTTTGACCTTGAAACTGGTGCTCATGTACCGTGTGTCAATGTCCTAATGCAAGACATCCTTCTAGAAGCTTCTCTCTTTTCTTGTAAGTGTTCTAAAAATCCACATAAAGATGATTCATGTCTTCAAACATGTAGATATTCCCTCAAGGAATGTGAAAAGTACCCTCAATAAAGAAATATGTAGAAAAGTGCCCCAAAAGTGACATATTTCCACATGTGCAATAATGCCTCCAAATACATGAACACCCTTCTAAATGTGAAAGAAAAGGTAATCACATGGATCTCCATCATTATGTCTCTCATGAATGATAAACAAGGTAATGCTCATACCAAGTTCCCCAAATTCACATCTCATAGTATAGTGCATATTGAAAGAATGCCTATGAAAATGCAGAATGAACTTGCATTTTCAGGCAGTAACAAGGATGATACCAATGGTACCAAAAACTGATGATGGTTTCTTTTTTGAACAACTAGGTCTCTAGACAAGGGGGACAATAGAAGGTTTGCTCAACATGGATGGTTGTCTAGAAGAATTTATTGGCGTTGGTAATATTTTACATTTATAAGGGTGCCAACAACCATGGAGCACCCATGGGGTTCCAAATATGTTGGAAAAAAGGAAGAAGCTAGCAATATAAATTTTTTAAGTCATATCAATGTTTTTGTAAAGACTTTTTAAAATTATCTTGTCAACATTTTTTTTTACCTTCAGTTTTTCTATTGAAGGCGGTAAAATAAAAAGTTATATTTAGTGTTAACATGGGTGTTATAGTGGTAACACTCAGTAAGTGTTATTAGGTATAATTAATACTTATGTCACAATATATGATAAATACGTGACCAATGTTATTCTAGATGTTGTAGTTAGGGTTATAGTGTTGCAAATATCTCCGATTTCTCCCAATTTTTATATTTTTTTAGAGTTTTCAAGTTGTCAATATTTCTGAGTTTTTCCAATCCAAGTTTATGCTTGCTGATATTTTCCGACATTTTCCAATGCTTTTTCCGGTATTTCTGATAAGCTTCATTCTGGACCCTCAGAGATATTCCCCCAAAAAATATTTGCAGCATTTCACCACCTAACCAACTAGGGGTCCTATAAATATTTCACCTAAGGAGATTTATAATGTATGGGAGATGTACTATTGCAGCATTTGTAACGAAGTTAATCACTTATTTACTCTCTCCATTATTATATGTGTAAATTCTTGCACCCTAATTTCCTACATGAACTTCTTGGCATATAATCTTTCACCATAAGCATCATTCTTAAGGAGGGAAGATAACAGTGTTTTTACCATTTTCTGTCTCTTCAACTTCAAAGTTCACACAGAGTTCCACCTCTAATCAAAGCACTACAAATTTTCTATCTCCATTATTAGGACCTGTACTTACTGGAAATATATGAAACAAGCAATGTCCTAGTTAGCTTTCAATATTATTCCAAAAGTGTTTACCATGTTTGGGCCCTGGGGATGCTTCATGAGATTTGGAGTACGTGGTGTATGTTCAATCCCTAGATAGTTTGTGATGGTTTTGCAAATGCGAAATGGTCCACGATGGTTTGGCACATTGGAGATGGCCTACTCATTGGTTTCTTGACCTTGGTTAGGTGCTTGCTTGGAATTCTTCGCTAGGGCATTGGAGATCTCCTGACAATTTGGGTGGTGTTCTACATGATGGCCACATGGAGATGGTTGCTTTGTTGGAGATTAGGAGGAGAATCATTTTTCATCTTGGAGGAGGGCATCATGCCGTAAACAACACAAGGTAGCTTGGAATCCTATTTGGAGGTGTTGATCTCCAAAATGATCGACATCAGCATGAATGTGAAATCTCACAACATAACTGTTTGAGAAGCCCGCGAACTCCCCATTATCCATTTCCCTGTTACCTCTCAACCATGTGTTTATACCCAGGTCCAAAATATACTCATTACCGAGATTGCAGCAGACATTATCCTTCCACCTCTTGGCTGCCAGTCCAGCTTGTTTGTCAAATCCCACAAAATCAATCTAGATTTTGTTTGGCTAGGATTCAATAGTTCCTCTTTCATCTTTTCAGTCATCAACAGAACCCCAATTGTTAAATGGGTGGTTTGCTTCTTTCGACAATTCTTTTGGTAAATAAACAAAGGCAATTACCTGACCTTGTGACATGGCTTCATTGTTGCTCATTTGGCTTCAGATCATAAGTTTAATTTTCATAAATCTATCAAGAGGTTTTTGGATGGCGACTTCAAGAGGTTTATATGTGGCTATATCATGCTTCCAGTTTATGCACTCGTGACACAGATGGGTTCTTGTATGAAGCCTGCCATATTTGAAGAACATATAGCTAATGCTTTGAGGAGATGGCATCAAAAGCCCAAAAGTCCATTAAAAGGCACAGTTCAAATTCTGGATTTTCAAGCAGAAGGGGAATAAGAAGTGGAGAAACAATTCCAAGCCGTGGATCTTCTCCATTGCACTTAATGCACAAGTACAATAGTATGAGTGACATTGAAACACCAGACATCTCTCCAAGCAATGACACTCCCGGGAAACTATATTTAGCGCTGCATACTGTTCATCTTGAAATGAAGTCTACTGAAACGAGAAATACTGGCAGATGGGACGTATGAACACAGAAGCAGATTGTGGATACATACAATACTGAAAAGGTTATTATATTTTCCGGAAGCAAGGAGGAGACATTTTGATTCTGAAGCTTTCATAGAATCTGACTGTGATGAAGACTTCTTAAGTGTTAATGGAGACTTTTCACTTTCGTCAGGAAACACCTGGAGTCATTTAAACAGCACACACGTAACACCTCGGCCCAGTATTGCATCGCTGAAAGATAGAATCACTAAACTTGAAGATTTGAGTGGCAATAAGCCAAGAAGAAAAGAAGAATTAGTCAAGCTCTATGCTAAGTCACCTGACATGAGGACATGGGACACGGAAATACGAGTGTCCGACACGGACACGGTGACCCCCGGAATCTGGACACAAAGGACACGTTTTATATGCATTTATATATATAAAACGTGTCCTTCGTGTCCAGATTTATATATATATATATATATAAACGCATATAAAATGTGTCCTTCATGTCCAGATTCCGGGGGTCACCGTATATATATATATATATATATATATATATGCATATAAAACGTGTCCTTCGTGTCCAGATATATATATATAAAATGTGTCCTTTGTGTCCAGATTCCGGGGGTCACCGTGTCCGTGTCGAACACACACACAAAATTTAAAACTATAGACATATAGATCCAAATTTTTTTAGAAACTAGAACATTTACAAATATTCAATAAAAATTAGAATCAATACACATTAATGATTACACATTTCTCATTCACAAATCACAATGAGACACATAGATGCATTGACATTTGATAGGCATTGGGCAATAGCTCAAGATGTCAGAACGATATTTCTCATTAAGTCATCAAAATCAAAATGTATTACATAGATGTCGGAATGCCACTGGGCACTGGCAAATGCCAAATAGACTAATAGTAAATACAAAAAGGGGCAGATCAAGATGGAAGAATCTCATCAGTCAATAGTCCTCCTCCATGCCTAAATCAACAAACTCATCAGTGTCGTCTTCCTCCTTCTCCTCCTCCACCTCCTCTCCCTCCTCTCTGCCCATCTAAGGATCTGCATCTGCTGGTGTGGAGGATGACCCCTCCAACGAATCACCATCATCAAAAGTGACTGGCTCTAGCACTGGATCCTTAAGATCCATGTCGGCTACTGCCAACTCAGTACTACTATCCAAATCCATATCGTCAAGAAAGACATCCCACATCTTTGTCTTTCCCTTCACCCACTCCTCCATCTTCTTGTAAATTAGATGAAGGTTGGAGTGCACATACACCATTGTCTCTGCCTTGGACTGCTCAAGCCTACTCTTCTTCAAATTGTACAAGTTCCCATATGTGCTCCAATTCCTCTCACAACAAGAGGATGATGTAACTTGAGAGATGACCCTCAAGGCTAACTTCTGTAGAATAGGGCATGTTGCCCCATGAGTTGCCCATCAAACATAGGGTTTCTTAACCCCCCTATCTCTAAGCACATCATAGCCTCCAAATCTCCCAGTGGCAGTGGAAAACTCTACAAAGTCCTCCTCCACCTCATCAAGCAAGTCTCTATCCTGAAATAGCCGTCTAAATGCTATCTTCCTCCCATGTGAAATCTCTCCATCCATGTCGGGAGGGACTCTATGTGAGGGCCCCGACCCACCATTGAGCCATTCCCGATTGTAGAACTTGGGGTTCAAGGAGTGGGCCAAGCAATGCAAAGGTGTGCAATTCTTATCCCACTTGGAGATAAGAATATCCTAAATGGTGGACCATAAGTTCTCTACCGATGTCCCATACTCGGGACACTCATTCTCCATAACAATGAACCTCATGGACTTGTTATCACATATATAGTAGTCGGGCTACCATACTCTATTTTTTAGATTCCAGTACACTTTTCAGCCAGTTCCCTTACATATGAGATGCTGAGATGAGCATCTATGATGGATCACTATATTGATTATGGACAGCAATATATTCCCATGCCATGACTGAGTCTCAGGACACTCAGATTTGATGACTGATGTAGCCGTTTAGCCATTTGCAGAGTATTTGGTATTGTCCAGAGTTGCAGCAGCAGGTTCTCAATGGACAGATGATGGTTCAGATTGTGTACATTCAAGTATATGACTCAGCAGGTATTATCTTGTGTTATGGTTAGTATTGCTTTTATACTCATTCTTGTGACATGTCTTAGCATTTAGTGTCATGATCTGGCGATCATATAGATATGTGGACCTGGTTGTATCATCTATTATATATATATGTCCCTACTCAGACTTAGAAGTTCTTGACCTATATCATTGGTGTTACCCTCCTTGGGGAGAATAGAGGTGACCATTCCCACCAGCCTTGGCTTGCTAGTGTTGGTTTCATTATTCAATTGTCTTCCACCCATCCGTTACCATCCAGTTTGTTGATTACCCTGACTTACTACTTGACTAGTGGCATGGAGGACCTTCCCCCACTATAACCTCTTTGTTGGATAAGCTTCTTTGTTTATCTGTGTCTCGGCTCTGAGTTGCCTAAGATGTGTTGGCTAAACCTGAAACAGATAGTACTACCATCAATACAATGTATCTGGAAATGAAAGGTATATCTTATGAAAGCCCATTCATGTAACACGTGTTTCTGAACACACGTGAATGCAGTGCAAGCCTAATGAAATTGGCTTTGAAATGTAAATGTGAAATGTGAAATTTTAAAGCCCATGTAATAAGTGTTTTTGAACACACATGGAGCATAGAGCCTTAATAAATGTAAATCCATGTAACAAGTGTTTTTGAACACACGTGGATCAAGGCTATGGAAACTCAAAGGCCCAAAAAGCAATGGTTCTTAAAAGCTATATCTAAATGATTGCTGGCCTCACTTGTATTTGATGTGGATTGTAGGCATTTGTCAAGTTGAATAAGCACCTCTGAAGTAACTTACCCATTTGTGAGACACAGCCATCCCCCTTTTACTGCTTGTCCAGCATATGCTAGAGTGTGTATCCTCTTTCCATATCCAAAGTGTCACAGTGTCAAGTTAGTAGTCATCCTTTAGCCTAGCCCATTCAGTTTCAACCTTCACCCTTCACTAGCAAATTGGTCACAACTATGAAGTGAGTATGGTCTTGAAAGTTTGGTCTGAGTCCTAATAAAATTGAAAACCTTTATATTTGGTTATTAGATCACCAGTGAAATGATTACTTCTTGTTATAATTATCACTTGAATGATTTGTAAAGCATGTTTTAACCTCTAACACTTGCAGCAGTTGGATGTTAGCCTAGGTCATATTATTGGTCATGTTAACTTGGTCAAACTTAGTTTGACCAAAGTCAACTACAGGACATGAGGTAGATAGACCTCGGATGATGCAAAGATATGATATGTGGTCTATTACAGGTCACCAGATGGTTCTATGTAGTGGTTACAAGTTTATGATGATGATTTGTGGTTTTCAACATTGTTTGATCATTTACAGATTATTATTATTTTATCTGTCTGGGCATATTGGATATTTTATATGATCATGCAGAGATCCATAGGGTGTATGAGTACACACCTTAGATGGATTTGGGCTATCTGAGTCCAATGAGACAACTGGTTTTCAGTTCCGGGAAGTTACAGTGATGATTTCCCTCAGTTTTCCTTTCTGGTATAGTTTTGCCATGTTAAATGGCCTGTCAGAGCAGAGAGAGGATGTGACTGGTTTGCCTAGGGCGCTGTATGAGGAGGGGGTGGTCCAACCACTTGATTTTACCATTATACCCCCCTCCCAGAGAGCCTAGTGGGCTCAGTTTGACAACGCAGGCACTCCAGGTGTCAGTTTGGGCAGGTTCATAGTTACCGAGGCAGATTAAAAATGGTGAAAATGGCTACTGAGGAACTCGATTTGGGCTACTGAGGCAAGGAAGTGGCATGGGATGATTTTTGATGATGAGTGTGATGTCTTCCACACCTTCCACGGCAGTTTCAACATTCAGTGGGACCCACACCCATCTCTCCGGCACTTTTTATGATTTTCTGGAACCTTTGGAGGCTCACGACTTTCCCAGAGAGGCACGATTTGGTGCTTGTGTTGGTCATTTGATGATATTGTGCCATGGGGACACACTAGGGGTGTTAGACATTACCCCCTAGACCCACCATGAGCATTATTCATGTTTATTTTATCATGTTGAGTGGGACCCCCTCTCCTAGGGCGATTTTGTCCATGTATTGTTATATTATTGAGTTGATCCATGTACTTTATTGTTGAGCTCATCTCAACCGTAGATTAGAACATTATGATCTTTTGAGCTCATCTCAACCGTAGATTAGAACATTATGATCTTTTAATCTTAGCTATCCATTCAAAAGGTGGTTAGGGTTTTGGTATCTCTCCATCCTATTTAAAGGAGAGAGCTTCTCATTGTAAAGGGACTTTTGGCTATGGATTTCTGGAATAGAAAAATTTCTTGGAGATACTTGTGTTGTGGTTGAGAATGCTATTGATGTTCGATTGAAAATATCTTTCCATTGCACTAGGATTATTGGTGATTGCCATATGCTATATTTTTTCCACGTGATTTTCATCTGCAGGTGAGGAGGCCGAATTGCTCAAGGAGGACGCATTGGTTGGGGAAGATTCTCCCTAACTCTTTCTTCATCAAATCGGTTTGGTCTAGGGAGTATTAATGTCTATGACCTTCTACTTTCTGTATCTTTTCATTACTTGCATTTGCCTTTGCTTCTATATGACTGATTGATGCTTTGCTCCTTGGTTTTGCAGAAGAGAGAAGGGCGCACGTGTGGGACAAGGGCATCAAGTTTGGCATTGGTCTTCCTCAAATCTTCCCATTTGATCTTTGTGGGGATTGTCCTCGGCATCATAGCAACCATTTCCATCAATCAGGTACGCTCTAAAGGTAAGATTTCTATTTCTCAAAACTACCCATCTGTCAATTTTAATTAAAACCCTAAGTTAAGTTAATCGAAAAACTCCCTGGGTCAACAAACCTTATTTACTGGCAAACCATTTCTGGGTTTTTGGTATCCGACATATATCTAGGTGGGTTCTTGAAAATGTCATAATTCGAGGACTCCATAGGTCCAAAACCCAAGGCACTGGCTTCCTCAAACCCTCACGACTTTCCCTGGCTGTCTGGTTTGTCTGTCTGTTGATTCATTTTGCTGAGCTTGTTGTCTTGAACACTATCAGATCCATCTTACAAGCCGTGCTAGAAAGCCCCTAAACTCAAATTCTCTCTTTGGGTCACTTTCCCTGTTTTAAGGGTCACGTTTCCCAAGGTAGCTAAATTTGATCATTTTAAACTAGCACTTGAATCCTGGAATCATACTTAATAATCAAGTCACTGTGTGTTATCTATCTCTATCATTTCACATATTTCCCAAGCCTCCACAGTGGTCTCAATTCCTTAATTCTAGGATTCCATACCTGTCACCTTACGTACCTCATTTGATTGATTTGATCTAGTGATTGGGTTGATCTCTCCTGTCGGGAGTAGATCTGGGTATCCCCCTTGCTACCTTGGCTTTGGTAGCAAAAGCAAAGAGTGCCTTGGTTGGCGTGACAACCATCCATTTGGGAACTAGGGCTCTCTTGGTTCACCACTTTAGTTGCCTATCCCCTCTACCATCCATCTTGGATCCATCTTTAGGGGCAACTACGAGATTGGTGATAACAGGACTCAATGGCTGGCTCCATGATCTTAATGGTAAGATCTACCCTCTCCCAGCAACCATCATCTAACACCGTGTCCTTCACCTTTTTTGAAGCACTCTGATCTGTCTTTCTCCAAAAAGACCAAAACTATGAAATCACCATGGACCCAAGAGCGGTTTGACCTCCCTCAACCTCTTGAGCATGATGAATGAGGAAGCAAACCAAGTATTTGCAATCTTCAGCAATGAAAGTTGTGTGTACTCTTTGTAGATGGTGAGGGCATTTGTGTGGTTTTGTACAAAGTTACGGAGGATATGGCATGCATCCTCAATAAGGTTTCCAATCCACGTCACATCTGAAGCAATGGATTTTAGTGCTAAATTCAAGGAATGGACAATGCAAGGTGTCCAAAAAACCTGTAAGAGCAATAAAAGCAAGTATAAATGACTCTACAACACTAACAACTCAAATGAGTCAAAGACTCAAATCTATAAAATGACCTTTCCCCTACATGAATCGTGTGATAGATTCAAACAACATGAGCAAATTAGCAATGAAAGGTGTCCAAAATAAACATACCTGTGGATATTCAGCTTCCACAATCATGCCAGCAGCCTCGTAAACAGGTGCATTGTCCGTGATTATTTGTACACGAGAATCAATACCTACTTCTTCAATGGTTTTGATGAATAACTCACCCATATACTGTGCATCCTTGTATTTCCCAAGAGCATCCACCGCTTTCAAGAACATCGGTCCGTTTTGGGAAGATACCATGAAATTGATGAGTGGAGGGCGTGCTAGATCCGTCCATCCATAAGAAACAATACTCACACCGGATGAGGGCCATGTTGATCTAATTAGCTCGAGAATTTTATCCACCTTCTTTGCTTTAACCAACAATGTGGTTCTAAGCTTCTCTGAACGAGGAGGCACATAACCGGTTGGAACTCGTTCAATGAAACTTCGACACATCTCAATAAACAATGGTGGTCGTGCAACATTGAATGAGATGAAGTTGAGGTAGAAAAAGAATGCAATGGTAAGGTCCACCTCTTGTCGCGCCTCTTGTTGGAAAATCCTATCCATTGGACCACTTGGAGATGGCCTCTTTCTTGTTTGATGAGTATCCCCACTCCCATATTTGCTAGGTGGAACTGGAGGCCTAATGCTAGAGGATTTCCTCAAGAATGGAAGAGGATCCTCATCTTTTTTCTTGCTTGCTGCTGCCACCTTCCCTAAACCCACATGATCCTCTATTTCCATATCCCTCCTTTGGGTAACGCTCATTGCTTTACATGAAGAAATCCCACAAGAAGGAAGGGCCAACAAATGGCCCTTAACCCGGTAATATGTGCTCTTGAACTCATTCTTGCAAAAATTGCAACTCCAAGACACATTGCCTTCCCCACCAAGCTTTGCCCCAGGCCCATATTTCCTTGTCACATACTTCCACAAAGGGTATTTTTTCTCTTGGGCTTGTTGTCTTGCTAAAATAGGGTTAAATGGAGCATGAGCTCCACTAGCAACAAATGAAGCACTAGCAGGAGGAGTAGAAGAGCTTGTGCTTGGAGGAATAGGAGGGGAGACAGATGAAAGAAAAACGCATGTATGTAAACTAAAGAAAGCATTATATGGGTTGAAGCAAGGACCCAGAGCATGTTATGGAAGAATTGATGGTTTCCTGATGAGCTTGGGCTTTACCAAGAGTAAAGCAGATTCTAACCTTTATTATAAGGTCATAGATGATGCACCTATGATACTGTTATTGTATGCGGATGATTTGCTCCTAATAGGAGAAGACAAACCCATCACTAAATGTAAGAAGAAGCTTGCTGTAGAATTTGAGATGAAATACCTTGGGATGATGCACTATTTTCTAGGTCTTGAATTATGGCAGTTCCGAGATGAGATTTTCCTGAGTTAAGAAAAATAAACTGTTGAGATTCTAAAGAGATTTGGGATGTTGGATTGTAAGGCCATGACTACCCCGATGGTGATGAACTTGAAGCTCTTGAATGATGCTTCATCAGAGATAGTAGATGTTACGATGTACAGAAAGATTATTGGCCCATTGATGTATTTGACCAATACTAGACCAAATATATGTTTTGTTGTAAACACCTTGAGCCAGTACATGGTAGAGCCTAGACATGTACACCTAGTTGCAGCAAAACATGTGATGAGGTACCAAAAAGGTACGTTGGACTAGGGACTCAGATATGCTTCAGATAGTGAGTTCAGACTGTACTGATATACAGAATCAGATTGGGATGGAAGTGCCAAAGATAGAAAAAGCACTTCATGATATTGTTTTAGTTTGGGGTCAGGTATGATCTCATGGCTCAGTAGAAAGCAGCCCTGTGTTGCTCTCAGTACAACAGAAGTTGAATACATCGGAGCATGTTCAGCTTGTAGTGAAGCAGTTTGATTTCGCAAGATGTTGGCAGGATTGTTCGATGCAGAGATAGATGTGACTGATATTCTTTGTGACAATCAGAGTTGTATCAAGATGACAGAGAATCCAGTGTTCCATGATAGATCGAAGCATATCGAGATCAAGTATCACTATATCCAGAATATGGTGCAGAAGGGAGTTGTAAAGCTCAAGTATGTTCCTACAGAAGAACAAGTTGTTGATGTGTTGACTAAGCCTCTGTCTCGCACAAAGTTTGAATACTTTTGAGACAAGCTTGGTGTGGTCCGAAAGGACCTCCCTCAAAAGAGGGAGTGATGATGATGACTGGTTTGACAGGAGCTCCTTCGAAAGAAGGAGTGGGGTCCGAAAGGATCACCCTCGAAAGAGGGAGTAGTTTCCTGGATCCTTGGTATGGCAACTCAGTCTAGGATTGGTACGTCATCCTAGCAAGGCCTAGTTGATCCGAAAGGATTGGTATGTCAGCTCTGGATAGATCCTAGGGGGATTGGTATGTCCAGCTAGGCTTGTTTGGTCCTAAAGGATTAGTAAGCCAAACAAGGCCTGTCTGATCCCTGGGTAGATTAGGATGACTAACTAGGCTTGTTTGGTCCGAAAGGATTAGTAAGTCAGCATCGTCTACCAGAGTGCCCACCATAGCGCATATTCTAGATGATGGTACTATCCCATTTGATGTTATTCCAGTACTTGTCGACTGATGATGTTATCCCAGTACTTGTCGACTGGTGATGTTATTCCAGTACTTGCTGACTAATGATGTTATCCCAGTACTTGCCGACTGGTGATGTTATTTTAGTACTTGCCGACTGATATTCCAGTACTTGCCGACTGGTGATGTCATTTCAGTACTTGCCGACTGATATTCCAGTACTTGCCGACTGGTGATGTTATTTCAGTACTTGCCGACTGATATTCCAGTACTTGTCGACTGGTGATGCTATTTCAGTACTTGTCGACTGATATTCCAGTACTTGCCGACTGGTGATGTTATTTCAATACTTGCCAACTGATATTCCAGTACTTGCTGACTGGTGATGTTATTTCAGTACTTGTTGGCTGATATTCCAGTACTTGCCGACTGGTGATGTTATTTCAGTACTTGCCGATTGACATTCCAGTACTTGTCAACTAGTGATGTTGTTCCAGTATTGACTTACCGATGATTGATGTTGTTGTTCCAGTGTTGACTTACTGATGATTGATGATGTTGTTCCAGTATTGACTTACTGATGATTGATGTTGTTGTTCTAGTATTGACTTACCGATGATTGATGTTGTTGTTCCAGTTTTGACTTACTGATGATTGATATTGTTGTTCCAGTATTTACTTACTGATGTTGTTGTTCCAGTATTCATATACTGATGACGATGTTGTTCCAACAGTATTCGTGCTGACGATGATGATGTTGATGATCCAACCATTCTTGCTGATGATGATGATATTCTAGCAGACGATGTTGATAATGCTGATGATGATACTCCAGCAGATGATGATGATGATGATGATGATGATGATGATGATGATGGTGATGGTGATATTCCAACAGATGATGGTGATGATGCTGATGATGATGATGGTGATGATGTTCCAGCAGATGATGATGATGATGATGTTCCAGCAGATAATGTTGATGATGCCCCAGACATATGATGATGTTCCAAAAGCTTCCTACGACATATAGAGTTTCACCAGTGAGTTGGATAGCTGTTGATGTTGATGATTTTGCCTGCATAATACCTTCCTAGTTAAGAGGGAGTGTTAAAGAAATGTAACTGCGGAAGATATTCTAAATGTACTTGTCTACTGTATTATGGTATTCCTCCTTCGGGAGATGTCATTGATGTAATTGATAATGTAAGAGTCATTGAAAGAGTTAATGTAAACCCTAGGTCTTGTGTTGGCCTAGAAGAATCCAGAAAAGAATATTATATTATGTAATTGACAAGTCGGCCCAGTCAGTTAGGACAAGTTGTCCCTGCTGGGGAAAAGTCACCTCAACAAAAGAATATAAATAGGAGGTTGAGTTGCTCATTTGGATCACTCACCTCACTCACTCAAGTTTGCATAGGAGAGAGAGAAGTTCGCACAAGTGAAGGAGAGAAGCTGTTTTGTCTTGGGGTTTTATCTTGTACTTGGTGAATTCTATATTGAGGAAGTTTTGTCGGGGTTTTCTCCCTTATGGCTTCTCCGAGAGAAATTTTGTGTTCTTTGTGTTTGATGTGCTTGTCTTTCTTTTAGTGAATATATTGTTGAATGTTATTATGATAAACAAAGTAAAAACTAACAATGAAAGCTAGGCCTACATCCAGGCTCCAGCATGAAAAAGGGTTGGCTCTGTAGAGCTTCTCATTACGGGTAGATTCGACAGATGTCACTAGTCAATGATCAACAAGATGAGAATTGTTGCAGCAGCGATGATAATGATCTAGCGATGATGACGTTGTCCATAGATTGTGTCCAGCTATGATGATCACTGTGTCGAGAGAATACCTTCCTAGTTAAGAGGGAGTGTTGTTGTAAATGTAACTTCGGAAGATATTCTTTTGTATATTATTGTAATTTGTTATACTATTATTGTACTTTTATTGTACCTCCGTCGGAGATGTTTTTCCTTCATTCGGGGATGTCATTATTGTATTTGGTCATGTAAGAATATCGAGCTAAAACCTCCATTGTAAGTCGGGGCAATAGTCCCCAATACGTTAAATGTAAAATGTATTTTTGAGTCTCCCTAGGAGAGGTTGGCCCAGTCAGTTAAGGAAGTCGGCCCCATTGGGGAATTAGGTCAGTCACACATAAAGTATAAATAAGGAGGAACCCTCCCTCATTTGGACATCACTCTCACTCAAGCAAGTTCGCACCAAGGAGGAGAAAAGACAAGTTCGCTAGAGAAGAAAGAAGGAAGCTGCAGAAGTCATCTTATCTTTTCGTTTTCTATCTTGGTTTGATATTGTACTAGTTGACAAATCTATTACTGAAGAAGTTGCGGGGTTTTCTCCTTTATCGTTTCCCCGAGGAAATTTGTTGTGATGTTGTGTATTGTTGTGCTTGTCTATCTTTCAGATTAAAGATCTAACATAATTGAATTAAAGTGCAAACATTAACACCACTTGAGAGAAGGAGATGTGATGTGTGAATGTGTAAAATGAAGTGTGAGAACACTTCTATTTATATTCTTCAATTGACTAGAAACTTCCACAATTAGGTCGGCTTGTACTTTTATATCATTCTTTATTTATCTTTCAAGCCGACTTGTCACTTTGTCTTCTAGGGTCAATTTACCCCTTTTTGTCGAGGCAGTTATGCTCTTTCTTGCCTTCCACTTTCTCTGGGACTTCTTCAATGGATTGTCTTGATTCCTTGGTTATTTCTTCATCATAGAAAAGTTCTCCCTTGTTGATATCTCCTCACATGCGGTCACATTCTTTTCAGTAGAGATCTAATGTTGATTTGACCATACTCTAAGAAGTCCCAGACGCTTCTTAGAGCCAATTGTCAAATTCAACATTAGAATTAGATCTAATATACATTAGAGCAAATTTAGGTCTAAAATGGGCCTCCAAAGGAAAATAATAAAATAATAGTTAAAATAATAAAATAATATTTATGAATTTTGGAGGAAAAGAGAAAAAAAAACTACTTTTTTTCTTCGTATTTTCAACATATCTCCCTGTCATTTTATTCAAATTTCAGGCAGGAGAACTCGTTGGATGCGGAATTAAATTCTGCATCCAACAAGTACCCACGGTGCATACTTTTAAGGGACCCCACCCCATGAAAAACGAGAAATACATTTAAAAAACGTGTTACTTCAACACGTGTAACACATTTTTTTAATGTATTTCTCGTTTTTCGTCGGGTGGGGTCCCTCAAAAGTATGCAATGTGGGTACTTGTTGGATGCGGAATATAATTCCACATCCAACAAGTGCAACCGCTCGAAATTTGAGTAAAATGACATGGAGATATGTTGAAAATACGAATTGAAAAAGTAGTTTTTTAATGTCAAATATGCCAACTCAACCATTATGGTTGACTCTTTTCTTGAAACTATATTGGTTCTTGAATTCAATGGCTTGTTTTCTTACGAGGTCGCTCGTTTTCTTATAAGGCCCATTTTAGACCCCAAATTTGCTCTAATGCAAGGAAATAAGATTTCCTTGTAACATAGACACGTCATCTCACTCTACGAGAATGGATCACTCCCGCTACGGAGCACTCCCACATGGAGTACGCAATGTGACCTCCAGACCCTACGGTCCAATCCACATGATTGAACAAGGCTAAGCATCCAAGCCACAAAAAGGGCTACGATGGGGCCATTCTCTCTGGGTTGCAAACCCATCCAAGAGAATGATCTGCAGAATGTTTGCGCGATGTTGGAATCATGGAGAACATCAACATGGACAGGGGCCCCAATTGGACATGTCTTGTTTCTTAGATCATAGATCATTTATACTTATCACTTGTGTTAAAGATGTGATCAAGTGGAGTGCACTCGTCTTCTGTCTCTCTCTCTTTGATCTTCTTATGTACTTGGTCTCTCTCTCTCTTGGAGTCGCTAGGGTTTCTTGATCTTGTTGGAGCATCTTGAAGTTTAGACTTAAGGTTTCATCCCTTGGAGATTTGGATATTAGGATTTTTTTATGAAAGTAAAATTGTACTCAAAGTGAAGAAGAAGAGGAGGAGATGTCTTGCCTTGGAGGACTTGCCTGAGTGATTCATACTTGTTGGATCTCCTTGATTGAGCTAGGTTTTCTTGGTTTTCCCTAGCTAGAACTTTGGAGAGCTAGTGGATTGTACTAGTCTTGTGGTAAGACTATGGTATGTACATGAACTTCATCTTATGCATATTAATGAAGTTACTTGTGTAAATTGCAGATTTGATTTTTAGCCATATATGTTCTTCATGGTTTGTAATTTCCAGCTATATATGTCTTGCTCATTTGACATAAGTAAAGGGTGCTTATGTCAAGTGATTTAACATTGTAATTGAAGAAAATAAAGGTTTTTTTGCTGCCATATTTACAGCTATAAATAAGTGTTTCAGATCTCATTTATACATGATAAGATTTCCATTGAGGGTTAAAACTTATTGAAACACTTTGGTATCTTTTCTCTTGGGTTGCCTACATGTTTGGGCTTCTTAAGGATTGAAATATTGTCCACTCCCCCTGCTGTTTTGTTTTTATTTCATAACAGCCCTAAACCTAAAAATTCACAGGGTTAACATTCCAGAAATCTCTAGGAAACAGGCAAACTTTCTGTTCTGCATTAATTGTCATTTGTCGAGAAATTTCCAGTCCTTAGAGGTGTTTCCCCATTACTACCAGAAATTGCAGACAATTTCCTCCAAGCAGGGAGGAAAGGGAGATAACTAAATAGTAAAATGGCAGCAAAAAGATTTTACTTTCATGATTTGTGTTTAATGGGAGACTTGTTGACAATAGATCAATCAATTATAGACATTCGACTATAATGTAATATGGAAAAGATTATACATTTTAGTCTAAAATTTTACTCTACTATGAAAAATATGTTAATCATTGCATTATATTGGAGAACTCAAATGAACAAGAGAGAGGACAGGACCTTTCAGGATGATTGAGAAATAGTTTGTTGATGTGGCAAGGTTTAGGATCTGGAATAAAGAATTCTGCAGCAGTGCGATCTGGTATTCCTATCTCCCACATAGTAGGACCATCTCTTGGGGGCTCATAGATCAAAACCTCAACATCTATCCTACAACCTGCAATATATCCATGAGATTGTACGTTTTTATCAGCATGGGAAGCTTAGTGATTCTTGCTAACAATGCACTTTCAGTCTCATCTTAATGCACAAATTGATCCAACTAGACCACATAATGGTTTATTTTAATGTACAAAAACTATTTAAATACTGGAAACAATCCTCATAAAATACTAATTGCTACTATCAAAATTCAAAACCATATGCCAAAAAAGAAATGTATTACTTTCTTTTTGTCATTAACCCAATTAAACAATATCTATTCCTTGTAATATCATCTAACAAAATGCTATTGAGGATGCAAATCTATCAAGATCTAGAACTATTAAAACATTGGTGAACTTCACTGTGTACTTTATAGCCTTATAGTACTGAACCCGACATTGATGGCTGGGAATGTTGTGGAGGTCAAGCTAGCAGCTTTAGGTTGGGGGGGTCAACCCCCAACTCAATACGAACTTGTTGCATGATTTCTTGGATTTTATGCTCAGGTGTAGGGGTCGTTACTGCACAAACCTGCACTTCTGTGGTAAAGCCCTAAAACACAAGTGTAGCTCTAGGGGAACTAAGAGGGTCTACCCACTGTCACCACAGTAGCTCCCTCTCTCTGTAATGTCCCCCACAAAATCTGATCTGATTTTTTCCGAGTTAATCTGCTTGGTGTGGGGCTTTTGACAAACACTTCGATGACAGAGCTTTAACACCCCTGTAGCATTCTCAACTGATAAGGTTTGTTCTATGATTGGTCCAAACTGGGTTGAACTGAATTTTAAGTTCGCTGCTAAGTTTTTTATTTGTGACTTTCATCAAACAGTTGGCATCAAAAACAAGAATATGCTTAGTCCATTCACTACAGTAATCATTTTCAGTCACTTACAATCAGATTTGAAAGTAAATTTCAGACTTGCAATAATATCCAAAATAACATAGTATTGAAGGCAAATAACAGTGGTTTTGTAAGACTGTAACAGCAGTCTAAAAACACAACTCACCATGGTAGATTTGACAGTTATATCAGCACATACATCTTGCAAATATAACCCAGATTATTGCTTAAATTTCTGACCTGAAGATCGACTGAGTATGCAGCTCTCTTGTGGTGGCAAACTACCTCTTCATAGACCACGATCTGGCGGAATGAGTCACTGTAGGTGACAGTCAACGATTCCCACTTCTTGATGGCTGTAGATGACTGTAGCAACCCCTTCTTGCTCAGAAATATTATACACAGCCACAGGAAGGAAGGAGACCACAAGAAAAACGCTCAGCAGACCTCTTTTTCTAACTGTAGCAGCTCCTTATTACTATCCCGGATGAAGTGTGTGTCCACGGCAAGTAACCAGAGGTCAACAAAGCGCCCAGCAGTAGACAAAGACCCCCTTTCAGCAGCAAATGTTAACAGCTCAACTTCAAACCTCTGTAGAGCACTCAGCAAGTGAGTGTGCCTTCCCAAAATGAGTGCACCCACTTTCTCTGATGGTGACAGAGATGGCAACACAATGAATGATGGTGATGTTTCCCGGCTTGGCACTCATCAACAGGGGGCACGCCCTCTAAGAATGATGGGCCCTCAGCAAATGCTCATACTCTTGACCAACTTGGTGCACCCTCACCATTACTCAACATAGTGCAGCAGTGAAATAAAACGCCCTTCTCAATAAGTGACTAGACTCAACAAACTCCACGAATCTTCAATTAAACTAGTGTCCCGTCCATGGAAATGAAGCACGGTGAGAAGATCTGAATGATCTTCCCTCTCAAAACCAGCTAGGGTGGATAGTCTCACCCAAGGTTACAAAAACCGAACCGGTGGTCGAACCAGCTGACCCTGAGAACCAGAACCGCACTGGAATCGGACCAAAAACAGATCACAAAACCGGTCAACCAAAAATACATAAAATTTTGAAATTTTGAAAAATACTCAGTGCTAACTGCTATTTTGATTCTATGCCCTTTTATGTGCTATATACATGAGTAACTTTGCATATTTTGTGTATAATGGTTTGAATTCACATGGATGCATATATTTTACTCATGTATATAGCACATAAAAGGGCATAGAACCAAAATAGCAGTTAGCACCGAGTACAATACATGTCTAAATCAAAATACATCAACAAAAAGGCACTAAATGGCCTATAGAAAAGACTAGAGTCAAAGACTAAACAATCCAATCATCTGAATCCTCGGGCTCAGAGGCTTCTAACTCAGACTCTAAGCCATTGTCTACATCCCGATCCTCAATATGGAGTCTGAGCTCGGGCCACCTGACTTAACTACCCTGGGCCAGAAGGCACCTATCGAACATCAACTTCCACATCCTGCTGCTGTGGAAGTGGGTCCAAATCCATCCATGAAAGGTCTTCATTGTCAATGTCAAATGCTAGTGGCTAAGTCTCCACAATCCAATCTGATGAGGCATCACCATCATCCAAGAATATGGAAGACGATTCAGGGGTCCTGTTCTGCAATTGGTTGCGCCTCAACATAAGGTTGTCCTGAACAAATACCATATCATTCAATCGTTTTTGCTCTAAACGGTTTCGCTTCTTGGTGTGTATACACTCAAAAACACTCCAATTGTATTCACAACCAGAAGCACTACATGTTTGGCTCAATATCCGAACTGCAAACATTTTTAAATCAAAGCATTGGCTACCAACTTATTGCCACCAATATGCTGCATGTAAAGACAAAGAAAAATTAGCAAATGAAGTTAAAAGTTTGACTCAAATTCTGCCATGTATAATATAATTTAAAATTATAAACTTCAAAGACTTTATATTATTACCTAGAGGATCTTTTGATCTAGAATCGTATAGTCGTAGCCATGCCAAAGATACCAAGACTCTCATTGAAATGCAAGAGCTTGTCGTGTATCTCATCTTGTTTACCGGGATCAAAGACCATGCACTCAATGCATTTGAATAATCATTCTTTTACCTCCCCATCTGCTTCAAAATCTTTTGTGTAATGGTATCTTTAGAAGAGTCAAAACAAAGAAGATGATAAACTTTTGCAATTAAAATTGAATAAAATAACTTAAAAACTTTGAAATTAGTTACCTTGGATTCAAGTAATAGCTTGCAGCATATAATATTATAAAGACTGATAGAGTTGTTTGTTCCAGCAATCATCAATTATTTTCCACAAAGGAAGATACTTTTGTCTTTTGCCCTCATATGCTTCCTTTATTGCCTCCTTGGCCTGATCCATGGCCTCATAAATAAACCCCATCGTTGCTTTATCACCATCCACCATTCTTAGGACTTACACAAGCGGCTGACTAAAAAGTACAATCTCCTCTACCTTTTTCCATAATGCTTTCTCATAGACTTTATCAACAATGTCTTTTCCTTCATCCTTCTTGCTATATTGAGAAGCATTCCACTCATCGCAAGAGAACATCTTCCTTAAGTTGCACTTTTGCTCAATCAAGGACTACAATGTAAGAAAAATTGTTGCAAATCTTGTGATAGATGGCCTGTCAAAACCCATGTGTGGTTGTAAATGTATCTTGTTATGGATTTTGCTTGTTCCACGCACCTTTTCACCCACTCAATTTTCCCAATATCCTCAAGCATGAAGTCCAAACAATGGGCTGCACATGGAGTCCACCAAATGGTGGGTTGGTTGTCCTCTAACATCCTTCCAGCTGCAACATAGTTGGAGGCATTATCTGTGATAATCTGTACTACATTTTCCACCCCACCTCCTGAACTACGTCATCCAAAAGACGAAATAGTAAATGTGCATCCTTCACTTGATCAAATGCATCCCACTGATCTAAGGAACATAGTTCCTTTTGGGCAAGCAACTAGGAAGTTCACAATGGTGCGGCCTCTTGAATCAGTCCATCCATCAAACATGATCGTTCACCATGTTTTACTCCATGAGTTTTTGAACTCTGAGAGGTATTCTTGTACTCTTTCCACCTCACTTTTTAAAAGTGGCCCCTAATATCCTCATAACTAGGACCCTTAAAGCCCAGAACACATGAAGCTACAGCATCCAACATAGGTTGATAATAAAAAAACCTTACAACATTGAAAAGTATGTCTACATCATACCACCATTTATCTTTGGGAGCCATGGAAAGCAATATAAATCTATAAATAAAAACCCTATTTTTTAAAATTCTATGAAAAAAAATAACAATTTCAGAGAGACTATTCACTATAGAATTAAAGGAATACGTGGCTCATTTTACATACCTTGAAGAGGTGCCTCCACATCGGCCCAAGAAATTCAGCCTTGAGTGGGCTCAAAATCTGCTCCAAATCTGTTGCAAATGTCTCCAAAACAACTCAGCCCATAAACTCTGCAAAATACTCCTTCAATCTTCTCTTCAAATCATCCCAGCAACCAGCTCTAAGACCCTCAGCAATCAGCACTATAAAAGAACCGAAGAGTCAAGACTCAAGACTCTCAAGCACAACTCGGAAAGACTCCAATGAATAGTGTGAGTGAAAGAGAGGGGGTGGGGGTCTTTTTTTAGCCTTGTTATGATGTTTAGGGTTGTCCAAATTCATCCCCCCACCACCAACTTGGAAATTTTTTTTTTTAATTTGAAAAAAATTATTTTGGGCCCGTTGTATGGACCAACTGGTTTCATCAAAAAAATCAGTTCCAAACGGAACCAACCACAAAGCGGTTTGAGAGGTCGGTTTGAATCGGAAATACCTTGGAACCGATCTGACCAGACGGTTTTTTCGGTTCCGGCCCAGTTCTTGTAACATTGGTTTCACCATCGAAACCGATTTTCTCTCTTAAGATTTTCGTCCCAAGAACCAAAGCCACAAGAGCTCTCCAAAATTGATTTTTGGGAAAATAGTCATGAATGAATGAAAGAGGGGTCAATTTTCCCTTTTAAGCTCATTTTAGCTTTTTGGGCCACTTTTACCCTTTCTCCACTAAAATATTTAATTAAATTGACTTTATAAAGTCATTGTCACTTTATTATTTTATTAAACCTTTTTACTCAAAAAAGTGATTTATTTCATTTTAAAACATTTTCGGGTACTGGAAGTCACTCTTCATCCTCCCAACATTTAAAGCTCTTCATTCTGGTTCCAACGAGCTATTACACCAAGGTACTCCTCTTAGATAATTTATTAAAACGACAACCTTCGTGTAATCCATTAAATTATGCTCAATAATATTCCCAAATTACAAGAATGGTCGAAATGCAACGGAATTGAAATTTGGTTGCGTATGAATGATCACAATGATGAAAGTTGATAAGCAGACCCCTGGAAGCATGATATTACTCCTCCAAACTGCTCGAACTCAAATTACCCCTCTGGCCAAACTGACATAAACCCATAAGGTCATCTCCAATTGCAGAGCAAGGGAATCCAAAAATGGGGACATTACACTCTCACTTTAGGCCGTCTGTCCTCCGACACAAGGGGGCTTTCCCTAAGTATATTACTTCATAAGAAAATAGATGGATGGTGGGTTTCTTAGAGCAATGTGAATCCAGGGTTATGGAGTCAAGTAATACACACAAAGAGAGTTTGAAGTTATGTAGAGAAGATGCAGTCAAGCCATACAATGGTATGCCATGACTAGTCCAAGTAGATTTTTTAGGTTATATGAGAGTACACAAGGGCCCTTATGCAAGTTGCACCTTCAACACTTTGAATTGGCAACCATATAATAATGAAAAAAAACTACATCATGAGATTATAAGAAAAAATTATTAGGTAGGCATGAAGAAATTTGATAAAATAACAAATTCTCATTGTGAAATTTTATCAAACGCATTGAATGCATAACTTGGTCTATGATTTATCTGAGTTATGATTTATGTAACTCTTGTACAATAAATCTACTGATAACTGAAATATAAAGACTAATACATTCTCCCAATGACCTAGCTGAAGACAAATGCATACACATCAAGAACTCAGAAATTTAGGGCCAAGCCCAGGGCAAAACCCTCACACTTCATGAGGGGAAACCCAGAGAGATTTTATTAGACAACAAGAAGTAAATTACAGCAGAGATATTAAATGCTAGGCAATCGGAAATACATTGAGAAACGTGCCACAAAACAGAAATAAAAGTAGCAGCAATAAATGCAGTTGTACGGCCTCCTTCCACATCAAAAACTACCTTGAAAAACATGCCAATGACTACCCTTGATTTACGTGCCAATGTTCTTCAGCAAACTCAAGAGAACAACCTCGAAATTTGTGCCAAAATCTTGCTTCTCAAATCTACAGCATTAAATCTTGTACGGACTGTACGACCTACTCTACGGTCCGTACAGTATGGTCTTTTCTCGGTTTATGTGCAGAGGTACAGATTCTCTCTCCTTGGTATTTGTGCCCTAGCAAATCTTTAGTCTCCTCCTTGCTGCAATTTGTGCTCTCTCTCTCGTTTCTCTCTTGTGTCTTCTCTTGTCTTTCTAAGTGTTTAAATAATCACTTAAACCTCTCCTAAACCCTAACTTCCTCAATGAATGGCTAGGATTAAAAGGATCTAAAGAGTCATCATTAATTGCACATTTAATTCCTTTTAATAATAAATAAATGTGCATTTACATAAGAGACCCACTTTACTTGAGTGAAACTCACTTTAAAAATATAAAAGTCACTTTATTATATTAACAAAGTAACACTAGGAAAGACATCAAAAAACATGGGGAAGGACCTTCCTCATTACAAATTTCAACACTCCCTCTTAATGAGGGAGGTCCCAACACAATCACCCTGACCACTGTCAAGAACTTCCACTAACTCTGGAAGTTGATGTCGGAAGGCCATTTGAAAATCTGGATCTTGCTCATTTTCTCTATGTTGGCTGAGTCTTCTGCTAGTGCTGCTCTCCCCATCTGAATGTACCATCTGTGCATCTGCTTCATTTTTAGACACTGATTCGGATAGCCATCCACTTGAACTTGGAAGCATTACCTCTCCATGCAGAAAGTAAAGTTTATCTCTTCTATTCCCCAATAGAATTGTATCATATGAGTTTTATGTCCGATAGAGAAACACATTTCCTCTTTTGATGAAAACTCCATACCCATCATCCTCCAATGATGATATAGAAAGTCTGATGACTTTCAAACCTGGGACAAACAATACTCTGTCTACTTCAAGAACCTGTTCAAAACTTAGTTGGAATTTTACAGTTCCAACTCCTTTGATTTCTGCCTGAGTACTTCCAATACCTGTTTCAACAAAATGTCCTGGGGCTATTTCTTCTATCCTCTGAAAACTTCCATATTTCCCCGTCATAAGGCTTGTTGATCCACTATCAACTACCCACATGTCATGGAAATCTACAGTGCTACCTACACTAGTTTGTACTGAAACTAAAGAGAATTCTTGTTCAAATTGGGAAGCAAAATCTCCCATTTCTGCTGATGTCAGATGGTGCTCCCTCTTTTTCTTCATTCCCTTTTCTTTTTGGACACTGACCTGCATAATGACCATTTTTATTGCAATTAAAACAACGTACCTTACTGAGGTCTTTTACTTTCTTCTTCCATTTGCCCTTACCTTTGGTTGCAAGAGCAACATTGTATTCACTGCTTTGAGTGCTATTCTGGAATGTCCCCTCTCGGGACTCTTCTTGAACAAAGTCATCCCATAACCTTGTCCAATCTGGAAGCCTCTCTCTAGAAACTACTCCTTGCACAAAAGTGTGCCACTTTGTAGTGAAGTCGTTAAGAGCATACCTTACTAGCTCTTCATCTTCCACTTTCTCACCAACAGCTCCCAACTCATCTCTGACTTGAGTGATCTTCAGTAACCTAACAGAGCCAAGCTCTGATACCATGAAGAAATTTGATAAAATAACAAATTCTCATTGTGAAATTTTATCAAACGCATTGAATGCATAACTCGGTCTATGATTTATCTGAGTTATGATTTATTTAACTCTTGTACAATAAATCTACTGATAACTGAAATATAAACACTTATACATTCTCCCAATGACCTAGCTGAAGAAAAATGCATACACATCAAGAACTCAGAAATTTAGGGCCAAGCCCAGGGCAAAACCCTCACACTTCATGAGGGAAAACCCGGAGAGATTTTATTAGAGAGCAGCAAGTAAATTACAGCAGAGATATTAAATGCTAGGCAATCTGAAATACATTGAGAAACGTGCCACAAAGCAGAAATAAAAATACCAGCAATAAATGCAGTTGTACGGCCTCCTTCCACAACAAAAACTGCCTTGAACAGCGTGCCAATGACTGCCCTCGATTTATGTGCCAATGGTCTTCAACAAACTGCAGAGAAAAACCTCTAAATCTGTGCCAAAAGACTGCTTCTCAAATCTACAGCATTAAATGCTGTTGTACGGACTATACGGCCTGCTGTACGACGTACAATACGGTCTTTTCTCGGTTTCTGTGCAGAGGTACATATTCTTTCTCCTTGGTATTTCTGCCCTAGCAAATATTTAGTCTCCTCCTTGCTGCAACTTGTGCTCTCTCTCTCACATGTGGGTTTGTTCTCCTTGAAACCCTTGATCTCTCTCTCTTCTCTCTCTTGTGTCTTCTCTTGTCTTTATAAGTGTTTAAATAATCACTTAAACCCCTCCTAAACCCTAACTTCCTCAATGAATGGCTAGGATTAAAAGGATCTAAAGGGTCATCATTAATTGCATATTTAATTCCTTTTAATAATAAATAAATGTGCATTTACATAAGGGACCCACTTTACTTAAGTGAAACTCACTTTAAAAATATAAAAGTTACTTTATTATATTTACAAAGTAACACTAGGAAAGACAACTTTGTCCCCCCCATGTTACATCAAAAAACATGGGTAAGGACCTTCCTCATTACAAATTTCAACAAGGCAGCCTTCTAATAAGTGAACAACCGAACTAGATTTCACATTATCTCACATACAACCCCATAAGATTAGCATGCCATAACATGTGTCGTACCAAATCTCTCATTATTGCTGCAAATTCCCCAATATTTCAGATTACAACAAGGGCTGAGGGTTAAAAACCTCATACTTAGTCCCTGCTCAAGTGCAAAGATCTGCTTTTTAGAGATTATCCCAGCAACAAGATACAATAGCTACTCAAACATAAAACCCAAATTATCCAAGAGAAAAGAATAATGAAGTGAAACTCACAAATACTTGCTTGTACCTTCATTTCCATTTACATGATCAATTAGGCTTTAGAGGGGTTTACCCTATCAGTCCAACTATGAAAAATAATGGAGAGAGCTTCCCTTTATAAAGAGGTGTAACTGAATCTCCTTACAATAAAATAGTAATAAGTGGAATCTAGATCCACACTTCTCCCCAAGGAATAACAATAAAGTATTGGCAACTCCTAGATCCATGTTTTCCTCCAAGGGATAATGACAAAATATTTCTAGATCCATGCTTTTCCCCAAGAAAAATACTAGAATAGTATATCATGGAGCTCTCTAAGGCAACATGCCTACATAAACAATAAAATAGTGAAGACAAATGAATGAGATGCCACATGTCTCCTCCTTTGGAACGTCCTTCAAAGATAACCTCAAAACATGCAAAGCTTTGCCCTATGTGCAAGGTGATCTCCACCATGTGCATTTATTAATCTCACTCTTCCCAAATAACCAAAATACTTAAACAACAAAGGTGGGGTGTTCCTCAAAAAGGTTGGTCAAAATGTGGTGATGTTTTTAAGGCGACATATTTGTAACCACCACAAGTCCTGTTATCACATATATAGTAGCCGGGCTATCATACACTATTTTTCTGATTCCAGTACACTATTCAGCCAGTTCCCTTGCATTGAGATGCTGAGATGAGCATCTACTATGGATCATTATCAGATTTTGGACAGCAGTTTTATTCCCCATGCCATGACTGAGTTTCAGGACACTTAGAGAGATGAGCGATGTAGCTATTTAGCCATTTATACAGAGCAGTCAATAGTGCCCAGAGTTACAGCAGCAGTTTCAGAGGACAGATGATGGTTCGGATTCATGAGCATTCAGGTATATGACTCAACAGGTATATTATGGTGTTGTGGTTATACTGCTTTTATTTCCATTTTCTTAGCATGTCTTAGCATTTAGTATCATGATCTGGCGATCATATAGATATGTGGACCTGGTTGTATTATATATATCATATTTGTCCCTACTCAGACTTAGAAGTTCTTGGCCTATACTCATTGGTTTTACCCTCCTTAGGGAGAATAGAGGTGATCATTCCCGCCATACTTTGGCTTGCTAGTGTCGGTTTCATTATTCACTGTCTTCATCCAACCATGACTTACCCAGTTGATTCATTATCTTGACTTACTACTTGACTAGTGGCATTGAGGACCTTTTCCCCGCTGTAGCCTGTGTATTGGATGAACTTCCCTGTTTATTGTGTCTCGGCTCTGAGTTGGTCACAAAACTTACCTTTGGTGAGTTGGATTTCCTTGAGAAGTCCCCCTAGTCACTAAAGATGTTGTTGGCTAAACCTGAAACTTTTAGTGCTGCCATGAATACAAAATATGAAAACGAAATGTTATATCTTGTATGAAAAAACCCATTCATGCAATGTGTTTCTCAACACACATGAATGAAAGACAAGCCAAATGAAAATGGCTATGAAATATCAAATGTTATATCTTTTGTGAAATGTAAATACCTAGGTAAACAAGCTGTCTATGACACACCTAGAAGTGCTCAGGTAAACAAGTGCCTTAAAAACACACTTGCAGCAAGAAGCCTAAATAAATGTAAATCTATGCAATGTGTTTGTAAACGCACATAGATCAAAGGCTATGGAAACTCTAGGCCCAAAAAGCAATGGAACTTAAATGCTATATCAAAAATATTGCTGGCCTCATTTGTATTATGGATTGTGCGCATCTGTGTAAGGTGAATAAACACTCTTTGAACAACTTATCCATTTGTGAGACACCGCCATTCCCTGTGTTGTTGCTTGTCCACTATATGCTATGGTGTGTATTCCCTTTTCCATTTCCAAAGTGTCACAGTGTTAAGTCAGTAAGTCATCCTTTGACCTAGCCAATTGTTTCTTAGCCTTCACCCTTCACTAGCAAATTGATCACAACTATGAAGTGAGTATGACCTTGAAAGTCTTGTCTGAGTAATAAAAATAATTATGACTTATTATATTTGGATTTAGATCGCCAGTAATGATTACTTCTTGTTATAATTGCTAATTGAATGGATTGTAAAGCATGTCTTAACCTTGGCACCTTGCAGCAGCTTCATGACAGTTTGAGTTATATTTTGGTCATGTTGACTTCGTCAAACCTAGTTTGACCAAAAGTCAACCACAGGACATGAGGTGGCAGACCTCAGATGTTACAGATAGATGATATATGGTCTGGTACAGGTCACCATGGTGGGCTTATGCAGTGGTTTCATGCTTATGATGATGATTTCTGCTTTTTAGCACTTTTACAGATTATTATTATTTGGTCTGCCGGATATGATGAATATTTATTTTGGACCATGCAGAGGTTTATATGGTGTATGAGTACACACTTTAGATGGATTTGGACCTTCTGAGTCCAATGAGACAATTTGTTTTTAGTTTCGGGAAGTTACAGTGATGATTGAGCCTCAGTTGGCTATCCTAGTGCAGTTTTGGTATGTCGGAGACCCTGGCAGAGCAGTGATGAGATTTACTTGGTTCACCTAGGGCGTTGTGCATGGAGAGGGTGGTCCAGCCACTTGTTATTACCATATTACCCCCCTCCCAGACTCATTGGTGAGCTCACCTTGATAGCGCAGGCACTCCAGGAGGCAGTTTGGGCAGTTTCACGTTTCCCGAGGCAGTTCAGAAATGGTAAAAATGGCTACAGAGGAATTCGATTTGGGCTACTAAGGCAAGGTTATGGCATGGGATGATCAGTGATGATGAGTGGGATGTCTTCCACACCTTCTCCAGCAGTTTCAACTTCATCGGGACCCATATCCATCACTTATGGCATTTTTTGATGATTTATGGAGCCTCCTAAGGCTCACGATTTTCCCAGAGAGGCACGATTTGGTGTCTAGATCATTTATTCTTGGATATTGTGCCATGGGGATTGACCAAGGGTGTTCGAAATTACCCCTTGGACCCACCATGAGCTTTTTTATATGTTTTATCATCATGATTTGGTGGGATCCCCTCTTCTAGGGATTTTGTCCATTATTATATTGTATTATTGAGTTGATCCATGTATTGTATTGTTGAGCTCATCTCAACCATTGATTATATCATTTGATCTTTTAATCTTAGCCACTCATTCAAAAAGTGGTTAGGGTTATGGCCTCTCTCCATCCTATTTAAAGGAGAGAGCTTCTCACTGTAAAGGGTCTTCGGCTCTTGGAATCTTGATATAGAAAAACTTTCTTGTGGAAATTCTTGTGGAAATTTTTGTGGTCTCCTTTCAATCTGGTGTTCTTCGATGGTGATTGGAAAGTCTATTGCATCCTAGCATTTGGGTATTTGTGGTAAGATCTATCTTTTTGGAAACTTTTGTTTTGTCTACAGGAGGGCGACTTCACTTGGGCGTTTTTGCAAGGCTTCTTCAACTCACTCCACTTGGCATTCGCTTTTTTCAGGGGGTTATCATTAGTATCATTGTGATCTATGTTATCTTTCTGTTATTTCTCTTATGGCATTAGTCTTATCTCTTGTTCGCAGTAAATCTGATATTGTTGACGTTTATTGTGCAGGAGAGAGGGCGCATTGGCTTCCTTGGGCAAATCGACTTCATAGAAAACTACCTCAAATCGCTCCAAATTGATTGGGTTTGCATAGATCATCATCATCAAGGCATCTACAAGGTTATCCAGGTAAGACCACAGGTTTGTTCTTCTTGTCTTGGTTCCAATCCATTGGCCTAGCTATCTCATGTTTCAAACCCTCATAATTTCAAAACCCTCATTTTACATTTTTCAGATCTAGCAAGATCCACTTGGCTTTTGGGTATGAAATTTGAAACCCACCTCTACAGTATCCACGGCAATTCGGATATGTAGTTTGGTGAGTGTTGGCCATCATTTGACCCACTTTCCAAGGCAAAGAAGCCTCTCCAAGGGAGGTCGCACTTCCTGGGAGAGGTGAGTTTGCAAGGATCTAGCACCTGGGTAGGTGAGATTCCACTTGATCTGTAATCTACACATTCAATAACCTACCCCTAGTGTGTCACTTCAGTGATTTTGACCTTGTGGGCCCCATTCCTCATTTTGAGGGTTGTGCCCCACTTGGGTCACTTTGTGGCATACTTCAATCTCAGACCTACTGAGATCCAGCCATTGGATGACCCTAGTCTTTTAGATCCACCTACCTCAATACCTCAACATTCCAGATCTGTAATTTGGTGGACATCCGACTCCATTTGGCCCAATTCCCAAGGCACTGATCTTTCTCCAAGCCCATTCGACTTTCTTGGATTGTTGGGTTAGCTTGTGGTTTGATCCTTGTTTTGGTTGCTTGAACCCCTTGACATTGTCATATCACTCAATCAAGCTCCTCTTTAGTACTGGTTAGCCCCAATTTAGTCCTTAACTACCCTGCATTGGACACGGTTCCCAAGGGAGTGGATTCTCTCATAATTGACTAGTACCCAATCCTAGATCTTATTTCAAACATCATAAGTCACTCTTCCACCCATAATGGACCAAAGATACACTGTTTAAACCCCTTGATCCAAACTATTATTCATCTTGTGACTTCTTCCATAGATCTAGGGTTCACCATACACCTTACATATTTCAACTATACTTGTCTTGATTTGGTGTTTTGGTTTGATCTCTCCTGTCGGGAGTAGATCTGGGTCTCCCCCTTTGTTGTCTTGGGCTAGATAACATAAAGTGAAGATTGCCTCGATTGGTGTGACAACCATCCATTGGGAGTCGAGGCCATCTTGGTTGCACCTCTTTGGTTGCCCATCCCTTCTGCCATCCATCTTGGATTCATCTCTAGGGGCACCTACAAGTTTGGTGATAACAAGTCCCTCGATATTTGTCAATATTACCCCCTAATATAGCATGAGGTACTTAATCCAGTTGAAGACCCTGCTAGGTAGGTTGCACTTGAAGTGTTTTGGCTTTTTGCCATATCTTGTTATCATATGCACAAATATTTGTGATTATCAATTGGCATTATCCTTGTGTTTTACAGACAAATGCAAGATTATGGGGTGGAGCCTTAATATTATTGATGGGCAATATGATTTGTGGCCACACTCTTCTTAGCACTTCCCATATGACTTTGTTGACCACCTTTGGGTGGGTGTTGAGGTGTCTTGAAGAGAGTTGTTCTTATACACACTTGTTTTCCTATTGTCGTTGCCCCTCGAGCGCATCACCATGGTGGGATTGTTTATGATGTTTAATATTGATGTACCATGTTTAGATGATATGTATCGTCTTCCTAGTTGGCATCATCATCTTTTGTTTGGCTGCTTGCATCCAAGACATGTGGTGTTTGAGGGGTGTTTGAGGGTCCTGCATAGCATTGCTCACATATTTGATTGACCCTTAGCACACTTATGGAGAGGGATACCCATCAACTAAGGCTTTCCCTAAGTATCATTGGTTAATTATTGCTCCTAGATGTGTTGAATTAGTTGCTTGGTATGTCTACATGGCTTCTTGAGGTATCACTTGGATTATTGCTTCATGATTTTGATTGGAGACCCTTGAGGAAATGCCCACTCTCTTATGCACATTTTCTAGGAGGATGGCCCTTTTAGTGGATATCTTGATGACAAGCTATAATGGTGTATGGTTGATAATATTATTTCTCCAATAGAGGGGTGCCTTGAATATATGAAGCTTATTATTCTCATTATTGGCATGTTCAACATGGTTCATGTTTATTTCATGGAGTATTTCTCCCTGGTACATATTTTTATGTTGATCTAGCTCATTTTTCTTGGTGGTGTGAACTCCCATGGGTATATTGATAGTTTGATTGAGATGTGGCATGCTTTGAGTGATTGATTGCTCAATGGAGTGAAGAAGTTCTTTTAATTGGCATCTTCACTCCCTTTATTTGGCATCTTACACACATTTGGAGGCAAGGGGATCTACCATGCATTGTTTTCTAGGTCACTTCACTTATGGCTCACGATTTGAGGAGGTTGAGAGTGTGTGGCACATAGACCTTGCCCTTGCACATTCTCCTAGGGTGCACTTGTTCTCTTGCCCATGGTTTGATATGAGTTCAGAGGATGAAATATGGTTTGAGGGCATTTCAAGCTTGCATTGGAAGGTGTTCCACTACTAATGCATGTGTATCTAGGGCACACCATCTCTTTTGCACATATATTCAAGCCATTCCACTTACTTAAGGTGGTTATAAGTTATAACAGCCATGTGGACCTCTTTTCACATCTTCTTGTGAAATTATCTTGGGTAAAGTTACAACAAAATCTAACACCCACAAAAGTCTAAAGTCCCAAGCACCCAAGTGACAGCTTCATGTAACTCAACAAGGTTGCCCACACTCACCTTAGCAACTCTTCCCCACACTTTAGGTTGGTCTTCTCCAACACAAGGGGGGTTTCCCTAAGGTAGGATTGTTAAGTCTATGGAGTGGAGCCTCAAGGTGAAGTTTGAAGAGTAATCCCTAACAAAACAAAGGTTGTAGTATATGGAAGGAAATGTAAATGGGGAAATGTAATTTCACAAATTTTACCTCTCGATGACCAGCAAAGTAAGCCGCATCAATCCACCCTAGGGCACTCCAATGTTGTTGGATAAAAGATGTGATTTGACATTGATTTATGCTTCAGGCCTGCAATTTGTTGTAGTCAAGGTGAACAAGATATAATATCGACCTCAAATCCCCCCAAGGTCTTCTTGGGTAACATAGGATTTGACTAACGTTGGCAAAAACCCCTAGGGTTTGACTTTTCCTTTGAGATGAACCTGTAATAACTAAAAAACAGATCTGAAACAACCCATTAGGGCTGACATCACCTAACCCTAGGATGATGTCACCTCCTTTAGGGCAAATTAAGGGCTAAAAAATTACCTTTTTGCAAGTTTTTCTAAATTTTTTAGATTTTTATGATATTTTACCAAGATCTGAAATATACCATTGCAATTAACTACTTCAGAAAATCAAAACGAAATTAATCTATGGCACAAAAATGAATACTTTTTAAATTTTGCAAAATTATACAACTTTTAGAGTTTTCACAATATTTGATTTTTTTGGGTACTTTTAGCAATATATAGTACAGAAATTTGATAAAAAGATTGAGTGAAGATGAGGGAATAAAACCAAGATCTTGTTCCTCAAGGCCACCAAGAAATTGTGATTAGCATTACTCTCAAGAATTGGCAATCCAATTTTGAATGAGTAAGAGCAAAACCAAGAAACCATAGGTTGTGGTTTTGACCTAATTAGGGCAAAAAGAGGTGCCAAAGGCCCGACAAGAGAAACCCTCCAAGGAGGGATGTCTCACTTACAAGACTATGTTATTATGCATAAAAAACCCTAATTTACCCTTACCTTGGATGCGTCCAACAGTGCAAGACAAGAGAACTAGAGATCTTACCACAAACGAAGAAAAAGGAGAAGAGAGAAACACTCCCAAGAATCCTTTCCCTTAGAGAGTAACCCTCCCAAAAATCACCACATTGAAGCTCTAGATTGCTCGAGAAGAGAGGTGCGCACCACTTAGTCCAAGTAGACAAGAAGAAACAAAGAAATGAGATCCCATAATCTTGATTTACAAATGAGGAGGCTAGCCTTATTTATCTACTTGCTAGGCTAACTTAAACCTCCTTTTTAGGCCGACCTACCTAAACATATCTAAAATAACTTAAAATAATTTTTCAATGAATTTTTTAGGGTTTGTCACCCACAAGCCACGGACTAAAGCTTTTACAACATAAAATAATCATAAAAATGATGAATTGCTGCAACTTAATGAAGTGTTGAGCTTGGGAGGAGGTTGTCATGCCCCAAGTAACCGCAACGATGTGCTTTTTTCCTCAATGCCCTCCTTTAGGTGGTACAGCCTCTTCCAAAGGACGATGTCATCATCAATTTGGCATGCTAGAGCAAAGAGGGTGAGTACATGAGAAAAATAGGTCCAAGTGGGCATAAATAATGTGTGCTAAGATGGGTGTGACAAGCCTTACACATCCAATCACCTTTTACAAAGAAAAACATGAGTGGTTGGGAGCCACTAAGTCGTGTCCTAATGGAATCATCCCAGGAAGCACCAAACACCAACCCATGGGCATAAGAGCCCAACATGATGGGGAAATTTCACCACATCAAGGGTCAATTACGCCACTAAGGCAATACTCCTTGACATGAGAACCAAGAGGACCGACCACGACCAGACAACAGGTATCGAGCCCCACTAGACCAACACTTTTACAAAATCAAGCCCCGGACTTGGCCTTTACAATAAAAAAAGACCCCTCCTCTTTGGCATAGTTGGTTTGGCACACTGCAAAATATTTGGAGGGTGACAACTAGCTCCAACAATGGAACATGAGTTTCTCCTAAAAGTGTGTGGGAACCACTGAATCTTCTAGGACCTACAGATCTCCACACACTTCAAACAACAAATTCATCAAAGGCATCGGAGGCAGACACTTTCATCTTGCCTTGTTCAAATCAAAACGAAATGCAGTAACGAACAAGTGCAATGCACGGGTAAAAGTAAATGATGAAATCAAATGCTTATGCAATAGATTATGCAACCTACCTACTTACTTTAAGTTTAAGTATGGTAAAAAAATAGGTCAAGTGAAATCATACCACCAGTGAAGCTAGCCTAGCATATCATTTATGCTAGTGCTTCATCCCTTGTCTTTGGCAATAGTCCGGAACAAAACCACATTAATGATGAACTGAATAGACATCATTACCTTCATCGGAATGGAGCTGCAGTGTTAGAAGAGATTATGGACCTGGAAGACTTCAAACTCTTGCCACGGAGAACTGCTTTTCTCACAAGCACTTTCTATCCATGCTTGAACTGGACTCAAGTACAAATTGCTTGATCATGCACCTGTTCTCCAAAATTTGTTTGGGGCCCCAAATGTCTTTCAAAACCAGCAAGAAACACTGAAAGATATGACTCGACACGAGATCTCAAATTTTCCCAAGGAGAGGACACATGTTTTGCTCTAATCCTGCAGTAAATCCACCTTCTGGTTTTCCAAAACCTACATTAATCCATGAGGTACATGGCCAAGAATGATAGTCGAGATCCACCTTAGGAGAGGATAAACCCAGTGGTTCAACATCTATGACAAAATTCTCCATATGTAACGCTATACCGTCCTCAATGGTGGGTGAGCATGGCTAAGCGAAAACCTGAGAGATCTCATCAGATTTCAGTCTTCCAAGGATTCAAAAATTTTGCTCCTCGAAATGATAATATCATATATGAGTTCTTCAATAAATTTCCAACCTTCCTTATCTTGATCAAAACAGGAGAAATGCCTATCAACATATCCATGGCGATCATCTTCAACAGCAAAAAGATCCCCACACCTATCATCCTCAAGAGAACAAAGAGATGCATCAATCATGTATTGATGATTCTTTTCAATGGAAGATGGATTATCAAGAGCTTCATTTTGTTCTGAATCTGCATAAAAAATGACTTTGTTATCCAAATTGACACTGTTAGGATATTTCAATACTCCATCCTTGTCCTACCTAGCATTATTTATTTTTCCTAGTTGTTGATGATGTCATTTTCCCCCTAGTGGTGTGCAGATGTCATCCAGGATCCATCTACCACCTTCTGAGTCCTGCATGCATCATTTTAGGACGACTTCAGTCAGTTTCCTATTTTATAGGAACCCACTGAGTGTTCGAGTGCAGTCCACCTGAGTTATCTGACTCTTGTGGGGGGTTAGAGCTCCGAATGCCACTGATTGTGGCCTCATGCGCCTTTTTCTGACTGGCATGCATGACAGACTCACTATTGCGCCCTCCTTAGTCAGTTAACTGATTGTGACTTCAGCTAGCTGAGTTTAGGTTCAGTTCAGTTGTCTTTGAGTCTTCCGGAGCACTCCAGTGGTGATAATCCCTATGCTAGACCAACTGAGGTTCGAATTCTCCTGCATGATTCGAATTCTCTCCATTGTAAAATCATTGTTTATTATACTGATTATTGGAATATGTGAGATCATTCTGCTCCTATCCGAGTTCTGCTGGATTATTATTCTTCTGCTCCTTTTTACTGCAGTTTTCACTCTTATTCAAATTTTCTGCTCTTTCTTTCTTTGTGAGGTATCCATCAGCTCTTATATCTGTTGTGACATAGAATTTCACAAACACCCTCATTACTTTCACACCGCAGGAAAAAATCACGGGCATCTACTTCGGAACTTGTGTACCCCAAAGGATCAAGAACAATACTCTTGACCCTCGAAGAATCATAAATGGAAGGGTCAAGCAAGCTCCAATAATCGTCTTCTTCGTCACACACAGAAATCCATCCATTTTCTTCCAAAAGGCCCAAGACATCATGAGAATCTTCTAAAACATGGTATGGAGAACTCACCATTTCATCACTTTCTTCAATTAGGGCTTGTTGATCTTCATATGCTTCATCTTCAAATTCTTTCTCTAGGCCTTCAATACAGACTTCCTAAACATCACTTTCCAAAGCACCTTCATCTTCATTTTCAAGAGTACTTGCTTCTTTGATCATAGGACTCGAGATGCCATTGTCTTTAGCTTCTTCGTCAAAATCTTGAGAGGAATATTCTTTAATAATGGCTCTCACATCAGAGCATTCTAGGGGTTGATCTTCATCACTATATTCATCCAAAAAAGTGTCATCATCCATGAGATATCTAGTATCCCCTTTGAAATAAGGATCCCATCTCTCACAAAAAACCATGATAAATTCTTCGAGCGAGTGAACTCCTATCTTTCGAAGCCCTTCATACCATTTGTTTACATCATTGTCCGTTAGGTCAAAAGACAACATGAGCATCTTCATCTTGACATCTTTATGAACCAGTTTTATGTCTGAAATAGCCTTCAAAAATTATATAACACACCAGTCGACTAAATCCTTATCTGGATGAAATTTTGGGATGTATTTTTTCCACTCATCCTTGTATGGATCAAAGCCATGGAGTTGATTGGGATATCTCATGACCCCCAAGAAATCCAATCGATCAAACCAATCATTTATACTGTACCCAGTATTCATCATAAATGCAATATCATCCTTTTATTGATGCCAAAATGTGTGGAGTCGCCAGAATGGCTTTTCTTCTTGATTAACGAATGAGCTCACCCCCACACTCGACAATGTGATCAATAACTGAGTACTCTGTTTTTGCAGTGCACTTCTTTGTTTTTTTTTCTTCATTGCAGTCGCAAGATAAGACCTGCCAAGTTAGTACTCAACAATAATCTTACCAAAGTACAAAACAAAAACTTACCTCAACTTTCTTACCAAATCTGTCGTTCTTGCCAAAGAGATAGAGCTTTGACCCAGCAGCTTCAAGATGTCCCCGACAACAACGACAAAAAATCTTACCTCAAAAACTAGCACTCTTCAGCTATCAAAGATAAGTGGACCCAATTCAGGTATGTGGACCCAGTTGAAATATGTGGACCCAATGCTATGATTGACAACTCTTCAAGGAGGTACAGCCAATGTCACCTCAATGTAACCCCCTTCCTGTTTAGGCCTTGCTCCTTGGGCCATGGGAGGCTCCCCGAATGAGGTAAGGATAGTCCTGTAATAACATGACAAAAGACAATTCTATCCCTACAAAACCTTCCCATCATCAGTAGACCAATGCCTTAATGGAGTCAATGATACAAGTCTACAATAAACCCTTTATTTTGGAAGGCTAAGAGCAGTTATGAAGAAGTAACTCACTGCTGCAATTTTCTGCAGTAAAAACCAGCAATACAAAACCTGAGATATTTCACAAATTTGCCGAAATAATTTTGCAATTTTTACCTCTCAAAAACCAGCAAAGGAGGGTGCATCAATCCAAAACCTAGCGCGCCCCTCTGTTGGTGGATAAAAGATGTTATTTGATGCTGATTTATGCTTCAGGTCTGTAATTTGCTGCAGTCAAGGTGAACCAGAAATAATATCGACCTCAAATTCCCCCAAGGTTTTCTTAGGTAACTTAGGATTTGACTAACTTTGCCTCAAACCCCTAGGGTTTGACATTTCCTTTGAGATGAACCTGCAATAACTCAAAAACCAGATTTGAAATAACCCCTTAGGGCTGATGTCACCTAACCCTAGGATGACATCACCTCCTTTAGGGCAAATTTAGCGCAAAAAAATGTCATTTTTGCAATTTTTTCTAACTTTTGGGGATTTTTATGATATTTTACCCAAATCTGAAATATACCACTGCAATTAACTACTCCAGAAAATCAAAATGAAATTAATCTACGACACAAAAATGAATATTTTTGAATTTTGCAAAATTATACAATTTTTAGGGTTTTTCACAGTATTTGATTTTTTGGGTATTTTTAGTAAAATATATAGTCATCAATTTGATAAAAAGAATTTGCGAAAAGATGAGGGAATAAGATCGAGAGCTTATTTCTCAAGGCCACAAAGAAATCATGATTAGTGTTCCTCTCAAGAATTGGCAATCTAATTTTGAATGAATTACGGCAAAACCAAGTAACCCTAGCTTGTGTTGGTTTTGACCTAATTAGGGCAAAGAGAGGTGCCAAAGGCCAAACATGAGAGACCCTCCAAGGAGGAATGTCTCACTTACAAGACTATGTTATTATGCATAGAAAACCTTACTTAAGCCTTACCTTGGATGCCTCCGATAGTGCAAGATAAGCGAACCAGAGATCTTACCACAAACAAAGAAAAAGGAGAAGAGAGTAACCCTCCCAATAATCATTTCCCCTCGACAAGCCTTGCAAGATAGTAGAGAATCCTTTTGTTATCACACCATAGTAGCTGGGATACCATGATTGCAGGGCAGTCATCTACATATTTTTGAGCTTTTCCTTTACACAGTTTCAGTGAGATCAGCTATGATGAGCAGTGTTATTTATGATCACTCACACATCAGAGCAGCCCTATATCAGACATGCAGTGGACCTTATGCCATGGCTAAGCCTCTTGACCTCAGATTTGATGACTGAGATGACCTTTAATCCCATGCAAATGCAGTGTAGTGTTTGTAGCTTCAGCAGCAGTGTTCTTAGTGGTTACAGTTGGTCCAGCTAGCAGATACAGGTATATGACCCAGCAAGTATATGATGTGCATTGGTTTTATTAGCTTGTTGTTTTAGTCATTTTGATATCTTGACTTGGTATATAGTAGTCATGATCTAGCAGTCTATCTTTACAAAATGAAAATGGTTTTTATTGATTAAATAAATGGTTGTATTACTTACACTAAGAAGCTCTTGACTTATACTCGCCGGTAGGACCCTCTTATGAGTGCGGACATGATCATTCCCACCGTTATGGCTTGCTAGCTTAGGCATCACCTTCACTTTCACCATCCATCCATTACCTTCCCTATATTTTTGGTTGTTACCTTGACTTACACCTCAACCTATGATATGGACGACCTCCCCATTTTTGCCTCTGTGTTGGATAGCATCCATGTTAAAATTGTGTCGGCTCTGAGTTGGCAACAAAACTTACCTTTGGTGAGTTGGATTTTATACCTTGATCACTCTAGTCGGTTGCCCCAATGTGGTTTTGATTGTTGAAGTCCCCATATTTGCTTGAGTTCTGTTGGCTAAAACTTGAAGCAAATAGTACTACCTTTGGAAACTACTGATATATATCTTTTAAAGCCCAGTGAACAGGGCTGTGAATTGAAATTCAATGAAATGAAATGCACCCCGGATGAAAGTTGCAATTAGTTGTGCTTCTAAGCACATGCAAAATCCCAGAGGGGTCCTAAATGGCCTAAAAAGCAATGGATAAATGTATGCTAAATCTAAAGATTGCTGGCCAAAGAAATGAAATGAAATGAAAGGCCCAAATAAAAGCAGTGGTTAAGTATATGCCAAATCTAAAGAATGCTATCCTTATGTGAAATTTTCCTCATTGAGCCTACGGGTTATGATGTGAGATGGAGCAAGGGACAGCTAATTCTAAGTGTCCCCTAGAACCTTAAGTTACGGTTAGCCAGGCACCTAGTCCATGGCGGTTCTAGTCGTAGTCATTCTTGCCAAGGTTGAATAAATACTCTTCTAAACAACTTATCCATTTGTGAGACACTGCCATTCCCTGTGTATTCTTTATCCGACATATGCTTAAATGTGTAATACCCTTTCCCTTATCCAAAGTATCACAGTGTTGAGTCAGTCAAGTCATTCCCCTTTGCCTAGCCTTGGATTCTTAGGCTTTACCCTATGCTAGAAAAATTATCATGTCTACAAAATGAGTATATTCTTGAGGTTCTTTGTAAGCAAACTATTATTTAAACTTGATGATTTATTATAATTAAATGTTAACTGCCAGTGAAATGATGCTTAATGCTTTAAGTCTTGCTATGAGTATGATTAAAAGAGCATGTCTTAACCATTTGCACTTGTAGCAGTAGGCTCTCCTAGCCTGGGCCAAATTTTGATCAGTTTTGACATGGTCTAACCTAGTTTGACCAAGTCATGCATTGGGATCCGTGGTGAATTGGGCCGGTTATGTTATATGATGATGATCAATGGTCCTTGATGCACCTTATTGTGGTTTCATACAGTGGACACAGGTTTCAGATGATGGTTGATGCACCTTTTATTTGATTATCATTGCCTCCAGACCATTATATTATTATTGTCCGGATATGGTGGATCTTACAGATGATCTTACAGGATGCCACAAGGTGTATGGGTACTCATCCTTAATAGATTTGGGTCTTCTGGATCCATTAAGACACTCTATTTACAGTTTCGAACACTTTCAGGGATGATATGAGCATTATTCCACCAGGTGACCAGTTTGGCCTTGCTGAGTTGACCTGTCCAACAGATGATTGGAGGCAAGTCGTTTCCTAGGGCGCTACAGAGGAAGGGGGTGGTCCAGCCACTTGTTATTACCATATTACCCCCCTTCTGGATATGATGGTACAGTCATATTTTGTGCCCGGGCACCAGGCAGTTGTTTTTAGGCAGTTTGATGGATTTTCAAGTGAGATAAAAATGGGATAAAAAGGTCATTCAAGAAATTGATTTGGGCAATTGAGGCAAGGTTTTGGCATGTGGTCTACTCAAAGGTCATCTATGGTGTATCCCACTCCTTCCAGATCAGTTTGCAACATTCAATGGGATCCACACAGTCTACAAGTTGTCTTTTGATGTATGTTTCTCCCAGATGAGGGGGGCAGGATTTGATCATTTGTTCACTTGGACATGTCACTGAGTCTTATGTTATATCATTGCACCATGGGGTGATGCTAGTGAAGGAAAGTAATGCCTCCTAGCCCCACCATGTGCTCCTAGTCTTGTCCTAGTCATCTTTATGTGGCACACATGAGTTTTAGTCTATTTTATGTGGTGCGCACCCCCCTTAGGGCTTCCTTATGTAGTGCGCACCCCCCTCATGTGAGTGATCCATGTCATATTTGTATCGGCTCATCTTGGCCATTGATTGTATTATTTGATCTTTTGATCTCCACCACTTATTTTGAAAAGTGGTTAGGGTTTTGGTCTTGTTGGCCAGAAGAACTGTCTTAGGCCAACTTAGAGAAAAACAGTCCACACACTCGACTTAGTGCAGTCTTATATGCGTTTGGAGTAACTTTTTTCACAGGATTTCAAGCCCTGTTGCCTATGTATAGTGCTCTCAAAGATAGAGAGTCTCTTGAAGTGAGTGTATCTAAGTTTAAGACTATCTGTTAACAAACCAAGAAAATTTAAGCTAACAATTATCTAATCCTAAGGATTAACTAACACTAAAAATCAAAAAAATTAGTAGCTCCTAATGTTATCCTATGATAAGGTAACTGCTAATAATCTACCCAAAATGTTAGCTTCCTATCTCGGCCAAGAGCATAGATTGATTTATTTGACTAAAAGTTTGAAAACAAAGAAAGTATTCACTAGTTACAGATCAGTAAGGAAATACAAAGCTATAAAAGTGAATTTAAATTATCTTACAATGGATTAAACAAATTTATTGTAAGCAATTATATGCATGAATTCCAAACTAGAGTCAAAGTTAACTAACAAGATATATCATTCTGAAACATGAAAGTATAATCAATACTAATTTTCAATTGAAACAAATTCAACCTGCAAGTCAGATATTTACAACAGTTGATTCACAAACCATTGACATCATGAAAAAGTTATTTAACATCAATATGAGGATAAATCACTTATGTTTCAAATGAGTATAAGCATTCGAATTTCCTGTAAAGCATTCCACATATAATATGAAGATATTTACATATGAAGATTAAATTAACAAAAGAGAGATAAACCACACAGTATAGATATCTAAAACTTAGCTATGGTTTTAGTATTCTGGCACACTTAACATTCTTCAGAAGAAGTTTAGAGAAAATTTAAGTAAACAGAATAGAATGATGTTGTATAATATCGGCTCTCTCATGTATTAGAAATCGAACCCTTGTTCCAAGTTTTGAAATTGTTTATATAGAAAAACATCAAACTCCTAACTCCCTAACAGTCCTATCTTCATGGAACTACGTGGATCCCTATCCGAATATACAATAACATAAATATCACTTGACTTCATTTCTGTTATAATTCTAATGCATGCCATCTAGTGACACCTAGAATTGAATGACACAACAGATGACTAATAACTTACTGGATAAAATCCAGTATTATTATTCCCGGGCACAAGATATCCTTGCATTAATCATCTCATCAACTGTCGATGTACAAAATTGGAAATGTGATTCCAGCAATGTAAAGGAAACGGTTGTATGTTCATGGCATCTCGGACAGGTAATCTTCAGCGAAACGAACTCCAAAAATGCAGCAATAAGACTAGCTTCTAGTTCATATATTCCATGACACCTGGAATTCACAAACCAAATCAGTTAACAAATCGTGGACAATATAAATGAATGATAAATACAAATGCATAATAAATAGGATGCCTGCAGAATTTTAATTCTGCAGGTATCCTTATAAAACACTCTGTATTTAAATTAAAATCTGAATGTGTCTACTAACCTGTAATAACCGAATTTCGTATCACCTGTACATTCAAGCAAAACCATAAAACCAAGAATGCATTCTATCTTTCAAAGCATCAAGGTTTTGGAGATGATTCAACAGAGACTCGAACCGGAACAACTCTCCTAGCTTCGTTCAGTTTGGCCTTAAACCTCACAGCCCTCATTTTTGCGATTATGTTTTGTTTGACTAATTTTTTATTCTTTGACAAGAGGTTCTTACCATAAGTTTTATACCTGAGCTTCTTTTCCTTTAAGAGATTCCATTTATCAACCCAGGCAATCAATTCGGCTTTCAAGCTCGCAATCTCTTCCATGGCGAATGCATTGACAACTTGAGCTTCCTTTAGATCGGTTTCCAAAGACGATATGACCTGAGCAAAGGGTATTTGAACAGGTTGTTGTACTGGTTCCAAGTTTGGCTCTTCTACATCTCCCAGCCCTGTACGTGGCTCCTGATCAACTTCTTGCTCCACATTGGGCATTGGGTTTGATCGTTGAACACTCACGCCCTCATGTTCAAAAACCGATACATACTTGAGGTCTAGGATCGTAGGACCAATTGGGGTTTGATTTGGCCGATACTCGGTAGAATCGCTCAGTTCAACCACAGGGGTATCTCCTGCAACCAAATCCCTATTCGCAAAGAGCGCGGCAGCCATGCTACGAGTGGTTCGGCGAATTGCCTGATCACTCAACACTTTACTAACTTCTTGATCGGTCGGTTTGTGACTAACGTTTGGATGTGGATGTAGTAGGGCGTCATTTGGACATGGAGGAATAGTCACAGGTCGACTCGTTTGGGGCCGAGGGTCAACAGAGGGTATGTCAGGGTTTATCTCAAACTCGACCTTAGGGCCACCATCATTTGGGATTTGGCTGGGTTCAAGTACCTCGTGGTCTGGATCGTTTTGAGGGCCAAGTTCCTCTGACTCAGGCTCATCTAGTTCTGTCCCAATACGCCTTCGCCTGGTTCTGGACCTCCGTCAAGGCCACTCATCATTTTCCCCAAAATTGTTACGGGTGAGAAACGATTCCCAAGAATCTCCCAGTTCTCCCAATCGGTAGGAAACGAGTATCTTAATAAGCCCATGATGAAACAAACTCCGTTCTTTATCTCCCACATTACCCTGATAAGTGCTGGCCATCTTCTACAAACTATTGAGGAAGTAATACGGCATATTCACGAGATGCCCTTTAAAAACCATTAAGAGCTAAAGATGATAAAACTGAGTCTGAGACAATCGTCCCTCACAGGTGACATACCTAATAATAAGCCCGAGCATCGCACGCCACTTCTTCTTCAGCAGCCGAGACGGGAAACCGGACTTATATTCAACTCGCCGGTTAGCTGGAGTCAAAAACTCCTTCCAGTCATCACTCCTCAAATGCTTACCCTTATACCAGCATTCTCCCTCTATTGGCAAACCTATAGCCCGAGAAACGAATTTCTTTGACAATTCCAACACAATATCTCCTACCTGTGCTTTCATACCATCAAATGAAGTCGCGAATGCCCTGGAGACCATTAAATTAAAACCAGAGAACCTCTGCAGAAACCCTAACCATCCTACCCTTACCACCATTTCACGGCATTCGAGAGCAGCATCTAAGAATTCATCACCAATGAGCTCGAATCTAGAGACGGGAGCCATAGCAACGATCACACAAACCTCAGGGATCTTCAAAACCCTAACTAAGAAACGAAACAAGTTCATCCTTAGCCCGTGCAGGTTTATCAAAGCCCCAACCGACTTCATTCCACCAGTGTGCTGTGAATACTCATGCGCAGTCATGGAACACAGGATTATGATGTCTTCGAATCGGCAAAGGTTAGCAGAATTCACAAAGAGCTTATGGTGCAATAACGCCTCTCAAAACAATGACAAGCGGGTGATAGTTGGACGTGGCATTCGCCTTATGTGAATCAACAGATGGCAAATATTTTGGTTAGGCGAATATCAAACCTTTAATCCCCATGGTGTTGTCAATGTTAACCGACACATTCTCATATCAACACAACGCTAAGGTATAATCAAAGTTCCAAACCTTCAAAGTATAAATTAATGGCTCCTACTACGTAATCATCCACCACCACATATCATTAATACCAAGATTTTCATAATACAAGATGGTATGGATTTAATCGAAGTCATGGTTATCATTGCAATGATGAGCAATAATTAATGAATGTAACCAAAACCAAAAATTATCCTTTGAAGAACATTTTAGTCACTTATGATCGAATCATGATATTTATCTCACCTCCAAGCATCATTAAATATTTCATAATCCTATAGATCTTATCTCATCATAGAATTCAAAGTTCCCATATGGGGATGAGTATATAAAGATGGTGAACTTGTGATATTAATATAAAATGAGTTTTTACCCTCATAATTGTTATAATGAGAATGACCTTTTGGAAGTGGAAGATTTCATTAGACCAAGCATATGAATCGGAAAACAAATTGTCATAAAAGGTATCAATCTATTGAGTGAATCAATGAGAGACTATTAATATAATGAATTTACTCGACTTTGAATTTGCAAAGATGACTGATGTTGTAAAAATTAGGAGCTGCTAATTTTCAGAATTATGTATTTTACAAATAATCAACCAGAAATATGAAACTAAGTCAAGAAATTCACTTCAAAATGAAGACTGATGCTAATCCCTCTATACCAATCAACTTATCAACTTTATTGGGAGTACCTTCAGAATCAAAGATTCTGAAGGCACTCCTAAAAAATAAATGGATGAGTGTCGATAAAGATTCTGAAGGCACTCCTAAAAAATAAATGGATGAGTGTCGATAAAGGTTGTGACATACAGTATGGTTCCTTGTCATCAAAACTTATATAATAGCCAATTGGATTTTAGTGTTCAATTGCTCCGGAGGGTGTTGCTTGCCAACAGGTCTCTCTCCTCCTATTTAAGGAAGAGACCCCCTCATTGTAAAGGCACCTTTGGAGCTCTGGAAACTTGGAATAAAAATACTACTTTTGCAAATCTACTTCTCTAGTCTTGATGGATTCTTTTGCAAGTTGAATATACAATCTTTTCTCTGTGTATCATTGTGGATCTTGGGGTTTCAAACATTTTTCTGCAGGAAGGCCATGTTGGTGAAGAGGAGGATGCTCTAGGGGGACGCTATTGTGGGGAAACCCCATCTCTTACCTTTGGATTTTCCTTTTGTCTCAGGGAGTATCATTATTGTATCTTAGTGACATAGTTTATGCTTTCTTTTTCATCTTTTCACCATTTTAGTCATTCTTTTGCTAGATCGATTCTCATATAGATCTTTTCTTGCAGGAGAAGGGCGCACTAGCCAACTTGGAGGAAGTGCGATTTCACTTGGAGCACTTGGATCTCACTCTTGATTAACACACAGGGGAAAAATTATCAATTTGCAAAATGGACACAAGCTTTTGAGGTATGTTCTACAAGGTATGTATCTAGTTCCATGCATTTTTACCCATTGGTCACTTCAAGCCCTTAAAATCAAAACCCTTATTTTTTTTACTTTTCAAATCTATTGAGATCTAGCGATCATCTGGGCTTAATAATTAAAACCCACCTTAATAATCATCATAACATTCCCAATCTAAAGTTTGGTGGACATCCGACTCCATTTACCCCCCAATCTAAGGCACTAGGCCTCTCCAAGGGAGGTCAAACTTGTTGGGTAGGTGGCCATTTGCGAGATCCTAATTTGGGTTTTGCTTGTTCTTCATCATTTCCCTAGATCCATACAATAGCAAACCCTCTAGTGCCATTTCACTTTAATTCTCACCTTGTGGGCCCCATTTGGACCATTTTCCATTTTTAACGGTGGGCCCCACTTACTCTTACCTACCTACTTGTTTCACATAGGTTAGGTTTCACATACTTACTCTAAGTATGGAAAAAAAATAGGTTAGGTTTCACATACTTACTCTAAGTATGGAAAAAAAATAGGTTAGGTGAAATCATACCACCAGTGAAGCCACCATAGCATATTATTTATGTCAGTGCTTTTTCCCTTGTCTTTAGCAATAGTCCAAGACAAAACCACGTTAATGATGAACTGAGTAGACATTATTACCTTCATCGGAATGGCGCTGCAATAGTAGAAGAGATTATGGACCTGGAAGCCTTCAAACTCTTGCCACGCAGAACTGCTTTTCTAGCAAACCCTTTCTATCCATGCTTGAACCGAGCTGAAGTACAAATTGCCTTGATCATAGACCTATTCTCCAAAATTTGTTTGTTGCCCAAATGTCTTTCAAAACAAGCAAGACACCCTAAAAGATACCACTCGATACGAGATCTCAAATCTGCTCAAGGAGAGGACACAACGTGTTGCTCTGATCCTGCAATAAAACCACCTTCATGCTATCCAAAACCTGCATTACTCCATAAGTGACATGGCCGAGAATGGTAGTCGAGATCCACCTTAGGATAGGGTAAACCCAGTCGTTCAACATCTGGAACAAAATTCTCCATATGTAGCCCTATACCGTCCTCAGTGGTTGGAGAGCAAGGTTGAGCCAAAACTTAAGAGATCTCATCAGATATCGGTCTTCCAAGGTCTTCAAAATTTTCACTCCCCGAAATGATAAAGTCATATATGGGTTCTTCAATAAATTTCCAGCTTTCCTTATCTTGATCAAAATGGGAGAAATGCCTATCAACATATCCATGGTGATCATCTTCAACAACAAAAAGATCCCCACACTTGTCATCCTCAACAAAACAAAGAGATGCATCAACCATGTTATTCATGATTCTTTTCAATGGAAGATGGCTTTCAAAGAGCTTCTTCAATTTGTTCTGAATCTGCATAAAAAACTAGCTTTGTCTTATCCAAACTGACACCCTCTTCAATTTTGCACCACGGGAAATAATCACGAGCATTTACTTGGAAACATATGCACCCCAAAGGCTCAAGAACAATCCTCCTAGCCCTCAAAGAATCATAAATGAAGTGCCAAGAAAATTCCAATAATCATCATCTTCTTTGTCACACAGAAATCCTGCCATTTTCTTCCAAAAGGCCCTAGACATAATGAGAATCTTTAGAAACATGGTAGGGAGGACTCGCCACGAACCACGAGCCACAAACCTTGCCTTGTGCTTCTCGATACTGCCATCTGCTCCATGCTTCATCTTGTAGATCCATTTAGAAGTCACCATTGACTTCCCTTTCAATCTCGGAAGCACATCTCAAACATCATTCTTCATAATGGACCGGTATTCCTCGATCATGGCATCCTTCCATACTTTCTTATCAGCTACTTCTTCATAACTGGAAGGCTCTGCATCAATGATGTCACATAGTAATGGCACGTAGCTGGAATATGGTCGAGGTCTCTTGCTCTCTTTGAAAGACACGTCTGGAGCACCATATTTCTCTGCATCCTAAATAATCTCCCGAGCCCAAGCTGGTCTTCTCTTATGTGTAATCATTTCTCGGGGTGGATCTACACGTCTCTACGGTTATGCCATATCATGATCCTCTGGAACATGCTCTTCTGGTACAACATCATCTTTTATACAAGTATCTATGACTCTAGGAGCTTCGGGCTCCTCATCATGGACCTCATCTGTATAAGTCTGCCTCGATCTGCTAAAAGTTGCATCCTCATCAAAGGTGACATCTCTGCTAGTCTCAATCTGCCTGTAACCAAGAATGTAGACTCTGTATGCCTTTGATGACTCACTGTATCCAACAAATATACCCTTCTTGCCTGAAGGATCCAACTTCGTTCTCTTATCTTTGGGAACATGTACATATGCAGGACAGCCAAATATCCTTAGGTGGTTGACCTCTGGCCTCTCTCCTGTAAACATCTCTTCTGGAATCTTGATCCCAAGTACACAGTGAGGAGTTCTATTCTGCACATATACTGTGATTATGGTTGCCTCTACCCATAGGTGCAATGGTAAATCTTGATCATGAATCATAGCCTTCACTGCTTCCACTATCGTCCGATTCTTTCTTTTTGCCACGCCATTATGTTGAGGATTGTAGGGAGTACACATCTCCCTCTTAATCCCAACTTCTATGCAGAATGTCTTGAATGCATCTAATGTGAACTCTCCTCTGTTGTCTCACCTTAATGTCTTTATCTTCTTTTCAAAGAGATTCTCTACAAGGGCCTTGAATTCCTTGAACTTGTTGAACACTTCACTTTTTGCTTTCAAGAATAGATCCAAGTTTTATGTGAGTAATCATCAATAAATGAAACATAATATGCGTACCCGCTAAGTGATGTTGATGACATCGGTCCACACAGGTCCGAATGTACTATGTCTGAGATTCCTTTCGCTTTGTTGGCAATGCTTGTAAATGGACTCCACGTTCCTTCCTTCTGCACATCCCTTGCATATACCATCATGATTCACCTGAATCTCTGGTAGACTTGTAACCATCTTGCTTATGATCGACAATGCTTTGTAATGTATGTGATCAAGTCTTCTATGCCATAGCTCATTCGGATGCACAGTGCTATGTACCAATGCTTGATATGAATGTCCCTTCAGCTTGTACATGCCTCCCTCTTGAACACCAATCACAATAGCATCATCAATAGTCTTTCCCTTTGGCCACATGAGAACTTGGCCATCAACGAAAGCAAATCTATATCCTCATTCCTCCAATGCTGAGATGGAGAGGAGATTCTTCTTCAAACTAGGTACATACAATACATATTTCGTCTTCATAGGCTTTCTAGAATCCAACTTGTAGGAGGCTTCTCCTGCCCCTTTCATAGGATACTGATAATCATCACTGAGCTTCACCTTATGAGGTGAATCCTTCTAGACCAAATTTGTGAGTAACTGGTCATGTGCTTAGAAGCACCACTATCAACAAGCCATGCGTCACTTCCATGAGTGACTCTCCCTATAAGAGTTGATATTAACACATATTCTTCACTTGAATCATCTTCTCTTGCTCTTTTGAACATGTTCATCATCTTCTGCCACATGAGCATGATGTCTTTTATTCTTTCCTTTTCTGATCTGATCTTTTATGTGAGGACAATTTCTTGCAATGTGTCCCATCTTCTATCAGCTATACATTTGTAATTTGAGTAATCTTTTTGTGTCTTTTGTGCCTTCTGAAACTTTTTGTAGGAATGGGATTCTTTCTTGCTTTTCCCTTTTCTTGCATGTGCTGCTAGTGCTTGATCTTCATCATCACCAAACTTTTCTTCTCTTACTACAAATCTAGCTTCTTCTAGTGTGCACTCTTCCCATAGCCTTCGGAACTTTGTTAGCTTCCTTATGGAAAAAATTCCATGAATAAATGATTCCCTAGACCTTGGGAGACCATTCAATGTAGTCATCACTATCTCAGTTTCATAAACTATTTCTCCAATGGCTTCAAGGTGTTCTTTGATTTGAGATGCCCTTGTGAAGTTGGATTGAATGGTTTTTTAATTCTGCATTTTCACATTCTTGAGTTGTACCTCAATGTCATCTTCCAGTTGATATTCTTGCCTTCAAACAACCGGGACAAGGCATCAAACATCTACTTTGAAGTCTTATATGATGAGAAATGAGGGATCAAGTGATCCTTGATAGAATCTGCAATGATTCTCTTTGCCCTAATCATGTTCTTCTTGTGCCTTGCCTTAGCTTCATCTCCCTCTGGCTCATCAACCTCTTCTTCAACATATTTTTCCAAATCATTCTCTTCTAGAATGACAAGCACCCTATACTTCCATGCTCGAAAGTTATCAGCCCCTTCAAGCGTCTCATCAAACTTAGTGTTGTTCGTCATTTTGTTCAAGCTTAAAAATATGACAGAGATGAAAGTTTTAATAAATGAAATTTGGACTTACCATTCAATGCGCTATGCCAAGGTGATCTCCACAAGCCAAAATCAGCTCCAATGTCAACCTAAAAACTGCTTAACGTCCAGCATAGGGTTTTAAGAGGAAACCCTAATTTTACAAACTTTGAATCTGGAAAATCTGATCCAGGGAGAAGATGCACCCTCCCAAGGCAAGTTGAGAAAACCTTCTTTTCTTCCAGATCCATGGTCAGAACAACTCAAAACTGGACACCCTAGTTTCTGCAGAATTTAGGTCAAAACTAAAAATTCTCAGATCTGAGATCTGACTACACAGATAAATGCACCCTCCTAGGGCGAGTTCAAGGATGCTAAGATCGACCTTGATCTGTGGATGGAAAGGTTTAAAACTGGAAGCCCTAGTTTCCAACCTTCGCTAGTTGCAGTTGTTGCAATGACTTTTTTCAACACTGCTCTGATACCATGTTGAGATCTTACTTAAGCAGTTATGTTATTCAAAATTCTTTAGACTTTAATTCAATTTATATCATATCATAATAATTGCATGCATAAGGATCACTGAAAGAAAGACATTCACAGTATACACAGATTTATCCTTGGAAACCCTCTTGGGGATGAAAACCTAGCAGAACTTCCTCAGTATAGATTCATCAACAAAGTACAATGTCAATACAATGAAAAGCTAAAGCTCTCTCATTGAAAGATACAGAATAACCTATGATCCCGAAAAAGAGAGAGAGAAAGATAAAACCCCAAAAGATTGTCTTCTTGATGCCTCTTGAACCCTTGATTGGTCTTCCTTGGATCTGCGCACTTTTCCTCTTCCTTGGACAAATTAGTGTTTTGCAAATGAGCCACCTTCACTTATATTTATACTAGAAAATGTCACTTTTCTTTCTAGGCCGACTTCTCTTCTTGACTGGGTCATTTTCCCCTTTAACTGGGCTGACTTGACCATTTGACCGAGCCAAATTTTACTGAGCTTTGCTATTATTCTTTCTTGTAGAATATCTTTCGATGCTACTCCAAACATCAACACAAGTGGGCATAAATAAGGTGTGGTAAGATGGGTGTGACAACCCTTACATGCACAATCACCTTTTACACAGCTAAACATTAGTGTGGCTGTGAGCCCCTAAGCCATGTGTCCTAATGGAAACATCCCAAGAAGCACTAGACACAACCCATGGATATAGAAGCCCAGCATGATGGGCAACTTTCACCACATCAAGGGGCAGTCAATTGTGCCACTAAGCCAATACTCCTTGACATGAGAACCAAGAGGACCTGCCATGACCAGACCACGGGTTTCAAGCCCCACTAGACCAGCACTTTTACATAATCAAGCCCCAGACTTGGCCTTTACAATGAAAAAAATCCCTCCTCTTTGGCATAACTAGTATGTCACAGTGTAGAACATCTGGAGGTTAACAAGGCCAATGGAGTCATGAAATATTGCATGAAAGAACTAATTTGCCACAATCAACAACTTTGAGGTAGGATATAAGGTATAAATTACTAATTTGACACATTCAACCTATTTACATAAATGAAATAGTGTCGATACATTCATATCTAATTATGCACTCAAGGTAAAAAAAAACTAGGTTCGATACAATTTACTCCATAGTAGATCTAGGTGCTCCTAGATCTTCTCCTCCTACACATCTCTGCCCCGTTGCGAAATTTTGGGCTTGCAGTTGCAATTGATGGTTCTCCATACTTTAGCCCAGCTTGCATTTTCTGCTTTATTATACTTTACTTCATACTTCTTGTCTTTTATAAGAGATTGTTTGGTACTCTGCTTTGTAATGTCATCATTGTACTCAACAAACCCTATGAGCTACTTTTGTGGTCATTAGTTGGCCATTAATAAAATTATCTTATCTATCCCATCTTCTTTTGTTTCAGCCCACAATTTTTTTATGATAGTCATTAGATTCTTATTGCTTGACTCAGCTAGACTGTTTCCTTGCAGATAATAGTTGGAATCGGGAGATAAAACAATGCCATAATCAAAACAAAAAGTGGACAAGTCACCTGAACAGAAGGCTTGAGTGTTATCTATGGTGATCTTTGTTGGAACCCCAAATCGAGTGATGATTTTCTCTTCCAGGAAATTGATGATGACCTTTGTTGTAGCTTGCTTTGTTGAAATAGCTTCAGCCCATCTCGTAAAGTAATTTGTTGCTGTCCAAATCCATTTGTGCCATTGCTTGAATTTTCTTTGAATTCACCAATGAAATCAATGCCCCATTGTTAGAAGGGCGCTTCCACTACAACTGGATGTAATGGCAGAGCTGCTAGCTTCTTGTTATAGTTACATTTTAACATATAGCAATATAACTTTCATTATTCTGCAACGGAAACAAAATAGGATCACTGAAAGAATAACCATGCATAGAAACACAATAGACACAGAGATTTATCCTGGGAAACCCTTCAAGGGAAGAAAACCCAACAACCTTTTCTTATTCACAGATATCAATTCAAGATGCAATATACATGCAGATACAAGAGTAATCACATAGAGAAATTATAGGGAAAACCCTGGAGACAAAGAAGAATCTCTCCAAAGATAGCGAAAACCCCAAAAGAATTTCGTTCTTCTCCTTGTTTCGTCTTTCTTCCTCTCTTACACACTTGTGGAGCACACTTGAGCAAATTGGTTGTGTTAAAGATATGTAACTGGGGAAGATATTCTATTTGTATTCCTCCTTCGGGAGATGTCATTGATGTAATTAATAATGTAAGAGTCATTGAAAGAGTCAATGTAATCCCTAGGTCTTGTGTCGGCCTAGAAGAACCCAGAAGAAATTATTATATTACGTGTTTGAGAGATAAGCCTAGTCAATTAGGAGAAGTCGGCCCAATTGGGGAAAAGTCACCCCAATGGAAGAATATAAATAGAGGGCTCTCTCATTTATATTCACTCATCTCACTCACTCAAGTTCGCATAGGAGAGAGAGAGAGAGAAGTTCGCACAAGCTATGTTTTAAAAATCGGTGAAATCGGTTTCAAAATCGGCCAATCTGTCGATTTGATAAGGAACCGAATAAAATCGGTCTACAAATCGGTTCGGTCGACCGGTTTGGTACCGAACCAGCCGTTCTGAACACTGAATCGGCCGGTTCAGTACCGAACCGGTCTAATCGGCTGAGTTATGTAAAAAATCGGCCGATTTGTCTGGAATTTTGTGTGGGTGCCCGCGGACTCAAAAAAACAATGCAATATCCCCATGGTGTAGTAGTACTTGGTGATATTAATGGTAAAAGTGACATTCTCCTTATCTTTTATTTTCCATCCTTTTACTTAAATTTTTAACATTACCATTAATTGTTTCAAGATGTTTGAGAGTGGTTCCAACCTCATCGGACTTCATATGCAAAAAGTAGAGTTTTAGATCCCATTCAAAATTCAACAGACTTAATTGGTAGAAATAGAAGATCTTTTGTATGCCATGTTTGAGGGTATGGAATTGGCATTTAATCAAGCACATCAACCACTATATGTACCTTGATGTTGATGGTGTTGATTGTTGAATTCCTCTGTCATGACCTTAAGAAAAATGTACTCTTCACTCATGCAAAATCACTTATCAAGCACGAGAAGTTTTTTCTACGTTATTTTAGCGATTGGATTTGGAAGTTTCAGCAAAATTGTATTGTGTTAAGTCGTTGACTAATGTTCTTGGAGGAACAACTTTGAAATTCGAGTTAGAGGCAAGGGCTAGAGCCTGGAGGAGGGAGGCATAGGGTGCTATTGATGAATAGGATCCCAATATAGACAATGATTCGTTGACATGTATGATTGATGATTTATATTTCCGAAAATGAATGTGAAATATAAATCATCAATCATACATGTCAACGAATCATTGCCTATATTGGGATCCTATTCATCAATATATATATATATATATATATATATATATATTGCATTTCCTCATTTCCAAAATTTTGGGGGGTCACATTTCCCCTGTTTCGAAGTTTTCCCGTTTCGTCCTCGTTTCCCCGTTTCATGCAACTTAGGTTGAAGCTGTTCAAACCCTCGTACTGTTGGACACACCGAGCACACTGAGAGGGGGGGGGGTGAACAGTGTGTATAGCTTTTTATTACTTTTTCAACTTTAACAATCATCAACTGCTTCTTCAATACATCATTCATTAATGTATTACCACATTATCAGCATTATTAACAATTACAGCTCATCATCACCTATCATCATATCATCATCACATAGGAAGCATAGCAAAACACAGTACACAAGATTTTTACGTGGAAACCCAAGTCCTGGGGGAAAAACCACGGAAGCCTTTATAATAATAATTTACAAGCAACAACTGGAAGGAGGCAACAACCCCCTTTGTTACAAAGACTTCAATTCTCCAGCTACAACTGGAAGGAGGCTACAACCCCCTGGTTTACAGGCTACAACTTGAAGGAAGCCTTAGCTCCCTCAATTTCCTTGCCCCGTCCTGCCACCCTGATATGAAGATAGATACTGATATGAATCAAAACCGCACTGATCCTGCGGATCTATTAACCAACACCTGCACCACACTGCTCAACCACTGTCACTGCTCATCAACTGACCACTGTCATCAATTGTTCACTGCTCATTCACTGCTCATCAACTGTTCACTGCTCATTAACTGACCACTGCTCATCACAACTGTGCCACACTATTCATCATCTTGTACAATCAATCTGTGCAATCTAGCTGTACCAATCAATCTGTCTGATCTAGCTGTAACAATCAATCTGTCTACATAAATCAATCTGCTGTTCACATCATTCGAGTTAATCAATCTGAGTTTAACCAACCGTACATGAGACTCAGTCCACCTGAGTCAAACCAACTGCTCATACAACTCAGCCAATATGAGTCAGACCAAATGCACATGTAGTAGCCTATGCTAATGCTGCTCAACTGAACCAATGTACTTACTCCTAATTACCACTATTCATCATTGTACTATTGTCGTCATTGCATCATTTATAATTCCATATCATCAAGGTGTACAAGATGTATAGCATGCATAGAGCAAGGTACCATTAATATCATGCATGCACCATCATCATATAGTTATCATCATAAGGTAACAAGCAATAGGCATCAAGGCACCATCACCCTCGTCAATACACCACTGTATCTACTTATACAAGTATGTCACTGTATACACTGATGTTTTCATTATCATAAAGACTAGTGTATCATGCACTATCATATTAACAACATACCTTTCATCATCACTTCATAACTGTATGTGTGCATTACTGTAAAAATGCCACTTCATCATTGTCATGTCAAGTCATCAAGAATTCTTGCAGCTTCTCAGTTTCTGTATGAAATTGTATGTCTCACAAATTCAATCATCTCTGCATCGGTACCCAACAAGCTACTTCTGTAGTGAATCTTTCCTTGATCCAATGTACTAGTTGTAACCAAGAGCAATCAAACCCCAGTACAGTGTACACTATTGCTCAACAAATATGATCATTGGTGTTTGCAAATCGTTGCCCAACTTTTCATAGTTGCTAATCCCACTATCTCAATCTTTGAGTTAACTCAGTTCATCTTACTTCGATCCATTGCTGCCTATAGTCAATACAATCAGTGCATATTGAAGCTGTAATCACAGAGGACAAACCAACATACCTTCAATCTGTGTAGAACTGGTAATTCAAAAAGAGATAAACCATTTCACATCTTCTGTAGTTGTTCATGCAATTGCCTTTTCATCTTCCTTATTGTCTGCGGCTGTAGTTGATGTTCCTCAGTAACCAAACTCAAGAGTCAGATGAAACTTGAACTTCAAACTTCACAATTACACCTGATATATATGCCTGCAGTTGTAGCTGATGCTGCCTTAGTATGCCCAAAAAAAAACAGAGAATAATTAAAGCATAAAAATTACTTAAGTCTACCCTGCTCCAACAAATCGAAAATCTGAGTTTGATCCTTCTTATCTCATGTCTGCGGATCACTGTATATAGTCTCACATACAGCAGTCTATTACCCAAAATTCAGAGAGAACAAAGCTTGAAAAACTTCATTTGAAAACCCTGACTGTGGTTCCTGTGGGTGTAGTTGCTGTACCCGAATTTCAGATCACATATCAGACACTATATTCATGTTGTGGCTGCCACAGTGACCTCTGTCAACCCGAATTTCAGAGCACCTTTCACTGTCAAAGCACACTCAAACTTTTATGTCCTGCTGCTACCACAATCTCTTCAATTGGTCACCGAAATTCAGAACTGATCAAGCTCTGCTGCTACCTGAAATTTCACAGAAGATGCATGCCCGAATTCTCAGAGCAGATCACTCCACAACCACCGGATTCTTCATATCTGTTGCAGCCCAAAAAATGTCTCAGTAGCAGACCTCAGAAAGATCCGAAAATCTTAGAGCAGATCCAAATTTTTCACTTCCCTTTCATTTGGTTGTCATGTCATTATTAATGCAAACTCAATGCATGTCAACTTGTCTAGTCAAGGCTTGTCATAGTATCAAATCAAATAAGAATTCTGCTCAAAGATGCTTTTGAATTTATCAACATTCACATTCAGCCCCAAAAGAATGCTCAACAATTCTGCTCCATAATCTCCAAGTCATCAAAGGTCTGTGGGTGCCTCAGTAGGTTAAACCAAAATCAGAGCATAAAAAGAAAAAAGAAAAAAAATTGTTCACTGTAGCTGCTACAGTACCCGCGAAATTCGCCTCAGATAGTCTGAAATCAGAGCTCTTTTTTTTTTACACCCTTTCCTTCAAATGAGGTCGAAATTGTTGCTATTTATACACATAACACATGGAAAAAAATCTGAGCCGACCTTGCATTTATTAAAGTTGTAAAATTTCTTTTTGATCTTAAAAATTCTGAGCCGACCTACTTGTGAATGGGCAAATTAACTCATTAACTTTAAACATCATTATCTCTCCAACCGTGAGGAGTTAGGGGGCGTTCTACATATCAACTGAAAGGGCTTGACGAGGACTGCCACTTTGTGAGGGTTTTGCTGGCATTGGAAAAGTTCTTCACCCTTATTTTTTTCAATTTGTGCAGGACATAAAAAATTTACTTGAAAACTTTTGGATGGCTTTTTTTTTTTTTAACCACTTTTAGGGCTTCTTCAATAGGTTTGAGAGTCAAAGAATAAGGGTATCAAGTTCAACACCAAGTCTTGTGGATCAAGGGATTTCATCATGGTTTTCAAAAGCTAGCCAAGCTACCATATGTGAGTGGGTCATATGACCATATTATGTGGGCTTAAAGCCATCAACCAAGGCATCTTCATCATGAATTAAGAGGCTTCATTACTTTTTGCAAAGGAGCTTCTTCAAGGGTTTCAAGTAGCATGCATAGGGTTTAATGGGCTTAAGGTTATCAAGCAAGTACATTCATGACAAAAGTAAGGGCAACAAATTCACCGAGACTCGTGGGTCAAGAGACAAGATCTTCACCATCACGTAGGGGCACAAGTCAAAAGATGAGGGTTTCAAGAACTAATAAAGGTATCATCATTTGATATCAAAGGCATCGTTAGTGCTTTAAGGGCATGCATGCCATATTGTCAAACCACCATACATTATAGGGTCATTAAGTATATCGTTTTAAATGACCATAGAATGGGTCATTTCTACTTGTCAAGGATAAGGACTTGACCTAGGACATCATCTAAAGTACTGGCTTTAACATTGTTCATTAGGGGCATCCCAACAAGAGCATCTACACCCTTTTGTGCTTAAGACCAACTTGTGGGCTTTCATTATGGGTTCAAGGGGCTTCAAGATCCAAAATACCACAATCATTCATTAGGCAACCAAACAACAAACCACAAGTGCAAGTAGCACAAACACCATTAACGAAAGGACAACCAAGAGAAGGATACAACAATGGACTCAATGGGACCAAGATTACAGCTTAGGGGCACTTAACCAAGTCAAGGGTAGCCAGGGCTTTTGCCATTGTCCCAAGGCCTCCAAGGGCTTCAAGCTTGGGCTTGGACAAAGTCAAAAGGTCTCCTGTTGACACAGACAACCACAAACCAAACACTAACCCTCAGGGGCTCCACAAGGGGCACCAAGACGCAAATGTTGGCATCAATGGCCAGGCACTGTTGGCATCAATGACAACTTAATCAACACGTACAACAATTTTGAAGCAAACATGTGGCTGTTATGACCTTTGCAGCAGTAACAAGTCATGAAAATCACCTTAAAGGCTTAAAATAAATTGTGGGTAGTAATGTGGATGAAAGCAACTCTAGACAACAAGTATAGGTGCTCTTTGGCCTTCAAATAACAGGTCTGGGTCATAACAACAGTCCTAAAATCTTGAAAATGTTGTTTTTCTTTAAAATTTAAATATTTTATGTATTTTTGAGTAAACCAATTCATTAAATTCAAATCAGTCGATTTATAACCGATTCATTACCAATTCCGATACGGATTCCGAGTTGACCCTCGACCAATTCCGAGTCCGATTTCGATTTTTCAAACATTGCGCACAAGTGGAGGAGAAGCTGATTTTGTCTTGGGGTTTATCTTTGTACTTTTGAATTCTATATTGAAGAAGTTTTGTCGGGGTTTTCTCCCTTGTGGTTTCCCCGAGAGAAATATTGTGTTCATTGTGTTTGTTGTGCTTGTATTTCTTTAAGTGATAGATTGTTTAATGTTATTATGCTAAACAAGTGAAAAAAACTAACATGGTATCAGAGCAGGCCTGAAAGAAAACATTGTGCAGCCTCCGCAACTACAGAAACTAGGGCTTCTTATTTCGGGAGCTCTCTCCACAAATCAATTGAAAAACATGGTGCATCTAACTCGCCTCACTAGGGCGCATCTTTCTGTCGAAGCAGAATTCAATTCCGAGAATTTTCATTTTTGGGTCCCCCACTACAGCTCAGGAGAACTAGGGCATCAAGTTTTTGGATCATCTTCTCACAGAATTGGGAGGAGTACTTTGTTCAACTCGCCTTGAGGAGGCGAATTTGCTCATCCAATCAGTTTTCCAAAATCTCGAAGTTGGAAAATTAGGGTTTCTCTGACAAACCCTATGTCAAGGTAGAAGCACTTTTAAGGAGGACAACTTTTCCGGTAAGTCTCAAATCTATTCTATTTCCATTTGAGGTTCTCATATTATCAAGATGACAAACAATACCAAGCTTGATGAGAAGCTTGAAGGAGCTGAGAACTTCAGGGCATGGAAGTATAGAGTCATGCTCATTCTTGAAGAACAGGACCTAGAAGACTTTATAAAGGAAGGACTTACATAACCAGAGGGAGATGAAGCCAAAGCAAGGCATAAGAAGAATATGGTCAAGGCAAAGAGGGTCACAGCTGATTCTATAAAAGATCACTTGATCCCTCAAGTGTCTTCAAAGAAGACTCCAAAAGAAATGTTCGATGCCTGCACTAACCTATTTGAAGGAAAGAACATTAATAGGAAGATGACCTTGAGAAATCAAATCAAGGGTGTGAAGATCCAGAAGTCTGAGACTATGCACTCATACTTCTCCAGAGTGTCCCAGATCATTAGAGTCATGCTCATTCTTGAAGAACATGACCTAGAAGAATTTATAAAGGAAGGACTTACAGAACCAGAGGGAGATGAAGCCAAAGCAAGGCATAAGAAGAATATGGTCAAGGCAAAGAGGATCATAGTTGATTCTATAAAAGATCACTTGATCCCTCAAGTGTCTTCAAAGAAGACTCCAAACGAAATGTTCGATGCCTTGACTAACCTATTTGAAGGAAAGAACATTAATAGGAAGATGACCTTGAGAAATCAACTCAAGGGTGTGAAGATCCAGAAGTCTCAAACTATGCACTCATACTTCTCCAGAGTGTCCCAGATCAAAGAACAATTAGAAGCTATTGGAGACATGGTAGAAGATGTGGAAGTTGTGATGACCACTCTAAATGGTCTCCCCAGAGATTGGGAACCATTTGTTCGTGGCATTTGTGCTAGAAAGAAATTGATCCAGTTCAGACAGCTATGGGAAGAGTGTGTGCAAGAGGAAGAAAGAATAGCGGTAAGAAAGGAGAAACTAAATGACAATGAAGATCAAGCTTTGGCAACTCATGCCAAAGGTGGAAAGAAAAGGTAGAACAATGTACGTTCCTATGAGGACTCCCCAAGAAGACCCCCCCAAAAAAAAGTTCAAGAAAGACCTATCTTAAGTTGAATGCTATTCCTGTCACAAAACAGGACACGTTGCAAGATATTGTCCACTCAAATCTGGACATCTTAAGAAGCAGAAGAAGAGATTTCATGCTCATGCAGCAGAAGACAGTGAGTATGATGAAGAAGTTAAAACCAGAGATGATGAAGACTCCAGTGAAGAATATGTTCTAATATCAGCCCTCACTGGTTCAGTATCTCATGGAAGTGATACTTGGCTAGTAGATAGTGGAGCTTCAAAACATATGACGGGATATAAAGAATCCCTCTCACATCTCATACAGAAGGAATCTCCACACAAGGTAAAGCTTGGAGATGATTATCAATATCCCATCAAAGGAATGGGAGAAGCCTCTTACAGATTGGACTCTGGAAATTCCATGAACATGAAATATGTACTTTATGTACCAGGTTTGAAGAAGAACCTTCTATCTATTTATGCATTAGATAAGAAAGGTCTTCGAATTGCATTTATAGATGGTGAAGTTCTTATGTGGCCAAAGGGGAAGACTATCAATGATGCAGTAGTCATTGGAGTAGAAGAAGGAGGACTTTACAAACTGAAGGGTCATGCAGATACAGCATTGATGACCAGTACCATGAGCCCTTATGAGCTATGGCATAGAAGACTAGCTCTTGTACACTACAAAGCTATGTTGCACAAGTTTCTGGAACGCGGGTACGTTGGGTATGTGGGTACGAGTATCCGGCACGGCTAGAAGCTTCGCCCAAATTTGCAGGAAACGTTGGGTTGGGAGCGGCAATAATATATATTAATTTTTTTAAATATATTTAAAAAAATTAACGAATTAACAAAACATAATTGATTAATTTCATAGCTTAAACTATTTTAGCCTCTTAAGCCTCTAGTAGTGTCATGAAATTCAATCCTTTTAAATTTGCTCACTCCTCTAGGTCCGCATTATACAAAGATTGGTGTGTGACCTGAAGTAAACCCTAACCACGCATGACTCTAGTGCCATGGTATGTTTTGTAAATTTGGCCTGCAACTTTATCCCATTGTACGAGTTTGTAAAGGAAAATTGCATATATATGTGTGTGTGCGTGCGTGTGTACGGAGCACAAATAGCTTCATAAATAATAAGATTCAATCTTTTTCTAATTCCTTGTTCCAACTCCATCTGTATTATTGCTCCTAAGAGTGCTTAGTATCTTGGTGCCTCTGCACTTTTTTTATGGTAACTACTACTTAATTCTGATGTGAATGAACTTGATTGTTTCTAGTTCTAACAAACTTTCAAAGCCTTCAGTATTTTTTGAGTGTGAATGGATCTAAACATTTAAGAGGTGTGAACCCTCTTAATTTATATAACCTTGAAAATTTTAAAATTGACATTATTGATAGATTCAATTGAGATTTTAATTATTGGTGATTTCTTGGCACAATAAACAACAATCTTTCAATTGATTTTCAACACTTTTCTTATGATTTTGGTCTCCACATGGTCGGGAGATTGTAGAAGCTCCCTGTCCGTTTAGGAGCTTCTGGAAGCTCCTAAACATACAGGGAGCTTCTACAAGCTCCCCATAAAAAGGGAGCAGCTAAAGCAAGTTCCCAAAAAGCTCCCAAGCTCCCAGAGAAACTCCCAACAAAAAGGGGACGTTTCGTACCAGCTCCCAAGCTCCCAGGAGCGGGGAAACGTCGGGTACGGGTTACCAAAATCCCGGGAGCGGTACCTGTGCAACTATGCTACAAAGCCTTGCCAATAAAAAGTAAGGTGGTGACTGCACTACCAGAAATCCAGGTTGATCATGAAGGAGAATGCAAAGGATGTGCTCAAGGAAAGAGTACGAAGAATCCATTTCCAAGCAGTGACAGCAAAGCGAAAGGTATTTTGGAGATTATTCACTCGAATATTTGTGGACCTATGTCCACCACTTCACTAAGTGGGTATGTTTACTATGCTTCTTTTATTGATGATTACTCCCGCAAAACATGGATTTATTTTTGGAAGAATAAGAATGAAGTCTTTGAAAAGTTTAAAGAGTTCAAGGCTCTCATAGAAAACCTCTCTGAAAAGAAGATAAAGATTCTAAGGTCAAATAATGGAGGGGAATATACTTCAGGCGATTTCAAAGATTTCTGTAAACAACCAGGGATTAAGAGGGAGCTTACTATTCCCTATAATCCACAACAGAATGGTGTAGCTGAAAGGAAGAACATAACTATCATAGAAGCAGTGAAGGCCATGATCCATGATCAAGACTTACCCATGCATCTATGGGAAGAAGCAATTAGAACCATAGTATATGTACAGAACAGAATCTCTCACAGTGCTCTTGGCAACAAGACCCCAGAAGAGATGTTTACCGGTAGGAAGCCTGAAGTTAGCCATCTAAAGATATTTGGATGTCCAGTATTCTTTCACATTCCAAAAGAGAAGAGATCGAAGTTGGAACCTTCAGGAAAGAAGGGAATAATTGTGGGCTATAGTGAGCAATCAAAGGCTTACCGTATCTACATCCCAGGATTCCGCCAGATTGAACTCGGTCAGGATGTTACTTTGATGAAGACGCGGCTTTCAACAAATCCAAGAAGACTCATGAGGATGAAGAGGAACATGAAGCTCCTAGAGTTACAAGCAGTGTACTAGAAAGAAATGTTGAAGAAGAACCTATTCCAAAGGATCGTGACATGGCAGAACCTCAGAGACCTGAGGAGACACCTCATGAGGAAAACCCACAGAAGAGAAGACCATCTTGGGCATGAGAATTAATATAAGATGCAGGAAGGTATGGTGCCCCAGAAGGAACCAATAGAGAAAGCAAGAGACCAAGGCCATACTCCAGTTATGTAGCCTTGATGTGTAACCTTGTTGAGGAGGAACCAACATGTTTTGAAGACGCAGTAAAGAAGAAGGAATGGCTGGATGCTATGAATGAAGAATACCATTCCATCATCAAGAATGATGTTTGGGATGTGGTACCAAGACCGAAGGACAAGTCAGTCGTTTCATCAAAGTGGATCTTCAAAACAAAACACTCAGCAGACGGAAGCATTGAAAAGCACAAGGCAAGATTTGTAGCCCAATGGTTCTCTCAGAAGGAAGGAATTGATTATGAGGAGACTTTTGCTCCTGTGGCCAAATATACCTCGAGTAGAACCATTCTTGCCTTGGCAGCCAAAATGAAATGGAAGTTACATCAGATGGATGTAAAGACGACGTTCCTGAATGGGAAGATAGAAGAAGTATATATCGAGCAGCCAGAAGGATTTGAAACAGAAGATAGAAAGTCACATGTATGCAAACTGAAGAAAGCATCGTACGGGTTGAAGCAAGCACCCAGAGCATGGTACAGAAGAATTGATAGCTTCCTGATGAGCTTGGGCTTTACCAAGAGTAAAGCGGATTCTAATCTTTATTATAAGATTATGGATGATGAACCTATGATACTACTGTTGTATGTGGATGATTTGTTCTTGACAAGAGAAGACAAGCTCATCATTGAATGTAAGAAAAGGCTTGCAACAGAATTTGAGATGAAATACCTTGGTATGATGCATTACTTTCTAGGCCTTGAAGTATGGCAGTTTCCAGATGAGATTTTCCTGAGTCAAGGAAAATACACAATTGAGATCCTGAAGTGATTTGGGATGATGGATTGTAAGGCCATGACTACTCTGATGGTGACAAACTTGAAGCTCCTGAATGATGCTTCATCAAAGATAGTAGATGTCACCATGTACAGACAGATTATTTGGTCATTGATGTACTTGACCAATACTAGACCAGATATATGTTTTTCTGTGAACACATTGAGCCGCTATATGGTGGAGCCCAGGAATGTTCACTTGATTGCAGCAAAACATGTGATGAGGTACCTAAAGGGTACATTGGATTATGGACTCAGATATGCTTCAGATAGTGAGTTCAGGTTGTACAGGTACACATACTCAAATTGAGCTGGAAGTGTCGAAGATAGGAAAAGCACTTCAGGATGTTGCTTTAGTTTGGGATCAGGCATGATCTCATGGCTCAGTAGAAAAGCATCCCTGTGTTGCACTCAGTACAGCAGAAGCTGAATATGTAGCAGCTTGTCAGCTTGTAACGACACAGTTTGGCTTCGCAAGATGTTAGCAGGATTGTTCGATGCAGAGATTGATGCTACGGATATACTCTGTGACAACCAGAGTTGTTGCATCAAGATGACAGAGAATCCCGTGTTCCATGATAGATCGAAGCACATCAAGATCAAGTTCCACTATATCTGGGATATGGTACAGAAGGGAGTTGTAAAGCTCAAGTATGTTCCTACAGAGGAACAAGTTGTTGATGTGCTAACTAAGCCTCTGTCTCGCATAAAGTTTGAATACTTTCGAGACAAGCTTGGTATGGTCCAAACGGACCTCTCTCGGAAGAGAGAAAGATAGTTCCTGTCCTTAGGAGGCGTATGCCTTTTCAGGGGTGACGGGAGATTAGTACTTTCCAACTGATAGAATTCCTGTCCTTAGGTGACGGATGCCTGTCCAGGGGTGACGGAAGATCAGTACTTGCCGACTGATAGAGTTCTTGTCCTTAGGTGACAGATGCCTGTCCAGGGGTGATGGAAGATCAGTACTTGCCGACTGATAGAGTTCATGTCCTTGGGTGACGGATTCCTGTCCAGGGGTGAGGGAAGATCAGTACTTGCCGACTGATAGAGTTCCTGTCCTTAGGTGACGAATGCCTGTCCAGGGGTGACAGAAGATCAGTACTTGCCGACTGATAGAGTTCCTGTCCTTAGGTGACAAATGCATGTCCAGGGGTGACGGAAGATCAGTACTTGCCGACCGATAGAGTTCCTGTCCTTAGGAGACGGATGCTTGTCCAGGGGTGACGGAAGATCAATACTTGTCCAATGATAGAGTTCCTGTCCTTAGGTGACGGATGTCGGTCCAGGGGTGACTGAATATCAGTACTTACTGATGATGATCCAGCAGAAGATGTTCCAGCTAATGATGTTGCTGATGATGATCCAGTAGAAAATGTTCCAGCAGAGGATGTTGCTAATGATGATGTTCCAGCTGATGATGTTCCTGATGATGATGTTCCAACAGACAATGTTGTTGATGATGATGTTCCAACAGACAATGTTGTTGATGATGATGTTCCAGCAGATGTTGTTGTTGATGACGATGATGATGCTGCTGATGGTGATATTCCAGCAGACGATGAGAATGGTGTTGATGAGGATGTTCCAGCAAATGATACCCCAGACATATGATGATCCAAAACTTCCGACGACATATAGAGATTCACTAGTCAGTTGTGCAACTGTTGATGTTACCCACAGAATACCTTCCTAGGTAAGAGGGAGTGTTAAGATATGTAACTGTGGAAGATATTATATTTGTATTCCTCCTTCGGGAGATGTCATTGATGTAATTAATAATGTAAGTCATTGAAAGAGTCAATGTAAACCCTAGGTCTTGTGTCGGCCTAGAAGAACCCAGAAGAGATTATTATATTATGTATTTGAGAGGTCGGCCCAGTCAGTTAGGAGAAGTCAGCCCAGTTGGGAAAAAGTCACCCCAACGGAAGAATATAAATAGAGGGTGAGTCTCTCATTTATATTCACTCATCTCACTCACTCAAGTTCGCATAGGAGAGAGAGATGAGTTCGCACAAGTGGAGGAGAAGTTGATTTTGTCTTGGGGTTTATCTTTGTACTTTTGAATTCTATATTGAGGAAGTTTTGTCGGAGTTTTCTCCCTTGTGGTTTCCCCGAGAGAAATATTGTGTTCATTGTGTTTGTTGTGCTTGTATTTCTTTCAATGATAGATTGTTTAATGTTATTATGCTAAACAAGTGAAAAAAACTAACAGGTTGAGTGAGAATGAGGAGGCAACACCTTTATTTATACAGTTTGTAGTTGACCTTTTCCACTTTAGTTGGGGTTGACTTGACTTGTCTTGACTGGGCCAACTTGCACATTAACATAATAAATATTATTTTATTGTTTCTTCTTTATGGGGCGACTTCATGAGGAGACCTCACGAAGCTACAACACCAACACTCCCTCTTAGCTAGGGAGGTATCATCATGCTGGAACACATTTGGATATCATCTTAACATCACGACTTGTCTCGAACATCCCGTCATCATAAGAAATGCCTTCTGACACAACTCAACCCATTGAGAGATGTCAACAACACAGTCCAAACAGAACTCTGAAGTCCACACATAACTCATACTGTCCATACAAAACCAAAGTCCACACAGGACAAGGAGTCCAAACAGAACTCAGGAGTCCACACAAGACAAGGAGTCCACACATAACTCATATTGGTCCACACAAAACCATAGTCCACACAGGATAAGGAGTCCACACATAACTCATATTGGTCCACACAAAACCACAGTCCACACAAGACAAGGAGTCCACACAGAACTCATATCGGTCCACACATAACCAATCCACACAGGACAAGAAGTCCACATAGAACTCAGGAGTCCACACAGAACAAGGAGTCCACACAGAACTCATATCGGTCCACACAGAACCATAGTCCACACAGGACATCGAGGAGTCCACACAGAACTCGAGGAATCCACACAGTACTCGAGAGTCCACACAGAACTCGAGGAGTCCACACATAACTCAGATCAATCCACACAGGACATCATATCAGTCCACTTAGGGCAATGAGAAGTATAATCTTATAAAGAAACCAGCTCCATTTCTCTCCTATTCAAGGAGAGACACACCATTCTCCCAGTCCCAGGGAGAATGCCACACCGATGCTGCAGCCATCAACACTCCCTCTCAATGAGGGAGGCATTCTCCACCACTCTGATCCTGTCACGAAAGTATACAAACTTTACCTTGTGAAGAGGCTAGGTGAGAACCACATCCTAAACATAGGCTCTACACAACTTCTCACTAGACTGAAATGCAAATATTCGGTCTGTTGTTATCCAGATACATCAATGACCCGATCAGTTCTCTGTCCATTGTAGGATCTACCAACTCTAACTTGGAGGCCGAGTCATTCAACTTCTTCAGATTCGTCACCATAGGTGTTCCCATGGATTTACAGTCCATCATCCCAAATTTCCTCAAGACATCAATACTATACTTCCACTGACTCGAGAAGATCCCATCATGTCTCTGCCACACCTCTAATCCAAAATAATAATGTATCATGTCAAGTTCCTTCATCTCGATCTTAGAGGCTAACTCCCCCTGTATCTGTCAATGAATCTCTTTGTCTCGGTGGCGAACAGCATCACGATTAAGGAATCACCATCAACAATTTGTGCCCCCTGCACATGCTAAATCCTGAGCTATTGCTCTAACTGAACATATGTATACTGCACCTCCTCAGAGGTCAAATGAGTAGTTCTCGTCCTAGAGCATTCTGGAGACTCAGGCACAAGTAATGTTCTAACCATTTCTAGAGTCGGCCATGATTCCAACTGGAAGCGAACTGCTCTTCATGTGGTTCCCACATCTCAGGTAGCATGCTGAAGTAACCAAGGAACTTCAAAGAACTCATCAACTGCTACTAACTGCAATTCCTCATGATCATCGAAAGGATGAATATCTGTAGTAGAGAGAGACCAACATTCGTTGGATCCTCCTGCTTCCCACCATCAATCTCCATATGAGATCCTTTGGACATGTAGGTTATGGGTCCACATATGACTAAATGTACTAGGTCCACACTTGACCCACCCCTAGCCAAGTCTCATCGCCAACACTAGGGAATGCTCGATGCTCAACTTCTAGGATGATAGTGTGTGCAACTAAGGACTAATCTTCCCACCCCGTCACAGGATGTCCAGAAGAAAGCACTTCCCTACTCTGAGGGAATGTCCAAACTACTCATTATAAAAGGACCAATCTCCCCACCCCGTCACAGGGTGTCTGAGAGAAGATATTGCCCTGCCATCGAACCATTCATCCCTAGCCAAGTCACATGGCTAATACTAGGGATGTCCGCCTGATATTGCAAACATTTGTCTTCAAGCTCATCACATCTTCCTCTGTGCGAGAGAGCCTTGCTCCATCTATATATAGCATCTAATATCTTCACATCCATCACTTGTCCTTTTGTTGAAAAGTTATCATTGGTTCTTCGAAACAAGCCTCTTGTAGGTCATAGCACATGATCTTTCCTACAAGTCAAGTTCAGTCAATTAGTTACCAACATTGCATAATCATGAAACTCAATCACATCATATTGATATTTCAGTGCAATAGTTCACACAATTATGTAAGCATCTTAGCCAATGCTTCAGCACAACACCCATCCATATCCCAAACACACGTGGTGACTATCTGGATGACTTCCATCTCCACCAGAACATACTAATAAGAGCGTGCACTGCTCTGAGTATGTCAGCAAAACGGTTTCATCCTAGACTAGTTCCAACAATGGCTCATGGGTTGTTGTGCAGCACTATAGGCTACTTACCCAACATATATATAGCATGCACTACATGAGCCTACTAATCGTCAATCTCAGTCATGCATAAAACAAAATTGTACCACATATCTGCATATAATTGTTATGAACATTACCCTTTAAACCAAACATTCAAAGATTAAAGAATAACTCAAATGACGGTACAAATACTTATCTTTTATTGTTTTGTTGGCTCCCTCTTGATCTCTGCCTCCTTGCAGAAATCACGGGAGTCCTCAGATATTCATCTTCTTTCTGCAACCCAGATGACAATCACATCATCTAGATACTGCATTCATTAGTGCACTCATAGAGTGTACTAGAAGTACTCCTTCCGACGATCTTCTGTAATTTCCTCAAGATCATCTTCTGCATTCCTTGACCTCTTCAGTGGAGTATCAACATCAACATCAACAGTTGAAGCATGGTGCTTTCTCGTCTTCGGTTCGGGACACTATCTGGCATAGTAACCGTGCTTCTGATATCTGAATCACTGAATATGTGAAAGGTCCTTATTCTTTCTTGTTCTGGAACTGGACCTGATCTTTCACCTTTATCTTTCCTCCCATGACTCTTCCTTCTCCTTCCTCTTCCTATTTGAGGACACCGATAAGCAAGGTGACCGAATGTGTGACAATTGTAACATTTATCTTTGAAATATTCTTCTTCTTTTGTACACCATTCAACGTGACTTCTTCCTAAAACAAACTTGTCAAATGCTGAAATTTGAGATCTAGTCCAGAAACCCTAGCAAGAGCTAGGTGAAAATTGAAGTTTGGAATTTGGAAAATTTGATTCCACAGATACATGTGCCCTCCTGGGGCGAGTTGAATGGACCTCCTTTTCTCCAGGATCTGTGGATAGAACAACCCAAAAACTGAAACCCTAGTTTCCCAGTTCCGACAAAGAATAGGTCAAAATTGAAACTTCTCGGATCTGAAATCAATTCCACAAATAGGTGCACCCTCCTAGGGCGAGTTCAAGAAGTCTAAGGTCGAACTCAAACTGTGGTCAGAAGGGATTAAAGCAGAAAGCCCTAGTTCTTGACGCCGACAGAATTAGGTCAAAAAATGAAAAATTCACCAAACTGGAATTTTCCTCCACAGAAAAGTGCTCCCTCCTAGGGCGAGTTTCCCAAGAGCTCTTTTCTAGAATCTATGGAGAGAAGGGTCCAAACCTGGATGTCCTAGTTTTCGGCAATGGCATCTATTCAGCGCTGCTATAATACCATGTTAGATTTTAAGATATAGCAGTATAACATTCATTATTTTGCAACGAAAACAAAATAGGATCACTGAAAGAATAACTATGCACAGAAACACAATAGACACGGAGATTTATCTTGGGAAACCTAAGAGACAGGACACGTCCCAGGGGGTCCCCATGTCCCGTGGGCCACGTTTGGGCGCGGACACGCTGGCCCCACGTGGGGGACACGCAAATTTTCGTGTCCCGAAATCGGGACACGCGTGTCCGAATTCTGCGCGACGTGGGGAATTTCCAGGACACGGTTTTAGCGAAAAAGTGCGCCCGCGTCTCCTTAAAACCGACTTTTTTGTTATTGTTTTGTCATTTGCTAATTGATGGGAGTGTGAGGGAGAGCTAGAGTGAGCCCAAAGTCAGTTTTTTTGCAGGTGAAGGAGATTCAAGAGTGTTTTCTTGCAGGTGGAGGAGATTCAAGTGTGATTTCACCATCAAGATTGAAGGAAAATGTCTCAACCAGCTAGGGCAGCAGGTAGAGGGCAAAGGAAAGGGAAGAATGCCCCATCTATTCCCTCTCGTCCTATGCATCCTCCAAGCACATCCCCTTCTGCTCCTAGTAGTGCTCCAACCGGTTCTAGTGAAGCTCATCCTCATTATAGCCATGCTTTGGCAAAACAACAAGCACAAGAGAAGAAATACCCTTTGTGGAAGTATGTGACTGTTGGAGCGAAGCTTGGTGGGGGAGGCAATGTGTGTTGGACTTGCAATTTTTGCAAGCATGAATTCAAGAGCACCTATTACCGGGTTAAAGGCCATTTGTTGGCCCTCCCTTGTGGGATTTCTTCATGCAAAGCTGTGAGTGTTAACCAAAGGAGGGAGATGGAAAGAGAAGACCATGTTGGGGTAGGGAAGGTGGCTGCAGCAAGCAAGACATTTCATCGTGAGGATCCTCTTCCATTCTTGAGGAAACCCTCTAGCACTAGGAGTGGGGTTGATGCTATTGCTTATCCAACAAGAAAGAGGCCAAGTTCAAAAGGTCCAATGGATAGGATTTTCCAACATGAGGCACGAGAAGAGGTAGACCTCTCCATTGCATTTTTCTTCTACCTCAACTTCATCTCATTCAATGTTGCACGGTCACCATTGTACTTTGAGATGTGTCGATCTATAATGGAACGAGCTCCAAATGGTTATGTGCCTCCTAGTTCAGAAAAACTTAGAACCACATTGTTGGTTAAGGCAAAGAAGGAGGTGGATAAAATTATTGATCCAATTAAATCAAAATGGTCCACATGGGGTGTTAGTATTGTTTCTGATGGATGGACGGATCCAGCACGCCATCCACTCATCAATTTCATGGTGTCTTCCACAAATGGACCGGTGTTCTTGAAAGCGGTAGATGCTCTTGGGAAATACAAGGATGCACAATATATGGGTGATTTGTTCATCAAAACCATTGAAGAAGTAGGTGTTGATTCTTGTGTACAAATCATCACGGACAATGCACCTGTTTGCAAGGCTGCTGGCATGATTGTGGAAGCTAAACATCCACAGGTATGTGATTGTTAATTTACTCATTTATTTGAAATTTTGAGCTGTTAGTAACTTAGTAGTTAGTTGTAGTCTTGTAGAGTCTAGGAGTCTAGACTCAATGACTCATTTATACTTTCTTTTATTGATCTTACAGGTATTTTGGACACCTTGCATTGTCCATTCTTTGAATTTAGCACTGAAATCTATTGCTTCAGATGTGCCATGGATTGGCAAACTTATTGAGGATGCACGCCATATCCGCAACTTTGTACAAAACCACACCAATGCCCTCACAATCTACAAAGAGTACACAAATCTTTCATTGTTGAAGGTTGCAGATACTCGGTTTGCTTCCTCATTCATCATGCTCAAGAGATTGAGAGAGGTAAAAACCGCTCTTGGGTCCATGGTGATTTCAGAGTTTTGGGCTTTTTGGAGAAAGTCGGATCAGAATGCTTCACAAAAGGTGAAGGACACAGTATTAGATGATGGTTGGTGGGATAGGGTAGTCCTTAGCATCAAGATCATGGAGCCAATCATTTCTTTGTTGCGGTTTGCAGACACGGACCAGCCCATCCTAGGAGATGTTTATGAGGGGTGGGATTCCATGATTGAGTCCATGAGGACCATTGTTATGGAGAATGAGTGTGCTGAGTATGAGACATCGGCAGAGAACTTATGGTCCATCATACAGGGCATTCTTATCTCCAGGTGGGATAAGAATTGCACACCTTTGCATTGCTTGGCCCACTCATTGAACCCTAGGTTCTACGCTCAGGATTGGCTCAGTGGTGGGTCGGGGCACTCATCCAGAGTCCCTCCTCACATGGATGGAGAGATCTCAGAGGGGAGGAAGATAGCATTTAGACGGCTACTTCAGGATAGAGACCACCTTGAGGTGGTGGAGGAGGAATTTTATGAGTTTTCTAGTGGCACCGGGAGATTTGGAGGATATGAGGTGATTAGAGACATGGGGGTTAAGAAACCCCTTGTTTGGTGGACAACTCATGGGGCAACATGCCCTATTCTACAAAAGATAGCCTTGAGGGTCCTCTCTCAAGTTACTTCATCCTCTTGTTGTGAGAGGAATTGGAGCACATATGGGAACTTGTACAGTGTGAAGAAGAGCAGACTTGAGCAGTCCAGGGCAGAGACGATGGTGTATGTGCACTCCAACCTTCGTCTTATTTACAGGAAGAGGGAGGAGTGGGTGAAGGGAAAGACACGGATGTGGGATGTCTTTCCTGATGAGATGGGTTTGGACAGCAGTACTGAGTTGGCATTAGCCAACATGGATCTTAATGATCCAGTGCTAGAGCCGGTCACTTTTGATGAGGGTGATCGTATGGAGGGGTCATCCTCCACACCAGCAGATGCAGTTAGTCAGCTTGGCAGAGAGGAGGAGGAGGAGGAGGAGGAGGAGGAGGAGGAGGATCAGGGCAGTGATGAGTTTGTTGATTCAGGCATGGAGGAGGACTATTGAGTCATTGATAGATGGGATTCTTCCATCTTGATCCACCCCTTTTTTGTATTTACTATTAGACTATTAGTCTAGACTCTATTTGGCATTTGCTAGTGCCCAGTGGCATTCCGACATCTATGTAATACATTTTGATTTTGATGACTTAATGAGAAATATGGTTCCGAGTCTCTGACATGCATCTATGTGTCTCAATGTCTCATTGTGATTTGTGATTGTGAATGACAAATGTGTTGTGATTTGTAAATGATCTAATTTCTATTGAATATTTCATATTTGTAATTGTAAATGTAATTTCTATTGAATATTTGTAATTGTAAATGTTAAATTTTATTGGATCTATATGTCTATATTTTTAAATTGTAATATATTTTAAAAAAATATATATGTATATAAAACGTGTCCTACGTGTCCTGATTCCGGGGGTCACCGTGTCCCGTGGGGACACTCGTATTTTGGGGACACTCGTGTCCCGTGTCCTCGTGTCATGTGACTTAGTGGGAAACCCTTCAAGGGAAGAAAACCCAGCAACCTTTTCTTATTCAGAGATATCAGTTCAAGATACAATATACATCCAGATACAAGAGTAATCACATAGGAAAATTCTAGGGCAAACCCTAGAGACAAAGAAGAATCTCTCCAAAGATAGTGAAAACCCCAAGAATTTCCTTCTTCTCCTTGCTTGGTCCTTCTTCCTCTCGTGCGCACTTGTGGAGCATACTTGAGCGAATTGGTTGAGTAAGAATGAGGAGGCAACACATTTATTTATATTGTTTTGTGGTTGACCTTTTCCACTTTAGTTGGGGCCGACTTGACTTCTCTTGACTGGACCGAATTGCACATTAACATAATAAATACTATTTTATTCTTTCTTCTTTAGAGGCCAACTTCATGAGGAGACCTCACGAAGCTACAACACCAACAGTTATCACACATTTTGTAGATGGGACTTACTCCCTCATTTTGTCAGAGTAGACCACAATTTTGAGCCAATCCTTATAGTGGATTCAGAGTCCCATCATATATTATCAGTGGAATTGAGAATTATCTCATCATTTAGCAGTTAGATCAAATATAGTGGCAGAGCACCAGAGGGGCTACCTTTGTCATTTTTGAGCCCTCTTCATGCTATCCCCTACCATGCATCCTAGACCTTCGTACAATGGACCTTCATGACTATTCTTATGCATTTTGGATCTCATTTTCCTTTGCCCTCCAAAGTCAGCACAGGTGGATACTTTGCAGCTACAGCTCAGATCAGGTATATTACAGAGGTATATCTATGGATTTCATGAGTTTCATTGATGGACCAGCTTATGTTAAACTATGTTATGCATAGGTGATCATATGGTTTTTCTTTGGTTGCTATCAGTAGGTCTTGTGCTTGGTGTGGTTTAGATGCACTAGTGGTAGTTTCATGCACATGTCTTTGTTTGGGTTGATTGCCTATGTAATGTAGATCACCACCCCTCTCTTGGTTCTGTATATGGCCTTTTTCCACTTATCCATCTTATCCATTTGTTGCAAAAATCCATTAACTTGGACATGACTGATGAACTTGAGGACCTCCCCGTATGTGACCTCTTTGTTAGGATGGCCTCCATGTATTCCCTGGTGTGTCTCGGCTCTGATGTGTGTGGCAAAAGCTTACTCACCTTGTTGAGCTCTTTTTGCTTGTAGATCCAGGTGGATTGAGTGTGGCCAAGGTAGGCCTAGTCACCAAAAGAGTACCACCTAGACTTGAAACAAGTGGTCTCCATCCTTGAAATTGGTTAGTGACTGGGAGGGTAGGTAATCCTTGAATTAACAGGTTAAGCCTACTTGCTCTAACAAAGCATTAGTGTTGGCAACTCCGTCGCACCTATGGACATTGGTTGGCAATGAAGCTAAGGCCGTGTCATAACTAGGGCCCAAAAGGCTATCCAAGGCCAATACCTCTCATCCATTAGCCAACTAAAGGATTGCAAAATGAAAAGTGATCCAAAGAAAGATCAAAAGAAAGAAAGCAAAAGCATCAAAGGAAAAATCAATGAAAAGAAAAAAGTTATGAAATAAATAAAGGGTAGGCTTGTTAGACTCAAAGGGGTGACTTCTAAGCACTTCATCCATCTGTGAGACACCCTGCTTCCCTAGTGTTAGCCATTCCAACAAATGTCCAAGAGTGTCCATTATCCCCTCTTTCCAAAAGTGATTCAAGTCTATCCTATGGTCAATTTCACATTTTGACTAAGCCCATGGTTGCCCCTCATTCCACTTCAACCAGAGGAGAGGTTCATCTATGCATTACATTGTGTGATTATTTTAGGCAGGAATATGTATATGAAGCTAGTTACTCTTGTCATCTATTGTACTTAGTACTCGTCTTGCACTTGTACTTGAAATGATCACTGGTGTATAGCATGACTTAGCACGTGGTTGTTCATCAATTTTACTAATGATTAAGGCACTAACACCTCTTACAAGCATAACATATGATTATTCCATCATCTTGAGCCTTGGTCAAACTTTGACCAAATTTTGACTTTTTGACCTGGTCAAAACCCGAGTTTGACCTAGTCAGAGGGGCAAGTCAACAGCAGGGACTTGACTCCTTGTCATAATTAATCATATCTTAGCCATTGGAGGCCAATTGGATCACTCCAAATACCATTTAAGGCATTATTAAATTAATAGACTAAAATTAAAATTATTTTCCTAAGTTGCAGAAAATAATTAGCCTAAGTATTTAAAAATATTTGGAGATAACTACAAGCAGAGCATATCAGATTGGTTATGGGCATATGAGCAGTGGATCCTATGGTTTTTTGAGGCCTACAAATCCATCCATGCAATTAGATTTCCAATCCGAGCAGGGGAAGATGGAGATTTGATTATTTGAGCTATTAATTAATTTATCTTGTAGAAAAATAAAAATAAAAATAACTAAGGTCTTGGATATATGATGGTGGGATATGTGAATGGAAAAAATATGAAATGGCTAATGTTATTTTTGAACCCTGGAAACGCCATGGTCACTTTCCTAGTACCACAACTTGATTTCACTTGACATATTATTTGTTTCCTTGTGGTGGGGCACATTCTCCCCTTGGGGCGAAATTGATCAAAACAGTCAAAATAAAAGCATGTAAATCAAGTTATAACTTCAAAATTATGTAAAGGGGGGGGGGCGGGGGGGCGCTAATGATCCCCCCATGTCCCCCACGCATCAAACTTGCAAAAATGATGATTTTTCATGTTGTAATAGGTAATTCGCCCCCCTCTCTCGATGGTAAATTTCAGTCATCTAAAAAATGATAAAAGTGAGATAAATCCTTAAGGGGCGCTAATGATCCCCCCATGTCCCCCACGCATCAAACTTGCAAAAATGAAGATTTTTCATGTTGTAATAGGTAATTCGCCCCCCTCTCTTGATGGTAAATTTCAGTCATCTAAAAAATGATAAAAGTGAGATAAATCCTTAATTGTTGATCATGTATGAGCATCTTTTAATCTCAGCCATCCACAAAGATGAGATAAGGATCTTTCTCACTCTCCATCTTTAAAGGAGAGTGAGGTCTTCATACTCATAGTAAACAGATTCTTGGCCATTTTCAGCAGTGAATAAACGAAATTTCTATTTATGCAAATCTCTTGTATCTTGGACAACCTTTAATGGATTTCGCCTTCTTTCCAAGTTCTTATCGTTGCTAGATCTTAGTCACTACTTGTTTACGAGAATTGTTTTGTGATTATATGCAGGGAAGGAGATCGATTTGGCCCAAAGTGACTTGGTCTTTTGGTGAAATGGTTTTTTCTGGATGAAATTTATTTGCTCAAATGCTATTTTATTTCTTGCTATCTCCCCTCATCTCTTGCATGTTATTTGGATTTGCAAGCTAAGTTGATTTATTAGTTATTGTCTCTCGCTTCTCTAATTATTTCTCAATTTGTTTGCAGATTTAAAGTCACCCATGGTGCAAGTGCACCCAAGCTTGGAGTGAAGTATTTCTTGGCTAAGATTTATTCAGGATCATTGATCAAGGAGAAGGGACTCCATCAAGCGTCTAGAACAAGGTATGTACTCCAGTTCTTTGGTAAAACATTTCTGAAATCCATTTCTCGTTGTATTTAGCATTTTTCCCAACTTTTTCGTAAAGCATGTGGAGGGTTTTGTACTCAGTTTAGTTGGTTGTAGCTTTAAGACTTATTTTAGGTGGGGTTCTATTGATTATAACTTAATTTATAATTTTATTGACTCCATTTGCCCCCAAGTATAGGCACTAATCTCATATTTCATTTTCAGCCATTTAGACTTTGTTGAGAGCCACTTACATGCCATTGTACCTCATTGTCCTGTTTTTCCAGATCTGATTTTTATGCATAGTGAGGTTCTTTTCATGTTGTAATAGGTAATTCGCCCCCCTCTCTTGATGGTAAATTTCAGTCATCTAAAAAATGATAAAAGTGAGATAAATCCTCAATTGTTGATCATGTATGAGCATCTTTTAATCTCAGCCATCCACAAAGATGAGATAAGGATCTTTCTCACTCTCCATCTTTAAAGGAGAGTGAGGTCTTCATACTCATAGTAAACAGATTCTTGGCCATTTTCAGCAGTGAATAAACCAAATTTCTATTTATGCAAATCTCTTGTATCTTGGACAACCTTTGATGGATTTCTCCTTCTTTCCAAGTTCTTATCGTTGCTAGATCTTAGTCACTACTTGTTTACGAGAATTATTTTGTGATTATATGCAGGGAAGGAGATCGATTTGGCCCAAAGTGACTTGGTCTTTTGGTGAAATGGTTTTTCTGGATGAAATTTATTTGCTCAAATGCTATTTTATTTCTTGCTATCTCCCCTCATCTCTTGCATGTTATTTGGATTTGCAAGCTAAGTTGATTTATTAGTTATTGTCTCTCACTTCTCTAATTATTTCTCGATTTGTTTGCAGATTTAAAGTCACCCATGGAGCAAGTGCACCCAAGCTTGGAGTGAAGTATTTCTTGGCTAAGATTTATTCAGGATCATTGATCAAGGACAAGGGACTCCATCAAGCGTCTAGAACAAGGTATGTACTCCAGTTCTTTGGTAAAACACTTCTGAAATCCATTTCTCGTTGTATTTAGCATTTTTCCCAACTTTTTTGTAAAGCATGTGGAGGGTTTTGTACTCAGTTTAGTTGGTTGTAGCTTTAAGACTTATTTTAGGTGGGGTTCTATTGATTATAACTTAATTTATAATTTTATTGGCTCCATTTGCCCCCAAGTATAGGCACTAATCTCAAATTTCATTTTCAGCCATTTAGACTTTGTTGAGAGCCACTTACATGCCATTGTACCTCATTGTCCTGTTTTTCCAGATCTGATTTTTATGCATAGTGAGGTTCTTTTTTAATGCTAAGATAAGATTAAAATCCACCCAGCTCACTTACTTTGTTAAGCCCTATTTCATAACTCATTTGGTTAATACTTTGTTTGTTGGTTCGTAATTAACATAAGTACATACATCAGACCAGCCATCTTACATACTCATTTTAGCCACCTTTTGTACCTAGAGACCCTACGTTTCACTTAAAGCAATCTATATTCCATCTTTGATTGGCATGCTACTTTGATGTCTCAATTTAGAAGTCGTCATTTGCTGCTAATGTTGTTTACCTTCATCCCTAGACAGAGATTCCCCCAAGGGTACTATTTCACCTCATTTGCTTAAACCATCCAGTACCCTGATTCCCTATCCAAAAGCGGTTTTGTAACTACGTTTGAAAAGCTGAGACTTTCTCGGTAAGTGCTTGGGAAAGAAGAACTGGGGACACCTCCCGTGTCTAGTCCAGGTTTGCCTCAAGCAAAACCGAGAAGGCTTAAGAGAGAGGACATTGCCCAGCGTGACACATTTTGGGACAAGGCCCTGATCTGTCACTGGCGTAGTGATCAAGTTCTCTTCCATTCTAAAGAGACTACTAGGTTTTCTGACAACACTTACACTTTTGTTTACCTATAAATAGCTAATACGGTTGACATCTTCTTACCAATATGTGCACATCTTGGAAAATGGAGGGCTAGTAATATCTGGCTCTCAGTATCTTATGCGTTGTTGTAGTAGCCAAATGATGACCACCACACGCCCCTTTGTGAAATTCATGGGCTAATTCTTCTACTTCTAAAGAGTGAACACATCTGAGAATCAACCCATCGAGCTTTTTCCATCCTAGGCCTTCATTAATGAAACAATACTTCAAGGCCTTCAACTTCAATGCTCTTTTCTTATGCTTTGGAAGGTGAGGAGGACATGAGAGGTTCTTAAGATAGTAGACAACATCTTTATCCCACTCACACCCTTCTAAATCTTGTAGAAACGCTGAGACCATAGGTGTTGACCCTTCTTCAAGATCGAGAGCAACTTCATTTCCTTCTACCATTAACTGAGCTAGACCTTATCCTTTTATCAATTTGGATGGTTTGATTTCCAAGTCATACTCTTGGGTATTGGTGATCCATTTTCCCCTGGTCTCGAGGCTATCCTACGACTTCAATATTTCTTTCACTGTTGGATGAGGCACATAGACAATGACCTTTGAATACCAAATATAAACTATGAAATGCTTTAATGATATTACTGGAGCATAAACATGTTTTTCCATAATGTGATATTTCAATTATGCATCTCTTAAGGCTTTGCTCATAAAGGCTATTGGTTGCTCTTCATTTTGCTCATTCTTTTGTAGGGGAACTCTTACAATGGTGTCAGTAGAAGCAAATGAGAAAATTTGAAATGGTTTGGAATAGTCAGGACTTACCACTGTCGATGCTCGCACAACAGCATATTTAATATTCTCGAAAGTATCCTTGGAGTCCTTTTCCCACTTGAACACGGCATCTTTCTTAAGCAGCTTATTCAAAGGTTTAGTAATCTCAACAAAATTTGGAATAAATCTGCAAATAAAGTTGATATTTCCAAAAAATTATTGTAACCCTTTCAAATTTCTAGGTAAAGCAATTTCTTTAATACCTTTAATTCTTTTAGGATCCACCTTTACTCCATCTTTACAAACAATAAGACAAAGTAACTTACCTTCTAAAACTCCAAAACTTGACTTTTTAAGGTTTAGAGAGATACCATACTTACGGTAGCATTCAAATACCTGTTGGAGATGACTGACATGATTCGCTCTTTTCTTGGAATAAACTGTGAGAACATCTTCATAGATTTCCAAGATCTTCTGCATAATATACCTAAAAGCATAATCCATAGCTCTCTGGAAGATAGCTCCAGCATTCATCAAACCAAAAGGCATCCTGAAGTACCCATAATTGCCCCACAAGATGGTAAACACTGTCTTGGATCTATCCTCTTCTTTTACTGCAACTTGATTGAAACTAGAGAACCCATCCAAGAAGGACAACATTTGGGAAGCTGTGATTCTTTGCAAAAGACGTTCCATGTTAAGCAGAGGGTAGTTATCCTTTTCGGTCACTTCATTCAAATTTTTGAAATCCACACAAATCCTTATTTCACCTATTTTCTCTCTAACAATGGATTTGAAATCCATTTTGAATATTGAATAGGAGCAATAATCTTGGTCTCTAGCATTTTTTGCAATACTTTTTGGATTTATTTACCGTAGCTTTTGCCTATATGGTCGAGCATCCTTTTTCAATGGTATGGCGTGCTCAATGATGTCCCTATTATAGGTCTTCAAACCATTGTAAGACCATGCAAAAATGTCTTTGAATTCACAGATCAAAATTCCAAATTCCTTCTTTTCCCACGGGGTGAGCCCTTTGCCAATTTTCACGAACCTTTGCCAGTGGATAGAGGATTCGTCAATGAATCCAATGGCAACAAGTACGCCACCTAAGGTGCAATTAATGATAGGGTTTATGACCTTCAAATAGGCCAATAACAATAAATGTGCAAAAAAATGCCCTAGCAACCTATTTTTGAATCCCTCGATCTTAAAAACCTCGGTCGAGGGCTTTAACTTTTTTAATACCTAGATCGAGAGTTTTCTCGGGTTAGAAAAATAGCTTGATCGAGGCATTTTATATTTTTTATGTTAACAAAATAGCAAAGGTGTTTTATATTTTTTTTTATCCTAACAAATCCCTCGATCGAGCTTTCAGAAAAAAGTTCGATTCAAGGCTTAAAATTACCTCGATCAAACTATTGTTCGGGGCAATCCACCCCTACGTCTTGCCAAAAAGTGTTAACGATCTCAATCGGAACACCCTTACTCCATCCTAGGCTAGATCTAGGGTTTTATGATTATTTTATTGTAGAAGGAACATAAGCTTAAAGCTATATAAGGCTTTGTTGTCTCCTTCATTTCTCATGGTTGGATTTTTGGAGTTCTCTCTCTCTTGAGCTCAATTGATACATCCTTTCTTGGAACAAATCTTGTTGTAAGGGTTCCCTTCTTGTTCATGTCTGGCACTTTGATCTTGCTTGGAACTTCATGGTTATAAGTTGCATTGGGTGTTTACATTGTCATTTCGATGCTTTTGCTTGTGCCATTTAAAGGGTATTACCACCACATTAGAGAAAGGGGTTTTAAGTTAATCTCTATTTCATCATTTCTTGAATGTTTATTTATATGAGATTGTGTTGTAGCTTTATCTTGAATCAAATTGTCCAACCTCAAGCCTTTATTTATAGAGTGCAACCCCAAGAGCTTAAAAGGAAATGGATTCTTCATTCAACTCCTTCCCTTGTGTTGACCACCAAACCAACTAGGTGGACAACCATGTGCCTTGAAGATGAGAAATAAGTACCTAATGAAAATTTTCAAGCGAGGCAGCTCTTCTTCTTATCTTTGCTCCATGAAATTTCCGCATCCCTATGGGAGATTTTGTAATGATATGTCAGCATGAGGGTCCATTTTTGTATAACTTAGTTGCCTAAGACTTTATCATTAGGGAAGTCCTTTCATCGAGTGTTTTTTCCCTTGGATAATTAAAATTCATTTTTAGTGATTTTAATTATCTGAGTTTTTCACTCAAAAATACCTCCAAAGTGGTGAAAGGCATTCTAATGATCGAGTCCATGGGGGGATTGGGGCCTAGGAATGTTTTATATTACCATGTTGGACATTATCCAAAGTCTTGCGGAATTTCATTAAATTTTACGTAGGATTTTTTAATTTTTGGTAATTAAAAAATGTCCCTCAGCATAAAAATTTGTAATGTAAAAGAGGGATAAGTGGCACTTAATGCCCATAAATAGGAGTATGGGTACTCAAAATTAATGGCATGAGACCCCCTACACCCTTGAACCAAGTTTGAAGTCATTGGGACAAGTCTTGCTAAGGTTTTGGACACATTTTCCTAAGTCAGTCAAGGAAATCAGGAAAATTGGCAAATAATTAGTAAGGCAAATTTTGGAAAAGTGTCTAAAGTCACTTGGGAGGTGGAAAAATTGTTTCTTAATGTCATGTTATGACCCTAAGGTAAAAGTAAAGGCCAAAGGGGGTCCCCCAAGCAAGTGTTTTTCAAGTTTGAAGTTGTCTCCCTAAGGAGGAAACCCTCTCTCACCATGGGAAATGAGATAAATTGAAATAAGCCAAAAGGGGGGGTGGGACCCCCCCACCCCCCCTTTTGGCTTATTTCAATTTATCTCATTTCCCCTTGGCCTAGCAATGAAATATAAAACATGAGTGGGGGGGTTTTTTCTCCCCCATTATTTGTCATTTTTAACCCAAGGAAGTGCATCCCCCTTCATGGACCCCTTTTCTCTCCAAGTGACAAATGTCACTCATGCAAAGGAACTCTCCCCTCTCTCTTTTCCTATTTAAGGAGGATCCTCCTCCTCATTTTGGTTACAATCATTCATGCTCTTGCTCTCTTTCATTTTCTCTCTTGCTCTCTTGTTTCCATTCTTGTCCAAAGAAGAGAGCCATTGTAATTTCCAGCTTTTTGAAGTGAGTGAAGAAAATATTTGGAGGAAATATTGTCCTTCGCTTTGTGTGTGAGGTAACATTGTTGCATTTTTAGTTTCATTCTTGCATTTGTGGATCTCAAGCAAATTGTTTTGCTTGAGAATAGCATTGTAATATTGTTGTTACAAGTTATGTGGGTTATCTTCTTTGCATTTGAGAAGTTCATGGACTTCTAGTTTGAATATATGATTTCTCAAGTCTTTGTTTGGTCTCTCACCCCTTTTGCATTTGAAGCTAGTTTGTTACAGGTTACTCAAGCTTGAAGAGTGGGATACCCCATTGTTCAACAACTATTGAAGGACGTGGCATCTTCTCCCTAACATTTCTGTTTTGCAGATTTTTATTTACTTATTTAGCACTCTAAAATCATCATTTCAAGTTTTTTTTACATGCTACATTGCACTTACAAATTTCTGAAAATTATATGTCAAATTTCTAAGTTGATTTCATACTCATTTCCATCATATTTGCACAATATTAGCTGCTTGTTTTGTGCAGGTTTTTGATGTTATAGGGGGAGGGAGGGAATGCCCAAATTTGGTCACAAATAAGCTCAAAGTTCACCCAAGAGTGGCCACTTCAAGTCCCTCACCAAAAAAGGGTCAAATTTCTTGTTCTTGACCTCCTTTTCTTGTATATAATAAGGCCGAAATCTTTCGTGTTGTAACAAGCCAAAGAGAATCTTTTGGGATTGATTCTTTATTTTTGTATTACTTGTAAATGCTCTTTCAATTTTCAGCCATCCCTTGCATGCATTAGAAGTTGGGCTTGCCCACTTTTGCATTGCAAGTGTAGAGGGGCTAACGTTAGTTGTTTATGTTATTTTCGTTTTGTTAATTTGCTTGCCCCTCCTTTCATTAGGAAGAGAGTTGTGGCTAGGATAGCATTTCTTTCCTTAAGTTATTTTGGCCATTCCATTGCTTGCTAGAGAGTTGGCTTTGACACCTTTGCATAACAATTGTTGAAAGGGCTAGGATTTAGTTTATGTCTTTATCTGCATTTGTTATTATTGTTTTCCCACACCTTGCATGAGAAGTGGCTCTGCTCATCCATGCAAAATCGTGTTGGCTAGTATATTTGTTTTCAAGTCATTTTTGCTTTAGTTTATTTGCGCACACCTTGCGAATGAGTTGGCTTTGCCACCCTTGCAATATCGTGTCGGCTTGCATTGTATTTAATTATTTGTTATTTTTTTAAAGGTTAAATAAACCGTGCCCCAATCTTTGCCCCGTATTCACTCCCCTTTCCGATTCGACCGATCCTGGGTGACAAGAAAGGGCAAAGATTAGTGTTGGCTAGAATAATAGGCACTCATAAGTTAATCTTAACTAGACATTGAGAAAAAAAAGTTTGACCCGTGGAGCTAGAGGGGTAGAGGCTGTTGGGAGCCTCGTGGCACATAGTGTCCTCTTGTTGAGCACCCGAAAAGCTTTGGGGTTGACCCGTGGAGCTAGTTGAAAACCTCGTGTTCTCTTGTTGAGCACCCGGCAGTCCCTCTCAAATCAAAAGAGATAACTTTTTGAGGTAGACACATAGAGTAACTTTAATTTTCTTGCACAAACCTTCATTCCTCTAAGCTAAAGAGAGACTTAAAACTAATTAAAATTTACAGGACCATTGGCAAAACACTACAATTGTTATTTCATTTTTAGTACTTTACTTTGAAGCATTTAAATTTGGTTCAATCTCACTTCAAGCACCTTTCATTCATTAAATTATTCATTTACTACAAGTATTTCTTATATGTTAAATGTGATATGGTGATCATTGTGATTAGTGAATGGTTTAATGCAATTTGATTGTCTTTGGTAATCTTACTTTTATATTATCTATGACTCCATAACCCAAGTAAAGTAGGCACTGGTCTGGTTAGTGAATTGTTATCTCTCTCTTGCATTTGTATATGGTTTATTGTTAAATAAGGTTTGTTTGTTATCCAAATTATTGCATCTTTGCACGAATGCTTGTCATTTAAACATTAATAATTCGCAACTCCTAAAGAAACTCATTAAAGAATCTTAGTAAGTAGGGACAACCCCCCTTGACATTTTGGAGTTGGGGTCTAAACGGAGGAGTTTAGAATCGAGGTGACAGTGGGTTATACGCTCATAGTTTCCCTCAAGAACACACATAGCGGTTGGGAGACTTATTTGTGGACAAGTGTGTTTTAGGCGGCAACACCTTGTAAACCCAGTTCACCTTCAAATTCACCGAGTAGGGTTTGGGTTAGTTCATGCAATTCTACTCTCACAGTGGCATACTAAGTAAGGCCCTCTTGGTGATTCTTTGACTCCATTTACCCTTGATTGAATTGGCACTAGTCATTTGAGTGATCTCTTTTGTCCTCCCATCACCTCCTTTATTTCCTATACTACAAAAAGGCAAACGTTTTGCTAGAACTACTCTTCACATCACCTTGCACTTCATTGTTTATAGCCACGGTAATCCTATCTTAGGGAAGCCCCCTTGAGTAAGAGAAGAGCCAATTAAAAGTGTGAAGGGGGTTGTTGTGGTGATATTGGCCTCCCCTCTTGAGTTCCCTTTGACTAGTATTGCTTCTTTTGGACTTTAATCACACATGCTAGTTGGAGGGTTACCAACCCTTGTCTTGTGAATGTACCTAAAATATGGCAGAAAATCCCTACAAGTGATGCAAGATACCAAATGTCTAAGTGAGATGAAAGGTACCCCCATTATGTTGTCAACTAACAAAATTGTTGCATTGTAAAATCCTTTGAATTACCTCAATGCTCTCATGTGAAGTTGCATTGAAGTAACTAGTAAACGGTATGGGGTTATGTGTTCTGTTAGCATTTGCACTTTAATTCAATTTAACTAGATCTTTAACTGAAAGACAAACAAGCACAGCAAAACACAAGAGACACAATAATTATCCTCGGGGAAACCATAAAGGAGAAAACCCCGCAACTTCCTCAGAAATAGATTAGTCACTAGTACAATATCAAGCAAGATAGAAAACCAAAGATAAGATGTCTTCTACAGCTCTCTCACTTTCTCCTCCAGTGAACTTATCTTCTCTCTCTCCTTATGCAAACTTGCTTCAGTGAGTGGTGTGTCCAAATGAGAGAGCGAGCTCTCTATTTATACTTTATGTGTGGGTGACCTTTTTCCCAATGAGGCCGACCTCACTAACCTGACTGGGTCGGCCTGTCTAGGGAGACTCAATAATACACTTTACATTTATTCTTTGGGGTGCTATTGCCCCGACTTACAATGGAAATTTTACCTCAATGACCTAACATAATAATGACATCCCTAAACAGAGGAAAAACATCTTCGTCGGAGGTACAAGTAAAATACAATAATAATATAAATATAAAATACAATTGAATATCTTTCGAAGTTACATTTACAACAACACTCCCTCTTAACTAGGAAGGTATTCTCTCGCCACAGTCATCATCATTCTGGACAACGTCATCATCGTTGCATCATCTTCAATGCTGGAACACCATCATCAACACTGAATCATCATCGTCGCTGCTGCAGCAATCCTCATCTTGTTGATCATTGATTAGTGACATATCTCGAATCTATCCGTCGTGAGAAGTTCTATAGAGCCATCCCTTTTTCATGTTGGATGTAGGCCTAGCTCTCATCTAGGTCTTCATCATCTCTGCAAGCAAGCCATCAAGTAAGTACAGCCCAGAACCACACATTACATTGCCACTGCAATCACTTGCGTCTCCGACTATGATCTCATCGTATCCAAATCATCTCGTCATCTCTCACGGAGAGCAGCCCAGATGCACACCTCATGTCCAACAGACCACTTGCGTCTCCCACCTAGTGGGTACATCCCAGGAGCACCCCAGGTGCATTACGTCTCTCACGGTCAGCCCGCGTCTCCAGCATGTGGATACAGCCCAGGAGCACCCCAGGTGCAGGACCTCCTGCGTCTTCCACCATGCGAGAACCAACCTAGGCGCACCCCAGGTGTCTTTGTGACCGGTGGACCCCTCAGCGACTCCAACATGTGGATATAGCCCAGGGGCACTCCAGGTGCATTACATCCCAAGGACCACCAACGTCTTCCACCATGTGAGATCTAGCCCTAATGCACCTGCGTCTTCCGGTCTCGAGGAACCTTGATCAAGATAACACCAAGCTTCTCTCCGAAGTACTCAAACTTCACTCTCTCTAAAGGCTTGGTCAACACATCGGCTACCTGCTCGTATGTCGCCACATACTGGAGCTTCACTACTCCTCTATACACCATATCCCAGATATAGTGATAGTTGACCTCAATATGCTTCGACTTGTCGTGGAACACTGGGTTCTCAGACAACTTCACGCAACTCCAATGTCACAATAGATACAAGTCGCCTCGAGTTCGAGATCAAACAAATTTGACAGTAGCTTCTGAAGCCATACTGCCTCACAACTAGCCGAACAAGCTGCAACATACTCTGCTTCGGCTATACTCAGCGCCACGCATGACTTCTTATACTGGATCCCAAACTGAAGCAGCATCTGGAAGTGTTCTTCCTGTCTGTGGCACTGCCTGCCCAATCTGAATCAACATAACCATGCAGGTTAATCCTCTGATCCGTCTCATACTTGAGCCCATACACAACTGTACCCTTCAGGTACCTCAATATATGTTTTGCAGCCGTCAGGTAAACATGTCTCGGATCCGTCAGGAATTGGCTCAAGGTGTTCACCGCAAAACATATGTTTGGTCTCGTGTTCGTCAAATACATTAACGAACCAATCATTTGTCTGTACATCGTGGCATCAATTGTCTCTGATGAAGCATCACACAGTAGCTTCAAGTTCGATGTTATTGGTGCGGCCATTTCCTTGCAGTCCATCATTCCGAACCTCTTCAGAATCTCCACTGCATACTTTCCTTGACCAAGGAAAATTCCATCTGCACTCTGCTACACCTCCATGCCTAAGAAATAATGCATCATCCCCAAGTCCTTCATCTCGAACTCTACGGCAAGACTTCTCTTTGCATCTGCAATGAGCTCATCCTCACCTGTCAAAAATAGGTCATCTACATATAGTAGAAGTATCACTGGTCTTCCGCCCTCAACCTTGAAGTAAAGGTTGGAATCTGCTTTACTCTTGGTAAAGCCTAACCTCATCATAAAGTTATCTATCCTGTCGTACCATGTCCTGGGTGCCTGCTTCGATCCGTACAAGGATTTCTTCAACTTGCACATATGAGTCTGTCTGTCATGTGTCTCGAATCCTAGTGGTTGCTCCACGTACACTTCCTCTTCAACTACACCATTCAAGAATGTTGTCTTGACGTCCATCTGGTGTACCTTCCATTTCATTACAGCAGCCAATGTAAGTATAGATCTGATGGAAGTGTATCTTGCTACTGGTGCAAATGTCTCCTCGTTGTCTATGCCTTCCTTTTGGGAGAAGTTACATGCCACAAATCTTTCCTTGTGTTTTTCTATGCTACCTGTTATCACACAACTTGTAGTTGCCCCTAGAGGTATCCCATCCGGGACGGTAGAGGAGTCAGGCAACTAAAGAGGTGACCCAAGAGATGCCACGATTCCCAATGCAAGATGGGAGTCACGTCAACCGAGGCACTCTTCGCTTTAGGTCAAGGTGTAACTAGACCAAGGGGGAGACCCTATACCCCAATCACAGTTGATTGGACCTAAACAAAGGTTTCTAAGGGTAGGTAAGTAATGAGTTACGGAAACCAATGCAAGGCTAAGTGGACCTAAGGGTTAAGGTATGGTTGAGGGAGGTGTAAGATCTTGTTGATGTTTCAACCTATGTATGGTTTAGGCCACATGATGGGGTATGATAACTAGGTAAAGTACCATGTGTTTACACAAGTGGGTCTAGTTTCTTGGGAAGTGTGAAATGGTTCTAGGTGGACCCACAAGGTGAAGTTAGGTGTGAGGATGGTACTATAGGTTAGATATAGGCTAGATCTATGAGTTTGAGTTGGTTCTAGGAGTACCCATGTACTAGATCTAGGGTTTGACACGAATCCCAAGGAGTGCGACTTGCTTGGAGAAGGACTAGTGCCTTGTTGAATGGGCTAATGGAGTCAAAAAGTATGTCAAAGTGTAGATCGGGACACCTAGAAGCCAAGTCAAGTGGGTTGGCTGAGATCCAATGGTTGGATCTTACTAGATCTAGGTTTTTAAGTGATTACCCTAAGTGGACCACAATCCCTTGAAACAAGGAATGCAATCCCCAAGGCGGATCTTGACAAAAGGACAGTATAGACCTAGGTTTCAAGGCATGGGCATTCCAAATCCACGAAAAGCTCAAACACCCACCTCCTAGAAGTGGACCAACTCAAAATTTCAAGGGGGTGCGATTTGCCCAAGGAAGGTCAAAAAGTGGGTTTTGGTGGACCAAATCAAGTCCAATGGCCACCAAATTGTAGATCCGGGATGCTAGTACCCCGATCTATGTATCTTCAAAATTTCAAATGAACCCAAGTGCTAGATCTTAGTAGATCTAAGTTTTAAGGTGCCAAGAAAATCAAAAGGGGGTTTTAACTCCTTAAAACATGGAGAGATGTCCACAAGGTAGTTTTCACCAAAGTAAGGATGTGGGGGTAGGTTATCAAGTGTCTAGATTTCAAATCAAGCGGGATCTTACCTACCCATGTGCTAGATCTAACCCAACAAGCCTCTTTTAGGGAAGTGCGATTTAGTTCAAGAGGGCTTTTTGCATTGAAAAGTGTGTCAAATTTTAGCCAATCACCACCAAACTATAGATCCAACTAGGGGTGGATGCTATAGAGGTGGGTTTTCAATTTTTCTTCAAATGCAAGGCTAGATCTAAGTAGATCTAGGAAATACCAAAAACAAGGGTTTTAATTTGATTAGGGTTTTATGACCAATGAAGATAGAATGGATGAAAGAGGCACATACCTTGTAGATCTTACCTCAATTGCTTGTGGCCACCTTGCAAGTTGATAGCATTCTCCTATGTGTATATTCAAGAGTGAGATCCAAGTGCTCCAACCAAAACGTCCTTCTCCAAGATAGCCAAATCGTCCTCCTCCTACAAAACAAGATCAAAGAAACAAGTCAAGCAAGATGATTATGAAAATGGTAGAAAGATGTAATAGAAAGCATCAACTATGTCACGAAGATACAATAATGATACTCCCTGTCACAAGATCAACCCAAGAGAGAATATGTGGATCCCTCCAACAATAACCCTCATGAAGTCGCCCTCCTCTCTCCAATTCGACTTTCCTGTCAAAAGATTAGCAAAAGCACCAAAATCCACAATGATACATAGAAGAGATACTGTATATTCAATTTGCAAGAGAATCCAAAATGCAAGAGAGATGTGCTCCACAAAAAATCTTCTATTCCAATATTCCAGAGCTCCAAAGGTGCTTTTACAATGAGAGGCTCTCTCCTTTAAATAGGAAGGAGAGGCACCAAAACCCTAACCACTTTTTGAATGAGTGGCTAAGATTAAAAGGTACAAATGTCTAATCAATGGTTGAGATGAGCTCAACAATGAAATACATGGATCACTAATAAAATATAATATAAGTGGACAAAATCGCCCTATAAGAGGGGAATCCCACCAAGTCATGATGACAAAATATCATAAGAGGCTTATGGTGGGTCCAAGGGGTAATTTTATCCCTCCTTGGTCAATCCCCATAGCACAATAACCAATAAATAATCATGAAAATACCAAATCGTGCCTCCATAGTGAAGTCGTGGTCCTCAAAAGACCTCAAAAATCCATAGAAAGTGCCATAAGTGATGGATGCGGGCCCCGATGAAGCTGAAACTGCTGGAGAAGGTGTGGAAGGTCCCGATCTATCATCACTGATCATCCCATGCCATAACTTTGCCTCAGTAGCCCAAATCGATTTCCTCAATAGCCATTTCTACCAATCCTGAAATGCCTCGGGAAGCGTGAAACTGCCCCAAACAGCCTCCTGGAGTGCTGGCGCTGTCAAGGTGAGGGCACCAATGTGTCCGGGAGGGGGGTAATATGGTAAAAACAAGTGGCTGGACCACCCCCTCCATCATCAGCGCCCTAGGTCAACCGGATAAAAATCACATCTGCTCCGACAGACCAAAATTGCACTAGGACAGCCTACTGAGGCTAAATCATCACTGTAAGTGCCCGGAACTGAAAACAAACTGTCCCATTGGACTCAGAAGGTCCAAATCCATCCAAGATGTGTACTCATACACCATATGAATCTCTGCATGATCAAAATAAATATCCAATATACCGGATCAAGGCCAATAATAATGCGCTGTACATATACAAACACTACTGTAACCCCAGAATCATCATCATAACCCTGTAGCTGCTGCATAGAGTCATCATGTATGTATACATAGACCATATATCATCTATCCATATCATCATAAGGTCCAACATCTCATGTCCCATGGTCCTCCATGGTCAAACTAGGTCTAACCAAGACCAAATATAACTCAGATCATCATCAATAGCTGCTGCAAAGTGTCAAGGTTAATATATGCTCTACAACTTATTCAAATAACAATTATAACACAGAGTAATCATGACTGGCGATCTAAATCCAAATATATAGTGTCGTTAATTATTATTATTACTCAGACTAGACTTTCAGGATCATACTCATTTCATAGTTGTGATCAATTTGCTAGTGAAGGGTGAAGGCTTAAATTAACTGGCTAGGCTAAGGGATGACTTAACTGTCTTGACTTTGTGACACTTTGGCAAGGGAAAGGGAATACACCATAGTATATACTGAATGAGCAATAACACAGGGAATGGCGGTGTCTCACAAATGGATGAGTTGTTTAAAGAGGGTTTATTCACCTTCACAGATGCGCACAATCCATAATACAAATAAGGCCAGCAATTGTTTAGATATAGCATTTAAGTTCCATTGCTTTTGGGCCTGAAGTTTCCATAGCCTTGATCTATGTGTGTTTATAAACACATTGCATAGATTTACACATTTTTTTTTTAGGCTTTCTGCTGCAGGTGTGTTTTTAAGGCACTTGTTTACCTGAGCACTTCTAGGTGTGTCAAAGACAGCTTGTTTACCTAGGTATTTATTTTCCAAAAGATATAACATTTTATTTTCATTGCCATGTTCATTTGGCATGCCTCTCATTCATGTGTGTTTAGAAACACATTGCATGAATGGGCTTTTCATACAAGATATAGCATTTCATTTTTCCAGATTTTTGTATTCATGGCAGCACTAAAAGTTTCAGGTTTAGCCAACACAACTTTAGTGACTAGGGGGAATTCTCAAGGAACTCCAACTCACCATAGGTAAGTTTTGTCACCAACTCAGAGCCGAGACACAATAAATAGGGAAGCTCATCCAATACAGAGGCTACAGTGGGGAAAAGTCCTCCATGCCACTAGTCAAGTAGTAAGTCAGGGTGATAATCTAAAAGGTAGGCCATGGATGGATGAAGACAATGAAATGATGGAGCCAACACTAGCAAGCCAAAGTATGGTGTAATGATCACCTCTATTCTCCCTAAGGAGGGTATGTACCAATGAGTATGAATAGTGAACTTCTAAGTATGAGTAGGGACAATATAATATATATAATAGATCAACCAGGTCCATATATCTATATGATCGCCAGATCATGACACTAAGTGCGAAGACATGCTATAAGAATAAGTATAAAAGCAATCTAACCATAACACCACGATATACCTGCTGAGTCATATACCTGAAAGCTCATCAACCTGTACCATCATCTGTCCTCTGAAACTGCTGCTGTAACTCTGGGCACTACTGTCTGCTCTGTACCAATGGTATAATGGCTACATCGGTCATCTCTCTGAGTGTCCTGAAACTCAGTCATGGCATGGGGAATACAACTGCTGTCCACAATCTGATAGTGATCCAATATAGATGCTCATCTCAGCATCTCAAATGTAAAGGAACTGGCTGAATAGTGTACTGCTCTGATCATGAGTGATCCAAAATATATAGCCATGCTCTGGAATAAAGGAAGCTCTGGAATGTGCAGATATCTGCTGTACAAGAATAGTAGCCCTGCTACTATGGTGTGATTACACTACCATCTGTAGCATGCTTGATCTTATAGATCCATTTCGAAGTCATAATAGACTTCCCTTCTGGTCTTGGAACTATCTCCCAGACATCATTCTTCATAATCGACTGGTACTCCTCGATCATGGCATCCTTCCATTCCTTCTTCTCTACTGCTTCTTCGTAGTTGGAAGGTTCTTTCTCAATGATGTCACATAGCAGGGCCACATAGTTGGAGTAATGTCTGGGTCTCTTGCTTTCTCTATGCATCCCATCTGGAGCGCCATACTTCTCTGCATCGTGTATTGCTTCACGTGCCCATGTTGGTCTTCTCTTGTGGGAGTCCTTCTCACGAGGTGGATCTACAGGTTCTTGTGGTTCTACCATGTCGCGGTCTTCATGATCTTCTTGAATTGCTTCTTCCATCACTGTATCTCTGACTCTAGAAACTTCAAGTTCTTCATTTTCTTCAATAGGTAGTTTTCTTGATTTGTTGTATGCTGAATCTTCGTCAAATGTTGCGTCTCTGTTGATCTCGATCTTCTTGAATCCTGGGAAGTATATTCGATAGGATTTTGATGTGTCACTGTATCCCACAAATATTCCCTTCTTTCCTGAAGGATCAAGCTTGGTTCTCTTTTCCTTCGGGATGTGTATGTACACTGGGCAGCCAAATATCCTAAGATGGTTGACTTATGGTTTCTCACTTTTGAAAGCTTCTTTCGAGAGTCTTGTTGCTTAATACTCGGTGAGGTGTGCAGTTTTGTACATAAACAACAGTCCTTGTTGCTTCTGCCCATAAGTGCATCGGAAGATCCTGATAATGTAGCATTGCCTTTGCTGCTTCCATTATCGTTCTGTCCTTTCGATCTGCAACGCCATTCTGTTGAGGATTGTAAGGAATGCTCAACTCCCTCTTAATCCCAGATTCTTTGCAAAGGTCCTTGAATTCTGCCAAAGTGAATTCTTCGCCATTATCCGATCGTAGGGTCTTGATCTTAACTCAGTGTGATTTTCAACCAAGGCTTTGAATTCCTTGAACTTGTTAAATACCTCATCTTTACTTTTCAATAAATAAACCCAAGTCTTACGGGAAAAGTCATCTATAAAAGAAACATAATATACATACCCACTTAGTGAGCTAGATGACATGGGACCGCATACGTCCGAGTGGACTATCTCCAATATCCCTTTTGCCTTGCTTTCACTGCTAGGAAATGCTTTCTTTACATTCTTTCCTTGCGCACATCCCTTGCAAATGCCTTCATGTTTTGTCTAGATTTCTGGTAGTCCTGAAACTGCTTTGCTTGCAATAGGTAGTGCTCTATAGTGCACATGTGCAAGCCTTCAGTGCCATAGTTCACTTGGTTCCATGGATTTATGAACCAATGCTTGCTCAGGTTGTCCCCTCAACTTGTACAAGCCTCCCTCTTTCTCTCCAATTACTGTTGCATCATCTATTGTATTTCCTTTTGGCCACATTAGAACTTGGCCATCGACAAATGAAACCCTCATTCCCTTAGCATCTAGTGCTGAGATGGAGAGAAGATTCTTCTTTAATCCTGGAACATATAGAACATCTTCCATCTTCAATGATTTGTCAGAGTCTAGCTTGTAGGAAGCTTCTCCACTTCCTTTGATGGGGTATTGATAATCATCCCCAAGTTTCACCTTGTGAGGTGACTCATGTTCAGATAGATTGATGAAGGATTCTTTGTACCCCCGTCATGTGCTTGGATGCTCCGCTGTCTACAAGCCAATCATTGCTCCCGTGTGTGATGGTGCCCGTGAGTGCTGAGATTAAGACATCTTCGTCACTTGAAGAATCATCCCTTTCTTCTCTGGTTCTTTTCCTTGCTGGTTCATCATCTTCAGCGGTGTGAGCATGATGCCTCTTCTTGTTGGTCTTCTTGGAGGATCCTTGGTTTCTGGGACAGTTTCTTGAGTAATGTTCCTTCTCATCACATGTGTAGCATCTAATATTGTATAGATCTCTTCTGGATCCATTATGCCTTCTGGATTTTCTATGATGGTAGTCCTCCCTCTTGTTGCGATTTCTTCTAGTGTGAGCTATAAGAGCTTAATCATCATTTGCTCCCATCTTTTCTTCTCTTGCCACTAGTCGAGCTTCTTCTTGGGTGCATTCTTCCCATAGTCTGCTAAAGGGGATCAACTTCTTCTTGGCACACATTCCTTGAATGAATGAGTCCCATGATCTCGGATGACCATTCAAGGTGGTCATAACGATCTCTCCTTCTTCTACTTTGTCTTTTATCGCTTCAAGTTGCTCCTTGATTTGTGAGACCCTTGTGAAGTAGGATTGCATGGTCTCTGAATGTTGGATCTTCACATTCTTGAGTTGGTTCCTTAATGTCATCTTTCGATTGATGTTCTTCCCTTCGAATATCTTTGTCAGGCATCAAACATCTCCTTGGGAGTCTTTAGGGATGACACATGAGGGATGAGATGATCTTTAATGGAGTCTGCAATAATCCTCTTGGCCTTGACCAAGTTCTTCTTGTGGATTGTCTTTGCCTCATCTCCCTCCGGTGCAAGAACCTCCTCACTAACATACTTGTCCAACTCATTTTCTTCAAGGACAAGAGAGATTCTATACTTCCATGCTCGAAAGTTGTCAGCTCCCTCAAGCTTATCCTCAAGCTTGGTACGGTGAGTCATTTTGAAATGAGAACCTCAAATGGAAATAGTAGAGATTTAGATCTTACCAATTTGAGATGCCTAACCTGGTTCTAGAGCTGGCTGGCCTAGGGTTTGTCAGAGAAACCCTAATTTTCCAAAGTTGGAATTTTGAACTTCTGATTGGACAGGAAGATGCGCCTTCTCAAGGAGAGTTGTCCAATGTACTCCTTTGTCCGAATTGATGGAGGAAAACCGCAAAAGCTTGATGCCCTAGTTTTCTCCGTGCACTAGTGTCTGGGTCAAAAATGAAAATTCTTCAAACTGGAATCTACTTCCTCCAAAAGATGCGCCCTCCTAGGGCGATTTAGCGTAGCCTTCTTTTCTGATGATCTGTGGAGAGAAGACCTTGAACTAGGAAGCCCTAGTTTCCCGCTGCAACACAATGCCTTCTTTTCAGGTTGGCTCTGATACCATGTTAGAGTTTGCACTTTAATTCAATTTAACTAGATTTTTGACTGAAAGACAGACAAGCACAGCAAAACACAAGAGACAATAATTTTCCTCAGGGAAACCATAAAGGAGAAAACCCCGCAACTTCCTCAGAAATAGATTAGCCACTAGTACAATATCAAGCAAGATAGAAAACCAAAGATAAGATGTCTTCTACAGCTCTCTCTTTCTCCTCCAGCGAACTTGTGTTCTCTCTTTGCTTATGCGAACTTGCTTGAGTGATTGGTGCGTCCAAACGAGAGAACGAGCTCTCTATTTATACTTTATGTGTGGGTGACCTTTTTCCTAATGGGGCCAACCTGTCCTAGGGAGACTCAATAATACACTTTACATTTATTCTTTGGAGTGTTATTGCCCCAACTTACAATGGAGGTTTTACCTAAATGACCTAACATAATAATGACATCCCCGAACGGAGGAAAAACATCTCCATCGGAGGTACAAGTAAAATACAATAATAATATAAATATAAAATACAATTGAATATCTTCCGAAGTTCCATTTACAACATGATCATTACCAAATTGTTCATACTAACAGTATTAGACCCTAGGATATTAGACCCTCATCTATGCTTGTGTTGTAACAAGTTGTGTCTACAAGATTTTACAAACCAAGCCATCACCTTTTAATTAACATTGCTAAACTATATTGAATTTTTCTCATTGCCCATTGGTTTATTACAATGTATGTTCTAGATATACAAAACAAATTACCACAGACCGTTTATTGAAGGGCTTGAAGCGCAAATCATATGATTTTGTTTACTTTACTACTCTCCTCTGAAGAACACTCGACTATATATTCTATAGCGGTTACTTGAAAAAATTTTGTTGTAAATATACACGGGTATAGAGCTCCCTTAGAGAGCTCGAAACCACTATTTTTTTGCTGATGATACTAGTATATTTCTCATGATACTTGAAGCTGAACAGCTTAACAACAGAAAGGGCTCTGAGAAGCCCTTATGCAGTATGTAATTTGATTAAACTCTTAATGAAATTACGCTTTTTTCTCTGGAAAAAAATACACAAGACAAAGACTATAAAATTTCTCAATTATCATATTTAAAAAAATTCTCCATGCTAATCATGTTTTCGTTGCCCAAGAAAAAAACTAAAAGCAACTCACAAGAAACCCTAATGTTAAATTAGTATGACCTTTTGATAACTCTTTGTACTAATCAACCACATAAAACTAATTACTATAACCCTAGTCAACACCACCATACCTAGCACAATCTCATATGGCATAGTTAAGACATGTTGGTTCCATCTACAACTTGCTACCCACCATATGATGCCTTTCTTACACAATTGACTAAGATAATATGACTTTCTTAAGCTCAATGCCGAGTTGGTAACACTAACATCATATTTACATGAAGAAAATGTGCACAAATTGATGTCAACATAATCAAGGAGTTGTAAGTCCAAATCACCATTTCTAGATTGAAGTTGTGATTCCAAACCTGAATATATGTTAATGGAGCCTTCTTTCATATAGTCACCAAGAACACCTGGTACCCAACCATAGAGATTGTAGTTACCGGGACAAACATTTGCTATAGAGAAAAGCCCATTCTCATCAGCTTGACTCCAAAATTGGTAGCTCTGTTGACACAAATATAAGTCAAATCCATGTACCCATTCTACTTTGGATTGACTAAAATTACACCTTACTCTCTTTTTGCCAAGAACCCTTTTCCCCGGGTGCAGACAATCCCAAAAATGCAAAACGAGCAGGGTGAACATCCTCAGCAGCATATCTGAACATCATCAAATTGAGATAATTGAAGATAAACATTATTTACTTCAGATGATTTTAAAGAAATAGCATGACAATGTATTATTTATGCCAACACTTATAGAGGGGGGATGAAAATCAACTAAGGAAATTGTGCAATTCATTTAAAAGATTTAATCTATATACATACATAAATATAGACATATGTAATCAAATGAAGCGAGTAGCCACTTGAGTAGAAACCAGCAAACCAAGATTGTCGATTCGAACTTTGAAACCTTTTTTCCGAGATTCGAACTTTGAAACTTATGGTAGGTATCAGCAAATATCAGTGTTTTTGGTCTTGATTGCTAAACTTGTTTAGATGGAAAATCTGTGTTGAAGGGTGGAGTGAAGTGTGGATAGAAAAGGGTGAAGGCCATGAATCTCAATTCCTAGGATAGGTCCTTGTGGTGCAATGTTGTGGACTTTAAACTAGACACCTCTCTTTAACTAGCACTGAATTTTCTTCGCTAGAGGTTTTGTATTTTTTCAGAAAATTACAATAATTTTTATTATAATCCAAGTATAATTGAGACACTCTACAAGGTAACATAAAAGAAAAGTACAAAGAAAGAATCATTAGTTCAACATGTGATACTATAGAATTTATCATAATAAATATAGAGTTTCTAGTAAATGAGAACTTGGTACAAAAATAATCTTAAGAAGTTGACTCCAACATTAAAGCCACTTAAATGACATAATTACTATAGCCAAGGAACTTGCATTGTTTACCTTGCATTATCACATGTAGAAATACATGGCTATAAGTGGAAGTAATTGACCAACCAAGTATCGTTTCAGAGGTGTGAGTAGTTCTTTGCTTAGTTGTGAAGTTGATTAACTATCGTTCAATTCCAAAGTAACATTTGGAGAAACATAACAAGTAGTGGTTGGCACGAAGAATAGGAGACTAATAAGGGGATTCTCATATGCGCAATGCAATTTGGCCCCATTGAGTTGTTTGCTAAAATGGCTCCACATCAATAAGATCCCATTAGAGAATCATATTATATAATTCCATATATACTAGGAGGTGCCTGAGATAGTAACATAGCATACAAACTCTCTCAATCCCTCTCTTATCATTTATTTTTTTGGAACAATCTTCCTCTTATCGCAATGAGGCTAACACACCCAAATTTAGCATTACCAGGAAACCATTAGCACCATTCAATTCAGTTGATTTCGGCCAAGCAACAGCGAGTGGGGAATCAACCGCCATATTCACTCAAGACTTGCACCATGCCCCAACCACTATTGTGTGCGCTAACGCACATCCACAAGCACAAGAACAAGCACTATAATGTCACTCTGTAGGACTTGAACCCTGGTGGGGGCTATATTACCTACCCACTTTCCCCAACATAGCAAGCCACTATTGACATTCATCATTCATTTTTCATTTTTCATCTTAAGTATGAGTATTCAATTGCAATTCTATCATGTCTTAAGTCATTATCAATGACCATGTCCTTTTCCTTCAATTTTGTCTTACATTTATGATCAACTCATGAGACAAATGATAGTGACCTACCCATTGTTTTCATTTATGAGGAACAGTTTGCAACAGTGAGATGAGTAGGAACATTTATGGTGCATTTATTACAATAACCTTCACCCTTATAACAATGGATTCAATATTTAAGACTGTAATGCACTTAATGACAACAACCTAGAAATTCTTATTCACTGGGAGTTCTCACTAAATAGCTCCATTTGAAACGACCTGCAACACAACATTTATGATCTATATATCATTTAATGCACAGCATGGACCTAAAATACAAGATTTATGGTATACAAATTTGTGTGTAGAATGAATATAAGGTACAATATTTTCTAATATGATCTTGTAATTATGTCATGTACAATACTACAATTGTAACCTACCTAGTACTTGAAAATAATTATGTTTGAGAAAAACATTATGATAAATTTTTATTATAAAGTTTTGTATTAAATGACCCAGGATGGTCATGGATGACTGTAATTGAATACTATTATTATTCAATAAATAAAAATAGGAGACATTCACTCAAGGAGGCTGTTGAAGAGTGTTCACTAGCCCACTAGGAGGAATAGAATCTGGTATAGGAGGCAAAGGACAAGTGGCAGCATCTGCAATAAATTCCTAGCTATTGCCATGAGGCAACTACCCTAAAATTTTGGTCATAACTCCCCAGGGTGGTGGAGGCTGAGCTATTGGTTCATTATTATGAAACTGACCACAAAAGACCTATGCACTCTTTAAAAGAAAAAATCGAACTTGAGCAGGGGGCTCGAATTTTCCACAGAGGAATTGATTTACCCTGTGGTGTTAGAACTGAGCCCACAGGAGGTTAGATTAGGGTTAGCTAGAGAAGGAATTGCAGGAGTAAGTCTGCTGGATATCACTGCAGAGTGCAGCCCAGAAGTATTGCAGCAAGTCTGTTTGATTGCTGAAGTCCAGAAATTGTCAGGATCCTACCAGATTCTTCTTCCTGGTGGTTTAGTGAACAGGCTCGGGGGTCCTGGAGGGCAAGTAACCTTGGCTACTCTACTGGAAAAAGGTTGGGAGGAACAGTACTCCTTGAGTGTTTGTCCACTCTATCATTTGACAGGTTCAGCTTAACTTATGCATCCCATTAAGTTTTTATGACTGTTTATGAATGCAAGTATTGAACTAGGATAGTTAATCTGTATCTGAATTACTATTTTAAACTCTTTTAGAATATCTACCTGTATTTTTCCTGCCATCCATAAGATGGTGTACTCCAGTACAGGTATACTCTTACTGAGTTAGAGATAGAATTATTTATACCTGTTAGGGTCAATATTATTGTGCAATGCAAGGTTATTTCAGTTAAATACTGAGATATGTTTAAGAAATCGACCCTGTTACAAAAGCAAATGTATAGTATGTTACATGCATGCAAATTTCCTATTTTACTGTACATTTATACCCGATTCATTCATACTGCAGAAAAACAAGAATATTGATGCATGACTATAAGAATTACAGGTTGCATGCATACACATTTTAACAGTTACACAAATGTTCTCTTGGATACATAGAATTTAGAGAACAGAAGTAAAATAGCAGAATTTAAACTAGTTTGTGTTTAGACCCACCACTTTAGTTTTCTTTTTAAAACAAGTATCAGAATGTTTATCTTGAGACTATTTATCTTTGCAATTATATTTAGTGAAGAACCACCGAATCAGTCCTTTACACCCAAGTAGGATGAGTAGCACTAGAAACTATACAGTTAACACTGAAATCAAGTCCTTGTCGCAGAAACCAAGCATCCGACACAAAAACATAGAGTGTGTTATAGAATTTATACTGGAACACCGGAATAAAGCTTTTGTTACTAAAACAGAATACTGGTGACGGAAAACGTAGTTACATAATTTTCTCAGACCTAGTACATTATAATCTTTTTCCTATACTTTTAACTTTTGAATCTTAGTCAACCGAAACAAAGCTGTGGGAGAGGTATTCGTTTATGTAAACAAGCTAAGTCGAGCTTAGAGACCCTAAACCTCATCGTTGAAGCCCTAGCCTTCAGCTTCACACAACAACGAATCACTTACATAAATTATAGCAAGAGTCATTCTGTTGAAATAGAAATCCTATCTTCGGCAAAATCCTAGCTATTCAGAACCAAGCTTACGGTCAAAATGAACATTTAGTACACATAGGATTGTTAAATACAAAGTAACAAAAAGAAACCCTCTGCACATTTCTTTGAAAACGATGTGTTTTCTGCAGACGCAGCAACGCCGCACCTTAAGGAGCCTTATGGATTCCATTTTCACAGTTTTCGCACAACACAAACAGTGAAGCCTTATGGCCCAACATCTTTCAAACATGCAGAGAATCCAACGTTGGGAAAAAGCATTACAATGAAAATCCAAACATTTAATAGTTCACACAAAATCAAGTTACATAACCAGTATCATAGATTCGAAAAACAAATTCTTAATAAATTTATGAGATTTACATTCACAAGTTACTGCGCTGGAGGGGCGAGTTCTCCACCCTCAAAGGTTTTACTTTTCGAATAAAAGTTTGTAAAAACACAGTCCCGCAGTGTTACATCTCTGAAACCCTTCACCCAAAAAGAAACCGAAAGGGACGGCCTGTGCATCCTAGCCAAAGGCCACGGCCAGCCACTTATCACCTCAAGACTTCCACAGTTGGAGCCATCAACCTTTTAAATGCCCAAACACCACTGACCAAGGAGACAAAGGTTGCCACCGAAGCTTACCGGTGAGCTCGAAACGCCTTCTTTCCAGTTTCCTTTACCCCACGATGTAGACAAGGCACTGCCAGCAATCCACCCACGAATTGGTTAAACCCTCAGTTAATTGAAAAGCTTTAATGAATTCCAAGACAGTAACTAAACTTTTAATAGCAGAAATTGAAGGAGCGGTGCATTACCTGTAGGTTAGAAATCCACCTGCGTGCTGGCAGCGGCAGCATAACTGGTGGGTGTAGTTCTTTCATTCCCCACGACACCCAAGGTATCTCAACCAGAGAGGCGGCCGAGAGGCCAAGCCTCCACCACCAAGACCAACAATTACAAATGTTCTCAGACAGACCAAAACCCTCGTTTTGGTAGGGTTGCATGTGCAAGGCACTTGGCGGGCCTTCATTCATGATGCACTGTCCTCCACCAAGACTTTGATTTTTACCCTCTCGACATAGTTTAGAATTGTTGACATAATGAGTTGTTGTGGTCAACACTTCATTTTATGTCTCCTATGCACCACTTCGATACCATGGCCACGGTGACCCTTGGTTGCGAAAAGCCAAAAGCTTATGACCCCTCTTAAATCAACGACAGCCCTCTCATGTAATAATTTTATCACTTAAAAGGATGGTTAACCAAATCTTGGGACAAAAAACTTTAAAAGCTTGTTTGAGTAGACCTTGGTCCCCTTTCCACATCCCTTGGGATAAGCTTTCTTGAGTTATCGAAGGTGTGCCCTTTGTATCTTTAGCTGTCAATCGAACCTCTCGTACCTGAGTAACTTTAGTTTAGCAGATCTTAATCAAGTTGAGACATTTTCCTTGCCATTTTCAACATAAATAGTAATGCTTAGTGAAAACCTTCAAATACAAATCTGGTGTAATTTCTATTTAAATATAGAGGCAAGAGACCTGTAAACCTGGTCACATTACAACCACAAAAGCCTTAGCAATAAGCTAAGTAAGATTCGAAGAGCATTAGTTGTTCCCTTGCCAGCATTGTTTAGAAAGACGACCACATTCAAGCAACAAAGTAAATAATGATGAAATCAAGCATAGAAACATGTTGTTAAGACTTTAACCATCTCCTGACAATAATGTCGCATTCTGGCATCGTTTTTGGTATCGTTTTTGGTATCGATGAACTTAATTATTTCATGTTGGAATAGCAATTAATGACATGTATAAAAAAAAATATTTTCGAGTTTTTGGGGACGTTACAACAATCTATATAAATGGCATGCCACCTAGAATAATGGTCCATAGACTACATTAAATGGCACATGGAACCAACAACCACAACCCTACAATATGATATTTACTAATTGCTCTAGTTGAATTCATGGTATTTCTTGACCATAGATATGCATCAATTCCCTAGTATGATTGCAACCAATGCAAATAATGAGAATTAGTAGAGTAAAAACTAACATAGAGCTTGGACAAAGACCAAAATTACTTTTAGTTAAGTATAACTTTAATTTTGAATTGATTACTTGAGACTGCCACATGAGGGGTGTTACCCTTGATATATTATGAGACCTTACACTTGTAGTTTTCATCACACATATTAGAGGCTTGCAAGATGACCTTGATGGAGCACTTGATGAACTAGGGGTACATATGCTTGTCTTAGAGTATTTTGCTATCAGTTGGTGATCTTTCTTTCAACACTTTAGATGAAGGAGATCCATATGTTCTTATTTTGCTTCAGGTATATGTTCTTATTTCACAATTTAACATGCTCATTAACAAGTTAGAATGTAATTTGCAATCTGTTTGCACATTAATTTCTGAATGGGACTGTAATAGCCCCAATATTTTATACGTATTCAATTGTACCTGTCTTGCTTTTCTTGGTTTTCACCCTAATTAGAACCAATGTAAATTGACCCCCTTTTCTTAACTTATAAGATCGACAACAAATGGCCCAAAAGAGCTTGCCTAAAATCTATACATCTTTCCTTAATGCAAACCTTCTCTAGAACTCTAACAAAACAATTGTTGACAACCTCTAACAAGAGAATCTATATTGCACACGAGATTGGCTAGGATGTCAACTGGCAAGTGCCATCAACACAAGAAGAATCTAGGAACCATTTCACACAAGGCAAGTATAGACCCATAAAATCTAAGTTTTGTATATATCAATACACAGGCAAATGCATCAAGAGCCTAATTATGAATAATTAGACCAAATCATATTAGCAAGTGGCAAAGATCAATAGAAGATACATGAAGATCTGCCAAAACCCATTCTAGTGTCCAATGGATTAATAACATTATGTATAATTCTGATTTCAGTAATTTATGAACCACATGATCACTATTCCTAGCTCACTTGAATAGTATATCTGATAAAAAATTCTGAGTTTTTCAGGTCCGAGCTTATGCTTGCCAATACTTTCTCCTATATTTCCGATAAGTTTCTTTCTGGACCCTCAATGATATATTCCCCAAAACAATATTTGGAACATTGATTTTACACACCTAATTATCACAAATAGAACTTCAGAATGGCAGGTGCCACATCTTAACTAACAAAAACATAGATCTTCAGTTTTACTGTACTTTATAATGCAATGTCTGAGCTGACACAACATACATCTCCTTTGGTCTAACAATATGGAATGCATCCCATCCATTGAAACTTACCTATCATGTACTAAAAGTTGTCCAATGACACATCCTCGTTCTGGTCTCTTTCGAAATAATGGAGATTCAGGCCACCCATAAGGCCAACTTTGTACCTCCTTTATCATCTGAAGAAAAAGCAAAATAACTTTCAGCAAGGAAGAACAGATACATACATCAATCCAATGTTCTTACAAAACAAGTGGAATAAAAAATCTTGAAAATCACTCATCCTATATCAATCAAACACTATATATAACATGGCCTATATTAGCTATTGATACTTCGATACCATTCAATTTACCTATGCTTTATTACACACTTCAGCAAAACCCACAAATGTAGTAAATGAGAAATAGAAACTTAAACTTGTTTCATAATATATTTTCAATTTTGACATGGTAATCAGTAATCAAACTTGGGGAACATACATATTGTTATAGTGGAAGTTGGGGCTAATTGATTTTTCAATTATATATAAGCTCCAATAAAGATTTAAATCATCCTCATTGGAGCCTTTATTAATAAAGCCTAAGCAAGCTATCAAAGGAAATGTTTACCTCTAGTATTTCGAGGGAATCATTCAGTGTCCTCATTTTATTAGAAGCAAGTCATCCATACAACATAGGGAAAACATATGAGAAAGTTATGGCCTTTTGAATTTTTTAAAGTAATCATTTACATTTGACTGGGCATATTTAAAATAATTGTACCATATTATTACTTCTTAAACCCTCACCTATAGTGTTCAAGTCCAATCTCACAAGGTGCAGACCCAAGAGCAACTCAGAGAGGTTATCCACTGTCACTTCAAAATTTCGAAGGTTGCCACCTTGAAGCAATATTGCAATATGAGTTCTACTTTCCTATTATGCTTATTTCATGTGAGTCTTACATTCAATGATTTATCATTACACATACTATTATTCAATCTTAACACTGCTTTCCACTAGTTAGACAAAATTATTCCCACTATACTCATGCATACTTCCTTTGTTCTCTCTATATTGCAATTTATTTGTTAATATAGCTCTAACAAAGAAACTTTTGCAAACCCTCAAAAATAAATAAATAACTTGCCTAAATTTATGTGCATGCAGTCTAGATTCTACAATGACATAACTGTTACCTGTAACTTTGCATCTTGCCACAGGGAGGATGGTTGAGTCTCTCTTGATGAAGAATTAAGATAAATGAAGACTGGGCCAAAAACCTTTTGCCATGCTTCTCCAGAACGAAACTTAGGACATAGCTCTTCACCCGCATAATGAGCACTGTGAAACATCTGCATTTTCAATTCAGCTTTTAAATGGACACAGAAACCAGAAACTTCGCCTGATTATGTTAATGTGGAATACTATTTCTTAAATTTTATGTAAAGAACACCCAATTTTTCTTAGCACTTCCTGCCACATGTAGTTCATGATGTTGTTTAGTGGGTTAAGATTTTAATGAATGAGAATTGAATCATTCTAAAATATAGTCATAATGAGAAAAGCTCATAAAACAGTTCAAGATCCTTTTTATGGCTGCAATAATGAAAACTCATAAAACTAGCATATAATCATAGGTAAAACATGAACTAGCATTTAAGCATAGACAATCTGTCTGCAGTTTTTACACAGGTCACCAACCCCCTCTATGTTATCAAAGCCTATGATCAAAAATTATATAACATCTCTTCATCATGTCACATGCACAAGTTACAACAAGGCTCAAAAACAACCACAATATAAGGATCAGAAATAATATAATATTCGACAAGCATACAAGTAGAGATAATAGTCTATGGTAAATTAACGAAGGGGATACTAGACATGGTCGAGCATGGGAAGACCAACCTTGGGCTTACACATGTCAGTAGCCAAAATCCCAACTGCAACACAGCCTAACCATTAATACCTAGCAGCATATGCTACTGTGCTAAAATCCAACTGTCAACACAACAATAGAAAGTTGCTAGGTTTGGTGGGTATTATTGCAACTCAGTTGCATTTCGGATAAGACCTAACATCATGGTATAATTTTAATTGTATTTCAGAAGGTTTTACATTTAAAAATTAAAAGTAAAACCATGCAGAAGATAAAACATTATAAAACCAAGCTAAATAATAGTTCAGTGTATCTCCTGTTACAACTATTTCTCACACCCTAAAGGTAAAGTCCTAAATCCAAGGTGGGAGAACAGAGGAACTAAGAGGGAGGCCAAATGTCACCTCGCAAACCCTTTCTGCTATTTAGGCTCGCAATAATGCAGCCATGGGAGGCTTCCCTATTGGCCAAAATATAACTAAGGATCTCATGAAAGAAAGCTTGATAGATTTATTGGCTGATCTGGTTATTGGGTATGGCTGACACGTAAATTCCAGCATTGATAATTGATGAACAGCAGCCCCTTTTTATGACTATTTTGAGGAGAAAAGGGGTGGAAAGTTCTGGAATTTACTTTAGGAAATTACCACTGAAATTTCCAGATTCTGTAGGCATATAACAGCAGCTTCAAAATAAGATTTGGATTAATATTACAGGCTTCCAATTATATTTGGTTTGATCTATGATATATGCTTAAGTTTCCAGATTTAATTTGAAGAAGAAATTCAGCCCAGATGGAGAGGTATGCACAATTTAACAGCAGGGATGAATCTAATAAAGATCGGAAATGTAGGGTTTTACTGTCTTTATTCCAGATCTGAAGTAAAAGAGATTTAAATGAAAATATGTGGCTGAGTGGTGGATCAGTGCCTATAATATTGGGCAAATGGGGTCTAATTTAAAGAAGCTTCTCCAAGAACTGAAACTTGGACGAGAGGGTGATTTCAATATATAACAGAAGCCACCAGTCCCTTCATATAATGCTATGGGTGGACATACAGGAGCTGTAAATTATTCATTACCTACAGCAAGATAAATCTCAAGTGTATGCACATGCTAGACATCAAGTCAGTGTTACAAATATCGTGTCGGCGAATATATCGCCGAGGGTCCAAAAACAAAATATCGGATTTATCGGGGAAAATGTCGGCAAACATCGGCAATATATCGGCGAAATTAAAAAATACAAAAATATTAATTTTTTGACTCGGCCAATATTTTTCTGATATTTCCCGAGTTTTGCCGATTTTTGCATCCTTAATTTTATTTGAGAGTGCAAGCTTGTGTTTAAATACCTTTTTGGTGTTCACAAAAGAGCTGGAAGTGGGGCAAAAAATCAGCAAAAATAAAAAATCGGCAAAAATAAACACAAGCTTGCACTCTCAAATAAAATTAAGGATGGTGAGATCGAAAACTGGTGGACTGAGGAAAACTCGGTGGTAGCAGCAGAGGTTGAACAGACCCGAAATTTGCAGCAGCAGCAGAGGAGACACAGTCCTGAATTTTGAAAAGGATCATTTTTTTAATTTTTATTTTTATTTTTGGGGGGGTAATCTATGCTGCAAAGTGACTGGTGTTGGAGGCTTTTCCACACTCAAACAGTCCCGAAATTTGGTTCATACACAGTCTGGTTTTGAAGGGATGATAGCTTAGGTTCCAAGTTATGAAAGGAACTCTTACTGCTACCCTAAAACAGTCCCAAATTTCCACAGTCCAAGTTCTTCTCAGCTCCTCCACAGTCCCGAATTGTGGACTTGTTTGAAGTTTCTTCTCAGTCATATACACACGAGTTTGGAGTTGAAGGTTGCAAGCTTACAGTCAGAATTTATGACTGGTCTCAGGAGTTTTTCTATAGTCTTCAAGCAGTCCAGTTTTGACAAGGCTTGAAGCTTCTTCACAGAACACACAGGTCCAAAAATGTCATGATTTTCGGTCTCTTCCTCACTGCATACAAAGTCTGGTTTTCATATATGTTGGAGATTTTCCTATAAAAAAAAGGGGTGACGGTCCATGATGAAGTATCAGGATGATGCATAAAGAATAACGAGTTCTTCACAAGTTCTGAAGAAGTTGACCAGTGATGCACAGACCACAGTCCTCATCCATAGCTTGAAGCATATACATAGCCCTAATGCACAGGTCAAGGTTAAAGTTTTTGCACAGTCTGAATTTTTGAAGCAGCAGAACGTTGGTAAAGATTTTGGTTAATACTGTTTGGATGGATATAAGTCATTATCCAGTGCTATGAAAGTGGTATATGCACAGTGATGTATACAGTAGTATACGTACAGTGATGTGTGAAGATTTATATTCTATGATGATGCATGCCTTATGTTCAGTGAAAGCAGAGCAGAATTACTTGATCAGTGATTGTGTATGATGAGGTGTACAATGATGTACATGAACAGTGTATGGCAGTGAAATGACTTATCAGTATACAGTGATGACTTGGCAGTGATAAGAGAGCAGAAGTTATCAGCAGCAAGTTCAGTGATTGGTTTTGACAGGTCCACAGGTTCAGTCTTCATCTTCTTCAGGGCGGTAGGGTGGTGCTAGGGCTCACAATTTTGTGAGCTGAGCTGTTGTAGCAGCTCGCCAGTTGCAGCTGACGAAGCCTAGGGGTTGTAGCCCCTTCCAGTTGTAGCTGGAGAAGTTGTATTAAATTTGTAACTCCAGTTGTTGTTGGGTCAAATTTTATCATAAAAGGCTTCCGTGGTTTTATCCCCAGGACTTCGGTTTCCACGTAAAAATCTTGTGTACTGTCCATCTTGTTATCTTTCATGAATGTTGATGATATGCTGCTATGATTGGTGATTAGCAACTTGCTCTTGATTAAAATTTGATGATAATTGGCAAATACTGATTCACCCCCCTCTCAGTATTTCAACAAGAACAAATCATAAGAATCATTGAGTATCTCACAAATTAGATCTATCTAAGAGGAAATCTAAGCATGCATGCCATAGATCATTCAAATTAGTGTTCATATTTTTTAAATTAAATTACAAATATGCAATTTTTGTGTTGTTAGAAATCTTTTCCAAGTGCAGAATTGAAGGGTGATAACCAGGTAACTAGAAGAGGATCACTTGCCGGCTGTCCAACAGTCCTCCCTTGCACTTTTTGTTGACTTATGCTCGTTGTTTTATACTAATAAAGTGCAGATTTAGATAGCCTTTAGGCAGCCATAAAGTAGCAGCCTCATCTTGGGAAGTGTTACCAGCTAAGTTGTACTTAGTTGGACTATCAAGTGAGCGGGCAAAGTTGAACATGTTACATGTTCATTTTCGATGATTTGATGTCCGCCGGGCCTTTAAAAGGGCCGCATTTTTTTTTTTTTTCCACATGTCCATGGCCCTACAGGGTTTGTAATAAAATGTACTAGCATGGTGTTTTGTAAAGGACTTGGTTCCCTAGGACTTTTTGGCTAAGTCAGATATTCCAAGGAGTTTTTTTCACCTATTAATTATGTCTTGCATTAATGCATAACATAATTTTTGGGTTTTTCTCCTGCTCCTCCAAAGCTGGAATGCCTGGGGAAGCTGACGGGCCTTAGGGGATTGTTAAAGTCCATGGGTCAATGTATATGAACATTCTAGACATTATTTTTGAGTCATATGGACATGTGCTAAGTCCCCCTAGGTAGTTTTTTTAATTTTCGGCGAAGTTATTTTTTTCCGTAAATGAGCCATTTTTTTAATGGTTTCATTAAAAATTTGTAATTGGCCTAGAAGTGGCAAATGGAGGTCTTTTTTGCCTTAGGGGTGCTCGTTTTCTAACTCAGAGCACCCCCTTAACCCCTAAACCCACTTTTCCTAATGTTTGGGTGCTTCAATTTTTACCTATGGCCAAAAAACCCCAAAAAGTCAAAAAAGTAGTGAAAAAATTAAAAAAAATGAAAAATGACTTAAAAAATATTTCTAATTTTGGAGGAGTTAGAGGTCTGAAATATTTCAGCTATGTTTTAGGAGTTGTAAGAGTTGATTTTGGAAAGATTCCGGGCAGCTATATTAGTGGGATTACTTCCCCATTTAAGGGGGGCATATTTCCCAAAATTGGGCACCTTCAATCATGGAATTTGCAGCTATGTTTATGGGTTGTCACATGGCTGATTTTTAGCTGATTTGGAGCTGATTTTGGCAGCCCATTACATAGGAGTGGGCAGCCCCATTTGCTCCACGAGTTATGCCACTCACTCCACCCATTCCTCCTCAGCTTGGGCACCCTCTCTCCTTGAGTTTTTCTATATAAGCAAGTTCACTCTCATTGTTTTCTCATGACAAGGTGGAACCTTTGCTCCTATCTTTGTAATATTTTTGCATTTGTTTATGAATAAAAGGCTTTGGAGGGAATTCTATGTGTGGACTCTCATGGTGTGGATGATCATGTTCTATTTTAACATATGAGGTAATCTGTGTCTTTACATGTTTATTCATGCTTGTTTATTGATCAATCACTAGCTTTTGAAGGAGATGTTGAGCTTAGTAAAGTAAAGATAGTGTAATCTATTTCATTATTTTTATTGTTGGTTATCATAGAGTGCTTAGAGTTCAATGTCATTTTTGTTTAAATGCTTGAATCTAGTTCTCTATTTTAGTCTACACTAGTGCATTTGATCTTGCTTGTATGAGTTGTCTTTTGTGTCTACAGGTTGCCGATCCGAAGAGTTGGTGGAGCTTGCTTGCATCCATTGGTCTTCAAAATTGATTCAAGGAGAACTAGTCCCATTGATCCCCACGGTTGAGGACTCCATAGCCCAAATTCAAGACATTTCTTCTTCTTCTCATCAACATAAAAAATCTTCAAATCTTTCTTGGTTACTTTGGTTTGCATATTTCAGACCTCATTCTTGTTTAAAAAATCATAAGTAGGTCTGATTTTTGTTTTAGATCTTAAGCTCATCTTCAAGTAAAATCTTTATCTAGATCTAGTTGATGCATGCTTCTTGTTTAAGTGTACTTTTCCGAATATTTTAAGGGCTTAAGCAAGTAGAATGTTTGGCTGAACTTCATGTGTATTTGGCTGATTTAAAGAGCTGATAATTTGCAGCCCTTAAAAGCTTGCAAAGATCCCAAGTAAAACAAGCCCCATTGTATGTTTTACTTGGTTAAATTTTGTCATTTTAACTAGTTTTAACACTTAGTTTTTTCTGGGTTTTTAGGAGGTGTTCCAAAGACACTCTTAAAGTGTTTTTGGGCATCTTATACTGACGTTTACTTGCTGGTTTGCAGCAAAAGACGAACAGGTAGGAGGAGGTGCTGCCAAAATTTCAAAGATCCAGGCAATTCGGAGGACCAATATTGATTATTTTGCAAACCGGATACTTCTTCTCTCCAATTTTTGTAAGCCACTGAGTCAATTAAGGCCGGGGCATTTCTTTCGCATTGTAACTAAAGTATCAAACGAGAGCAAGAGGGCTAATCAAGCGCCCACACCCCATCCCCACAGGGGGGAAAATTGTGTCGACTCAATTTTCGTGGTTTGCAATTTTTTTAGTTTAGATTTCATTTCTGCACTTAATAAAATCAAACTAGGCTTAAAATTAACCTTGTTGGTCCGTTCCACTGGCGGGCCACAAGTTCACTCAAAACATAGTTTTATCATTTTTTTTTACAAACTCAAATGTCCTCCTTGCTTTCCCGAAGTAGGGTTTCTGTACAAGGGCTTGCCCGAGTACGTGCCTGAAAAGAGACTCTTGGGGTTTAAAAAAATAAAATTTTGGTTCATAAAATCTTCTAAAAATACCAAGGTCTTCTCCCGTATGCTCTATGGCCAACTTGCAGCTCAGTCTGATCCAGTTGGTACGCATCAGAAAGGGGGAGATGGCTAGTAATAGGATCTAACACCACCCCGAATAAAAAAAACCTTTATGTAAAAATCCGGCACATCGCGAACATTTTGTTGTCGTGGGGAAATTTCTCAGAAGGCTTGGGACAAAACTGAGTAGTGACCTCTTGGAAACCGCTAGGATTGCCCTCATTGGTACAGCATCTGAACACCTCCTTGAGACTCCGATTCAGCCCAAGTCTGAGAGGGAAGCCATACATCAAAATTCCGGACATGTTCTCCGTACCTTTGCGTATATTGGGAACCCACTAGCCGTAATAAAAAGATCACTTTCACATTAATTCTAAAATAAACCAAGAACACTTGCACAACATTTACTTTTCTGCTCATGCATCTATTTCGACTCCATTATAAGGCACTGGTCTATATTGATATTATTTCATGTTATTGACAAATGTTGCAAATGAATGATGATAATAGTGAATGGGAGCAAATGATGTATTGATGAATGATTGTCTTGCTTTATATAAGTATATGCTGCTTTTATCTTGGTTATCAAAAATATTTTTTCTAACTCGTAGATTAGACACCTTAGTTTTTATTTTTAGGGTACACCCCCCTTGGCTTCGCTAGGAAAGCCTAGACGGAGGAGTCGAATCCCAAGTGACAGCACTTGACTCTGACTTGCCCCCAAGGCCACACCAGCAGCTTGAAGACTTCTGCTGCGTTTTCCCCAGGTGTGGAACCAGGTGGCAACAGGAAGAAGGGTGGGCAAATTACTCGTCTCCCAGGCAGTTTTCCTTCCCCTTTTTGGACCTCTTTCTTCATCATTGTAAGCTTGGCTGCTGTCCCAAAATCACAGATGAGCAAACATTCTTTAAAAAAGTCCTGAAAGGCATTGTAAATCTCGGAAGAAATGTAGTTTTCACCACTAGTCTCTTCGTAGCTTGCTTCTTTTCATTTTTTGCATTTTATTTCAAGTAGCTTAGGTAACTTAGATTTGATTTAAATTCTTATCAATCCATCAATTATATGGACGTTAATTCACTAATTTGCCTAACTACAATCTAGTTTAGAATTCTAATAAAATAGATTAAAATTTGCTTTGCTACTTCAATCATAGAAAGATCTAAGCTCTACACCCTCACTATGGTTGAGGTTTCTTAGATCTTGAGATTTCTGAGTCAATCCAAACTCTAGTTTGGTACTTTCCAAGCACCAATGGTTCTTAGACTTGCTTGTGAAGCAAGAACATCTCTTTCTGTTGAAGTCTCTAACTTACAAATTATAACTGCTTTCAATTCTAGATTAATTACTAATTGCTTTTACTTTTCCTAGTTTAGATTTTCTCATTATTTGTCCATCAATGATATGAATGCTACAATCTAAAGTAGGACTAACCGCATTTAATTTTCCTAGAATATTTTTTCCTTTCATTTGTCCACCAATTATGTGGGATGCTAACCTACAATTTAGTCTAGGTCTCTAACATTTCCAAACTTCACTCAATCTTAATTTGGCTAAAAGGAACCTCAAGCACTACTCTTTATCATTGATCTATCATAGATTGCTATCATATGCAGTTGCTTCCAATGGTTATTTATACAAGCATCTGAATTGAAGTTGTAGATCTAAGTAGTTGTACCAGCAATATATCTTGTAGCTTAGATCTTCTTCCTTTTCAAGTACTTGCTTTATTTCTGAACTACCTTTTTGTAATTGCAAGTGTTTCAAATTAACTCCTATATTAATATTTAGTTTATTTCATAGGGTCTACCTCCCTTGGCTTTGTTTAAGAGTCCAAAATATATCATGCTACAACAAATAACTGCATATCATCGCCTATATTGGGATCCTCATCATTAGTAGCACCCTTTGCCCCCTCCTCTAGCCTATGCCTCTACCTCGATCCTCTAGGGATATCAGTCAACACCCTCTAATTTTGATGAAGATCCCTAATCCAAGCATTAAAAAATGGTGGAAAAACTTAACATGCCTAATCAGTGATTTTTCTTGATTGAAGGGTACATGTTTAGTCCTTACTATGGTCATTACAGAGGAGTTCAATTAGCACCACCCACATCGAGGTACATAGATGGCTTGGTGCTCTTGATTAAATGCCCACCCCATACTCTCATACATGATAGAATCTGGTGGAAACGTTGCAATCTTGCCAATCCTGAAATCTTGAATCTGTTAAGTCTGTTGAATTATGAATGGGATATGAATTTCTACTTTCCCTATATGAAGTCCGATGAGGTTGAAACCACCTCTCAAACATCTAGAAATAGTTAATGGTAATGTTAAAAATTTAAGTAAAAGTTGACATTCTCTTTTATCTTTCTTTTCTATCCTTTTACTTTAAGAATTTAATATACCAATGATTGCCAAGGTGACAAACTCCCCAGAGCTCAATTCCCTATCTCTATTTTTCAAAGCTTTATTGGCATTGTTACCACCTAAAGTTGCACTTTAGTTGGACTTCAGTGAGCCGCCAGTGTTGCACAATCACTTGTGCTTTTCAGTGTTCAGAAGTTCCAAGCTTGGCCTGTTCAGGGCCCCTTTTTTTAATGTTTTGTAGTACATGACCGTGCCCCACGGGGTTTGTAATAATCGTACTAGCATGGTAGTCTTTGAGTGACTCGGTTCCCTAGGACTTGACAACCAAAGAAGGTATTCCAAGGAGTTTTTTCCCTTGTCGATTATGTTTTTCTTTTAGCCAAGTATAATCAGTGAGGTTTTCTCCTAGACCTCCAAAGCTGGAATGCCCAAAGTGGGGGTTAGGCCTTAGGGGATTATTAGAGCCCATTTTGTGACATGTATAAAAATGCTAGGCACTAGAATTTTATCATTCGGTCATGTACTAGGTTCCCCTGAAGTTTCAGTCAATTCCGACAAAAAAATATTGTTTCGCATTTTTAAGCCATTTTAATGGTTTAATTAAAAATTTTCAAAAGGTGATAAAAGTTTGATCCGGAGTCGGATTTTGGCGCAGGGATGCTCGTTTTCAAGCTCAGAGCATCCTCTTTAACCCGGCACCCACTTTTCCTACATTTCGGGCAACCGAGAACCCCCGTGGAGCAGTTTTGCCTGTCAGAGCTACATATTAGCACTTTAATGCTAAAGATGCACAAAAATGCACTATGGCCAAATAATTAATTTTTTTTTTTAAATTAGAATAAGTCACATGTCAAATGACATGGCACTTATTCACTTAAGCTAAACGACTATATCCAAAGGCAAAGCATGTGTATTAAAGTCGATTTTTTAAAAGGTTAAGCATTTGCCAAAACCGTACGGCTCAAATCTCACGTGGGCCATCCCTCATCAATGTGGCAGCTCTCGAATTGGCATATGTTTTCGAAGGTGGGCGATCGAATAATTGATTTGAAGCATTTATTATAAGTTATACTTTGAGTAGTATTGAGTTCTTAAAAAGATGACCGAATTCCATGCTAATCTCTACCTCACATGGGCCAGCCGTGTAACATTTTATGGATTCGGTTGACTTGGCATTAGTTAAAGGAAAGGGTGGCGAGTGTATTAAGGAGCAAAGCATATGTTATATTGTGATGAGAATTTATATCATTAGAAAACCGTACGGCCTCTACCCACACGTGGGCCAATTCCTTCCACAAGCTCGGCTTATGCGAATCGATTTGTAGTGAGTCAAATGGTGGGTGCCTACACCATAGTGAAGTGGCACAACACATGGTTTAATTGCCATTTAATTCAGCCAATAGAAAGAGCCCATCAAAAAGCTCCAACGAATTATGGAAACATCCACTTCCCATCCTCATCCTCACGCATGAGATACTTTCACAGGAGGGCAGCTTCCATTTTTTGAGCTTTTGTCCAAGTATGGTGGTGCTTCTCATTGGCTTATGAGGTTGCTTGCTCTACAATCAAGGAGTTTTGTATCCTTAGGGTTTTGGCACCCTAGCTCACTCTCCTTTTGCTATATATTGAGGAGCTTGGCTCCATTGTAAGCGATCTGAAGGTGGAACCTCTGCTCTGGTATTGTTGTATCATTTTATGAATATTTGAGTAATAAAATAAGGCTTTGGAGGCTAGTCCTGAAGTGTTATGTGGAGACATGCTGTGTTAAGCTTTGATTATGAGATAATCTGTACTGATTTCATATGTCTTATATATTGTTGAAATAGATCTGTCTTTGGAAGGAAATTAATTCCAGTAAGAACATCAGATAATGCTTTATAGATTATTTGTTGTTGTTGAATGGTAGAAGGATTAACAAAGATATATGGTTTCTTGTTTGAACTTACATCTTCGATTATTCTTTTTATTTGCAGACACAGGTATTTTTAATCTCCTTGTACAAGTGTTGTGAAATCTTTTTGCAAGTAACCTACGTTGGAGGAAGTACCAAACATGTTAGCTTGCTCGTCTTCCAAATTCTTCGAACAAAGCTCCATCTCTCTGGTCCTTTAAGGGAACAACTCCATTGCCCAAAATTAATGCTCAAACCCCCAAGGGTTCATCTTCAAGATCCATCTTTTTAATCTAAACTGGTTACGGTTCTATTTTATTCTAGATCTCAAGTTTTAATATCATAAGAAGTAGATCTAGTTACCTTAAGCTTGCACCTAATTCAAAAAATCTAAGTTTTGCTAAGGAAAAGTGCTTATAAAAGAAATATCTAGCATTGTTAGGCTTGTAATTTGGCTTGCAACTTGAAAGAGGGCAGCCAAAGATCCTAGCAAGGAAAGCAACCTAGCTTGTCTTACTAGGTACTTTCCTGTTTCATTTTATTGCATCATTTAGATCTAGTTTTTAGGCTTAGTTTGCATCAAGAAGTAGTTTTAGTTTTAAGTTGTTTTTAGGCATTTTACTTTCTTATTAGCTTGCTGGTCTGTTTTGTTTCATATCAGTCCTAGAGTTTATTTTCATTTTAAAAGTTAGTCTAAGATCCAAAAATTTCTCAAAAAAAAAACATTTTCTTTACTTACTAGTTGCGTTAGTTGTGATTTTGACAGTTTGTAGCATTATCAGAACACTCTTAAAGTGTTATGAACATAATTTCTAACCAACTTTAGCTTGCTGGTCTGTTTTATGTTCTTAACAGGTTGGAGTTATAAAACTCACAAAAAAGTCATCCTGAAGCTCCCAGAACCACCCTGTGAAGCAGTTGCTCAAGCATTGTTTTACTTTTGCAATATATTATAAACTGACTTGTTCCCTAAGCATAAAGGGCAAGCAGTGTTCTATTTCAAGTTTCATATTGTAACACAAAGAAATAAAAATAGCATAGCAGGCAATTCCAGCGCCTGACCCCAATCCCCCCAGGGGGGATTCGCACATTTTTTCATTTTTTTATTTTTCGCAACTTTTTCCTAGTTTTTTCGTTTTAGATTAGTTTTCATTTGAGCAGTAGAAATTAAACAACTCACTCAAGCACACAACGTCCTCCGAGGACCCGTTTATCATTTTATATGCTTTTGTGTTTTATTCAATTATTATTCTATTCTTAAAATTTAATCATAAAATTAACCCGCTTGTTATATGCTTGGGGTTTAGTGTAGATTAATCATCCACTCAACACATTTTAATAAAACAAACAACGCCCCAAACCTGGAGTATGCTCTTGACTACTGCAGCTTAGTCGGAACAGTTGGCTCAATCAAAAACGGGTGCAAAGTACTTAGTGTTAATAGGACAATCCATTAGAATCCAATCCTACGAACTCGGGAGGTTGCATGGACTGAATCCTCAGAGTCAGCAGGTTCTTAAGTGGGTTCATCCTCACCTGGTTGGACACTTGGTAAGGTTGCTAGAGCACTCAGTTCGAAGTTTAGGTTTCTTTTGGGCCAAACCAAGAATTAACCCACTCCTTAATCCACTCATTTAATAATCATAAAATTTACCAACTTAGACACTGCAATACTTTCAGTGAGACTACACAAGCAACCCTACACAGCAGCAATTGCAAACATTTTTACATTCTCGGCACTGGTCTTTAATTTTCCATGTTTTAAGTTTCAATCATAAATGTCGTGAATGCTTATCTATCTTGTGTTGGGTTAATCAATTGATTTAATTTGCAAGCAGTGCTTAGTTGTTATTTTATCATCTCATTATCTCATAACTCCTAGAATAGACTTTTATCTTTTGTTGTAGATTAAAAGCCTTAGATTATTTTTCATAGGGACCACCCCCCTTGGCTTCGCTAGGAGTAAGCCTAGACGGAGGAGTCGAGTAATCAGGTGACAGCACTTGACTCTCACTTGCCCCCAAGGACACACCGAGCGGCTTGAAGGTTTCTTGCCACGTCCCCCCCAGGTGTGTATTAGGCGGCAACAGGCGTCAGTAGGGCAATATCTTCCCTTGACTCATGATATATACCCAAAATATCGCAATATATTGGATGTACCATGGTATTTTCTATAGATGACAATATCCCAATATATACCAATAATAATATCGACTCAAGGAACAACTCAGGGTATATGATTTATATCACCGATATATGTAACACAGCTCCTTAGCAAAGATCACCTACTAAATCATCAAATCTATCCATTGGAAGGCTAGAGATCCTAAGAACATGTGCAAATGAGAGAGTGCTCCAATAGGTCAACCATGAGACATGATGAAAAATCCACAAATGAGATCAATAAACATCCTCAAACCAAGGCTCTCCATCAATAATCAAATGAATGGATCATCTCCAAAGTAATGTGCTTTAGGGGTCAACAATAATAGATGAACATTTATACAAGTAGATCACCCTCACTAGGACACCTCAACACCCACATAGTGGTGAACAGATAAACTGCACAAGGGAAGTGTCTAGGAGAGTGTCACAAGTAAAATGCTACTCATCAAACCCAATGATCCATCACATCATCAACCTGTATCTCTCTGAAATTTGTGATGAGGATGCCAACTGAATGATAGTCAATGGTATATATGCATCCCAAATGGAAAAAATATGGCTCAAAAGCCAACAGACTCCAACTCAACCTGTTTGGGCAGACTCTTCAAACTGGATCAAAATCCTCATAGTATATGACAGGTAACGCATAGAATATCAATAATGAACAAGTAAATTCATAGATCATCACTACAGTTTCAATGGTACAAATATATAAATCATGCCATACTGAGTTATAAAATATAAATATGTCAACAGCATAGAAAGTGAAATCCAGAATGAACACTAGCTGAAATCATAAAAGTATATGCATAGCAAAAAATCAAGATGGAAACTCATTGTTGGATGCTTACTGCAAGTGATGTGGGTCCAACATGTGATGTCAAGTTTTGTTTTATTGGACCTCCATTACGAAATTCATCGCTAGGAGTGATGACCCAGAACCCAACCATGGGATCAAAGCTAATCCATCCATGGACTCTATTCTCCCTATTGTCACATGAGTATTGGTACTTATCATCTACCTGCACATAAAGTAGTATGAAAAGGATATTGTCAGGTCTCAGGATCTATAAAACCTTATTTGAAATTTGCAAGTTGCAACCTAGCTCCTGTTCTCCATTTCCAGAGACATCAAAAAAAGAACACATGGAACAAGAGAATTTATAAGAACATAAAAACACGACATAAGAAAGATCTCCATAGCTTCATTCTTTCTTTATATTTTGTATTTCTTCATGGCATTGACCCATAGAATGTGCACACAACATATTTGTACTAGTATTTACTGCCAAAATCAAATTAAAGAAATAGAAGATGGTGACTGTGCTTTAATCCTATGTAATAGCACTTCATAAAAATACACAAATCAGATTTAAACATTAATTTGCATATATGTACATGACTGTAGATGACATTGCCTCCTTGGACATTCAAAACCCCTCTTGAAGGTCACGATTCTGCCTGTAGATGACAGTGATAACTTACAGCTCTCCAGTACTGAAATGTCTTTTCTTGTGTGTCACGACTTGGGCAGATTTTGGCACTGTAGATGGTTATTAACTTACAGCTCCTTCTTCAACCTTAAACAGTCCCCACAATGTCCACTATTGGGCTGGGCACGAACCTTGGCAACTGTTGCAAGCATAATGAAACATTCAGCAAGATATGGGTGTCCACAAGAGTATCTAACAGCAGAGATATGATAGCAATCTCAGGCCAACAAGAGCGTGGCCCTCTCATACATTAGTGCGCCTCCCATTCACAAGCAATGCGTCCCTCTTCACTTGAAGAATGCACCCCTTTGAAGCCTGCACCTCCCTTCACACATCTAAGTCTCACTGTATGGCCCACAAACCCCTTTCTAATCAGCATTATGAAGGAGCTATGCAAGTACACCCTCTTGGCAAGTGCATCTCTTTGGCAAGTGCACCTCCTTTACTAGTTGTTACTCACTGAAACTCAACACAACTCCACCAATCTACTAGTAAATTTTTTTCTCATCCACGAACATGAAGCACAATGGCAAGATCTGAGTGATCTTTCCCCTCCTGATCAGCTAGGGTGAATAGTTTCACCACCGAAACCAATGTTCCCTTAGACTTTCCGTCCCAAGAGCCAAAAGCCACAAGAGCTAAACCAATTTTTGCAAAATAAACTTGAATGAATGAAAATGAGGTCGATTTGCCCTTTTAAACTCATTTTACCCTTTTTTAAGCCACATTTACCTTTTTCCCACTCGAATATTTAATTAAAGTGACTTTATAAAGTCAATGTCACTTTAGGACCCCATTTTATTTAATTACTCAATGTCCCTTTTTTTAATGTTGCTTTTATGCCTAGTGGACATTAAATAATTATTAATTTCGTTCTTCATCGACTATAGCCTACAAAAATTAAATAGGCTAGTACATTGCTTGCCTAGGGAGATCATTCGAAAAGGGATATGACAGTCCTCCCTTCCCGAGATTGCTTGTCTTCAAGCAACTGCAAACCAAAATGCTACAAAATCTGCTCTCCCTCCCAACTGGCATTCTCCATCGGCAAGTTTCTCCATCAGATAAGATATTCCTTGATTACTTTGCTCTGTGTTACCGGATGAACTAGCAAGGCCGGTCTCCGATGACAAATATGAGAGAAGTGACCACTGTCACCTTGGCCAATTCCCTAACTTCTTCGGAGAGTCTGAACCTCCAAGGGGAAGAGTCCTTCAGTGGCCTGCAAAACACCTTAAAACAAGGAAAACTATGTCTTCTTTTGACCAGAATATTAGTGACTAGTGCCTTAAACAATGAATTTAAGTGAATAAAGAAGACATATTACTTCGGTTTAGTGCTTTGTAGAAGCAAAGATAAGGTGCAAGTATTTAACCCACTGACGTAAATGGTCATCAATAGAAGCAATCAACCGTGCTTTAGTATATGAGGAAGATCATTCATTCATAACTATCGATCATACAATAGAGTATAAGAACATCTATTTAAGTACCAAAATCACTTCACTAACACATATAAGATATCATTTGCCAACATGTATTATGTAAATGTGTGTCAATACCAAAACACTCCCATCATCCATGACAGTAAATAACACCATTTAAATTAAAATCAACCTTTAGAATGCCAAAGAAAAGATATTTGTTTGTAATCAATCTTATCATCCAATGTAAGATACTTTAAGAATGTTGTAGGTGTATCAGAGATATCAAATCAGAAAATTGTTAAATGAGAATACTAAAGTGATTATCTTATACTCTGTCACACATTATAGCAGATTTATAGCAGCAACAATACCATTCCTATGCACCAAAATCAGTCTTAGAAAAATACTATTCTCACCGACCAATGAAAACCAGTTTTAGCATGCTGTATGTAAATGTAATTTTCAGACCTTCTTCATGTAAATTTCAGACCTTCATTTACACCGTATTTGACCACAATTGGCACATGATTTGTATATATACTTAACCATGTAAATATCACCAAATTAGCACTGAAGTTTGGACCCTTTATACTGTATGTGCAGCTGTAAGATAAGGCTTTAGGACAGTCAAACAACAAGTTCAGCAACTTATTGCAGACCTTTGGGACAGACCTTGGAAAGGCTGCCCAACCCAATGTTTTAAAAATCGGTGAAATCGGAATCGGAATCGGCCGATTCACCGATTTAAGGCCAGACCGGTTCAAACCGATCTCCAAATCGGATCGGGGACCGGTTCGATACCGAACCGGCCGATTCGGTATCGAATCTGCCGGTTCGGTACCGAACCGGTCCAGTCCACCGATTTTCGACAAAAATCGGCCGGTTTTTTGGTGTGGGCCAGTTTTTTATGAAATGTTTTATTAAAATGACGATGACGATACGAGCGTCTGTGCAATGCCCACGGAAGCACTGTTGCAAACCAAAGAGCAAACAGTAGGAATAATGGCAGCACAAACTCATTTCAGGAAGAGAGCCCTTGACTCTCAAAATCCTTCAACATTTTCCTTTATCGTTTGGTGCATTTAGTGGGCTGATATGACATGGATATGCAATTGTCCTGGAAACATATGGGCTTCTTATCTCCTGTTTTTTATTTCTTTTCAGTGGAAATAATAAAGCTGGGAGACCAAAAAAGTTTGATTTTCAGAATCCACAGGATCCGTGATGAGCTAGACTAACCAATCAAACAAGTACTAATCTAATATTCACAAATACACAATCTAGAATTTTTTAAAAGAAGTGGAAACTAGGGCAACTTAGGGTTTTAAAAGATTCTAGCCTAACCCTAGGGCATCAAGGAAAGAGGCTTCCCCTCTTGAGATTGTACTTGGCAAGTTTGGAAACTAGGGCCTTCCTTAACAACCCCAAAGGTGGGTTAAAGAAGACCTAGTTAGGGAAAAACTTGAAGACCTAAAGCTCAAGCCTAAGAAGGACTCCTTTGGAGGAGGTCCTAACAATGCTTTGGTGACTAAAGGCAGAAAATGACCTAGTTAAGTCAAAATGCAGCATTAATGGCTACCATTCAACCCTAAACAAGCATCATTCTCCAACAATTAACAAAGAGACATCAAAAAGAAAACATAGATACCTCCTTGTGCATGTGTTAGACCAACAACTCTAACATCACCTTAGCAAGAAGCATGAACAAAAGATACTCCAAAGGAATTGCTCCAAACCACAAGAAAACTCCTTCCTCAAGAGGTGCGCATCAATCCAAGAGCCCTAGTAAGGGCAAAAATTATCATAAAAATTTTTATCCCATAAGTTGTTATGTCAAAATGAAGTGAGGAGAAGTATATCTATACCTTCTCACACTCACTTTTTAAATATTCAGGCCAACGCGCCTTTTAAAATGTCAAATTAAAATTAAAACAAAAAAAATATAAAATAATCAAATATGTGGGCAATGTTATCACATATATAGTAGCTGGGCTACCATATTTTTCAGAGCATATTCCAATCCTTTTTTCAGCCAGTCCTTTACATTGAGATGCTTGAGATGAGCATCTATATCAGGATCACTCCTATTTTATGAGCAGCTAGTATATCCTTATGCCATGACTGAGTCTCGGGAAACTCAGATTTGTTGACCAATGTAGCCATTTTTGCCATACAGAGTAGTATGCAGTGCCCAAATGTGCAGCAGCAGTTTCCAGTTGACAGTTGATGATTCAGATGTATAGTACAGGTATATGATCAGGCAAGTATATGATATGTGTAGTGGTTTATTATTGCTTTGTTGGTCATTCTTATAGCTTGATTTACATTTTGTGGTCATGACCTGGCGGTCTATTTATATATCATGGACATGGTTGTTAACTTATATCTATATAGTCTTGCTTGCTCAGAATAATGAAGTTCTTGTGTATACTCATCGGTTTCACCTTCCTTAGGAGAATGGAGGTGATCATTCCCACCATTATATGGCTTGCTAGTCTTGGCATCATTTTCACTATCTCCATCCATCCGCTACCTTCCTTTTTTTAGTTTATCCTGACTTACATCTTAACCTGTGATATGGAGGACTTCCCCACTTTAGCCTCTTTGTTGGATGAGCTTCCCTGTTTACTTTGTGTCTCGGCTCTGAGTTGCCTAAGTTGTGTTGGCTAGACTTGAAACAGATAGTACTACCATACATTGTATCTGAAAACTTATCGTATATCTTATGTGAAAGCCCATTCTAGAATGTGTTTCTAAACACACGATGAATAAAGGGCTATGGAAATGAATGAAATGTAAATCCCCTTGAAGCGATATCTAAAGGCCAAATAAAAGCAGTGGATAAATAAATGCAAAATCTAAAGACTGATGGCCATGGAAATGAAATGAAAAGGTCCAAATAAAGCAATGGTTTAATAAATGCTAAATCCAATGATTGCTGACCTTATTTGAATGTAATGATTTATTCCTCATTAGCCTGCGGGTTGTGATATGAGATGGAGCAAGGGACGGCTAATTCTAAGTGTCCCCTAGAGTCTCACTGACACTGTTCACAATGTTCTTAGGTAGCCCATGAAGTCTTAACCATACTTACCAGACTCGGAATCGGCAATAAATTGACGGGGCAAAAGAGCGAAGAGTTTGAATCAAATCGGGAAAAAATCGGCATATACAAAAAATTAAATACACACATATTTTGAATTGAAGAAAAAAATTCATAGATACTAAAAATAGCCATGTCCATATACATCAAGATATCAATAGATGTTCAAAAAAATTCAATATATGCCCAAAATATATCAATTCTATTCCAGTTTGAAATTTGTAATGAGATTCAACCTAGACCCTTAGCTTAGTTAATATTAATATTATTAAAATATAAAATTTATTTTGTATTAAGATATCACATGACACATATAATTAGGTATTATAAAAAAATAATATTCAATATATTTTACATATAATAAAAATAATTAATATTTAATAAATAATATAATTTAATTTATAACATAAAATAAAACTAACCATAACATTCAAAATTTAACTTTTATATAAATTAAGTGTTCATTGCAATGATCGAAAATTAACATATATATCAAAATTAGATGCCCGATGCTCGATGCTGAGTGCGTGCAGCCGTCGATTACCCTTGCTAGTCCGCTCACAGCCGTCGATCACAAATTTTTCTCTTCGCACGGATAGGGGAGATGAGAACCGCAGGCACAAATTTGTCTGTCGTCGTCCGGATAGAGGAGAGGATCGAACTCGAAAGCCTAAAAAATGGCCGCCATCCACTCAACCACATTCAGTCTGGAGAAATCGAAATCTGTCTCGTCGAGTGATTAGAGCAGAGGAGAACCGCAGTCACAGATGTGTTTGCCGTCACCGAGATTGAGGAGAAGATCGAGCTTGAAACCCTTGAAAACGACCACCATGCACCCGACGACAGTCAATCCACAAAGATCCAAAACAATGATAAAAACGGAGAATTCTCAACCCGAGTTAAACTCGCCCCAAGCCGGCTCGAATCATTTTCCCACCAAGCCGAGTCAAACTCGCAAGTTTTCCGATTTGACTCGTGAGTCCTGTGACTATGGTCTTAACACCTCCCTGAAAAATAACTCAACCACCTGTGATGCTGAGTAATATGTGGAGATCACATAGAAGTGTTCGAATTTGGTCAACCGATCAACAACTACATAAATGCAGTCCCTGCCCTACACCTTCGGAAAATTTGTGATAAAAACCATCAACACACTCCCATTTATGCTCTGGGATGGGCAATGGCTGTAACAATCCAGTTGGATGAGTCTATTATGTCTTATTCTGTTGGAAAACCATGCACTCACGCACATGTCTCAACGCATCATCCATTGAGACCCTTCCATGAAAATATTTCCCGGATCTGTCTATAAGTATTGAAGTATCCGGGATGTCCCGCTAATGGTGTGTCATGTGTGGCCTGCAAGATCTTCTCTTTAAGTTTGGATTCATGAAATAGATACATCCTATCTTTGTAAAAGATGATATCATCCACCACCCTCTACCTGTCATTTTGAATGTTGCCATCCATCAATTTCGCAGGCAAATTTATTCTTGGAATATTCCACCAAAAAATGGGATTTCCAATCAATTGAGATCTCCATAAGAGAGCATGCTACTAGCTTCCTAGAAAGGGCATCAGCCATAATGTTTTTCTCACCCTTCATGTATTCAATGTCAAAGTCATAAGCCTGTATCTTGCTCACCCATTTCTGCTGCCTCTCAGTTTAGTCTATCTGCTCTGAAAAGTACTGTAAACTGTTGTGGTCAGTCCTAACCACAAATTTACCTCCTATCAAGTATTGTCTAAACTTTGCCAAAGCATGCATAATGGCAAGCATCTTTGTGTCGTAAATAGAGTAGAGCCTTTTTGGCCTTGTGAGATTCCAACTCTCAAACGCTATCGGATGCTTGTTCCACATCAATACATCACCTATACAGTATACCCACACCCAAAGCATCACACTCAAGTACAAAGGGTTGACTAAAATCTGGAAGTGCCAAAACTGGACAAGTTCTCATCACCTCCTTGAGCCTGTCGAATGCCCTCTGAGAATCCTCGATCCACCTAAAAGCCCCTTTCTTCGTGAGATCTGTCAATGGTGCACCCAATTGAGAGAACCCTTTCACAAAGAGCTGGTAATAACTGCATATCCCAAAAAATCCCCACAACTCTGTAAGAAATCTAGGAGTTGGCCAATCAAATATGACCTGGATCTTCTCCTAAAGCACCTATACACCCTACGCATTGATCACGTGGCCTAAGTATAGAATCTCGATCATTCCAAATTCACATTTGGATACTTTGGCATACAAAGACTGTCCCTCCATGATGCCCAGTACCTCGTCTAAACGCCTCAGGTGATCTTCCCATGTCTTTTTGTATATAAGGAGGTCATCGAAGAATACCAGCAGAAACTTCCTCAACTGCTTTCTGAAAATCTGATTCATGTAGGATTGAAAAGTAGCAGGTCCGTTGGTTAACCCGAAAGGCATAACCAAGAACTCATAGTGTCCATGATGACACCTGAAGGCGGTCTTGTGTACATCTTGCTCTCGAACCCTAATCTGATGATACCCCGATCGAAGATCAATCTTTAAAAAGCAGACTGCCCCATGCAACTCATCCAAAAGCTCATCTATACTGGGGATGGGATACTTGTTTTTTATGGTCTTTTTTTTTAATGCGCGATAGTCGATACACATCCTCATAGTTCCATCCTTCTTAACCAAAACCACTAAAGAAGCGAAAGGACTGGAACTCGGCATGATATGTCCCATCTCCAGCAACTCCTTGAGGGCCTTCTCTATTTCATCCTTGAATTTCTTTGGATTCCTGTAATGAGTAGTGATCATCGGTTTGGCTCCTTCTTCTAATTCCATAGTGTGCTCAAAGCCCCTGTCAGGTCTCCCTAGAGGAATCTCCTCAAAAGCCCGGCCTCGTTTCTCCAATAAGGACTGAATCTCTACATGAACCTATTGGTTGTTATTTGGAGATTTCTAAGTCGTGATAAGGCACTCTACTGTTGGATATTGTACAACTTCGGAAGATATTATTCATTATATTTTATTGTACTTTCATTGTACTTGTTTATACCTCCAAAGGGGAGAAGAACTTTATGTAATAAATTATGTAAACACATGAAAGAATCAATGTAAGCCTTGGGGTGCAAAAGAAACAAATAAAAAGATTAAATTTAAATTATTTATTGCCCCCAAGTGAAGTCGGCCCCATTAGGGAATTTTCCAGTTTGCACTTGTATAAATAAGAGGCTCGTGCACCTCATTAGATCATTCACTCACTTAGCAAGTGCGCATCACTTGAAGGAGGAAGCTTATTTGGGGCATCTACTTGTGAAAGATACTTTCACATTCTCTCTTTTCTTATTTGTAATTTGATCTCAGAATTATCATCTCTCTGCGAAGGTTGCTGGGTTTTCTCCCATTTGGGTTTCCCAGGTCAAACTCTATGTTGTTGTTTTGTGCTTTGTCTTGCTTCTAGTGATCTTGGTAATGCATTTGTGTTTTATGCTATGAATGTATGAAATTTAACATCTACTGCATAAGTTATATCACCGTGCCTGAATTGTGCATCCATCTGCTTGGTTGAAACAACTCTAGGACCACCATTAAACATGCCCCCCAAAACTACCGTTCTACCATCTGTTGCATTGAACCCCATCTCCATTGTCTGGTAGTTCATTGAAATCTGGAAGAATAACCAGCACTGATACCACTGTAATAAACCCTACTAGATCTGGGCTGATTTTTTTAATTGACTGTTGTTGTGTTTTGGGTTGGATTTTCGTTAAATAGTTTAATGACGGTGCTCTGATACCACTGTAATGTGCCAAGCTGGATCTGATATGGTTTTAGGCTAACTACTGGTGTAATCTGGTTTAGGACTTTTGACAAAGACTTGCTTTGATGCCTCTGTATTAAATCTTGTTTAGGACGGATCTGATTTTTGTATTGTGTTTATGTAGTGGTTTGGCTGTTATAAATCAGACTGTCTTTCTTCATGGCATTGACCCAGAGAATGTGCACACAACAACATATTTGTACTAGTATTTATTGCCAAAAATAAAACTAATTTATTAATTTAAATATACATATACATACATGGCGATTTAAAATATACATAGAGTCCACTACGACCCCCACGACCTCCAGGGCGTTCTAGCTATAGAGGAAGAGCCATTTCTAGAGAGATTACCTTTGTCCGTTGTTACCGGATTAATTAGTAGGATTAATTCTCCGATAAGCAAACGCACCAGCGTATCCCAATGTCTCCTCGGATACAATGTGCTACTTCTTCGGAAGTCGAAACCTCCAAGGGGAGAGCCCTTTGATCAATCACCTGAAGCAAACTAGACCACAAAGTACAAATGTGTCTATGCAAATGATACTAGTGACCAGTGTCGTTATGGAGTCAAACATAGATCATCAGGACGAATGTTAACTTGATAGACGATTACTATCGAGCAATCACTTATGCAATGTGATGTATCAATCAAGATGTACTTGTGGGTCTGATTCTAATTACAATAATAAGCTAGGTAGTTACACAAGTATACAGTAGGCAGTGTAGACTAATATCAACGTGTATGATCAACACTTGCATCACATGAGATATTATGGTATAAAAACAACTTGTCTTAAAACATGCCAAGTATGCCAATCCTTCAAGAGAGTATAATCAGTATTGCAGTGATATATCAACGTAAGAAAAGGTCAATTTTGTATGATGATATCACTTTAAACAACAATGTGTGATAGCAGAAGTTTTAATTGCAAGATGTATGGTAAATTGTTCCAAGATAATTACTAACACCTGACCAATCTATATCATTTCAAGAATAGTAATTATACGACTGTAAATGATGACACCAACAGCAGTATAACAACGTTGTTAATATCAACTCGTAATAGTTACAAAGCAATCAAAAAGTATGAAAATTAAATGAGTAATATTGCTTGTACTTTGGACTATAGAGATTTGAAGAAATCTGAAGCAAAACTCTAATGCTTAAATCCCAAATCTAAATGCTCCAACAGAGATTAGTATTCAGCTGAGTTTAGGAAAACTTGAATAAAAATACTTAAGGAACATTCAACCACTGAAACTCATGAAGATTTGAACACTAGATCTTAGGACAAATGTCCAGGGAAAAACCCCCAGTGTAGGGGAAACCCAGCAGAGAGATAGTTTGTATTATGAAGAGCACAAATCTGAATTCTACAAGAGAATTTCTGAAGCAATCAAGCAGCCAACTACAAGAGACAATAAGATTGTATTTCTGCCCTCTTTCAATTAACAGAAAGTACAGAAATAACCAATCATTACACCGGAAGAAAACTTAACTCAGCTCCAAGTCCAGTGCCAAACCACAGTAGTACGGCCCGTAATTAATGCCCCAGAAATCCGTACTGAAGTACAGTCGTACGGCCCCCGCTGTACGGATCTGACAGAGAAGGAAACCTCGAAAATCTTGCCTCTGTCTGCTCTCGAAATCTGCGCCTCTTGTCTGAAAATTACAGTGTGTTTTCAACTGTTCAAGCAAGCTGAAAGCAGACTGTACGGACTGTCTCTTCCTTGGAAACCGTGCCTCTGACTTGCTAACTCAAAAGCTCTTCCTCTCTTCTCAAAACTCAAGCTACAGATCTCTCTCTATCTCAGTGTGTTTTCAAATGAGACCCAAGGCATGTATTTATAACTAAAAGCCTCACTAAAACCCTAAAACAACCCTAATCCTATCATACTTTTCTTTAATGGCTAGGATTAGATCTAATCTAAGGACCCACATTAAATGTACTTTAATATACACATAAAGTCATTAAATGCTCATAAAGTGACAACTTAAAGTACTTAGGCTTAAGTCACTTTTATAAAGTTACTTAACTCACTAACGTAACATGACTAAAGTAACATTACATTGTCCCCCCCATGACAAACACAATAACATGGAGCAAAAGGACATCTCTCATTACAAATTCAACACTCCCTCTTAATGAGGGAAGTTCTTCTGGCATGCTCATCTTCTGCTCCACCTAGGTCACCGTTCTCAGCAGCTCCCTCTGACTCTAGAATCTGACCTGGAGATCTGTGCCAAATTGCTCTGGGATCTGAGCTCGGTGGAGAATCTGCTCTCCCTGCCTGAGCTTGCTCCATTTCAACTTCTTCATACCAGCTGAGCCTCCTCCCAGTAACTGAGTGAGTATTGTTAGATTATGGTAACTTCGGGATGTCCTCCATGACTCAGATGCCTTGCATGGAGGGACATTAGTACCATAGGCATCAGGATGGAGTAGAGAGTGAGATACACTCTACTCAGTGACATGAGCCCAGCAGGGGCTGCATGTGGAGCTTCAGGAGAGATTAACCTATGCATGCATGAGTTTTGCATGACCTGCCAGCATTCAGTGAATGCAGCAAAAGTGACCTTTTGCATGCATGCACCGGGAATTAGGGTTTTGGCAAACCTAATTCATCAGTGAGATTATTTATTGAGGCAGGGGGTCCCCAGATGGGGTTACTGAGTTGCATTATCAGAGAGAGATACTGTCAGAGTGAGGAGGACGAATCTGTCCATGTGGGGGCCTCTGACTTGCTAACTCAAAAGCTCTTCCTCTCTTCTCAAAACTCAAGCTACAGCTCTCTCTCTATCTTAGTGTGTTTTCAAATGAGACCCAAGGCATGTATTTATAACTAAAAGCCTCACTAAAACCCTAAAACAACCCTAATCCTATCATACTTTTCTTTAATGGCTAGGTTTAGATCTAATCTAAGGGCCCACATTAAATGTACTTTAATATACACATAAAGTCATTAAATCCTCATAAAGTGACAACTTAAAGTACTTAGGCTTAAGTCACTTTATAAAAGTCACTTAACTCACTAACGTAACATGACTAAAGTAACATTACATTGTCCCCCCCATGACAAACACAATAACATGGAGCAAAAGGACATCTCTCATTACAAGTTCAACATGGACAAGACTCCCCACTAACTTTTATGCATTGAATTGCAAGTTTATCAGAATTATATCAGCATGTAATTCACAATATGTTTCAGACTTCATGCAAGAGTATTGACAGCAGTAAGGAACCCTCTCTAATATCACTTTGAAATAACAGTGGATGATAAAGATGCATGCAATGTAGTCTTCAAGCTTCAGTGCTTAAACAAAACTTCAGACTGTAATAAGGTAGTTTTCAGATCTCTGTTGAAGTTGACTTCAGACCTTGATAAGGTTTCCTTTGATGTTGAGTATTAATGCAATTAAGGACTAATGTGTTTGTTACTTTGTGTAGGTATCAAGGTATGGAAAAGAGGAGTTTGTGGTGAGAAAAGTCGGTTTCCCTAGCAGACTTACACGCTGTGGAAAAGGGGCCCTATTTGGATGCTGTAGCAGACCTAAGTAAGGCCTAAAAATGGAGGACTGAGGCCCTGAGGTCAAGGCCAAGGATAAGGGGGATGAAGCCAAACTGTAATATCCCAAACTGATATTTTTCTCTTTTTATGATGTTCTGTTTGTTTGCTAGTAGTCTTATGCCTCAGTATAGGAATAGAGTATGAAAGTATGCACTGATCTAAGCATGCATGCACTTGCATGCAGATCTATGACCCAGATAATCATAAATGCTATAAAATAGAAAGGAAAGCTATGCATGTACGTACCATCAGATAGATCGGGAGATGTACGTCAATATAAAACCAGCATGCAAGACTTTGGACGGTGGACGGAAGAGAATCCTGAAATAACTGAAGAATAATATCTGATGATGAAGCAATGTTGAATCTGGATGATCCAACCTGATGATGAACTAGGGCAAATAGATTTCACTGCCGAAATACACCAGTTAGCTGAGCATGCACTCAACCCCAACTTAGCTCGTTGAGCTCTCCAATTCGAATCCTCAAATCAATAATCATATAAGCATGTTTCTCCATTCACTTTACCTTTCTTTTATAACTCTCAACTACAAATAACCTAATTAGGTCACTTTACCTTCTAATTTGCAGTTGACTTGCATGTAAGTGCCTGGAAACTCAATCAAGTGCATGCATCATGAAATAATGCTCCGATGTCATGCATGCAGGTGGCATTTGGCTCAGGTGGCCCCTATCTACCGAATGATGATATAATATCAATGCCAAAGATCCTCTAAAGGTGTATATGGCATCAATCCTCAGTAAATTCCACTATAGTAAAAAAGGGAACATTACAGTCCTCCCTTGCCAAGATTGCTTGTCCTCAAGCAATACCAACACAGTTCCATAATCAATTGAACTGCACCAACTGAATCCCAGGGGTCCCAAATCATCCTAGGAGATCTGTAGTACCTTCTACTCAAGGTATTGTCCTGCAAGGTACCATGATATGAAACCTCCTGAAAGTGATAGTCGACTCTCGTCCTCATGCTAACTGCTATACCGTCCACTACTGCAATCTCGGGGTTCCCCACTACCCAAAAGAAGAGACCATCATGTAGTCGTTGAGTCGTTCTGATCATCATCAGCTATCTATCATGCTCTATCAGCATCCACCTCTCCTGTAACTCCAAGTAGAAAGATCTGTAAGAGCTGGCCACCTCACTATGAACGGTGTAGTCTATAGGAAACCAAGTGAAGTCTGCCATTCTACCGTCATACTTGACCTAGAGTATCGACAAGGGAAATCTGCTCCGCTCACTGATAACGACTTTGGGCTGCTCATGAGCTCTAATCATCTCCTCAATAGATAGCTCTATCACTCGTGCTGCCCCATACTCTGAGGAAATCACTGGAATCTGCAAGACTTCTGATAACAGGTGAGTCTCTGCACATATATACTCGGCCCCCTGCATCCTCGGTATACCTGTGATGCAATCTAACAATAGGCTTCCCCATGGCTGCTCATGATCCGTCGAACGTTGCATCAATGCAAGTTCTGACGTACCCTGTTGACCTAACATAAGATCCATCTCGTATCTCCATGCACACCTACCTCGAGCCTGTCTAAAAAAGGTGAAGTCATCTGAGTCCCCCACTGGTGATGTGAAGCACTCTCTACCCCGAGCGTTGGTCCACCTAGTGCTAACACCAGAATACCTCTGACTGCCCCTAAAGAACCAAGCAATCATAAGGTGCACAAGCTCCTCAGGAGACTGCTCTGTCATGCATCCAATCGTAAGCAGCCTACCAATAAATACCTGAAAGCGAAAGTTGGCCATCTCCACCGTAGTGGCTCCACTGTCAATCTCAATCCTGAATGCCAGGAAAGAAAGTCGGCCCTGCCATAAAGAAGTCTCAATATCTCCTGCTCTGTCATCCCATAAATATAGCAGACTGATCATCCTCACAACTCTGTCAATCACCTCTACCATATGAAACAATCCATTGTGTAGATGAATACCTGGATCCCACCACCAACTAAGGGGTTCGCCAAACCCAACTCCAACAAACTGCTGCCGCATCAGGCTGATAGTCATCGAGGTCTCCCTGCAATCCTCTGGCAGATACCAAGTGCTAATAACTGACTCTACTCCTGCTAATGTAATCAGCTCCCACCAAACTGCATCTATACATCTATTAACCCACTCACTGTCTATGTCCTCCAATAATCTATGGAGTCTAAGCCTCTCTCTAGAGAACAGCTCTGTCCGCTGCAGTGCTTCGTACTCATGCAGATACCAATAATAATCCACCAACTGCAAATCTCGGATAGCCCTTATGATCCTCTGCAACTCTAAGTGCTCCTCATGTTTTACAACTACCCTATATCTTGTGTGTGTTGCGGTATCCTCCTGTGGACTCACTCTACTAGTGTCACCAGAGCCTGGATCCCACACACCTGTGCTATACGGAGTGTGTCTCCCATCAACACATCTACAACTACAACCGGAACCATTAATGGCTCCTCCACAGTAAGTGACTCGTAACCTCCATACCGCCCTATATGTATAGAATCAACCATCCCCCAGTCATGTCTCTCCTCATGGATCTCATCTATCATGGATGTCTCGACTCTTGCAGTAGATGATGAAGATTATGTCCCCTCCAACTCCTCTACATGCATATCTGATTCTTGAAGAGCAATCTGAGTGTTGTTCAAGGAATCTCTAGTAACCATAGGCTCATCCTGTATGCTCGAATCACTCCATATCGCATCCATGTCACAGCTAGGTGCTAACACCCCTTGATCCTCACAATCATCACAACTAAGGTGAGATGATGAATCCTCAACGATGGATGACCGGATAACTACATCATGTGTACTATCCTCCTCATGTATTGCCAACTCCATATCAAGTTTAATATCAACCTGTATATCATGCCCATCTCCCTCTGCTCCACCAACTATGCTTTTAAGGAGATCCTCATCCAAATCCTTGGGCTAGCTCCCGAACTTGATGGAGTAATAGTCTCTGAAAGGCAATGCTGCACATACCTCCTTCCCCTCGGCTAGATATTTCTGATATCGAGGCAAGTATCTAAGCACTGCTAAGTTCCCAAATTTTCCAGTCAAGATCCTTCTCAGTGACTCCATGATCTCACTGAATGGCAAGAAACTTGTGCTTACAGGGATGCACTTCACCAAAATTACACTGTAAGATTCCAAGTAGGGGAAATCTGATTTCTTGACTGTCTTTATTTCATTTGGTTACACTATTTTGCTGATTGGGTATTTTATTGGTAGTTTGCATGAGGTTGCATGGGTTGCATGAGGATCACTCAACTCAAAGAACAATTATATGCCACATTGGATTAACATCCTAATTCCAAGTTCCTCAATCATGCTAACTGCTATAGATATATAATTTTAATTGACCACTCTGTTATATGCTTGATAAACACCAGAGAATTCAAGAAGAGTACTATGCAATAATTAATGGAATTTATCTAAACTGTCCCATGCATTCAAATATTAAAACCAGGTATAAATCCGACCTTTACACAGTGAACTCGTGGTATGGAGATGGCTGTCACAGATATAGGTAATGATCATCCTCTTGTCATGTAATATGGCCACGCGCTTATGAATACTCCAGCCAATAATTAATGGCGTTGAGATGGGAATATAAAGGACTTTGAACAACTGTAGATGACCATAAATCTGCTATAAAGAATGGGCTGTAAGTGCATGTCTGATATGTTTCTTCCAATGTTGTAAGCTACAGATCACAGCTCTGTGTTGGATCTAGCCATAAAGTTGATCACACCTCTCTCCCATAATTAACACGCTGCATTTAATATCAGCTAGGGCCCACGACTTCCAACCATAACTCCTATGCCCTAGCGACTTCCACGCTGTCCAACAGAGAGGAGTTTGTTGATGTATTAATGATCTCAGCTCTAGTATATATATATTGTGGAGTGTAGAAACTCAGACTTTCTTGCATGCACAAATCGTGAGTTCTCCACCAATATGCAGTACACTGAAATGGTTCACGCCCTCATGAGAGAATGATCCTCCAATCAATAGTTATTGTCCAAAATGCTAATACGCTGTCAGAAAATAGATATGCTACCATGCATGATGGATCGTGGTCTTCTTTACTGAACTGAACTGTTGAAGAGGTCCACTACAGCACATAAAAACTTGTGTCGTAACCAAGTTCCACGCCGCCACAGAGGAGCAATATTGTTGGTGTAACTAGTTGCTCCTGCCTCCCATGAGAAACCACGACTTCACACTCAGAGATGCTGCCCTCCTGCTATGAAATACAGGTGGTAGGAAAACCACGATTCCAATAAACATCCACACAGCAGTGAGAAAGAATATCCGTGTTTGACCAAAACACTGCCTGCTACCCAAAACTCCAATGAATATGCTCTTGCTCCACAACGGTGAGACCTCTGCTTGATATGTCCTCACATAAACCCTGCCCTGTTGTTTTCACGTGAGGGATCTGGAACTGCCTTTGCTTCTTTTCTTTTACTCTTCTCAATCATCTATCTGTTAACAACTGCATGATCCCACAGCTGGCGAGGAACATGCTTTGATACCACTGTAATATCCCAAACTGATATTTTTCTCTTTTTGTGATGTTTTGTTTGTTTGCTAGTAGTCTTATGCCTCAGTATAGGAATAGAGTATGAAAGTATGCACTGATCTAAGCATGCATGCACTTGCATGCAGATCTATGACCCAGACAATCATAAATGCTATAAAATAGGAAGGAAAGCTATGCATGTACGTACCATCAGATAGATCGGGAGATGTACGTCAATATAAAACCAGCATGCAAGACTTTGGACGGTGGACGGAAGAGAATCCTGAAATAACTAAAGAATAATATCCGATGATGAAGCAATGTTGAATCTGGATGATCCAACCTAATGATGAACTAGGGCAGATAGATTTCACTGCCGAAATACACCAGTTAGCTGAGCATGCACTCAACCCCAACTTAGCTCGCTGAGCTCTCAAATTCGAATCCTCAAATCAATAATCATATAAGCATGTTTCTCCATTCACTTTACCTTTCTTTTATAACTCTCAATTGCAAATAACCTAATTAGGTCACTTTACCTTCTAATTTGCAATTGACTTGCATGTAAGTGCCTGGAAACTCAATCAGGTGCATGCATCATGAAATAATGCTCCGATGTCATGCATGCAGGTGGCATTTGGCTCAGGTGGCCCCTGTCTACCGAATGATGATATAATATCAATGCCAAAGATCCTCTGAAGGTGTATATGGCATCAATCCTCAGTAAATTCCACTATAGTAAAAAAGGGAACATTACACAAACCCTCGAAGGTTGAAACTGAGCTCTTTTTAGGGCTGGCCGAAGGTCCTTTTAGGGATGTGTGGGTACATGAATGAAGGAGGAAAGGGGGAGAAAGATAAGAGGAAAGGGAAGAAGGATAGGAGAGAAAGGGGAAGAGAAGGGAGAAGGTTGGAGCGAATGAAAAAAGGAGGAAGGAAAAGGGGCAACGAAGGAATGGAAGGGAGGCAGGGAGGACTTGAAAGAGAGGAGCAATGCTGTAGAGATGAAGAAAGAAGGAGGGCGAGCCCAATTTTGGGAGGAGCGAACCCTAGGAAGAAAGATAGGGCAGGCCGCTAGGGCTTTTTAGGTCTGCAATCAGGGTTAGTTTCAGAAATTAGGGTTTTTAGTTTGTGTTATGTACAAAATCAAAAATTAAAACCTAATTTAAACAATAAAATAAAAATTAACCTACCAATCATATTTACAAAAAAAACACTAGGATTTTAGGTGAAAGAGATAGATCAACCTAGGGTTTTAAAAATTTTACCCTAACCCTAGGGCATCAAGGAAGTAGGCCTTCCTCTTGAGATGGTACTTTCAAAGTTTGGGAAACTAGGGCCTTAACAACCACAAGGGTTGGTTAAAGAAGACCTATTTAGGGCAAAACTTGAAGACCTAAAGCTCAAGCTTTAAAAGGACTCCATTGGAGGATGTCTCTCACAATGCTATGTGACTAAACACTGAAAATGACCTAGTTAAAACAAAATGAAGCATTGATGGCTACCATTCAACCCTAAACAAGCATCATCATTCAACATTTAACAAAGAGACATCAAGATGGAAAAGCATAGATACCTCCTTGTGCATGTGTTAAGCTAACAATTCTAGCATCACCTTAGCAAAGAGCATGAACAAAAGCACTTCAAAAATTTGCTTCAAACCACAAGAATCTCCTTCCTCAAGAGGTGCGCATCAATCCAAGAACCCTAGTAAGGGTAAAAAGATAGCAAAATGTTTTATCTCATAAGTTGTTGTAAAAATGAAGTGAGGAGATTGTATTTATATGATCTCACTCACTTTCTACAAAATAACCAAACCTACATGCTTTAAAATGTCAATTTAAAATTAAAACATATCAACTTATAACAAAAATAATATAAAATAATCAAATATGTGGGTAATTTGGGACATTTTCCCTAGAATTTACCCACACGACTAAAATAGCTAAAAATGAGCATAACACTCCGATCTGAAGGCTGGAGTGAGGAGGGGGGGGGTCGTCATGCTCCATCTAACCCCAATAGTAGTGAAAATCCCTCAATGCCCCCCCAACCAAGCAACACGACTTGGCATAGAGGATGACGTCATCATCAAGAACAAGCCAAGGAGAAAGGGCGTTGTTGAGCTGGAGGACCAAGAGGGTGTGGATGGTGGCTTGGAGGAGAGACATGAGCCTCAATGCTGAAAGAAAGTGCCACCAGTGTGATAAAGCAAGGTGGGGTCATGTGACCCAATGACCCACCCCTGAGGGCCCCGGACACCAACTTCAAGGCTTCAATCCCTTCCATGAGGCAGTCAACAATGCAAATATGTGGGTAATTTGGGACATTTTCCCTAGAATTTACCCACACGACTAAAATAGATAAAAATGAGCATAACACTCCGATCTGAAGGCTGGAGTGAGGAGGGGGGGGTCGTCATGCTCCATCTAACCCCAATAGTAGTGAAAATCCCTCAATGCCCCCCCAACCAAGCAACACGACTTGGCATAGAGGATGACGTCATCATCAAAAATAAGCCAAGGAGAAAGGGCGTTGTTGAGCTGGAGGACCAGGAGGGTGTGAATGGTGGCTTGGAGGAGAGACATGAGCCTCAATGCTGAAAGAAAGTGCCACCAATGTGATAAAGCAAGGTGGGGTCATGTGACCCAATGACCCACCCCTGGGGGCCCCGGACACCAACTTCAAGGCTTCAATCCCTTCCATGAGGCAGTCAACAATGCCACTAAGCCATAGTACCCCCAGGGGAGGGACCAAAGGATCTGATCATAACCTCCACTCAGAAAAAGGCTGGAAAACACCCCTCCAAGTCAAAAAAATCGACCCTCTCGCCCTGGGGCACATCTGAAGGTGCGTTGCTACTGGTACCACGTAACACCTGTAAAAAGGGTGGCGGGAATCAATAGTTTATTTACATGATTTCATTGTATATGAGATATATTGATTGTATTTTTTGGTGATTCATGAGTCAAGGACTCAGGATTCAGGACACGAATCATTTTTTCTGTGTGATGTATCACTAGATGTCTTATACATCTTATATATCAGTTTTCTTTCCATATTCATGTGGCAATGTATTTATTTGATGTTCTTGTTGCTTTAGCTGTTTAAAAATTGTAATTTTTAAGTTTGTCAATATATTGTCGATGTTTGCCGACATTTTCCCTGATAAATCCAATACATTGTTTCTGGAACCTCGACGATATATTCGCCGACACGATATATATATATAGCAAAAAATAGGTGATATATATAGAGAGAGAGAGAGATGTTGCACTGGCCTCGGGGATGGGGGGGACGCGGGGACGAGTTTCTGGGATGGCTAGAGTGCACCCCCAATTTTTCAGGGGACGGCAGGTTGAGGACGGCAATTATATAATATAAATAAATATAAATAATTATCTATATATATAATTAAAAACATTGAGATAAAAATTAGAACTAATTATGAAATTCAAATTACAAAATGAAATATAAAATATTTTACTGCTTATAATCATATTTTTTGTAGCAAATATATTGGTTATGATGTGTTTCTTCCCTTAGGTGACCACGGTTAATGTTTTCAACCTTTCCCTTTGGTGACCACAATTCATGTTTGCATCCTGTAGGAAAGTTTGAAAGGAAATTGACATGTAATTGCCACATGAAAAGCAAATGAAATGCCAAAGTCGAAGAAATGGCCACAATGGATATGTAGACAAACCCTCCAGAGGGTGGACAAGCCATTAAAAAACCCTTTATAGGTGTATTAAAGCATGGTCGCCCCATGACCTAGGGGTGCTTGACCCACCTTGCCCCTAACGTCAACTCTATGCAACTTGGGGTTAACAAAACATCCATGAACTATAGCTTGATGTGCACATTTTACCCCATGTGTGGCCTTCGATATATGCTTGGTATTCTTTCGCTGAGCAATGGCTAAAAACATGTCAATTACACTTTTCAATCTATAACTGTGGTTGAAACAACATCATCAGCAGCAATCTCTTTATTTCTTTGTAACTACAGATGTCATTATGGGTGGGAATTTTGGGAAGGAGAAGACAGAATAACCAATTTGTTCTTCCAAACGTACAAAAAATTGCACCGGTCTATTAATGGCACTAAATATATAGTATTTGGTCCAAAGCTTTTGCCCAGGAGGAGAATTAATAAAATCACAACAATATATATCAGATTCTTCAAAACTGTCATAAACTCGTTGAAACCTCAAAACAACTAAAAAGGAAGTCTTTGAATTCTGTAATTCCATTTGTGTAATTTTTTTTAAACTGTGCAGGTTAAGGGATGTCCAGGAGTGCCCAATTCGTCGAGGGACTTCGGGGACGTTCCTGAAATGTCCCCGGTTTGACGGGTACAGTTAGGGTACGACCAAGAAGTCCCCAATTCCCCAATGGAGTCCATAATGAATTGGGGAAATTTCCTAGGAGTTCCAAAGTCCTCGTAACGTGGGAACACAGGAAACGGATGAAATTTTAGGGGGGGCGGGTCCCCATGCGAGATAGATGTATATATATATAGCAAAAAAGAGGTGATATATATATATATAGAAAAAAAAAAAAAAAAAAATATATATATATATATATATATAGTAAAATATATATATATATATAGTAAAATATATATATATATAAGGGATCACAAAAAAGAGGTGAAAGGAAACGGTAACTCAAGAAAAAGCTTTCCCTTCTAAAGCAAATGTGGAAGAAAAATCATTAACCCCTAGCACAGTCACATTTCAATGATGGTCAATTCATTAACACCTTCTCCCTAGTACCACATTCATTTCATCACCCTCACCTTACTTAGAAACTTAGGAAATGCACACTATCTTAGGGGTCAAGCATTTAATACAAGGTTAATTATGGTCACACCATGGTAATTCTAAGGTTAATGGGATAATTAATCAAAAGGTGATTGATTTAATTAGAAAGCGCAATTGCTAACCTTTTCATGTTAATGTTTTACATTATTTGAAGGTATTTTTCCTAAGTTATACAGTGTTGAGGCTTCATCAACTACCGCCCTAGCAAAACCACGTGGTCTAACACTTGATGTTCTATAGTTCATTATTATTCCCTTTTGATGATGTGCCCTCCTTCTTCATGCACACATGGGAGGCTTGAAACACATATGGATGATCTAGTTGGCATGTGTGAGAGGGACAACCCTCTCAACATTCTAGGCTAAGAGTTTTTGTTGCATACTTTGGGGTGATGTTTTGTCCACATGGGCAGTTCTTACATGGACCTAATCCCTAATTTGAGGAGGAGGTCCTAAGTTCTTGTAGATCTAGGGTGAAAACCCTAAGATCTGGGTTTCATGCATCATTTTATGGACACATCTATTGGAGTGTTGTCCCTTTGAGAGCCTTTGGAAGCTAGGGTTTGGTCTCTACTTGACATTATGCATCCTTTCCTTAGGGAGGCCAGTTTGCATTTCGAGCCGATCTAGGTGGTCAAACCCTAGATCTAGGGTTTGTTGATGCCTTGCTTGGACCACTTACTTTCGAGCACACTTCTTGGAGAGCCTTTGGAGGCAGTACATTGACCTTGCTAGTTGGATTCCTCATTTGATGGAGGCACCCACTTCTCTTTTCTTGGGTCTCATTCTCTCTTGACATTCTACATGTGGCATTGACCACCTCATGCTTTTGATATTGCAAGAGTTGGTTAGGGTTCAGTGGAGTATTTTGATTTGTTTACTCCAACCTAGACTTTTATCAATATTTTATTTTAAAAGAAGTGGAGCTCCTCTCCTAAAAGAGAACTTCTTCCTCACTCATTTCTCATGTTTGGATGGAGTGAAAGATCCCATTAAGACTTAATGAAATACCTCTTGGTGCTTATGGTTGGTTGATATTAGCGCTATGATGAGGAAATCTTGTTAATGCTATGGTGTATTTTTGGATCAACAATGGTTTCTTGCTTGGGATAATTTGCGAGTAAGCTCTTTACTTTGTAAGGTTAAAATTGTTTGGGTTTATGGTTGAATACGAGGCATATAGTGCTTGATTGTATGTGTTGGAAACCCAATCCTTGTGGTTATGGTAAATTGTATTGTAATATTATTATTACTATTCACATTCACCATAGGTGAATATGAAGTGTTGGGGGAGTCCAAGAGACCTCTTGGAAATATGAAACCAAGGATCATATCTTGATGTATTTAAACATGTACCATATTAATGAAAAAGAATCTCATGCTTATCTCTATCTGGTTTGTTATTCTTATTGACACAGATACCAACAATGGTATAAGAGCCTGAATGAACCTATGGGAGTTATCCATAGGAAATTAATTTTGAAGCTTGAAGAATAAGCCATGGACTATGGGAGTTATCCATAGGAAATTAATTTTGAAGTTTGAAGAATAAGCCATGGAGAACCATAGATGGAAATGCACAAAATTTGAGGAGAAAACATAACTGCAAAAGAAATTCATTGTTTTTGGAGCCACTGCTAGCATCATACATAACAGATTTGAGCAAATAATATGGCGTTGGAAAGTTCTTTCAGAGGTAGATAAAAGCCCTTTGGAGATTGACTACAGAAGTCACTTCAAAAGAGAAAATTTTAGTGAAACAATCCTCCCACAACATGACAAAAGAATGCTCCCAGTTAAAAACGCATTTTTCTCACCATATATATTATATTTTTATGAGATGGCACTTGCAAAGAAGATGCCTAGGGAAATATTCAAATGGGTATATTTCCTTTTCTCAATCCACTTCTTGATTAGTGAGATCTTATCAGTGAAATTTTAATGGTTTGCCAAAGCTTCAATGAAACAGCTTCATGGAAGATTTGTTGATTGTTCAATAGATTTTGGGCAATGTGAATGTGTCTTTAAGATACCCTCACTAAGATCTCTAATGGGTTCTCTCCATTTTTTCACTCATTGTTGAATTCATGAGGCTAACATGGATAAATTCTTAGAGGAATCAAATTGTGTCACCATCAAAGAGACTTGCATTTCAACAGAGGTCAAGCATTCCTTTTGAAGATCATGTTATCACAGATTATGTAGGGGGGATTTACTCCTTTTTGCTACAGCAGACCAGATTTTTTAGCAGTCCATGACATTGAGCATCAAAGATAGATCATCAATTGCAGATGGATGGGATTCATTTTTGAGATTATAGCTGGATCAGTTCAGTGGGAAAAGTTTCAGAGTAGGGCCCCATGTCATCTACCTACTAATTTTGGGATCCCTTGCCATACATTTTGGAACCTTGCATACAGTGGATTTCTCCACTATTGGACAGAAGATTGCATCTTGACTTACAGTGCCTCACATTATGTGCCTATGATGTATCCTACATTTTGCAGTTGTGTACCAGACATTGTGTCCTGAGGATATTGTATGGATGATTATATGTGATATTGGTAGACTAACTTGCATTGGGATTTATTTTATAACTCGTGATTATTTGATAAGTATGATGAGTAGGACATTAGCATGGCATCATATTTAGTGTCAGTTTGTGATTTATATACATATTGTTCTCTGGCAGGTCTCCACAGTATCGCTTGGATCATTACCTAACCCTTTGGTTTCCCCAGCTAACCGTGTCCCTTTTTCCACCTATCCACCTTCCATGATACAAATCCATGTTGATCCGGATACAGCTAAGTGACTCAAGGACACTCCCCTTCTGTGACCTCTTTGTTAGGATGGCCCCCATGTCTTCCCTGGTGCCTCGACTTTAGTATGTGTGACAAAACTATCTGAAGCCTCAATGTCATAAGGGTATTAGAAATGTCAATGTCTTTGAACCTCTAGAATAATGCCACTCTGGGGATGGAGTCAAACACTTTCCTAAACTCTACTAAGCAACAATAAACTTTTGAAGAGTGATGGTGTGCCTACTTGATAATGGCCCAAAGCGTAAGAATGTGGTCAATGGTTTAGTGCATCGGTAAATCCAACCTGTCCTCTAGCTCCGAGATGTCTCTGCTCAAGCTCCCCGGAAATCTCCCTATGGAGAACTGTAGCATAAAATTTTGAGAAAGTATGGCCAACCATGATCATTCTGTAGTTATTGGGACCTACACTAGGGCCCAATTTGTGGTTCGAACTAATAATATGATGTGACCAAGGTTCTAGAAAGCATGTACGAACCACATGGTTAAACAGATCGGCAGGTGGCGATCCAATGCATGGATAACATGCTTGAAGAGTTCAACTTGGAACCCTTTCTCAACCACTGCTTTGTTGGAACTCATTAACTAGACAACCTCCCGGATATTGTGCGAAGTGAATAAGTAGCAATAGGGGAGAAGTAACCCAGATAAGGGGTTTCCTCCAGATATCATAAAGGGAGGAGGTGTGGTAGAACATAGATTTTGGATCAAGATCAAGCGAGAGATGGGAGTGGCAGGGGAAGATGGTTTACCAAAAAAATTTGGGGGAGTGGGCAAGGGAAGTACTCAGCTCCCTTCTCCCATGAAAGATGAAGAGGCATTTCTTGTGTTGGAGGAGACGGCAATAGGAAGCTTTAAGACTAGGGTAGGAGGGGTGACCATGAGTGAAGGGATGTCGAATTAAGGTATGGAGGCGTTTGCAATAATCCTCGTACCACCAGTTAATGGGGTAGGACCCCGACTTTGGGGAAGGGGAGGTGGATCGAGTGGAGTGGGGGTAAGCTTTAAGAGTGGCATCCCAGATGATGGATGAAAGACAGGTGTAATTAGTAGAGGTAGATTCAAGGGATGTGAATCGAGACTCGTAAGGAAGCAACTAGGGGAGGGTGGAAGCGAAGGAGTCAATGTCCCCCGCGGCAAAGAGGATAGTGGTCCAAGGTGAGTTTGAAGGGGGAGGGGTGGGGGGTGTTAGTCTGAAGGGAGAAGAAGAGGAGAGCATGGTAAGCCAAAGGGATGGAGGTTACCGACAAGTGATGAATAAAGGGGAGTAGGTCCTGATTGGAAAGGACGTAATTCACCACACTCATATCGCCACTGTGACGTTGGCAAGTAAAGAAGCGAGATTCGGGGAAGCAAGGAATGCCATTAAGGATCAGAAGATCATGGGATTCTCCAAGCCATAGGAGGTGCCTGCCATACCTTATAAAATACCCCAAAGCATTGTCAGATGATCGGTGAAGTCCCATTGAAGCTAGATTGTTCTCCTAAACACAAAACACGTCCCTAGAGCAATCGCAGAGAAAAACCTAAAGGGCTCTAATGCGGGTATTAAAATCACCCAATAGGATAACGTCCCCCACGGATGAATACTATATGATGTCAAAATACAAATCCAAGTAAGGGTCACCATTGGACTCACTATGAATAGCAAACTAAGATGAGGCTGGGGAGAAGTAGCAAACTGCTAATGTAGAGATCTCTAAGGAGGGGGTAAACTACTAAGCGAGACCCTCATGAACCTAGCAATCTCAACCACTGCTACAAAAGAGACCCTACCCCAAAGGAAGTCTCTCATCAAACATGCCACTCCACCTAAACCTTAGACCCCACCTGAAGACTTAGTTTTTTGTCAACAGGAAAAAAACTAGTGATAACCAACAAGCTCCAAAAGTGGTCTAACAAGACTCTCATGAGTCTCGGTAATTAAAAGGAAATCATCTAAATTGAGGGCATCATACAACATGCCCAACGAAAACCAAAATAACCCATTACCATTCCAGCACCCCACTAAAATCCCCATGCCCTTCCATCTCCTCCACCAAGCTAGTCATTTAGAGAACCCACGCCGAGAGTACCTAGGGGGTAGGGAATCCCAAATAATGCCCCGGAGGTCTCGAATGACCACCCATTTCCCTACCTGTCATGTTGTTGCAACTAGCTCCCTAGAGCATTTCAAGTTTCAACTCTATAACCTGGGATCTAGTGAGATCAACGTTTAGGAAAATCCTACCAAGGAGAGAGAACAACCTCTTCTTGCCTCTAAGAGCTCAGAGTTGCTCACCTACTGACCAAAACTCGATGAAAGTGTAGAATCATGACCGAACAAGCTCTCTCAAGGGGAATATCAAGGACCTTGAAGTAATCTCAAATGAACATGGCACTCACCTACATGGGATCCGGGGAAGGAGAGGGTAAGGAAAGCCCTCTTACCTTCAAGTCCAGTTCACAAGCCCTCCCATTTCACTCTTCTAATAGCTTGGCTTGTATAACTTCCTCGACCGCAACAAAGGGGGGGTTCTATCCCCACCCTTGACAACCTTTAACCAAGAGTTAAGAGTTAAGAGTTAAGTGGCCTACTAGTTTCGGATCTCCTCGTGTTTGTTTTTAAGGTCGAGAATTTCAGCATGTAAGGCATCATTCGAGGATTGGAAGGTTGCCCTATACCTTCCCTTCATTCAGTAATTTCCTGAGGGATAAGTTTTCCAATTCCACTTTGGTTACTCGATTCGAAAGAGAGCATTTCATGTTGGATTTGTTGCATTTCTGAATGAAGCTTCTTGTTTTCGGTTTCAAGGGATTCCATCCATTGCAACAGATTTTTAATTTGAGATGTATAGAACGAGAAGTCTGACTCCAAAGCAATATCTATGGGGCTGTAAATTGGTCCCTAGTTCCTATTACAGTTGTTGAAATACTCAAGATGTCCCATGTTGCAAAATTCGTTTATCTCTGAGGGAGTAGGGCCTTCCATGTGCCCTTTATCTGTTCTATATCCACGAAAACCTGTGCACAAAGACGTGCTCAAAAACCTATGTGACGAGGTCGAATACCTGTTAACACAACTCAACGGGACCTTTGCTCTACGGGACCTTAGCACGAAAATCGACCTCTGCTCAGTCGGTGCTCACGGGCTCTAGAGATCCAATTGGGTTTACAAAACGCAGGCTCAATCACTTCCAATCGTGGTCTCTTCCGCAGGTACACTCATGTCCAGAATTCTTCACAAACTCATCGCAGGCATACTCAGAATGGAGTTGCGTCCATTCGTGCCTAGAGTTTGTGTGCTCAATTGCGAACGAGCTCAATAGTGGAGGTCACGGGCATGCTCAGCAGTTGCATCCAGTCGTGGACCCAAATTTCTTAGAAGTGGAAGGTGCAGGCAGGTCGTGGGTATGCTCAGCAGTCACGTCCATTCGTGAGCGAATTTCTCAGAGGCGGAGGTTGCAGGATGGAGGTCTCGGATCAGTCATTGAGGTCACAACCAGGTTCAATCATGGAGGTCGTGGGCGCCCTGCTTTGAAGTAAATATCAACCTGACTTACAACTGCTGTTTAAGGAGCATACAAACACATTGAGGTAGCACTCCAACTGACGGCACTTTTATTATCAGTTACTCAGCCACAAGTAAATGCCTACTTGCACTATAGTGCAGTAATCCTTTAACTGTTATGTAACTGCCAGCTGATCCAATCCTAACTGCTGTTCAAAAATAGCATGAAATTTGTGTAACTGCCAGAATGCAGACTACAGGCACTTAACTAGTGTTTAAATATAGCATGACTGTTGTGTTAACTGCCACCTTGTACACCCTTAACTATGAGAACTTCTGTGTAAAAATATGATGATACTTAAACTGCTGTTTTGACCCTTAACTGCTGTGAGAACTCAGCATGCATATCTCTCAAAGATAAATCGCCTCAGCTGAAATAGCACAGCCAGTTAGCTAAAGGTGAGCCCTAACTGCCACATGGTGATGTGTCTATTGCTCCTATCTTGTACATGGAATAAGTTCCCTGTAACACACACTGCCAATGGCTCTCAAAGCTGCCCAAAGGAGACTGACTGTAACAACACCCCATCTCTTTGTAGTTATAATATATTAATAATAATAATCTATTTTTAAGATCACAGCCAAGCCAGACACCAATTTGGTGTATGAGACCCCCTTGTTTGTGGGACAAGAGACCCCCCTCTGTGCAGCGATGTAACTGCAAAAGTCTACAGAGGTGTACATACCCTATCCCCCTCCGGATTTGAACCTATGATCTGCTAGGAGGAAACACGTGTTCTTAACCGAGGTCGGCCCTAAGGATGTGTACCAAGGTCGGCTCCAAAATAAAGATATAGCAGGTCGGCTCCAGAACAAAGATACAACAGGTCAGCCTCCCAAAACAAAGATACAACAGGTCGGCCTCATGGTATTGTCCTTCTGCATGAGACGAAACAAATGAATGGCTTTTCCAAGGAGGTCGGCCTCCCAAAACAAAGATACAACAGGTTGGGCTCATGGTATTGTCCTTCTGCTTCTTCACACACTTTCAGAATGGTATTATAGGTAACAACTTTAGGAAGGCTGCCTGTTTTTCTCACGCTGCAGATTAATCTTTCTGCCTCCTTTATCGTATCCAATTGCCCATAAACATCAATCATCATAACACTGTAGTCTGCTAAATTAGGTTTAGATTTTCTCCGCTTGCTGTCGTCATGTGAGCGGCTACTTTGAAAAGTAATATTCAATTGACTTTCATGAATATGCTGAGAAAGTTTCCCTTGTTCTGATTGTTCTAATCCATGGAATGAATATTGTCAAGGGCCAACTTCACTTACATTGAAGAGACTATAACTCACTTTATTTTCTGCTAACAAATTTGTAGATGCCTTCAAATATGACTGAGGTCGGCAAACTCTAGAGTCTACAACCCCATTTTCCCTTTCTATTCAGATGTTGTTGACTAGATCCTTGCACTGCTGAAGAGGATTCAGCTTCAACCAATAGAGCAGCACCAACATCATCTCGAGATTCACCTTCCTCAAATTCTGAAGAGTGAGTTGGCCCATTCCATTCAAATATGCTAGGACTTGAAGCATAAGCTTTTTGCATCAACAAAGGATTTGTGTGTGCTTGAGTTGAACATGATAAAGAAGTTATGTGGCGGCCTGAATTCACCATGGCCCCAACCCAGAACTTTAGCCTCTTCAAGGACATCACAGACTAATGTATTGCTTTACTCTATACAGAATAGTTCTCTCTAAGGTGGGATCAATGAAGATATCAAAATTTAGTTTTCCAATCCCTCCCAGAGTGCACAACTTCTCATGTATTGGTTTCATATGGACCGCTTGGTTGGGTATAAAGGTCTGAGAAGGAAGTCATTGTTCTGTTAGATACTCTATACATTCTCTCCCAGTATTTTCATCATCCCCTACCACTATACCCATGAACTTTCTCACAGAAACAGTAACTGCAAGACTATACTTCCTCTTAATAGTCCTAGAAAGGTCTGTTATTTGACCATGTTCACCACGAAATAGCTTCAGGCCTTCAACAGTTGCAATTGAACTTCTATTTCATCAACCTTTGCCTGGATTTACAATGTTTATCTTGCATTTGTCTCAGTTCACTTTTGCACTTTTGAATAGTTCCTCAGTATTTTTGCCAAGCGAGTAAAGAAACCTTTTCAACCGAGCTTGTATTTGCTCCTATTGAGATGCCAACTGTTGTTCTTTTAGATCAATTGCTGAAGGTTTTCTTCCAAATTCTTCTGAGCCTTATCATCAACTTGCTGCTGGCTATCATGTACCTCCTTTCATTCCTCAGTCTTTCAGTTTTTTTACCAGCATTCCTTCTTTCTTTAAGCCTCTGATTGATGATAAAAACAGGCTGTAAAGCTTGTGATTACTGCTGTTATGACAGGTTTTAAATCAGTCCTCTTGCACATGATGTATGGAAGATATACAGCAATCCGATTACTGCTGGAAATTTACTGTAGTGTTTATCATCATTATCAGTAGAATTCTTAACTCCAGATTTGGATTTTCTTGAGGTGACCCCAAGGCTAAGAATCTTAAGCTTACACTTGACTTGAGTTGCTGGTAGGCTAATTACCTCAGCAGTCAGAGGGCTGCGATTTCTGTATTTCCTTGAACTGCTCAAAAGCTCCTTCATCTGAGGTTCTTAATCATCATTAAGAATAAGCTCCTCTTCTTAGGAGATCTTCTGTTCTGCTCGTTTGCAAGTGTTTTTCAGAAAAGTATCTCCAACAAAAGAAAGGCTCATCCTTCATCTTTTGAAAAAATGTACTTACAAATTTTGTGAGGAATTCAACAATAATTTTGCATCTATCTACTGTAAGATCTAACATGTGAATCAGGGCAGATCTGGCGTTAACAGTCTCCTAAGTCTTGCAAGGTATATGAACATCTATTTCATATGCTGACACCCTAACATGTGCATGCTGAATCTCTTGGATTGTGTGGGATAAACCTTGGGGAGGAAGGGGAGGAGGTTACATTACTACTGTGACAGCTGTATGTTTCTTTCACAAACTATTCGGAAAATTGAACATGCTAAATGAAGTGTAGTAAACATATTGGGGTAGACCTGTCTCCATTGTCAGAGTAATATATTCTATGATGAAAGATATATTCTCTTCAAGGATTATTGTAGTCAGTCAGCAGTGAAAGTAGAGCATCGTAGAAAGCACGGGCATTCTTTAAGGATCATTTTAGTCAGTCAGAACTGAAGGTGAAGCATCTCAGAAAACACAGGCATCTATTAATGTGAGCTTTCTGAGAAGTTGATAGTATTCCATGAATTGACCAAGTCAATGGTGCTAGGCCTTTTTGCAGGAGAGAAATTGTTGGATTGTTCATGAAGTATGTCCCATTAAGATTTTTTATGACAGACAAACAGATTTGCGATGGCAGTATCATTTCTGGGGTTGAAAACCTTCGTTATGACATTCACTGTTGACATTTAATCCCTATTATGCATTTTAACTTTAATACTTTGCAGTTCCATAGTCTAAACATATATTAATTACTCCTCGTTATTTGTTTGTTTGACAATGAAGGAATGCATGAATGCATATGATTAAAAGCAGAAATAACTATAGCAGCATTCTATGAGAAGATTGCATGTCACCTCGCCTTGAAGGTTAGGGTTCCCAGGCCTTGAGAGAAAAACCGCTTCAGGATATGCAAGTATGTTGCACTTGTTTGGCATCCGGTCATCCGGGGATGGCATCGGTCTTTGCTTGTTGTCAGCAATTGCCATGTACTGAAATCTATATAAAAGTCAAATAATAAACTTGTTATAGTAGCTAAAGAGAGCAACCAAACTTGCTACTCATATTCTTATCACTAAGGAACCCAACACACCACACACTTTTATATCACAGAAGGGAAAAATGAAGAGCTTCACAAACCATGGGAGATCCCACAGACCTGTCTTTCCGCAATTTGAAAGTAACACGCGTTTGATTGAGATTAAAATCTGGCCACCCCATTGGTCGCTCATATATCGCATAAGTGTAAATCCCACTGCTCCCTCGAAGCAAAACAAACCTTTGGGAAAAATAATAGATTAAAACATAAAATTCTCAGCACATTAGCAATTTAGAATTTACAATGATGCGTTTAATTGTGGTAGAACTCATAGAAAGATTATGACAGTACAAACTAGCAGAAAATTTGAAATTGAAGCCAAGTCGAAGATCAGTGGGAAGACAATAAGGTGTCATATTTGCTCTGAAAACTAAATTTTGGCATTAAAGTTGTTTGCAATTGTCATGGCAAGTCAAAGGTCAACGAAATGCTTCAAATGCTTCTGAATTAATCCAGATTCCACATCAATACATTAGCCATCCTTTTTTAGTTTTTATCAGCATCCAGAAAATTAGTGGGATTCCATTCAAACAACCAGACAAACTCTTGCTTTGAAAAAATTGTCAGTACGCCTCATCTATTGTATGGGCAACTCAGCTTTTCAAGGCAACCAGAAGACATGGAAGCTCCAAAATGCACTGGCATTCATTTCTAACTTAATATCAACAAATTCCTTTGGAGCTACATAGATAACAGTTTGTTCATCTCATCCCTTGGAATGAGATTTACAAATCTAGTAGTTTTAGATCAAGTTTGAGAATCATAGTCTAGTCTAGTAGTGGAAGTAAAAAACACTTATACCACGAAAGGCACAAGTTCAAATCCTTGACCTTGAAGTAAGCATGTAAGGGGAGATAACTAGATTTAACATGATGGACAGTTTTGTCTGTGGCAGGTCAGCCGAGAAATGTGTATACCAAACAAAAGCTAAAGAAAAATATATTCACTGGAAATAACAACTTAAAGGACGACGAGAAATGAAAGCCCAACTGTAGCAAAAAGCCACTATAGAAAGTAAAATTCTCCTACGAATGGGAAAGCACGAAGGTTCTTGGAAAGATGGGAGTTTTCTATGCTTAAAGTTTTAAACGCTTCAGAAAGGGCATCCAACAAATCTTGTGCAGTGACAAACAGGAAGAATGGGATAAGAATAAAGTAATCAATCAATGTGACTGTGTTTATGTCACTTTATATGCACATAACTCCTGTCTGTTTTTCTAACTTCAGCCCGCTTTCAATCTATCAACATATGTCTTCAGTCCATCATCCTTTAGTTCTGGTCCATCTCTATCACCTGTATAGGACTATGAATCTGATGTCAACCTATTTCCTGTATTCTTAATTTAATTCATTTATAGTCATATAAACTCTAGGAATTCATGGGAGAGTCATGGTTTGGATTACAACTACTTAGCCCAAAACCCAAATTAATAGATATGACTCAAGACATGACCTGGAGACCATGGTTTCCATTCTTCACTTTTGATGGACTCAAAACAAGGGGTGGAAAGTTACATTAGGCTAGAATGCCTTGTTGAGACTCAATACCCTCTACACATCTTTGGATAGACACTCTTTGTGTTATAAAAATAAATATATATAATATAATATAAAGAATAAATAATATCAAATAACAATTAATATTAATTATCAACATAAAACGCAACTCTTATGAAGAGTCACTTAAAGGCCCTTTTAAATGATTATATATTCGGGCATTTCTATTTTGTAAAATCATCATTCATACGTTTATACATATATTATTTTTATCCAAATGGATTTTTATATATTTTTCCAAGTATTTTGGTAATCTTGTGAGCAAACTTTTGTTAGGCTCATTCGGTATTGTTATCCACTAAAATTGCACTTAGTGGATTCCGAATGAACCGTCGAAGACTTGAACAATCTAATTGTTCATCATCAGACAGAATTCCATCAAGCCTTCTAGGCACTTTTTATTTTTTTTGTACCACATGTTCATACCCCCTTGGAGTAATTGTAATAAAATGTGCTAGCATGGTAGTTGTATGTAAATGACTCGGCTTCCTAGGACTTAAACGTTAATCCGACTAGCCCAGAGTGTTTTTTCCTTGTTAATTATTTGTTGTTGAACAAACGACTAATAATTTTTGAGTTTTTCACTCATGCCTCCAAAGTTGGGGTAGTCGGCATGGTGTTTCGGCCTTAGGAGGTTATTAGAGCCTAGGTGTCAATGTATTAAACAGTGTTACACGGAAACGCGTTTCCGCACCTAGGAAACGAGTTTCCTCGTCCCCACGCGTTTCGGAAATGAGGAAACAAGATCGGGGTCGTTTCCTTGTCGTACCCAAAATAGGAAACGATTGGAAACGCAAGGGTACGTCATTTCTTGGAAACGTGGGTGACGTTTCCGACATCCAACGGCCCTAAAATCGACGAGTGGCAGTCTTTGAGCTGTCGGATCTCCTTTAGCGTTGACCCTTTCATAAACGCGTGACCATTTCGCGTGGCATTTCAAGCGAGTGTTACTATTAGTGTTTACTGTTTACTATTTTGAGTTTTCGGGCGGGTGTTGTTGTTGCGTATTGGCAGTTTTTATTGTTTTCGAGTGAGTGCTGGTGCTCGTAGTGGCCACAGCTGGTGTGCTGCGTAGTGGCCACGGGTGCTGTGAAGTGTGAAGAGGCAGAGATTGCGGGCATTGTGCAGAGGCCGCGCAGGTCCTATGTATTGTGTGGAGGTCGCAGGCTGAGCGCAGGCGTGGGTGTTGTGCGGAGGTCGTGGAAGTTGTCACGTTGTGCAGAGGCCGCGGAGCGGAGGTTGTGGGAGTTGTGCAGAGGCCACGGAGTGTTGAAAGAGGTTGTGGGTATATTGAATAACTATTGGCTCTAATTAACTTCTTTTTGAGTGGTGTGTAACCATAACCTCCTTCAATTAAATATAATCTTAACCTTCCCCAATGTAACGAAATTAACCTTTTTTCATGAATAATAAATTATTCGTAGTAGTTTTTTGAAATATCTTTTTAATATTTGTCTTTTTCTAACTTATAGTTGAAATGTTTTTTTTTTTAATTTATTTTAACAATAAGAATATCACCTTATAAAACTATGCTTTGACTCCTTTGAAAACTTAATATGCAATATTATTTCCTTTTAAGTTGTTTTCATTATTATTTATAGTAAAGTCAACCATTACGACTTTTCTTGGAAGGCACATCTGACTAGATATGTAGGGCGGCCCCGATTGCAGCAATATCGCCTTAATTTGTCAATGGCAGTGGAAAGGAATAACAACCTCCTTCGACACATCACAATGGTGTTTTGCTGGCAATGAATTGATTAATGCATGAGATGAATTAATTAGTGCATGATTGCCTTGGCGTTTTCTAGAACTGGCAGTACATTTTTACTGAGAAACCTTTGACTACGTACTCCTTAGCAGTGATTCCAAACGATGTTGCTCAGACGACTGGAGTTAACGAGGGTCTTTTTTAACATTTATATCCAGATGGTAATTTTTATGATGGAATTGACAATTATGGAAGGCATCTTCTACCAGCAGCGCAGGGTTGGCCTTCGGGCTTCCTAATTCCATCGCCAATACTGCAAGGGTTGGCCTTTGGGCTTACTTTGTTATTGTTATTTGTTATTGTTTTGTTACTATTAAATTTTGATCTTTAAAATCTTAAAGTATAAATTTTTTATTTTGTAATATTCCCAATGGGGTCCCCTATGTTTAAGACCTCGACGTACCCTTCGACGTTTCCTAAAATTTGGGGGGTACTTCTACATATGTCGTTTCTGCGTTTCCCCGCTCCCGCATCCCCGCGTACCGGAAACTTGGGGGAACATTGGTATTAAACCATGCTAGGCATTAGAATTGAGTCGTATGGACATGTGCTAGGTCCCCCTAGGTTTTTTTTAAGTTCTGAGAAAAAATATTTTTTCCATAAAATTGGACTATTTTTTAATAATTTAATGGAAAAAATTAAAAATGTAATAAAAGTGTGGTCTAGGGGGCAATGCTGCCATGGAGGTGCTCATTTTCTAACTCAAGCGCCCACTTAACCCATAAACCCACTTTCCTAAGTGTTTAAGTGATTTATTTTTCACTTATTTCACTTTTACTCGAAAAAGTCAAAAAAGTGAGAAAGAATACCAAAAAGTGAAAAATATGAAAAAAATCCAATTCCTAAATTAAAGGGATTTGGAAGAAGTTTTGGATCAGCCTTGATTGAGAGTATTTAGGGATGATTTTGGGCATGTTTTGGGGCAGCACATTTCAAGGAACCATCTCCTAAGGAGTAGGGTGCATTTCCCCATAAAGGGGGGCGCATTTCCTAAAGAGGAGGGCGCATCATTTAAGGAATTTGCAGTTATAATTTAGGCAGCCTTTGGGCTGACTTTTGGCAGCCCAAATGGTGGTGGCAGCCCCCTTAATCAAGCCACAATCTTTGGCTTGAGTCTCTCCACTAATGCGCCCTCCCTCTCCTTCACCAAGTGCGCCCCCCCTCTCTTCATTTTTGCTATTTAAGCATGGCAGCCCCCTCATTCCAAACTAGTTAGAGTTGGATTGAGAGGACGCTTGCAATTTTGTAATTGTTCTATATTTTGCATTTGCTAATAAAGAAGCTTTGGAAGCTAAACTGCATGGTGCTTTTATGTGTGGATCACCATTGCCTTGATTTCATGAGGTTTATTGTTTATCATTTCAATTTCTTGTTCTTTGCTTTGTGTATCTGGCTTTCCCAATCGTTAGAACTAGAGTAATGTAAGTAAGTTTACTTGCTTTTTCTACTTTAATACATATTTTTAGAGATCTAGATCCAACATGTTTTATAAGATTATATGCATGTTGTTTTAGTCTCAATTTATATGCTATCACCAGATCTCACGGGTTTTGCAAGTTTCTTGAGTGGTTTTCAGGTTGCCAAGCTTGGAGGAGTTGTGGATCTAGCTTGACTCCATTGCACTTCCAACGAACTCACAAGACATTGTCCCTCGGCAATCCACGAAAAAGTTTTCTTTGGTTGATCTTTCCGGCAACAAGCTTCTTTCAACTTACTCTTTCTCCCTTCTCAAATTAAATTCTTCTTGGTTACCGGTTCTTAGTTTTTTTCAGATCTGATTTATTTATCAAGCTTATTAAAAAAATAGATCTGATTTTGTGCATAGATCTAAAGTTGTTTAAAAGGTTATCATTTTTTCTTTGGATCTTCCGATCTAGCTTTGTAAAGTATTATTTTGAGCAAGTTAGTCAAGTAGATTTAAAGCTTGTTTGAATGATTCTTTCTAAAGTATTTTAAAGATAAATCAAGCAACTTGAGTGCTTTATTGGATGCCTTTTTAAGGCTGTCCAAGACCCTAAGAGGGTTGGCTTTTTAGCCAAACCATCTTAGTTCTTTAGCCTTAGTCAACTAGATCTTTAACTTAGAATTTTTTTTAATTTTTTTCATTTGCCCAAGTCACTTCTAAAGTGATTTTGGCACCTTTTGCTACTAATTTGTTTGCTGGTTTTTGTTGCATGACAGCAGAAAAAGGTCTTTGGAGCACTCATTTTGACAAGATTGGATGATCCACGACTTTCATGAACCTTACCTTTCCTTCCAGACTTTGCCTCAATTTTTTGTAACCTCTTTTCTCCGGAATCTATAAGGAGAAAGAGGAGTTCTATCACTTCAAAGTTGGCATTGCAATCGCGTAATAAAAGTATTTTTGGAAGCAAGCTCACAAAGCTTGCTTCTCATCCCCCCAGGGGGGATCGGTGTCAGTTGTGTTTTTTTGTGAATGTTGTCATTCTTTTAGCTTAATAACCTTTACATTAGCTTTCGTTTAATTAAAATCAACCAAAAATAATTACAATTTAACGTTGTGGTCCAATCCAAATATTGGGCCATTGACTCACTCAGGACTTAGGAATTTTTATCTTGTTTTTTGCAGACCGTATACTTTTCAATACAAATTTGATTTATCTTTTGCAAAAGTAATCGGATACTAACCCACTACCTCGGTAGTGTAGTAATTAGATAACATTTTAATTTTTTTCAGTCTTTTACTTTTAATTAACCCCCCTTGCTTTCCCGAAGTACGGAGTTCAGGATAAGGGCTTGCCCGAGTACTAGCCGAAAAAAAGACTCTTGGGGTTTTTAATAAACAAGAAAACGTTGTTCAAAAAACTTTTAAAATTAACAAGGCTTTGTCTTGAGTATGCTCTAGAAAACTGCAGCCTCAACTGAATAGATCGATCATACCAGAAAGGGACTTAATGACTAATAATTAGTCTCACTTTTTCAATTAACCTCCCTTTTACGAAAATCCAACGTATCAATTCTTGGCATTATGTGGGGAAATTCCTCAAAGGAAGCGGGAACCACTGGGTAGCGACCTCGGGATACCGTTAGACTACACCCTCGTTTGGTGTAGCGTTGAACACCTCCCAGAGACTTTGATCCAGCCCACATTTCTGAGAGAGGAGCCACCTTTGCCATAGTCCGGACATATTTCCAGTACCTTACAGTATATAGGAAATCCCCCTCCCTAATAATCCACTCATCTCCACATTAATTTAAAATTGACCAAGAGCATTCGCACAACATTTCATTTCAAGCAGTACAACATCACTATATTTTCATACTGACATCCAGGATCCTAGTGATCCTTTCTTTCCAAGTAGGAAAGTTTTGTGCCCCCTGGAGTCTATCCTCAACTCTCAACTATACGGCCATAATGAATAGTGCTAATAAAACCTAGGATAGATATGCAAATGATCTATCCAACCAACTTGCTGCTTTCTCTCAGTCTACTTAGAAGAGCTCTGATACCATGTAAATTTCCTTAAAATCCACTCTAGGGCTAGAGTATGTTGGATTAATTAATTAAACCCAATTATTATTGTTAACCACATATGGATTTCTTCACTATGCAGTGGAAAATAAATACTGAAAGAAATACCAATCAATCACATCAATAGAGACAACACGATCTTTTTGGGTATAAACCCCCGGACAAAACCCAAAATGGGAAAACCGGTGCAGCAGTCTGAGAAGATATTTTATTAAGAAAATATGAAGCTTTTACAATTTCAGAAAATCAATTTATGCCCAACCTGGCAAAATCAAACCACAACAAAGTCACTGAGAAAACCTGTTGAATGGTACGGGTTGTTGCGCAGCTGTACGACCTACTGCTGTACGAAATCCGTACGATACGGCTCACACGTGCGAGCTGTAGTACGGCCTGTACTGCCTCCCTCTGCAACTCAACCTCGACTCTCTCCTCTGCAAATCCGTACAATCCACTTCTTGCCTGGATGCTCTGTTGATCACACTGAATCTCTGCTTCTTCGTCTTCTCTGCAAAACTCTCTCTCTCAAACTTTTTTCTCTCTGTCTCTGTCAGAATGCAATTGTATCCTCTCCACCAATTGATCCTCCTTTTAACCCATTGGCTAAGCGAAAAAACTAATCTCACTATGGATCAATGGATGAGATCCTCCGGTGAGATCAATGACCAAGATTAGATTAGCCATTACTTAAATATTTTTCACTTTCACTTTATAAAAAGTGTTCCATTAAGTCAATTAATAATTAGATCACTTTAATATATTTTCCAAAGTAAAACTTAGGAAAAATACATTAAATACAATTGGCTTATTTATTTAAGTCTTTTGCATGCAAGGACACATGCAATGCAGGAAGACCTTCCTTGTTGTCACTTTCTAACAGCGATTTGGTTTGAGGGCATGATTGTGAGGGATCTCCATCTCTCTTTCTTGCAAATCGCTTCACTTTCAAGGAGTATCCAATTGTGATTTAATCCATTGAATTAATTTCTTGAGATGCCATGCATTGTTGCCATCTTTTTCTTGTGAATCAAATCTAAGAGTTGTTGTTTGTGTTTGCAGGAAGAGGAGGGCGCACTTCCACTACTTGGGCAAATCGATCTACCTTGAAACCCTCCGGATCTAGCTCGAAATTGTAACTAGGTGAAAGGATCATCAATGTACTTGGCGACCACGAGATTTACAAGTAAGATCTTTGAAGTTTTCTCTTGTTTCAAATTTCTATTCCACTAGTCATTAAAATTTCAAAGTTTAAAACCCTCATTTCTTAGATCTAGTAGATCGGGTGATTTTCTTGGCATGTAATCTAAAACCCAAGTTGGAAATAATTAAAAACCCCTCGAGACCAAGTCTAAACCAAAACCGACTCCATTTGCCCTTCATCTAGCACTAGTCCTCCTCTAGGCAATTCACCCTCTTTGGGGATTTGATCATTTACCCCGATCTACGATTTGGGTGTTGCTTGATTGTCCTTCAAAGCCTAGATCTAACCCCAAGCCACTATTCTAAGTGCCATTTACTCCTTAAACCCTTCCATTTTGACCATCTTACATTTTATTGCCTAAACCCTAGGTGGATCTATTTTGGGTATTTGTTATTAGCACTAGATCTATCTAGATCTACTTCATAAACTTCATTGTGGTGATATATCTTCAAGGTTGAACACTTCTCATACCTCTAAAGCCTCCCAACCAGTCCCTAACTCTTCTATCCCACAATTATTTCCTAGATATAGATCAATCAACTCAAGATCCCATTGTCTAATCTCATTCATATTACTTAGTGTGTCTTGTGTTGGTTCGCTAGCCTTCATTGGCTGGCTAGGATCTCCCCCTTGATCTTGCTCCTAGCTCGATTTAAAGCGACAAGAGCCCGTTCAGTGTGACAACCATTAAATCAATTGGTGAACGAGGCCCTTGCTAGTGTCACAGGTTTAGCTCCTCACCTCTACCGTCCCAGATAGGATACCTTTAGTGGCAGCTACAATCTTTGTGATAACAGGTTCTTTGGATTGTGTGATGCAAGTGAAGAGTAAAGATTGTGAGATACAAGTGTGGATCTAAGGTTGGAGGTTGGTGTGATGCTAGCCTGTTGATGAGCACTTGGAGAGGCTAGTATAGCTAGTTGGGATGCCTTGCTAGGCCTCGTTGTTGCTGGTTAGGTTTTGCAGTAATTGTGAATCCCCTAGCTAGGGTTTGGGAAGCTTTGAAGAAATCCGTGCTTGGGATAAAGCCAAAGGACTTGATGTACCAGCTTTGGCAAAGCTGAGGTGTTGTACTTTTTCTTTATATTGTCATAATAAGAAGTTGTACCATTACTGTCCTAAATTCTCTCGTTGCATATCCAATTTTCAAATCTGGTTTTCATGTGTTTTGAACAAGTTTCATGGTTGTTTGATATGTTGATTTATTGGGATAGCCACGCTGAAATGTTGAGTGATTTGGCATGCCTTAGATAAAACTCCAGATCTGAAATGCATTGTTATATTTCCATTGTTAATGAACATAATTTTCAAATCTTTATACACGATTAGAGCATGCCATAAGCATTGTTGCATTGATCTAGTATTGAAGTATTTTGCAGTGTTTATCTACTTGAATTTGTCAGGCATGCCTAGACTAGTGGTGGACATATTTGAGATATTTGCAGGTGAATTTCTGACTATTTCAGTTCAGCCCTATCGCTGAAAGATCTATGTGAATGTGGGACCTCATTGAAATGAGGTAGATATTTCATATTAGGCAGGTTTTCAAAATATCTATACTCTTTAACATGGTGAAGTTCGTATTCCATAAAAGCTATTACTTATGCCTGGGTGTAAGTTGATACAATTTCTGCAAAGTTGCGACCTTGAAAATGGTTCAAAATCCTTAAATTCTAAATCAGCTAGACAAGACAGACAACAAAATGCAAAATTGTATGGCAAGTTACTTGATGAGTAATAGAAAGAATCTCCCACAAATAAGTTTCTTATCATTTACTGTAATAAAGATCAAAGCTGACATGTTTATTCGAAGCAGAAACAATGCAATACCTTCCTTTGTGCAAGACCTATAAGGACAACCATAAGAAAGATATTCCATTGTAAGATTTTTGATGGCAGGAAAATTGAGAAGATACACAACTAACCTTTTGTCTATATTTAGTGGCACCATCTTCCAACTGCTTGAAGGGTTGTATGGCCTGATGAAAGAGACTTCAACTTTATCCCTGTTAGCCTCAACCACATGAAAGGATATCGCACTTGGCCTGCATACAAAATTATAATTCTCAAAGGTTAATGAAAACCATCACTTTAATTGGATCTTTGGAGAGAAGATCACAGGTATAGATAATGGCACTTATTAACAAAATTCCATATTCAAAGGTAGACTATCCAAACATATCCAATTGGTAAAAAAATGTCTGTCTTATTATATTCTTATATTGAAACTAAGTAGGTTGCATTGCATGCTAACTTGCTCACCTTCTTATATTGTATGAAGTTGTGTTTGTAGGGTGTGATGAGGGGCAATAGTAACAAGGACACTTCCAAAAACTAGGATGATCATACAAAACCAAAACAAATGTACGCATACAAGGGAATTGTTTCCATCGAGTTGCATCATTAATCTATCTATAAGTGGGTTAAGACTTCTCAAACAAAACACATGGTCACTCATTAAAAGGGAACACATTCGCTTTCAAATTGAGGAAACTCAAGTCAAAACCATTTAACATACAATGTAATTAAAGCAAAATGTAAAGACAACTATCATCTATCATGCCATGCATCACCCCAAAATCAGCACACTAGGACTTCAACAGCAATATCATCCCTGTACAAACATTATAAGGTCCTGTTACACCAGTTTGTGTACGGGAATTTTTGCCCATATTTTTGCTTCACAAATCAGGCTGAGTTTCAGTTTTCAGAGTGCAAATGTGTTCTGTGTTGAGTTGTTATCAGTGGATGCAATGCTTTGCCTTCTGATGATAACATGCCCTATGTGATATATTGTCATTTCATGCCTTGAGGATATGTTTTATGGGTTGATGACTTTAATTGATGTTTGTATTAGATGTCTTCGTGTTACTTACAATGGTTGGTTCTAATAAGCATAGTAGTAGAGATTTTCCATTATGATAGTACTGTTATCACATCCATAGTAGCCGGGGCTACCATGTCTTCAGACCAGTTTTGAACACTTTTCCGAGCCAATCCTTTTGCTATGATATGCATGAGATCAGCAGTTGATGAGCAGTTCTTTGACGATCACTCCCATATTCAAAGGACCCAGAGCATATTTCATTCAGCTTCATGTCAGGACTGAGCCTCATGACCCCAGATTTGATGAGTTAGCCATTTTCTTCCATACAGAGCAGATATGATGATAGTGCCTATGGTTATACAGCAGCAGTGTTCCAATTGTTATTCAGTGATTCAGATGGTGGATACAGGTATATGACCCAGCAGGTATATGGTTTGTGCATTGGATATCCATATTGTGCTCTTTTACTTATCTTGGTAGACTTGACTGGTACAGAGTGGTCATGAGTTGGCGATATCTTTAGGTGGTTCTTGCTGATTGTTTAGAGTAGAAGTGATTCAGTTGCTTTGAATTAGAAATTCTTGAGTATACTCGTTGGTCATGCCCTCTTATTAGTATGGACTTGGTCATTCCCCCCACTATGGTTTGCTAGTCATGGCATCATCTGTCATTTCCCTCATATTTTCATGGCTTTAACTCTATTTTTAGTCATTTCTTAATATTAATAATCATCTATTGTAGAGATAAACTATTTTTATCATTCTTATGTGAGGAAAGTTATTTTGTTTAGTCTAATCAAGGCTAGTTTTATAATAAGCTAAAGATCTATTTCTTTTTTAGCATCCTCGTGTGAGGAAAGTTATTTTTGTTGAACATTCTTTTATAATAAGCTAAAGATCTATTTATTTTTTAGCATCCTCATGTAAGGAAAGTTATTTTTGTTGAACATTCTATTCTACACAAGTTTTATAACAAGTTGAAGATCTAATTTTATCTTCAATCTTCAACTTGCCCCACACACACACACACATATATATATACTTTGAGTAATACAAAGATAGCCATAGCCTTAAAGAAACCATAGTTTTGAGGAACATCTCTTCCCTCTTTCTCATTCTTCCACTGTGTGCTCGTATTAATATCAGTTTTTACCCAGTTTTGTACCAATGTATCTGTTTACTATTAACTTGTGTATTGTCATCACCCAGAAATACCTTTGTTGAAAAGACCCAAAGGTGTTTGGATAACTTTAGGGAAGGTGCCAATGTTACCTCAAGCAATCCCTCTCTCTTTGGGTTAGTGCTTTTCTAACTAAACGTGGGTAACCCTAAGTGATTCAAGGCTTCAATTATGACCTTTCGAGGGTACATAACATCTCAAATCTGCAATTAAATCTTGTTGTTTTGCACTGAAACACTAAAAAATCTGCAACTTATTTGTCAAATAAGCAAGCTTAAACTTCGAATTTCTTATCATATATGCTAAAACAAATCTGAAAATCCATAAATTATTAATTCACTATAATCCCCCATTATTTTTGCAATTAAAGTTGCAGAACAATGAACTTATTTGGCTTAAAATGCAAACTTGAAATCAATAGTTTACTATTGTCTTTAAGTATTTCTCTCACAATCTGAAATTAAGTTTGAAAAAAACAATGGTATTCAATGCATTTTTCCTTTAAAAGAAACTATGTTTTTTAAGTGATCGGTACCTTATCCTTGGTTAATGGACTGACTGAAATAGAAAACTTATGAGGCAAACAAAATTAAATGAATATTACAAGTTCATGTTCTTAAGAAGTAAACATTCAAATAAGTAAGAGCTAGGCAAACTAGATAGAATTCCTACACACAAGTACACTTCCATTGGTCGCCAAAAGATGTTGGCTGGATCATCATTATTTAGTTGCAAAAAGAACAAGGTTCCAAGCAAGTCGGACAAATATCGACACACTCAAGGATCCTAAGGGATAGAAGTAATCACGCCGAGACACTTACAATTTCCCCAGACCACTCAAAGTATAATTGTGGTATTGCATGCATGAAACTCAACAAAGTACAATAGCACAAGTGCTTGCTCAAACATCTAAATCTCAAGTGAAAAGAGAGGGAGCAAGAAGATGGAAGGATGAAGACACCGATGAGATCTTGAGTGAAGAGAGAGAGAGAGAGCAAGAAGAAGGAAGGATGAAGACACAAATGATCGTCTGATTCGTCTCCTTTGCTTGCACTATTTAATTATAGCCAAGAGAAGATAATAAGGGAGGAGAATCAAGAATAAAGTTGAGCCTAGAAAGCATCCTGAAAAGGGAAGAAAGCACCCCACTTGGAGAACATAGGACAAAAAGGAAAAGCATTCTAATATGCTATGGATAGGAAAGGCGAATCCCAACTACTTGGTAAAGGGGCAAAGTCAAATGGGAGCCACCAGATCCACATTTAAAACTAATCCTGGGAGGAAGGTCTCCATGGGAGGTTTTTCTGGTTATATAGTGTGTATCTAAAGGTGGAAGGATTGTCCATTGCATGGATATCGTTAGACTTGATCATCATATGTTGATGGTGCTTGAACATATAGAGATTCACAGTAACCCCGTGATGCCTAGTTTTTTGTTCTCGTGTATTTCAAGAGTGGAAAAGTGGTCTGAAAAATAATTAAACCCAAGAAAGACTCACCTTGGAAACATCCAATGAGCGCAGACTTTAACTGAATAAGGATTATTGTTAGCCATCTTTTGCCAATACCTTCATTTATTTTTCTAGAAAATGCTTCCTTTTCTATTAAACATAAGCATTATACGCATAGAAGGCTGATATACAACACAAAGGGGTTAATCGTGTAGCCACCACTAGCACAATTTGTCCACAATAAATACCATAAAAATTATCAAAACTGCTCTAGATCAAGATATAACATGCCACTACCAGGGTTGGCAGGTGCGGGGGGAGTGATCTTTGACTCCAAGGGGAACCAGAAGAAAAAATATGCCTCGGGTATAGGGAGAAAGACGAACAACGGCGCGGAATGGCTTGCGCTCATTAAAGGACTAGAGATTGCTTCAGCTCTGGGCATTGAGAACTTGAATGTAATCAGAGATTCTCTCATAGTCATTAGAGATGCAAGGAATATTGTCAATAATAAAAAGATCCCCTCCTCCAAGTTACATCACCTTCTTTTCAGCATTAGCAAAGAATTTAAAGAGGTCTCCTTTTTCCATGCTTTGAGAAACCTCAATGAACAAGTTGACGCTATGGCAAACTCTGGAGTTAGGCTCCCATATGGATACCTTGACTGCGACAATGTCATCTCCAGAAATACTTGGATCCCCTAACTCAAGTCCCCATTGTGGAACATTGGACCCTATCTATCCCTCAAGAAGACCTCCTAATTACATGAATTCAAACTATAGAACAGCAAATTCTTTGGATTTCGAAAATCCCACCACCCAAATTGGCAGTCTGCACAATCCCTGTAGAAGTTTGAAGCACGCCAGCATTTATTGTGACTGGCCGGAACGCCAGTTGGCCAGCATGTGAAGGCAGAGGCTCGAGTTAAGACAGGGCAGAGGGGATGTTCTTTGCATTCTCGCTGGTCTCCTTTCTCTCTGGATTGTTCTAAGTGTTAAGTTGTTTCCGTCTCTGCTTAGGTGGGTGAATTTTAGCATGGAGCACGCGCATTCACAGGCTGGGGATAGTCTCTATCTGAGGTGTTTCAGGTGCAGCAAGGCCATTAGAGGACCGAATGCTGCTTGTATCAGGGCTACTTCGATGGTCGACGAGGATATTGGCATCACAGCGGAGCACAGGCATCCTGCAAATGGTCTCTGTCGTAGGCAGGACAGGGCTAGAAGCACTCAGAATCCGGAAGAGAGGCGTGGCCACACAAACTTCGAGCTGGAAATGAAGAGCCGTCTGCTGGAATTGGAAGGCCAAGTCAGGCTGATTCGAAATGAAAACTTGGATTTCAAGAAGGTTTTGATTCACCTCTATTCCTTGACTGAAACTACAAATATTGAGGTAAAACACCAGAACAGTATGGTGGCAGAGAAAGTGGAACATTTGGAGGAGACGTTGGGACTCGGATACCCACACAAAAAACGCAACTCTGGTGTTGACAACAGTGAATTGGACAGTCTGTGCAGGAAGCTGGAGAAACTGAAGAAAATCATGGCTCAAGCGGGGAACTTCGTCAACCTCAGCCATGACAGGAATGGGACTGCTGGCTCCAGTGGCGCAATCCTGAACACCGACAACCCCTAGTTGCTTATGGTTGGTTTCGTATCTTTGCCTCTTATGCATCTATATCAGCTTTTTGGCCTAGGCTCTGTTTCTCTGAAATTTTTGGATGGAAGAACTCAGGAAATCCACCATTTTTGGACAGCTCCAGCTATCAGCAGTTTAGTTAAAAGCTACTAGTACAGTTATGTTTTTTTTCTGCATTAGCCTTCTAGGACAGTTTGTCAAATGTTATAGCATACATGGACCTGGAATGTTTTTTCATGGTTGTAAGAATGTAAAAGATGAACTGGATGTCATGGATGCTACCTTGTTAAAGGAGCAATCTGCCTGCACTATGTAAATCTCGGTTTTATTTTTAATCAAAAGCTACTAAACCGTCTGTGTTAAAAAAAAAAAGATATAACATGCCACTTGGCTTGCATAAAAAATATCAAGAGATAGTATTAAAACATAAACGCGAGCAAACCAAAGCACCAATATCATAAAACCAAAAAGACCATGCTGCATCAAACCTGAGGTAGGCAGATCAGTACCTCCAGCTATTTGACAAGGGAAGATTTTCATGGCCATTCGGACTGGCTCTTAAGTTTAACCTTTTATTAAAGAATATAAATAAAAAAAGCAAAAAAATCCCGTCACCCAAGATTATTGACTTCGATTCTTATTTAAAAGAAAATTCGCATTATTTGCATATGTATAAAATGTTCATTATCAATTAGGTCTAGGTCTAGTTTGGGTAGCTCAAAAATATTCACTTTTGGCCTGGTTCAAAACCTGAGATGTTCACTTTTTATTAGCTGATTGTTGATTAAGACTAATTGTAAGCTAAATTGTTATTAGAGATGAGGAAAATATATAGAGAGAGATAGATTGAAGCTTCATTTTCAAACTTGCACATTCTTTTTAAAAAAACAAAACATAGCTTTCATGCAAAACATGTGTTTAGTACCCCCATGGTCTGAAAATTCAGAAATTGCCTTGAATCACTGCGTATAAACTCCAATTAACCTATGCATGACGAAATATTCCCCAAAATTGCCTATTTGTACTTACACATCAAACGTATCCTTTCCTCCGGGCTCGTTCCAGTTGAGGTCCCAATATCTGAAAAACTGAAAACAGTTATGTCGATGTTATGATATCGGTAAGTATATAATAAATAAACGTGGAAATAGAAATAGATGGAACATGAATGACCCTCTGTTTGTTTCTTTGTTGAGAACTTCGAGCAAATTGTCAAGCCCTCCATAGCGTATGCCTGTAATTATTCCCCCTGGTTTCGATATGGTGACTCGCACAATTCCATTGTCTAATGCAATGTGGGGACCCTGATCCACAAAAATCACATCGCCCCCCATTTTCCAGAGCCTACTTCGGAGATTTCGAATGTCCAGTGTTACAGATTTTTCTATATATGTGTGAGACTGCCAGTTCAGTCAATACTGCTAGCAGTTCACTCAAGATATTATTGTTGCAAAAAGATTTAGTCACTGTTCAAAGGGATCAATCAAAATTCGATGGGCGTAGCTCGAACACATGAACAGCGCGCATCTGAACCGCCTTTGCATGGAATTGCCTATCATTGATGCCCAATTGTAATAAACTTACGGTAATACTCAACATTCAACATTGGGAAGAAGTGGAATTCAAATCAAGATAACCCAAGTTTAACCCAGATTTCATTAAGGAGAGAAGGATTAGACGATACGTACAAAATAGTATTTGAAATAGTATTGGGAAGAAGTGGAATTCAAATCAAGATAACCCAAGTTTAACCCAGATTTCATTAAGGAGAGAAGGATTAGACGATACGTACAAAATAGTATTTGAAAACTTGATTTTTTATTATTATATTTTAAATATAAAGATTAAAACAAATTTATTTTATTATTATATCTTATTGTATTTTGTCAATTTGATTTTTTTATTTTAAAAATATTATATTTTTAATTATAAATTTATTTTTATTTTAATTATTATATCTCATTCATAGATTGTAAAGTACATCTTCGATATAATGAATAAAATAAATACCATAAAATTAATTATTATTATTTTGATAAAAAAAAAAAAATTCAGCGGAAAAATGAATCAAGGAAAGCTTGAAAATACAATCATTACAATAGGGCTCAATAAGAGTATCATGTCACTTACAAGAATTGAACATGGGTGGGGAGAGCAACAATCTTTCCTCCCAACCACCCAAGCTACAACCAATGGACGATTTTGATAAATTACATACACAATCAAGTGTTTGTATATATGATTTAAAAATCTTATTTGAAATGGTATTATAACATTTCAATGTAATAGTCAATTGAGTTTAACTTTACTGGTAAAATAAAGTGTTATCCTTCCCAACTTTATATTATTCTTTAACTCGAATAATTGTAGGATAAAGTATAGGATAATTCTTTATATTGGCTTGTCCACTCACGCACCTCGTCCGTGGTGGATCCCGTGGTTATGGAAGGTAACGGTACCTCTTCAGATTAAGTTATTTTTCTAGCTTGCTATCAATGACAAAATATTGACTTTTGGTAATCTTCAAAAACGTGGTTATGCTGGGCCAAGCCGTTGTTACTTATGCTTACAGGCATGTGATATGACTGCTCATCTTTTTGGAGACTGCTCATTCATACTGGCTGTTTTTTGTGAACTTTTTAAGATCTTCAATGTGCAATTCTCCTAGTCACGGCTACATTTGTGGACAATATTTATTCCTGGGTCACTCTCCGTCAGAAACACTCAGAGTTGGTTATACTTTGTTTGTGGCATATATGGAAGACGCGGAACTATGTCCTATACAACGATATTATTCCTTCTCTACACCGGGTGATAAATTCCATTTCTGCTTTTTACAGGGTTGTTATGGGGAAGCCTGTTCTTCCCAAACAGCGGTGTCTTTCCTTCTCAGCAGTCGATTACCCTTATCCTTAGGGTTATTTTGACAAGGCTGAGCAGAAGGGGTCGTGTGGTGCTGGTGCTGTCCTTTTCATTTCTCCCACTATCTCTTATCACCTTTCTGCGGCTGATGGTGTTGGAACCAATACTCGTTCAAAATTGATTGCACTGTGGATTCTCCTTTGGTTCGCTCAGTCCTCCTCCATTAATTCTATTTGGATTTTTGGAGACTCCAAATGTATTGTTGATTGGGCTGTCAAGAGAACTAAACTCTCATCGCTCCTGCTGCTGCACTGGAAAAGCAGAGTGGACAGGCTTCTCTCATCTTTCAACTCTATCAATGTCCGCCATATTTACAGGGAATTCAACATGATTGCGGGCCAGTTATCTTGCAGATCTATGGGAAATATGAATGGCATCTTACTTTGTGAATAATACAGAGGGGAAATTCTATTATCCTCTCGTCACATGAAGTTTTTCTGATATTTCAGTTTTACTGAAGATACCACAGTTATGATTGTTTTGGTCTTATAGTGGTAGGGTGGAATTTGTTTTCTTAGTAATCGGCTGATATTGGAGGGTATGTCACCTTTCAGAACATTTTACTGATTATAGGTAATTGTCTGTTTTTTTGGAGCATTGTATATGGTTTGAACTGGTGTTGGTGGAATCTTTGTAAATCACTACTTGTGGTCGGCTTTTTATTAATATTGAAGTTGTTTTTCCGTGTGAAAAAAAAAGCATTATCCTCTTAACCATATTTTATGGCATCGAGTTCATTATAAATATATTACTTTAAAAATAAACTTTTTTCGAAATAATTGTTTTAAAAAGAAATATTTCAATGTAATAAAATTATTATTAGAACAATCATTTAATTTGCAGTTGGTGAACATCGATAGGTTATAAGTTAAGTGCCACATATAAGTTATTTGTTACTTATTCTCCATGTGTGTATGTCACAAACTGCTTCCCAGTTATCTATGCATCAGTTAAGAGTTATCCATGCATTAGCTATCAGTTATCCATGCATCGACTACTAATTATTTTTTATATTCTTTTTTTCTTTTATAATTGTTTATTTGAAATTTGGAACGACTACCATAAAATCAATCTCGACGGTATACTTGTCTCGTCCTCGTGCAATCTAGGAAAAGCATAGGTGCTAGTCCACCCCAAATTCTAAGATATAAACACCTATCGGTGTAACTAGCACAGCCACTTAACTTATGGACAATGAACATCGATAAGTTACAAGTTAAGTGTCGCGAACAAGTTACTTGTTCTCCATTCATTGTTGCACAAACTGTTCGTTATCCATGCATCAATTATAAGTTATTCATGCATCAGCTACATGTTATCCATGCATAGCTACCAGTTGTTTTTTATATTCTTTTTTTATATAATTGTTTATTTCGAATTTGGAACAATTGCCATAAAATCAATATGAATAGTACACTTGTTTCATCCTCGTGCAATCTAGAAAAGCATAGGCGCTAGTCCAACCCAAATTCTAAAATATTAACACTTATCGGTGTAATTGTAACACCCCGTTTTGACATTTCTACCTGAACTACTATTATATGTTGTATTTGTTTGATTGTGAGACCTCGTCGATTTGACGACACTGTGGACATATGGTTCTATTATTTTGCCGATATATATATGTGTGTGTGTGTGATGATAGTATTATGATCGGTAGTCATGTTTAGATATGTATCATGTGTTAATTATGTCAAATATATGGAAATTACTGAATGATGGGTACGTGGATACCGTTACAGTTATATGTTGAAATAATGAATGTTATGCCAGGTGCATGGCGAATGAATGAGTTTATTGTTGTTATGTTATGATGAAATATATGTGTACACATCAAGGATTTATGCACGATATTCTATATTGTATGTCGAGGACTGACTTACAGGTTGAAACGGCTAAGTGATAGCTGGATCCTACGAGGTGGGAGGGCCTCGGGGACATGGACTTCGAAAGATAAAATGGTATGCGAGTGATGCATTATTTACTTTCGTGTGGTTATTATGCTGTTTATTATGATGTATGTTATGACATGGGTGGGGTAGGGTTTCAGGGAACTCAACCGCCCAGACTGGTTTATACGATGACAGACCGAGTACAAGTGCAACGTTGTTGTTATGTCGAGTAGACATAATCCCTAGTTCCATTGGGGGGGTGGAGGCTTTACCCACCGTTTATCCCCGAAACCCAGAGTCATGGGAGGGTTATGCTACGGCGGGCTCCCCAAGGTGTGTGATGATGACTGGTGGTTGCCTGCTGGGGAAGCTTGGTCGATGTAGTCGACACTTCCGCTTACGAGTTCTAGCTGGAACCGGCCATGACTTGACATTCCAGGGTAGTCCAGCAAAGGACAGGATAGGATGTGAAAGTTAGTGATGACGTAGGTAGATAGATGTAGCGTGAAGTGGGGGTGAGAACAAGATCTAACTGTAGGTGTGTAAAACCCTTGGTTAGTATGTGTCGTAAATCAGTGATGTACGAATTGTCGTAACTTGGATTTTGGTGAGTTAATGGATTTGTACCTTGCAAACTACGTTTAGAACTTGTGTCAGTAAACAATAAGTTCCTTGATTATGATTGATGTATGTGAATTATTACTTTTAGTGTACTTACGTGAGGAATGTAAGCAATAGCTACACTTACATAACTCGCCTACATATTATGAATTACATGAAATATTGTTGAGTAATAATGCCAATTAGTGTCGCTTAATATTAATTACTGTCGTTTAGTAATTAACCATTGTTGATCAATGTTAATAATGTCGATTAAAGTTAACAATGATGATTAGGGTTAATAGTGTTGATTAATGGTTAATTATTGTCCATTAATAATTAATTATTGTTGATTAATAAACAAAGCTATGGTTAACCTAGGTAGTGACTAATGCAATTGATTCGAATGCTTGATTAATTGTTAATGAGTTTAATTAGCCATGACTAAGGGTTGAAATGTAATTATAAGGTTAAATAAGTTAATAGTAACTTGATCCCTTAAATTAATTATGTGTTAATGATGTTAATTAATTTTAACAAGACTATGCTTATCTTTAGTAATGATTGTTAATTAGCTAATTACAAACTAAGGTGTAATTAAAATGGAAACAGGTATATGAGTCGATTAAATCTTAGTGAATTTTATTTAATTAATATAATTACACATTGATAATGTTATGAATTACATTGATGGGATTATGGTTCATAATTGATAAATTGAATTAGTTAAATTTATAATTGGAGGGAATTAACATATTATAAACATTAGAAACCATTAAGTAAATGATTAGATTAATAGTAGTTAATCAATTGACCATTACTGTTAATTAAATTAAATTGGTGAAGCGTGCAAGTTTAAACTATATAATATATATATATATAACATTTATTATTTATTAATTAAATGGTCAAATATTGAAATATGAGTAAGGATATGTTTAAATTTATTATATTAAATAAAATGATTAGATTTAATTGAATTAGAAGTTACGGTTGAGAAGTGACCCCAACCAACACCTTTTAATATTAATTTAAATATTTAAAAGAGTCCAAGTCCAAGTTGAGGGCTCGAGGACTTACATGGTAGATGGAAGGGGGTGGATAAATTTATGATGAAGATAGGGGTAGTAATGGGGAGAAAGGGTCGACAAACATGGGGATAAGAGGGAGAAAGGAGGAAGGAGAAGGGGGATCTTTACCTTAGGATTTTTGGAGAAGTTTGAGAGAGCAAAACTGGGAGAGCAGAAAAGGAGAGTTCTTGTTGGAGTTTTTGGAAGGGATACAACAGCTTGGGCTTGTACTCGGTTTGGGCTCGGGGGTCCAAAGGGGTACCTTTGGAGCTGGGTGGTCGGCGAGACCTCGCCAGTTGGTAGGGTGGCAAGACTGTTTTGGGCTGGTTGAGTTTCAGAACTTGGGAAAGGCTTTTGGCTGCAGGGAAAAGCGAAGGAGAAACACCGACGGGGACAACAACAAGTGCGGAGCTACTAGCTATTTATAGGTATTTTCCAGCAGGTATGTTATCGTTTCTACCTTGGCAAATTTTGTTTAATTAAATTTCAAAAGTTTATATGCTGTGATTATATTTTCTACCTGCACAGTCAACAATAAATTGTTAGAAGTAGATAAAACAAATTTATAAATTTTCAAATCTGAAAAGAATGAAAATGCAGATTTTATATTAGAAATGCAGATTTTATATCGTTTTTCATGCATGTAAATGAGCAAAAGTTAGAAATGAAAACATGAAATAAAAACAGAATTTTAATGGTTCAATTTTGTAAATGTAAACACTTTATTTTCTTTACAGCCAAAACTAGTGATGAGAACAGAAATTTTAACAGAACAGAAACAAAGCACAACAGAAACATAACAGAATTTTTAACAGAACAGAAACAGAGCACAACAGAAACAGAACAGAAATTTTAACTAGAAGTGAAATATCTGACTTATTTAAAAACAAAAAGGAGACCCAGGTTGGGGGTCTTACATATGGTATCAAAGCCATGGTTCCAAATCTGGAACCAGATGGCTCACTGTAGAGTTAAGACTGCAGTAACAAAAAAAATATATAATAATAAGTAAGAGGGAATGACACTGCAGTAGGTTATTTGCTCTGCTAATTAACATAAGAATTAGCATGACATTAACCAGAAAATCTTATGTGTAGAAAATCTTGGACCAAAATTTTACACCTGCAAAAGAGAGAATAAATAATTAGTGTATTTAATTAGAATTTTTCTTTTCCCCTAAAAGAAAGAAAAGAGTGAGGGTAAATTTCTCAAAAAATTATTATAGGGCAAACTATATTTACAAATATGGAAAATTTTGTATATAGATATATCTTTTAAAAACAAATTATATATATATATTAAATGGTAAGAATAAAAAAATAATAATAATAATAATAAACTATGACAAATATTTTTATATAGATCCTAACTGCAAAAAGGGAAATTTTAAACTCTTATTTTCTTTTAAAGTTACGTAGGAAACAAAAGATGATAATAATATATATATATATATATATATATATATATATATATAAAAATAAATTATATATATATATATATATATATATATATTATAAAAAAAAAATGCGTATACATATATATTAACAAAATATATATATATATATAAATTAATTTTAAACAAAATTTAATCACGAAATTTAAATTAATTTTAACCAAAATTTAATTTAAATGAATTTTAAACAAAAAAAAATATTATAAAAAAAAATAATAATAAAATAATAACACAAAAAAAACCCTATGTCGGGCTCGTGCCGAGCCAGCCCACAGGGCGCCGCCCAGTGCGTGGCCCGCAGGCGTAGCCCCAGGGCGTGGCCCGCAGGCGCAGCCCCAGGGCACAGCCCCGAGCGCAGCCCGCAGGCGCGCGGCCTGGGCGGCCCGGCCTGCATCCCAGAGGGCGCGCGGCCAGGGCACGGCCGGCCAGCAGCACTGCTGCGGCCTGGGCGGCCCGGCCAGCAGCCTGGGTGGCTCACGGCCCGACCAGTGTTGGCCCAGTGGCCTACAGCCATGGCAAAACACGCACAAAAAACAACAACAATATAGTTTTAAAAAAAAAAATTACATTGAAAAGTTAAAAACGTACAAAAATTTAATCGCCGCGGCCATGGCAGCCCGGCTTGCAGCTCGAGAGGTTGCGGCCTCGGTGCGGCTTGGGTAAAACAAACAAACAGAAAACATAAGCACAAAAAAAAAAATAAGTATAAAAGAAAAATAATAAACTTGCAGAGCTATACCTCCCTTGTTGAGTGCGAGCAGAGCTCATGAAGCCCGTCGCTCCGCATGACCGCCCAAACCCTCGCACAAGTGTTGCAGAGCAGAAACTCTTTGAAATTGAGGAAGAAATGAGGCAGAGGGGAGCGGATATGCCCTTTTAAGGGTTTAAGTAATATTTTATTGGTTGAAAGTGCATGTGAGCCGCGTGGCCACATGCAACCTGCGCGCCAAGATATTAGGGTTAGGTTAAGATTTTTCTTATTTATTTATTTTTTATTAATATTGTTTTATTTAATTATTAAATTTGTTATAATTTTTTTTTTTTATATAACAATTAATTTGTTAAAATAATTTTGTAATAAAAACTAATTTTGTAATAAATAATAATAATAATAATAATTTGGTAATTTGGTAAATAAATAAAAAATTATTATTAATTTTATTAACTTTTAATAGTTTTGTTATAATGTTGTTATAACAAATGAAAGAAAAATATATGTGTTAATGTTTATACAAAAAAAAAAATTATAAAATTTTAAATAATTTTTATTTTATTTTATTTTATTCGTATATATATAAATAAATGGTTATATTTTCGGCTGAAAAAAATAAAAATAAATGGTTATTCATTTATATATATATATATATATATATATATATATATATACATTATGTAATTATTGAATTCATATATATATAATTTATTATGCTCAAAATATATATATATATATATATATGATGGAGTTTAATCATTTATGATTAGGTTAAATAATCAAATTTAAAATTTATGATGATTAATTATTTTTATATCATCAAATTTAATTATTTAAATGGGTTAAATAATTCGATTAAACATTTAACTAATTAAGCAATTTACATGTTACGCTCATACTCCCAAATAAAATAAATCAATATAATTTAACTTAAATTGAATTGCGAAAATTTTAAATAAAGTCAATTATGAAATGAAAGAAAGTAGGAGAGGGCCAATTTAACACTAAATAGTTACCTTGTCCTTATAAACACCCCTTACCAAAACTTTGACGTATAGTCGAAGGGGCAAGATGGACACAAAATTTCAAAAACGAGACACCACGGAGACCAGCATGACGAGCTGATCGCTAGGGCAGTGATTTTACCCATGACCAAAATGTTTAATAAAGACGACGCTCGACCTAAAACTTAGGTTATTCTTCTATTAATTATAAAAATGATGGTTATTAATAAAGAAGCGAGGTAGTAAACCTTAATTTAATATCTGGAAGAGTTGTTGGTGACGTAATGAGGATTGTGTGGAATCCAATACCTAAACCTACGTAGAACTATTGCAATATGTCTAGTACCGAGTGGCCTCAAGATGGCCTGATCGAAATGTCCTGAACTATAGCTCTTAGAGTAAAAACCGCTCGTAAATTAGTCATGGTGCACTTTTGAATTAACTGTTGAGTTTGATGGTAATTAGTCATGGTACACTTTTGAATTAACTATTGAGTTTGATGGTAATTAGTCATGATGTCATCATAAGCTAACTATCCTATTATTCCAGGTAGCAAGCATAAACATGGTAAGAATGCGAGCAGGTTGGGGGCGAGGTCAGGCTACGGCATTACCTGAGCCGAATGTGCCAGCACCATCGCCAAAGACCATCCTTATACTGCGCTTGCTAGAAGCTATAAACGAAACACTCAGGGGACTAGCACAGAGAGGAAGTGTTACCTCGGAGGTAGAGGTGGATGCCCCTCCACTAAGGGAGGAAGTTCCTGTGGTAGAAGTGAATACAGTACCAAGAAATCCGCATCAGGATATCAAGAGGGAACTTCAGAAGATAAGGCTTCCAGAATTTTCGGGGGGTCGATTAGGGATACGAGCAGAGTCGTGGTTGGAAGAGATGACCAGGTGCTTGACCCTGCAGGAGTACACCTCCACGTTCAAATCCAAACTGGCCATATTTCAACTAAAGGGGGTCGCTTTGAACTGGTGGGGAAACCAAGAAAGGCAGCTACACCTTACACCAGACACGATTCCATGGGAACTGTTTGTTGAAAAGTTCAAAGGGAAGACACGATTCCATGGGAACTGTTTGTTGAAAAGTTCAAAGGGAAGTATCTACTCGCATCCTACCAGGAAGAACAAGCAGGGGCTCTTCATGCCTTGGTACAAAGGCATCTATCAGTGGAGGAGTATGAAGAGAGGTTCATGGAGTTAGTAAAGTATGTCCCTTACTTGGACAATGACGAACGCCAGGTTGAGCGCTTCGTGTATGGGCTCAATGCCAAGATCAGGGCTCGGCTACGGATGTGGAAACCGACTTCGGTCGCCAAAGCAGTAGATTGTGCTCGTTACACTGAGGAGATGTTGGGTGCAAATCCCATCAGGTCATTCAACTCTGAGCAGTCAGGATTTGTGGGGAAGGCCCCTCGAAGCTATCCTCGGGGAGGATATGCGAGGCCACCTCCCTACGGGAACAGGAGCACACCAAGAGTCGCAGCAGTAAACAGATCAGTGGCAACTAGGGCGGTGCCCCAGTCAGCCACAGGAACCCACCAGGGTGTGAGGAATTTCAGAGGATCAGCCGGTAGAGGAAGGGGTCCTAGGGGGAGGAACCCCTCTCAGAGGTCTGAACAGGTTATCTCACCCACTCCATTACAGGTTGCTTATTGGGGATGTGGAGGTCCACATTACCAGCGTGATTGTCCCGAATTACGATCCGGTACAGTGCGTCGAGAAGGAAAAGCTCCAATGGGGAGTGGGGGTAGTAGGCATCAAATCTCGGCTGCAGTAAACAATCATCAGGCAGAGCACCAATCCACTGTGGTGGAATCATCAGGTACGGTCAATAATGTCAAGCTTATAATATTGTTTGATCCTGGTGCTACTGATAGTTTCATTTCTCCATATGCATTAGACAAATGTGGGTTGGCAGCCTACGAGCATGACGATTTCAGCTTAGTCGAAATGGCTTCAGGGGTGAAGCAAGCAGTAGGACCTAGTGTCGATAAGTGTGTGGTGGATCTCGGGGTGTGTGTTACACAAGTCAAAGTGTACGTCACCACCCTCGGAACTTATTATCTCATCATAGGTATGAATTGGCTTGAGGAACATCGAGCTTTCTTGGATTGTTATGGAAAGAAAGTTCTTTGCATTAATGACAACGGAGAGGCCATCAAGATCCAGGGTATCAAACGGAAGGTGTCCCTACGTTTCATATCAACGATGAACGTAAAGCGATGTATGCGACAGGGATGCCAGTTGTACATTGTTGAAGCAGTAAACAGTGAGAAGGGACCCTCCTTTGATGACTATCCAGTGTTGGCCGAGTTCAGTGATGTATTCCCAAAGGAATTACCTGGGTTACCTCCTAAGAGGGAACTTGATTTTACCATTGAGGTAAAACCCGGTTCAGAGCCAACATCGAAGACACCTTACAGGATGACGGCCCCCAGAACTTTGTGAGTTGCAAATGCAGTTGAAGGAATTGCTAGATCTAGGGTTCATCAGACCAAGTATTTCACTATGGGGTGCGCCAGTAATCTTTGTGAAGAAGAAGGATGGATCCTTGCGTCTTTGCATAGATTACCGAGATTTGAATAGGGCCACCGTGAAGAATAGGTACCCGATACCTCGAATTGATGACCTCTTTGATCAAATGAAAGGGGCGACAGTCTTCTCAAAGATCGACTTACGATCAGGTTACCACCATCTACGGATTAAGGAAGGTGATATACCTAAGACTGCTTTTCGAACCAGGTTTGGGCACTATGAGTTTGTGGTGGTACCCTTCGGTTTGACCAATGCCCCAGCCGTATTCATGAGTCTCATGAATAGTGTGTTTCAAAAATACTTAGATCAGTTTGTGCAAGTCTTCTTGGATGACATCCTCATCTACTCCAAGAATGAACAGGAGCACGAGGAACACTTGCGAATAGTGTTGTCATGCTTAAGGGGAGCATCAGTTGTATGGTAAGCTGTCCAAATGTTCGTTCTATCAGAAGGAGATCCATTACCTAGGGCATATAATTTCCGGTGAGGGAATTTCTGTGGACCCTGAAAAGGTGAAGGCCATAATGGATTGGCCCGTGCCAAGGAATGCGCATGAAGTAAGGAGCTTCATGGGGTTAGCCGGTATTATAGAAGGTTTGTTGAGGGTTTCTCAAAAATCACGAAACCCATAACTACCCTACAGCGTAAGGGCACTAGGTACGAATGGATAGATGAATGTGATGCCGCATTCGCCGAGCTGAAAAGACTATTGACGAGTGCACCAATTCTACGGGTTCCAGATATGGAGAAGGAATTCACAGTTTGCACCGATGCTTCAAGGCAAGGTTTGGGTGCAGTGTTGATGCAGGAAGGTGGGGGTAATAACTTATGCGTCAAGAAAGCTAAAAACACATGAAGAGAATTACCCTACTCATGACCTAGAGTTAGCTGCAGTGATGTTAGCTTTGAAGCTTTGGAGACATTACCTTGTTGGACGAAGCTTTGAACTCAAGTCTGATCACCAAAGCTTAAGGTATATCTTCACTCAGAGAGACCTAAATGCTAGGCAAAGGCGATGGAGTGAATTCATGAGCGAGTATGATTTTGGGATTTCCTACATCAAGGGGAAGGAGAATGTGGTAGCGGATGCCTTAAGCAGAAAACCAAGACTTTTCTCTCTTATACCTTTGAAGGTGGATTTGAGGGAAAGAATTTTAGGGCAGCTACTCGGGGATAGTTGGTACCTAAAGGTCACAGCGGCACTCCAGAATGGGAAACCAGTGGGACAAAAGTTTGAAGGCTATGAGTTGGAAGCCGATGGTTTGTTACGGTATCAAGGGAGGATGTATATTCCTGAGGAGGGAGACATTAGAGAGACTATCCTTGAGGAAGCCCACAGAGCAGTGTATTGTGCACACCCGGGTGTAAATAAGATGTATGCAGACATGAAGCAACTCTTCTTTTGGGCAGGGATGAAAAGCGACGTGGTCAAATTCGTCGCTAGGTGCCTTGAGTGTCAGCAGGTAAAAGCTGATCATCACCACCCGGCAGGTCTGTTGCAGCCACATGACATTATTATGTCAAAGTGGGAGGTTATCTCCATGGATTTCGTGGTGGGATTGCCTCTTACCTCTCATAGGCATGATGCCATTATGGTCATCGTTGACAAACTGACCAAGACTTCTCACTTCATTCCAGTTAAGGAGACCTATGATGTCACGGATGTAACACGTGTATTCATAAATGAAGTTGTTCGTCTCCATGGTTTCCCAAGAAGATTATATCGGATAGAGATTTCCAGGTGTACATCCAGGTTTTGGACGAGCTTGTAGTCAGCATTGGGTACTCAGTTGAACCTAAGCACTGCTTACCATCCAAAGACAGATGGACAAACAGAAAGAGTGAATCAGGTGATGGAGGACATGCTTAGAATGTATGGCATGGATCAACAAACTCATTGGGAAAATCACTTACCTTTGGTAGAGTTTTCTTACAACAACAGTTACCATAGCTCAATTGGGATGCCTCCATATGAAGCTTTATGTGGAAGGCCATGCAGGACACCATTGAGTTGGGAAAGGTTAGAGGATCAAGTAATTATAGGACCTGAGTTGATTCAAGAGATGGAAAGAACAAGTTGTTCAAATTAGACAGCGGTTTAAAGGAAGCACATGATAGACAGAAGAGCTATGCCGATGCGCATAGGGTTGACCGAAGCTATAAGGTTGGTGATGTAGTGTTCGTCCGCATCAGGCCTAGAAAAAGTACCATCAGGTTTGGGAAAGGGACAAAGTTGTCACCATGATTTATAGGACCCTTTGAAATTTTAGAAAAGGTTGGACCCGTCGCGTATCGTCTTGCGCTGCCACCCCATTTACACAAAACTCATAATGTTTTTCATGTATCTGTTTTACGACATTATGTAGCTGATGAGTCACATAAAATAAATTGGAAGGAACTGCAGGTTTCGGACGAGGGAACCATCAGGGTCGAACCATTACTTATATTGGACCGCAGGGTTTAAACAGTTGAGGCACCGTTTGGTGGACCAAATTAAGGTCCAGTGGGACCGATATAGCCCAGGTTCTGCTACTTGGGAGGACGCAGAGACTATGCGTCGTGATTATCCCACATTATTTTGATCATAACTTCGGGACAAAGTTTCCCTGAAGGGTGGGTGTATGTAACACTCCGTTTTGACATTTCTACCTGAACTACTATTATATGTTGTATTTGTTTGATTGTGAGACCTCGTCGGTTTGACGACACTGTGGACATATGGTTCTATTATTTTGCCGATATATATATATGTGTGTGTGTGATGATAGTATTATGATCGGTAGTCATGTTTAGATATGTATCATGTGTTAATTATGTCAAATATATGGAAATTACTGAATGATGGGTACGTGGATACCGTTACAGTTATATGTTGAAATAATGAATGTTATGCCAGGTGCATGGCGAATGAATGAGTTTATTGTTGTTATGTTATGATGAAATATATGTGTACACATCAAGGATTTATGCACGATATTCTATATTATATGTCGAGGACTGACTTACAGGTTGAAACGGCTAAGTGATAGCTGGATCCTACGAGTTGGGAGGGCCTTGGGGACATGGACTTCGAAAGATAAAAATGGTATGCGAGTGATGCATTATTTACTTTCGTGTGGTTATTATGCTATTTATTATGATGTATGTTATGACATGGGTGGGGTAGGGTTTCAGGAAACATAACAAGTGCAACGCTGTTGTTATGTCGAGTAGACATAATCCCTAGTTCCATTGGGGGGGTGGAGGCTTTACCCACCGTTTATCCCCGAAACCCAGAGTCATGGGAGGGCTGTGCTACGGCGCGCTCCCCAAGGTGTGTGATGATGACTGGTGGTTTCCTGCTGAGGAAGCTTGGTCAATGTAGTCGACACTTTCGCTTACGGGTTCTAGCTGGAACCGGTCATGACTTGATCCCAGGGTAGTCCAGCAGAGGACAGGATAGGATGTGGGAAGTTAGTGATGATGTAGGTAGATAGATGTAGCGTGAAGTGGGGGGTGAGAACAAGATCTAACTGTAGGTGTGTAAAACCCTTGGTTAGTATGTGTCGTAAATCAGTGATGTACGAATTGTCGTAACTTGGATTTTGGTTAGTTAATGGATTTGTACCTTGCAAACTACGTTTAGAACTTGTGTCAGTAAACAATAAGTTCCTTGATTATGATTGATGTATGTGAATTATTACTTTTAGTGTACTTACGTGAGGAATGTAAGCAGTAGCTACGCTTACATAACTCGCCTACATATTATGAATTACATGAAATATTGTTGAGTAATAATGCCAATTAGTGTCGCTTAATATTAATTACTGTCGTTTAGTAATTAACCATTGTTGATCAATGTTAATAATGTCGATTAAAGTTAACAATGATGATTAGGGTTAATAGTGTTGATTAATGGTTAATTATTGTCCATTAATAATTAATTATTGTTGGTTAATAAACAAAGCTATGGTTAACCTAGGTAGTGACTAATGCAATTGATTAGGATGCTTGATTAATTGTTAATGAGTTTAATTAGCCAGGACTAAGGGTTGAAATGTAATTATAAGGTTAAATAAGTTAATAGTAACTTGATCCCTTAAATTAATTATGTGTTAATGATGTTAATTAATTTTAACAAGACTATGCTTATCTTTAGTAATGATTGTTAATTAGCTAATTACAAACTAAGGTGTAATTAAAATGGAAACAGGTATATGAGTCGATTAAATCTTAGTGAATTTTATTTAATTAATATAATTACACATTGATAATGTTATGAATTACATTGATGGGATTATGGTTCATAATTGATAAATTGAATTAGTTAAATTTATAATTGGAGGGAATTAACATATTATAAACATTAGAAACCATTAAGTAAATGATTAGGTTAATAGTAGTTAATCAATTGACCATTACTGTTAATTAAATTAAATTGGTGAAGCGTGCAAGTTTAAACTATATAATATATATATAACATTTATTATTTATTAATTAAATGGTCAAATATTGAAATATGAGTAAGGATATGTTTAAAATTATTATATTAAATAAAATGATTAGATTTAATTGAATTAGAAGTTACGGTTGAGAAGTGACCCCAACCAACACCTTTTAATATTAATTTAAATATTTAAAAGAGTCCAAGTACAAGTTGAGGGCTCGAGGACTTACATGGTAGATGGAAGGGGGTGGATAAATTTATGATGAAGATAGGGGGTAGTAATGGGGAGAAAGGGTCGGCAAACATGGGGATAAGAGGGAGAAAGGAGGAAGGAGAAGGGGGATCTTTACCTTAGGATTTTTGGAGAAGTTTGAGAGAGTAGAACTAGGAGAGTAGAAAAGGAGAGTTCTTGTTGGAGTTTTTGGAAGGGATACAACAGCTTGGGCTTGTACTCGGTTTGGGCTCGGGGGTCCAAAGGGGTACCTTTGGAGCTGGGGTGGTCGGCGAGACCTCGCCAATTGGTAGGGGTGGCAAGACTGTTTTGGGTTGGTTGAGTTTCAGAACTTGGGAAAGGCTTTTGGATGCAGGGAAAAGCGAAGGAGAAACATCGACTGGGGACAGCAACAAGTGCGGAGCTACTAGCTATTTACAGGTATTTTCCAGCAGGTATGTTATCGTTTCTACCTTGGCAAATTCTGTTTAATTAAATTTCAAAAGTTTATATGTTGTGATTATATTTGCTACCTGCACAGTCAACAATAAATTGTTAGAAGTAGATAAAACAAATTTATAAATTTTCAAATCTGAAAAGAATGAAAATGCATATTTTATATTAGAAATGCAGATTTTATATCATTTTTCAGGCATGTAAATGAGCAAAAAGTTAGAAATGAAAACATGAAATAAAAACATAATTTTAATGGTTCAATTTTGTAAATGTAAACACTTTATTTTCTTTACAGCCAAAACTAGTGATGAGAACATAAATTTTAATAGAACGGAAACAGAGCACAACAGAAACAGAACATAAATTTTAACCAGAAGTGAAATATCTGACTTATTTAAAAACAAAAAGGAGACCCAGGTTGGGGGTCTTACAGTAATTAAATCATTATTATATAATTATTTTATTTTCAAGTTATAAAAAAAAATCAATAAAATTTAAAAATTTGGAATTAAAATATATTTGTAATACCCTGGTTGTTAAGCCTCAGATTATATGTTATTATTTTGTTTATTATTGTGGCACTAGGTGTCGAGTCTATGGACTTTGGTATTATTATTGTTTAATTAAATAACTAGCTCAACATGGACAACTAACGAGAATGGGGGGCCATGGATTCCACATGTGAGGGGGTTGGGGAATATGGTTTGTTGCTCTCCCTAACATTACTTGTTGGACCCTATTCTTAATTATTTTGGTTTATGGAGGTACTATTACACCCTCTTTGATGTTTGGTGGGACCCTCTTGGCTAGTGCACCCTCCTTGGCTATAAAGCCTATTGTGATGCTTCTCATGTGCTGGTGCGCCCTCACTGGCTATTTTTAGCCTACACTCCTTGAAAAAGTGTAACTCCCCTCTCTATTTCACCTTTTACTATTATGGAAAAGGGAATCTCTAATTGTAACCTCTCTCTCACGAATTGAGTAACCCCCAGTAAATTTGAGTTAGCTCTATTGGAATTGGAGTTAATTCCTTGGGAATTTGAATGGCTATAGAAGGATTGGGAATGGGCTCTCTTCCATTCTTCTTTTCTCTCTCTAAGCTCACCAGGCAGTGGAATGCTCTCTTATCTGGAAAAATACATGCTCTCGAGTAGGATATGCATTGCATTGTTGAAGATTGAAGGCCTTGTAATGACATTTGAAGACCTTGTAATGGGGATTGAAGATTGACTGTGTAGAGCACAATATGAATCCTTATCACATTGCTTGTCCCTGTCTGAATCTAGCACGTGAAGCCCGATGGTGGATGGTGATGTCCTGAGGGACTTGAGTATTGAAGGGAATCCCATTGCACTAGGTAGTGTAGATGGAAGGAAAATTTTAGATGGATAAAGGTGTAGTTGTGGTTTATGACAGTGTGAAAGGGTGCAACCATATGTTCTGGTTCACCTATTTCTGATCATTTATGGGTTGTGAGACATGTTCCATTACATCCGAGCGACGTTTACAATAAGGAACACATTTTGTTTCATTGAAAAAGGTTTTTGTTTGACTGGGATACAGTTATTTTTGTGTGGCAGTGTGACCGGTGTTGAGATGAACGCACACTACCTGTTGGTTTGAGAGTACTTGTCTTGTGTATCTATGGCCTTAGCTCGGAGGTGACTATCATGTTGAAATATGCATGATCATGGCATGTATATGGCAGGGTGGAACGTTGTCCTGTTGAAGCTAGTTGCTTTTCATTGAGATGAGAATTTTGTTACATGCTTATTTATTGCAATTTCTGATATGTGTGTGTGTGTGTGTGATTTTAGTGTTGATTACATGGTCGTAGGTGACAGTCATGAGATCTTATTTTTATTATCGTTTATATGGCTGTAGATGACAACCTTCATATCTGAGTTCCTTTTTCATTCATATGGCTATAGGTGGCAGTTAGAAGATATGATTTTTAACATTGTTAATGTGCTATTGGATTTGATTTTGTTGTCATTTACATGGTTGTAGGTGGCATCCATGGGATCTGATCTATTTATAATTTATATGGTTGTAGATGGCAGCCTTCATATCTGGTTTTGTTTATGTTAATATGGTTGTAGGTGGCAGACAGTAGTTCTGGTTTTTAACACTGTTAATATGGTCGATTGTGGTAGCCTGTAGATCTGTTTATTTACATTGTTTATGGTAGCTTGTAGACTTAATTATTTTAAAGTTTAAATAGTTGTAATAGATCTGATATTTCATGTTTGAAATCGTGTTAATAGCTTGCCCAGGTCTGGTTACATTTTATGCATGCATTTACCTTGCACAACATGTGTATTAGGGAATGATCTGCATTGTATTCTTGCATTTCATTTTAAAAGGGTTGATTGTTTATTTTTATTGGATTTTGGCGTGCTAGCCTATCCTTATTTACCCTTATTTACTTGTGCATTACCTTGATTCAACCTTCCCCTTGGGTTCCCAAGTGTCCTTGGCATTGGTTTAGGGGATAGGGACATCACAATATTTATGTCAATTTATTTTAATTTTATTATTATTATTACTTTTTTTCAATTTTATGATGATATTGTTCTTATGGCAAGGTGCCCCTTTGATCTTGATAAACAATTAAGAATTATCAAGGATTTCTACTCTAATATAGGTATGACTATTAACACTAACAAAACAAAAGTTATGATTATTAAGTCCAAGAAGATCACTTACGCAAATTTTGTGTATGACAATAGCAACTTGGAGGAAGTGTCTTCTTACAAATATCTAGGAATTAATATTCATCGCAAGCTCAACTGGAAATATAACATCGAGAAAAGGATTAATGGAGGATGGAAAGCTTATTTTGTTTTTAAAAACAATTGTAAATAAGCAAACCTTGTGATGTGGGATAAAAAGAAGTTCCTCTTTGAAACTCTCGTCACTCTCAGTATCTTGTATGGTTGTGAAGTTTGGGGTTCCAGCCTCTCTATAGAGTTTTGGAGAAAGATTGAGCAAATCCATAAGCGATTTATAACTTATAAGCTTGAAAGTAAAAGCAATACACCCTACCATATTCTCCTAGTAGAAGTGGGTCTTTCCCCCATTGAGAACATGGTTATGACTAGGTACCTGAAGTACAAGCACGAGATAAATAACAAGGGAGACCAGAGACTTCCTAAAATTGCTTTAAAAACCAGTCAAAACCACCTGCGGGTCAAGTAAGGTTGGTATAAAGACACCATGGCTTGGTTAAACCATTGCGGGATTGATGAAAATGTTGCCTTGCAAAATATCGATAACATTAAAAATATTATTACTTCTAAGTTTAAAGAGAAAATGTGGTGCGAGAAAGATTTAGAGGTTAAAAGAAAATTAAGATATTATAAGGAGGTCATTAACTCTAATCTAGAAGATCAAAAGTATCTTTTTGTTTTAACTAGCTCAAAAAAAGAAAACAACTATAGCCAATATAAGAACAAACTCTCATGAGCTCCATAGTGAAACAAGACATTCAACAATTCCCAAAACATTGTGGGCAGAAAGTATTTGCCATCTATGTGAGACTATGAGTGTTGAGGATGAGAATCACTTTCTCTTAGAGTGCCCTACGTACACCCACATTAGATCTCAATTTCATAATCTTTGTTACAATACAAGCATTCCTAACCTTCTAACATGTCAAAACTGTGGTGAGTTAGGATTGCTTCTCTTCAAGATATTTGAGCATAAGAATAAAATTTTAAGCAAACCAAATAATTCCATTCTTTTATCGTAAGGTCCAATAGGCCAGAGTGGTCTCAGTCGACGTTAACCATCATCATTATAATTTTCAGCTTCTATTTATTTATTTTATGACGACGACGATGATGATGGTTAGCATCCACTAAGACCAACTTTGGTCTATTGGACCTTAAGAAATTACTTGATTTGTTATCACAATTTATTCCTATGCTAAAAAATCTTAGAAAGAATCATATCGAGGTCACCATAGTTTTGACAAGTTAGAAGATTATAGAGGTTAGAATTATAATAAATATTGTGAAACTGCAACCTAATGTGGTTGTACACAAGGCACTCTAAGAGGAAGTGACTTTCATCCTCAACACTCTTAGTCTCGTAGAGATGGAAAATCATTTCCTCCCACAGTGTTTTAGGAATTGTCTAGTGCCCTATTCTGCTTCGAAGCTCATAAGAGTTCGTTCTTATGTTGGCTATGTTAGTTTTCTTCTTTGAACTAGTTAGAATAGATAGAGATACTTTTGGTCTTCTAAATTATCATTAATGATCTCTTTGTAGTATCTTAACTTCCTTTTACCCTCTAAATCCTTATGACCCCACATTTTCTCTTTAAACTTAGTTGTAATAATACTTTTAATGTTATTGATATTTTGCAAAGTTGCATTTTCATCTATCCCCCAATGGTTTAACCAAGCCATGTTATCTTTATGCTAACCCCTCTTGAGCTGCAAGTGGTCTTGACTTGACTTTAAAGCAATTTTAGGGAATCTCTAGTCTCCTATGTCATTTATCTTGTACTTGTACATCAAGTACCTTTTCATAGCAATGCTCTCAATGGGGGGAAGACCCGCCTCTATAAGAAGAATAGGATAAGGTGTATTGCTTTTAATTGTGAGGTTATAAGTTATAAAATGCTTATGGATTTGCCCCAAGAGTTAGCTCAATCGGTCGAGCACCGTAGTTAGGCCTCCCAGCATGTGAGGTCGCGAGATCCATTCTCCTCGACACTCTTGGGGTTAGGTACGCAAAATGTGTCGAGGGTGTGATGGCCCCTTCGGGTGGGCCCGCCAGAAATTATTCCGTGGACGTAGCGATGCCAGTCAACCGGTACGTGAACCACATTGAAAAAAAAAATGCTTATGGATTTGCTTGATCTTTGTCCAAGATTCTCTAGAGATGCTACAATCCCAAACTTCACACCCATACAAGATAAGGGGAGTGACAAAAGTTTCAAAGAGGAACTTCTTTTTATCCCACATCACAAGGTTTGTTGATTTACAATTGTTTTCAAGACCAAAATAAGCTTTCCACCCTCCACTAGTCCTTTTCTCGATGCTATAGTTCCAATTGAGCTTTTGGTGAATATCAATTCTGATATATTTATAGGAGGAAACTTCCTCCAAGTTGTTATTGTCATATAAAAAATTATCATAAGTGACCTTCTTGGACTTTATAATCATCACTTTTGTTTTATCAGTGGTAATAGTCATACCCATGATAGAGCAAAAATCCTTGAGATTTATTAATTGCTTATCAAGGTCAAAGGGACATCTTGGCATAAGAACAATATCATCAACATAAAGAAGAAGGATGACAACAATACCAGCTAAGGTCGTGCCGGCACAACCTACTTCCTCTAAAAAGCCTTCTAGCTTATCGATATATGTGCCAAAAAGGGTAAGATAGAGGGGCAACCTTGCTTAACTCCAATATTACATTAATATCTTTTGTCCACCCCTCAGTGTTCTTGAATTTGGAAATGACAGTATTGTACAATCTTATTGAGAAAGCTCTCAACCTGAGAGGAACTTTTAGCTCTTCTAATCTCTTCCACAAGTTGTTTCTAGGAAATGTATTGAAAGCTTTCTTAAAGTCCACAAAGCAACATAAGAGATTGGATTTATTATTATGACACTCCTCTGCAATGATCTTGAGCATAACGAAGTGGTATGTGGTTGAGTGATGTCTTCTAAAGCCGGCCTAACCTTTAGCTCGTTTTTCCTCACTTTCTAGCCATATGTTGATCTTATTTTATAGAATAATGCCATAAAGCTTTGCTAAGAGAGGGTCGATAATTAGAAGGGTTATTTTTATCACCACTTTTAAAAATAGGAAATTGGAATAATGAGGCTCTAAGTCCAAGGGTGAAGGAAACCTTGTTTGACTGCTAAATTAAAGAGATTGTGGATGTGAGGGATGAGGACAAGCCCTCCAATTTTTAAGATTTATGCTTGATAACCTTCAATGTCCTTAGCTTTTCCATTTGCAAGGCGCTTAACACCAAAATCTATGTCATCTAGCGAGAAGACTTATTTTGTTTCAAGGAGGCTTGGAATGTTATCCTTCAGATTCAGGGATTCGTAAAGCTTTTAAGATAGGAGTTCTAGTATTTTAAAGCAATCTTATTATTCTCTTGGGTTTTGCTAGTTAGAATTAGACTCCAAAATTTATTAGGAGCAACCTTAGAAAGGTGCAAGAGGTTTTCTTGTCTTTTATTTGTGTAATGCCTCTTTTTCATTTTAATTAGGGCTTTGTACCTCTTTCTTTTGTCCATTTTTTGGGACCCTTCCCTAGCTTCGTTTATTTCATTTCTTGCATTTTTACAGTCTTTATCAAACCAATGGTTAGTTCTTCTATTTTGATTTTTACCCGAGACATCAATTGAGAACTTGTTAATGGAGGATGAGAGGACCACAGTGAGATTGTGGTAGAGGTATTCTATATTTCCCAATCTCAAAGGAGGGAGCAAGTCATTTTTTAAATCATTTAGAAAAATATCACTTTTATTTCTATCGAAGATTAGATGCTTATGGCCATGAGAGTTATTGTCTATGGGATCACTATGAATTGCCAAATTGAGGGATACAATTAAAGATATATGATCTTAGTCTGGCTCATGCTCATTTAAAATGTCTAAATGTATCATCTTATCGTATAAAGGGATATCAAAGATGACATAGTCTACGACACTACTTCCAAGCCCATGAATACAAGTCATTTGGCTAGAATTTGGCCACTTCATTAGACCACTGCAAATTATAAGATCATGAGCACTACAGAACTTGACTAGTTCGGAACCAAACAAATTGTTGCTTAGATCCGTAAAACTTTTCTTGTACATGCTAGCGATAGTAAGGTCTTCATCCAACCAAAGAGGATTAGGGTTGGAATAATTTCTTAATGGAATAGCTTGACTACTCGAAGTTCGTGCGTTAACGTCACCCATTAAGAGGATATTGACTTTATTGCTTAAACTAGATATATCACTTTCCAAGCCATTGTAAGGGCAACTTTTATCTAAGTTTCTTTTAATATAAAAGTTAGAGTTGATAGGGGAAAAATAACATATTGCTATGTAGGTTTTTTTAGCATTAATGTTCGTTATCTCTATCCATATATATTGGTTGCAGGGGTCTTTCTTATGAAGCCTAACATGGGGGAAGATGTTCTCCCTAATGTAACATGTTATACCACCAATTCCTCTATGACAAGATTGCTTGTTCCAGATCGACCAAAGGACAAATCCTTATATGTTAGGGACCTTAGATTCTTCATGCTCCCTGGTTTCAACAAGAAATATAATATAAATCTCACTTGAGATCCAACTTAACTTGGGGACTTTGTTCCGTGGAAACCCCCGACAATTCCACGAGAGGATCGGAGCATGTCTAGTTGCTATTTATTATTATTATCTTTTTGGTTTCCATCCCAAATAACAACTTTTTTGTTTCTAATTAATGTCCATTTTCCTTACTTCCTAGCTTCTTTAACCTTTTAAACCTCCTTTCTTAATTCGGTCTGGTCTTCTGGAATGAGATTTTCATTTATAAATATCCCTAAACCTTTTAGACTCGAGGTTTTGTTGAGTATGCCATATTTAGGGTCAATAGAACTAACTTTGACCTAGATCATCCTTTCTTTATTTTCAATTGATTTCCCTAGCCTCATTGCTTCTACAAGGCAGGTTGTATCAGTTTGTAGCCTATTATGTAGTTTTGTCTTGACTACGGCTAGCGTATCCTCTTCTGCCTCTTCTTTTAAACCAAAAATTACAAGGTTCAAGGCCCATTTGGTGCGCTCGTGGTCTAATTCTAAAAGGTTATTCATTTCCTCTTTAATGGGTTTGATATCCACCTTCCCTTCAAAATTATTTAGGGTCAAAATTTTATTTACCTTATCTTCTAGCTCTTTAATCATGTCCTTCAACTTAAGATTTTCTAAAGTATCAACACCTTCTGGCTCGCTTGACTTTTTGCTTTCTTGGTTTTGTTTGTCCATTTCATGTAATCTAATCTCCACTATCCCTACTTTATTCTCCAACAATTCCATATTGTTGTCTATTTGGATTTGAATCACGTTTTCAAATGATGCAAATTTATTATCAAGCATAGCTTTTATCTTATTGTCTATTTGTTGTTGAAGTTTGTCTTCAAAGGAACGGGAATTTATTATCAAGCAAGGCTTCTAACTATGTTTGAGGTTTGGCATCTTTGTCTTCTCTATTTTTTTATAAAGAGTCGAGGTGGTCATAAAGGCTTTGTAAGGTAATATTACTAGGTCTTCCTTTAGCAAACTTTTGTAAATGTGGTGAAGCGTTCAAATTTGCAAGATAGTAATCAAGAAATAAAAACTCAAGAGAGGAAGAAAAAGGAAAGTGTGCACCTGAGACAAGCCGCATACGTTTCCCTAGCCCAAATCGAAGCTCTGATTGAACCGAAGGCTTTTCCCTAGCTTTATCAATACACTACAGTCTTGCTTCTTTACGCCTCTGCAAACCTTAGATCATACCTTGAGATGTTTGATGCTTCACCACAGATGCTCAATTTACCTCAGATCTTCCAATGCTTGATGAATATTTGTTGAGAGAGATCCACAGAGAAATGGCAAAGCAAACTCTAGATATATACAAAGGAGAACCCTAGACTATATCTTCAGTCGCAGAATTCATATGCCACATATTATTGATGCTTCAATTCACCGTAGGGATGTAATCGCTTCATATCTTCGTTTATGCCCTCATGAATGCACTCGTATGCCTCAAATTGTATGCCATTTGATGCTTGTATGCTTCATATCATATGCCCAAACCTTCAATTCACCGCAGGGATGCACTTCAGATGCTCGATGCTTCAATGTGGACCCTATACTATATCTTCGGTCGCAGAATTTGTATGCCTAAAATTATTGATGCATCAATTCACTGTAAGGATGCACTTTTGCGAACCCTAGACCAGACCTTCGGATGCTAGATATTAGGTTTCACTTTTCATCTATACTAAAATGTAACATTCATTAAATACATTCTAAACTTTTTTATATAACAAATTGAACAAAATAAAATCATATATATATATATATATATACCTCACAATAATAAACCTTTTAAACATCATTAAACCTATTCATCATACATCGTCGTGTGATTGATTACATCAATAAATAAAATATGCATCTCTCTCTCTCTCTCTCTCTCTCTCTCTCTCTCTCTATATATATATATATATATATATATTAAATAATAAATTAGTATACCTCTACATTACATGCTTTTTATTACTATTGTTATATATATATATATATATATTAAATAATAAATTATTATACCTCTACATTACATGCTTTTTATTACTATTGTTTTTATGAAAAGTTATTATGTCCCTGAAGGGGATCATATATGTTTCGTGGAGTACCTATTATTTTACCTCTATAGCTTATAAAATTTTCCTCCAGCTATAGTTATTCTATAGTTGAAAAATATTTTATTAAACAGAATTTTAAAAAAAATACAATTTTATGAATTTTTATTGGTTGTAGGTTGTGATGTCATCCTTGTTTTTCCCTTCCTGGGAGGGGGCGGTGGGATGATGTCTTATAACTTTTAATTTTGTTGCATACCTCTGAATTCTGACTCTAAACACGCAACTGTTGTGGGAGTGAAATGCGAGGACCTTTAATATTCCCAGCGATGAAAATCAAGCGGACATAGTTCGAGACATTGAATGCAGGGACAACTAGAATACGTTCATGGACAAATACCATGGCTTTGTAGGCATTGTTTAAGTGTATTCATTCTGCAGGCTTGTTGTTTTTTCCAAGGATAGTGACCGTCAATTCGATTTCCAATTTAAAAAATCATGGTGCATCAATGCTTTTTAAATGCTCCGCAGAGTTACTAGACTGGAAGATCCTTGGGAGTGACGCTGCCAGGACACTCAACCTCGTAGGGTCCAGTAAAATTCTAGTAGGGTAGACATATGATATCTAGACATAACTATCTCCCTAGAGCTCATAAGTGGAGAGCTACTTTAAGATTGCAACTATTCACATGATTTTACTTGAATAAAGTAAACTCTAAAAGATAAACAGAGATATACTCCACTCAATTTCTCCACTAGTGGATCATTTGAGCATTCCATGAAGCTGCACCCTGCCTGAGGCATCGATCATTATGAATGTATACAAAGAGTAGCATAGGAGATAGAGAAGACGCGATAAATTTAATTGCTAAAAAAATGAGCAAAATGATGGGCAGTGCAGTGATGAACCATTGGGATTCCTTAAGGGTATTTCGTTGACAATCATGGCTCTCTAATAGGCCTGGTGAGAATGGTCGTCTAGATACTTTGGTATGTAGTTATATTATCTTCTCGTTTCCCTTTATACGATGGCTTCACAAATTCCCTGCACTGCACAGCTCTCCTTTACTGTTGATTGTGTTTTGATAATGGCAATATCTTATTTTCCCCTCTGACTTGTGTTGTGTTTTCCCTATCACATTCTCAGACATGTGAACTCAAGTTGCGCACACATTTCTCGCTTGCACTCCATACTTGTGATCTCTCCTTATGCCTCATTTTACATCTATGAATAACAGTTGTTCAAATCCCCATTCCTTTTGATTGTTTTTCTTTGAAGGCAAATAGAGAGGAGAAATCCTCAGTTTTTAGCGATGTGCTATCTCAGAGTTTGCTAATGGGGGTCTAGGGGCCAAGACTTTCCTTTTGAGGAATTAAATATACCATTTGTCGTTTCGGGCATGGAATTCTACATTCTAATTACTTGTCTGTATATATTCTCTTTTAACATCCATTTGAAGGCCTTCCTGGTGTATATGACAGTCTATTCATCAGAGTTGAGACCAAAATTCAATTATTAAACATTCAAATCTATCTTACGCTGAAATGCAAATATAAATTCAAAGTATGCATGCACTTTATCATGACATCGGTACATTAAAAGTCACATTTTGATTAAGCGTTTCTCCATGGTTTGATGTATGTTTGACATGACATTCCAGTATCTTCCAGTTGCTTCCATGTTAATAGTTGGACTTGGGGGCCTTACCATGACAACTTTATCTCTTCAACGAGGTAATTTACAAAGTGTACTTATTGATCTTCAGGTTTTTTATTTCCACTTCTAAGAGCATCGTTTCAAATATAGTGTGTATGGAGCACTCCTAGCTGAACTAAAAGCTATATTTATTTTGTACATTTAAGTTGATTTACTTGGTGGTCAGACACCCCTAGTGTCTTTTGTGACTATGATTGCACTTTTGTGCAGGACCATGTGATGCACACCATTTTCTTTGTTCAGTTGTTTGGGCAGGTATAACAACTGCTGTAATGGCAATTGTAAAAGCTGATGGATGGTTGTTCTATAGCCAACCTCGTCTTTGCAAGTTGTACTAAGTTTATTTCTAGAAATATCCTTGGCTACTTCATGCTTAAGGTTATGATTGCAAGATTTTTTGGGGAATAGGGATAGAAGAAGACAACACAACATTGTCAATTACATATGCAGGAAAATTGTGTTTCAGTTGTAACAAATTCTTTGGAATGACATTGTCTTTCTGGAAAAAATTCAATGCTCTATTAACATTTATAGGTCATGATTATTTTGGATAAAGTTATTGTTTTCATGATAAATCACGGGAGACATGTAAAGTGCATAGCTAAAGCAACAATGGATCATATGTATTATATGTGGAAGTGGTCTACGGTTTTGAAATCCTTTTGGCTAGTAGTGTCATAAAAGTGTTTTTTACTTTGCACATCAAGTCACTTAGGCATATTGACAACACTATGAAAAATACAAATGCTAGAGACGTGAGATAATATTTTAGTTGAATGAAACTTCATGCTTATGAAAAAACTATTAAAAGATGTTTGGATGCTTATGAAATGTAATGCAATAGAATATAGTGGCCTCAGCGTTGATGAAATTTTGTCATCAATATCAAGCTTGGGTGTTAACAAGTTCAACTTGTGGTCATAGTTACAAATTTCCTCATCATGTCTTAAACATATTTCCACTATAGTGTAAGTAAATCCGTCTGCATTTTGATGTGTTTTGGAGGTGGTTTTTTTTAATTGAAAGTAAAATGCTTCCCATTAAATTATTCATAAAACATGCGTGTCAATGGCATTTTATATAACAAATAAAAGAGCAGGTTATTAAAAGTTGTTTGTGCAAGAAAAAATCTACGAGCATAAGGTTGTAGTAATCCATAGCACACAATTTCCACAAGGATACAAAAAACAAGGGAGAAAAATCCACGAAGTGGATAGTCCCTGCTTTGTAAACCATTTTTAGTTCATACCAAGTGTGCCTCGTAAACCATTCTAAGTTCATACCAAGTGTCTAATCTTGCCTCTCTCGGCATAGACTCTACAAAATTTATGAAACTCAATATTTAAATGAATGGTGTTGTCCACTCTACAAGTTTATATGAAGCTTTGATGGTTTCAACCTTGATCAATGGATCTAAATAATTTTGATGTCCCACATGAGCTTATGTCATTAGCTCATTTGTAAATAGCCATTGCAACAAATGTCCACCCTAAATAGTTATTGCTTATGAGTTGCACCTCATTTCACATTTAATATATGTTAATATTGCATGGAATGTACATGGAAGCAAACTATGATGGAAAGGGGCATTAGGTAGGTTTTCCAGTCTGACAGTTTGTTCAATTTCAACCCATTCTTCGATTGGCCATTTTCCTAGATGAAAAAATTAAGTAATCAAGACAAGGACTCAAGGTTTCCAAGACAAGGAAACACCATGGCTTGTACCGGGTCTTCTTAGAGGGCATCAACAACGACAACATCCTCTCACAATAGAAATGCAATCAACATTCCCAACACCTTGAAGTTAACAAAAAAGGATTTGAACAATGGTTCAAACATGGATCTGGCGCTAGTTTAGCGTAATGTCTGCTCATAATCTCTCAACTTAATGATCTGCACATAATTCTGTAATTATGTTTCCTTCATGTCCTACCTATTAATTGATACCATTAGTGAGTTTACCTCTGTCGATTCTCAACCTGATTTCTTGTAAAATGGCTCGTGTTGTTGTCGGGGGAGCCCATCAATTTTATGTGAGTGGAGACTTTTTCGAGAAAAAAATGAAATGGATGGGATTGTTTGAAAGAAGCCCATATGCAAGTGTGTGAAGACAAAGAAGGCACGAGGGGGAGTTATATCAATTAACTCAAACCCCACCCTTGGACACCTATGCATTGCCAACCATAGCGCACCATGCATATGGGTGTGTTGACTTAATTTCCAAAGTTTAATTTGAGAGACGATTAATATCATAATATACAATGAGATATGGTAACCAAAAAATCTTAGGAATTCCCCCATTTTTTTAGGACCCCCTTATCCAGATAACTCGCTCGATTTTCTATGATATCAACTTTGGATTTATTTTCCCTTCGGATGTGTAGAAGGTGAACTAAATCAAAGGAGGAAAGAATACTATATATTCTTAGCAATATTTTAGATAGAGATGTGCCATCATTGTCTCTTTCCCTTCTAGCAAGACCAATGATTAGAGAGGAGTCTTTGAATATCATCGCTAATTTGATTTGTTGAGACCAAAAGGAGAGAAATTCCAATTTACAAGGCATAGATTTTTGCTTTCTTGTTGGTTTTTATCTTGAGTCCACAAGCGTAGCTTAATTTAATTTTCCATTAAGGCCATAGAGGACCACCCACTCCCCACAAGTTGTGGATGTTTGACTTGCATCCTTGCATGATGCTGCAATAAAATAATAACAAGCCCTTAGGGAATTTAGACCATCTGTTGAGTAGTTATCTATGAATCTACAAAAATTGGATGTTGGCAAAGATTCACAATGGGCAATGGTATAATATAATCAACCCACACCACCATACCAATAAAAGGGAAATGAATTCATCAAGGATACTACAACACTATTAGATAGTTGGTGAACATATTTTGGCCAATCCAAGGAATTCCAACATAATGCACTCAAGAATTTCTTGAAGAGGATTGATAAATGGAAAATGGCCACCCCCACCTAGCACAATGCCTTCCACCTCTAGGTTTACCTTGGAAGCTCCATCAAAAAAAAGATTGTATTTGTTTATGATTTTCCAGCCATGCTTGGAATTCTGCTTTCTCTAGATCTATGTGCCAATGTTGGTCATTGAGAGGTTTCTTGTATATCTATTTGGGGCGAAGAAGGAATGCTATAAGAAGATATTGAACCCAAATTCACTCATGAACGATTAGATTTTATTTTCCAAGCTTGAGTATGGATTTAGATTGTAACAAATCCTTCATTAGAGCTCTCACCTTCATTGTTGCTTGATTGTTGTTTATCTTGGGGTGCAAGTCCCTGAGTTGGACATGATTTTTTTACTAGCTAAGCATATTTTCCAATTCAAATATTTTTGGAGGTCCATCCATATTTGACAAAAACTTGGTTTTTAAACAATGTACCTATGTAAATATGTTTCCAATTAATAAACATATCATTCTAGTTTTGTGGTTGCATTATCTCTCTTTCCAAGTCCATCAGGGAAAATTTACACACCTTTTGAGAAAAGGAACACTCTAAGAACAAATTATTGGAGGTTTCCTCTGCTTCTTTACACATGACACATCCAGTTGGCCACCATATTCCTTTTTTCCTTATTTTTTTTCTTTTCTTATGTAAGTAGTTTCCCATGTGCTACAACCTAGCAAAAAGCATTGATCTTCAGAAGGCCATCTGGTTGTCATACATTTTCCAACATTTTTTACTTAAGAGACAATGGGAATTATTGAGCAAGATCATGTATCCTTTTTTCACTATATGTTTTCCCATAATATTTCCCCATCCCCTTTTATCTCTAGTAGAAATGTTGACAAGGATGTCTTCTTGGAGTAGAGATAAGAGAGCATTATACTGGAAGGATAAATTCATAGGGAGCTCTAACTACTTCTAACATTTCCATCTTCTCGAGGAGTCCCATTATGAGGTGTTGAATAATGAATTAAATCATTCCTAATTAACCATTCTCTAAGTTCTTGTAGTGCAATCTTAGAGCAGAAGGGTGCTACACCCATTATTTTGCCTTCCCACGTTTCAATATGTTTATCATTCCCTTTGAACCAAGACAAATGATTCTTAATGATTTTGGCTGAAGACTTACATAAATTCTAGATGCTTGATCACTCGTAGTTTGGAAGATCTATGTCTAAACATCATTATCTAGATGTTCCACGATATTTTTTGTTCAGTGTTATCTTCCACCACTCTTTACCCCCATAAATGAGCCTCCGTAGAATTTTTGCATGCAAATCTATGTTCATTAGCCTTGGATCCTTTATAACGAGTTCCCCATTCTTTGGAAAAGACCTCACTATATCCCATTTCACCAAGTGATTTTTTTTGTTGGACTTGCCTCCTTTCCATAAAAGTGTTTTGATTCTTCTTCTTATTTGTTTCATGATGTTGATTGGAGTTAACATGGTGGAGCACCGAAAGAAGATTTATTCCCTCTACATAGAGGCCTAAAGAGTCTCTAACTAGTTTTCATCTTCTAACTTTTCATTTGCAAGCAGTTTGAAGGAAGATTTTGCCCATTCTTTTTGGGCAGCCTTGACTAATCTTAACTTTGCTTCCCATAGAAATGAGGGAGATCCTTGAATTCTTATTTTCTATTTATACTAGATTATGTCAAAGGTTGCCTTCTCTTGCAACCAAGGGGATTAGATTGAAAGGGAATAGGGCCCAAATTTTCGATCATTTGAAAAGCAAGAGCTACGGCCTTATGGTTGTTAGGATATTCCTATACTCCATCCTAGTCCCACCAGTATTTTGATCATTTACATTTTCAGTCATGCATTCACTTTTAGGGTTTGCATGCATTCCAGTCATCAATCCAGCACCTAGCCCTCAGTTAGCCAGCCCCCGAGAGCTTCTCACTGATCAGTTTTAGCCCTCCAGTTGCTTAATGCGCCCTTCTTCCTTGATTTTAGGAAGCAACTCCCCCATCTTCACCTACCAGTCCAGTTGTCTTCAGTTTACACTTAGTTACACTCAGTTACACTCAATTACACCTACCAGACTCAGTTTGACTGATGGTTGACAGTTACTTGAGCATTGATGACTCCACTGATGATGATGAAGACTTCCAATTGTGCTCCGATGATACTAGTTGTGCTCCGATGACACTCTAGTGATCCTTTGATCACTCCATGAAGGCTAATTCGAATTGCCACCTTAGGCATTTGAATTCCTCATGCATTGTATTATTTATATGTCCATTTGTGATTAATAATTTAGTGTGTGTGAAGTATTATTGCTTCTATCCGAGTTCTACTGTATTATTATTCTGTTGCTCATTATACTGCATTGACCACTCTTCTTCTATTTTCCTGCTTAATCATAATTACTCTTGTGAGGTATACATCATCTCTTAGATTTGCTGTGAGGATTTTCACAATGGTTAGATATGGTTAAAGGAAGAATCTTGGATGAAATTGAGATTTCTTCAGAGAGAAAACAATTGTGAACTATAAATCTAAATAGTTGTGCAACTATATGAACAAGCCCAATTCTTGTATTTGGCCAAGTACATTTTTCCTTACTAGGAATGATATCTACTATATCCCATTCTCAAATCAAATCTTCCACGATTTCCCCAAACTAATCCTTGGCAATAGAAGCTTCTCTTCTTCTTTGTGAAATAAGGTGACATTGAGATCACCAACAACTATAGATATTTGACTCACCTCCTAATCTTTAAGAACTACTAGGGATCTCCAAAAGTCAACATTTCCCCATATTGAACAAGAACCTATACATCTCAGACCTTGTACATAGCCCCCATGTATTTGTTTTCTATACAAATAATCAACCAATGGTGTGTTGCATGTTTATATATCTTTCTAAAAATACTAGCGTGTTAAAAGGTTCCTATTCCTCCAAAATCTCCTTTTGCTTTTACCACATATCATTCGTTGTTATTCCACAAATTTTCTCCTATTTATAGTACTTCCATCTCCTCTATTTTTGTCTCTTGGGTGAGATGGATTGAGAGCTTTTCTTTCTTAACAAGATCCCTTAATGCTTATACCTAGATTCTATTTCCCAACCCCCCATAATTCCAGGATACTATATTCATTATTCACCAATTTGAAGAGGAATATAAGAACCAACATTGACCCATGGTTTCCTATTTCCCGTGACTTTAAAGTGGAGCATTTGTTAATGAGTTTCTTACTTTAGTATGAAGTCCCAAGATCTTTTCCTTGGTGACCATTTCTTCCCTCTTCTCTTTTAATTGTTTTCTACTAGGTTTTTTAGAGGGTAGTCTCTTATCCTCATAATCCATAGTATATTCTCCTTGTTGCTACTTATCCTTCATTCTCATAACAACTCCACTTGTAGTTGCCATGCTTTTAGCCTGTATCGACATTACTTTCTTTATTGGCTCCTCTGGTAACCAAGCTCCTTTTTCCCTTTTCGCATTAACTTCTTCCAACACGGGTTGTTGCGTTTTCACCAACAGGTTCCGCTTCTTCTTGTTGAGGTGGTTTGTCCAGGGGGGTTTTAGAGCTGACCTATGATAGGATTTGAAATTTTTTTCTCTTAATGCATTGATATTACAAAGGGATTAGCGATGAATGTTCCAACACTGCTAGTATTCTTTGCTCCATTCTTGACTTATTTATGAATGTTACCTTTATATGTTGACTTACTCTAGGGTTTCGCTTGCTTGGATTTTTTTGCAAAATGGACATATTCATGGCAAACCTTGCACTTAAAGGGAATTTGTTCATGGTCTAATTTATGAGTATGTGTGCATCCATCCATGGAAATATTTATTTCTTAAGAAAGCCCCTTCTCAAGGTCCACTTCCACACAAATTATTGCACATATTTGGCTCATATTGTTAATTTAATGCCCCAAAAATTTTCTTATAGCGGCTAAATCTACATCGCGCAAATAATGCAATTGAAGGTGGGGAAGGCAAAGCCATATCGGAACAACATAGGTAATATCCTTTTTGGACTAAAGTCTAATGTCCACTTATTTATATACATTTGTCTAGTCCCCATGAAGCAAGGGCCACTCCTGAAGATCAAACCCCTGTCATCTTTTTTCTCAAATAAGAAAACACAATAACCCCTGCCACATAAACAATGAAACAAATTCCCTTTAATCAAGGGCCTCTAGTTATTAGTTACCCATTAATCCATAACTTGGACGGATGGCCGTAATTTTGTAAATTTCCCAATGAGACCATGATTAGTTACCGTCAATGCCTTGTGAAATGAAGAAATATAAGAAATCTTAAATTCATGGATAGCAGCAAGATTTGCAAAATGAGAGCGGGTAGAGGACAATTTGGACGATTTACAAAAGGAAGAGGTGAGAGCTTTGAAGGCTATGTCCTCATACAAATTCAATGCAATTGAGCAACTGCTGGATCCATTTCCTGGAGGGACATAAGGAAGGAAATATGATCAGGGAAGGAAAGGGTTTATAGGTTAGCCTCTCTTATGCATGCGCTTGGATTCAAGCTTTTTCAAGATATAAAAATGTTGTTCATTCTTCTCTTACAACATTTTTATGTTTTTGAAGCTTCCAAATGACATGGAGTAGCTTGTATATTTATATATTACTCTGATATAACCCTCTAATGGGGTGAATTTTGCAGACGAGTGCCATACCACTCTTCTAACGATATGTTAGAGATGAAAATTCTAGGAGGCTTTTATACAACCGGAGTTGTGGTGTCTCTAATTTCAAATTTGTAAATACTAACTTGCAATGCTATTGCCATATAGAGATAAAACCTTTTGGGATTTAATTGCCCTAACTCAATTATTTGTCACTTGTTGAAACATTTGGACCAAAAACATATTATGTTTCTAAAATTTAGATTATTATATATTTTAGTAATTTCCCTATTTTAAATATTAGGGGATCCTTGTATTATAAATGCTATAAACAAAATAAAATGTCATTAAATTTTTATGAATATTAAAATATAGTTATATTGATTTGACGTTTTTCATATTCATTAAAATATAAATATGATGAATATTAAAATATAGTTATATTAATTTGACGTTTTTCATATTCATTAAAATATAAATATGTGTATGTGTGTGAGTGCTTAATTCGAAATTTAGGAAGAGTTATATAAGAATCCAGGAGTAGTCCATCACACTAGAATGGGCACAAGATAAAGCGTTAGGGATATATACTACTAATTCAGGGTACAAACTTATGATTGTGGGTGACGAATAAGTAGAGGCTTGGTGGTGGTAAAAAAATTGGAAAAATAAAACACCTAAGAAAACAAAGTTCCTTTATGGTTATCTTTAAAAACACATGGTATTGACATGATATGGTCCAAATTTGTCCAAATTTGTTTATGTAAAGGAGTAGAAGAATAAATAGGTTATTTAATGATAAGCCGTCCATATGCGTCAAATATGGAAGGATGAAGACGAGATGACATGTATCTCAAATGTATGGAATTGTGCATATGTTGAGGACGGCTTGGGTAAGTGGTTTATGAAGGAGTTAAAAGCTTTCATATGTATACAATGGTTAATGTTGTGGGATATATAACTCACTCATAATGATAATTGATTTAATGTTAAATAGAAACCTACTTTCCAAGTGTACTCTCAAGTGCATGGTTAATCCAAAAGTGCAACATGGAGGTGAAGGTAACAGTCCCAAGGAAAATAGAGGGGACTATTGATTGAAAAATCACATCCACGGGGTTTCACGGGGTTTCTTTGATGGAGCCAATTAGGGACCACAAGATTTCTATAATGTTGGTGGGATTTTATATTTTTATAGTAGTCATTACATCAAAGACATAATATGATTGAGCATTAATTTAGTTGAGTTATTAGTCTTAAGAAATTTTAAAATCAACAATCTTTAACAAAATCATACTATACATTAATATGATTTGTTTTGGAATGATAAGCAAGGTTCCTTGACAAAAAATTGGACTTGAGTTGCCACAACCTATTTTCACGACTTTATGAACAAAACCTATACTTGAACACAATCTTTCCAACCATATGTTGATGACAATTTTCATCACCAACATTACTTAGCTGACAAATAATTGCCATTCTCTCCTACCTATAATTTTTTTTCCATGATATGCAATGCCTACTAAGTTACTTGCTTCATTTTCCAAGTCAAAAATTCTAACCTATGTCCCTTGCTAGCTTAAGGCCTTCTGAGGTTTCCACCATTAGGAACTCTTTGAAAGTTTTAATGAGATATTCCAACCAATGATGTATGGTCAACAATCCATGATTCAAAATGCATTATTTGCTCTAAGTGACCAGTTAATTACTTATTAAAAACTACAACATGATTTTAGCTGTGTTGAAGGAAGCTGGCACAAAGAGAGGAAATACACAGTTACAATTTGAAGAATTGCTCAAAAGCAACACAACAGTTTTTGTGGAAGAGCTCTTGCTAAAACCCTTCAATGATCTGATCCGTTTGTAAAGACACGAGCTGGTGAAGACACAAATTCTAGTGCAGAAAAACCTGTCATGGTTATTGAAGTTGAACCCCTAATGAAATACTCTGTATGTCTATGGAAAGGAACAATTGAGTTTATTCATAAAGATGTAATTACATCTTTCAGCAATTTCCTTTGTGGTATGGAGATCTTGAAAGCTACTCTTACACAGTTGTTGCTGTACTACACAAGACTTTCAGATTACGTAAAGTGAAAAGAATGTAGCTCAAATGCTTGAAAAAGAATAATTTCTGGATCTTGCCCAAAGCTGGAGTACATATATCATAGTTTGAAAAATTTGCAACATGCCCTTCTCTGTTCAATGGAGATAAAAAAGAAAAATGTAAAGTAACAAACTCGAGCAAAACATGTTTCTCAACGATTAAACCCTATCTCTGCTCAACGTCATGGTCTATGTGTAGGACTTAAAGTTGGCGATTCTGTAAATAATGGCAGACTTAGTATAGATGATTTTTTGGTAGTTTTAGAGCGGCGCGAAAAGGATATTGCATACCCTGCAGATTCTGGGATCATTAACTTGTTGACTTGTTGGTGGAAATGTGCAAAAGATTGTCTTTCAGTGTGGATTTGAAGTAATTTGAAGAATCGTTGTTATAATGATATAATCTCATGCAACTCAAGGCATTGTACAATGATGTTTGATGGGAGAGGAAGGTTTCATTTGTTGGGAGGAAGTATAAGATGGTTGCAAAGTAGATAATGGCTCAGTGTATATTTATGAACTCTAGTTGTCGTTCTGTTCTTTTTTTCTTGGGCATGTTCTGATAGCTCTATGTGATTCTTTTTTGGTCAAGACCTGGTTATGTATTCAGTCATAAACTGTCTGTGGTGTAAATGATGTTTGATGGCACTCTACAACTGCAGCAAGCACAGGAAAGGTTGAAATAATGATTTATATTTGAGTAATTTATTAGCACAGCCACAAGTAAAGTGGTCAGTGAAGATAGGTATAGTCAATCATTTAGTTTTGTGGAGATTAATATAAATATTAAACTAACATAAACATTAAATTAATTAATATAAACATAAAAACAAATATTGTTTAATAAACATACCCCTTTTCTTAACCACCGCTTAACTGAAGCTTATTTAAATCTTAATCAAGATGCATTTGAGCATAACAAGAATACGACAATCATGAAATGAATTCCCACTCTACACTTGTTACACTCAGGTTAATCTTGTTGATCTTGTAGTATCCTAGGCGAATATTTTGAATTGAAAAAAACATGTATGTAGATAGGTAGGCGAATATAAAATATGAAACAACTCTATGCAGGAGGTATGCTGGAGTAATAGGTTTTCATCCATTTTTCTGAAGGTTGAATTTTGTTTGGATTATTTAAGGTAGATTGTAAATCCAAAAAAAAAAATCATTTGCAGTCTTGGTTAATTAATGGTTTTGTCTTCAGAAATAAGGCATTGCAAAACTAATTATTGATTTACGTAGTCCAACACTTTTACCCTTCCTTCATTGTAAAACTCGATCATGTCTCGAGTGATGTAACAAACCGCGAAATGTGATTTTGAGAGTTATGCCTGGTCCAAGACTTCGCAGAGTTTTGAAAGGCAGTTATTTCTTGAAGAAAATGTATATTTTATTAATAAATAAATATGTGTACAACCCATCCACTTCTACAATGCACCTTGCTTCTTTCGATGTATATTGTGGATGCACATTACTTCACCCACAATGCAATTACTCAACCACATATCATTATGATTTGAAACATCTAATGGTCTAATGAAGAGATAGGAGATCACTTCTTGCATGTCACTAGAGCCAATGCACATAGTACAACATTTAGATTGCATGTTGCAGTTCCCCAATCGCTAACTAAGCCTGTTGTGGGCTAGGTATCCAAGCCCCCAGGGCCTGTAACAAGCTCTGGGAGGCTGACTAAACCTCCCAAGGCCTGTAATATGCACGAGTGGTTGGGTATTCAAACCCCCAAGGCCTATCGAGGGCCTATAACAGGCCCTGGAGGCTTAGAGCCTCCCAAGGCTATTGGTAACAACTGGCTGAGTGCTATTGGTAACAATTGGCTGTCAATGACCACTGTCTCTCAACTATGATAAACTACAAACCCACTTCACCATGAAACCCCTAGCCTCAAGCATGCCTCAAGACGTGATTTCCCTACGTACTGGTAAGCTAGAGCCTTGCCTTAACCCAATTTCTCATTCGGTTGTGATCCCACCATCTCCATTTGGCGGATATTTGTCAGCCCGCCCATATAAAAAAGACCCCAAAGTATTTTTGTATTGTTACATTAAATAAAAAAAAGCCTCTGCCCCTTAATAAATAAGCAATATAATTTTTAGGTTTTCATGAATATCTAATACCGCAATATGAATGAACGTGATATTATATTGCCTTCTAGTGAAGCTCCTGTGGACTATATATGCTTTTGTAGCAAGACAAAAAGCATTGGATATCTCTAAGAGGGGTTTAATTGGTCAATTCACAGGAATATGGCCCTATCCAAGATTTATGGAGATCTGGATACAGAGAAATTGCATGACCTTAATAAGTGGAAGAATGGCCCATTATTTATGTGGCAGAGGTTACTATGCTTTCTTTGTTTGAGCTAAAAGAGGACAAAGATTTAATATTCATAAGTGGCCTTTACTTCTTCAGTAATAGTGGCATGTACTTAAACAAATGGACACCTAATTTTGATCTAGAGTCTAATATCCCATCATCAGTTCCAGTACGGGTAAGAATGCCCCATTTATCTCTACATTGTTGGGGAGAGAACACTTTGAAAGCTAGTGGTAATAAGCCGAGAAAGTATATAGATACGGCAGAACCAAAATAAGCCATGTTTTAGTGTGCAAGGATATGTGTTGAAGTAAATCTAGAGAAAGGTTTGCATGAAGCTATTCACCTTTTGCTTGACAACTGGAGTTGTTACCAACGATTAAATTCTGAGCAAATCCCATTTAAGTGCAAAACCTATCACACTTATGGGCATTTTGCTAACGATTGCAGGAAAGCTAGGCCTACATAACTAATTCCAAAAAGACAAGAAGAAAATTGGCAAGTACTTGTTAAGAAGTCCAAATTTGTAATTGAAATCAAGCATGGATCCGGCCCTTCATCATATTCTATGGTAGAATCCTCCAAGAAGCAAGTAAGCTCTGAAAATCAATTTCAAATTTTAAGTCAGGATGTCCCTCGAAGTATAAGTGAAGAAGGGGCTCCATCGATCCAAGCGTTGGATCCTTCTTTTCCCCCTCGAAAGGAGAAACAAATAAATAATGAAGAGTCTTTTGAAATATTGAGACGTGACAACCCCAAAAGATTTAGCGAAGTTGTAGCTCCATCGATCAAGGAACCGGGATCAACCTTCCCTCATAGGTTGTCCTCAATCATGTATGAAATATATACACTTGTTTTAGAAGGAGAGAAAATAGATCTTATAGAAGAAGGAATTTCCCTATATTTGTCAACAACAACTACAGGGGTTGTAACTAGACATCAAGCTAAAAAAGTGGTAGCAGAAGAAGATCGAGATCTGATTGATGGAAAAGAAAAATCCAATCAACAGGGGAGAAATCCAAACAAGGAGATTCGTGATGAAATTACAAATCGTGAAAAAATGTTGGGGATCTAGTCCACTCTAGATCGCAATCTAATCTCTGTGACTAAATTCAAGGGAGGAGGAAGTTTGGCAACTCCGATTACCCAAAAGGGAGGTTCTACAAAACCAATAGTAAAGTAATGAAGCTAGTCTCATGGAATTGCAGAGGGTTGGTAAGTAGAGGCAAGGAAGAAGTTGTCAAGCAGATTTTAAAGATGGAAGAGCCTTTGATTATTCTTATCCAAGAGGCAAAACTTCAAGGCAAAGAAATGCAAGGAATAGGGCAGAGGATATGGAAATCAAGTAAAAGTGTTGCAGTAAGCTCGAGAGGTGCGTCTGGAGGCATTTGCACTATGTGGGACAACAGTAAAATGAATCTAATTCAGACAAAGCAAACTCAACACTGGATTTATACATAATTGGTAAGTATTGAAACTAGAATGCAATTTAAAGTATTCAATTTATATGTTCCAGTGCATTTATAAAGAAGAGGAAGAATGCTGGCAAACTATAATCGAAGAAAAAAACATAATAGGCAAGGAGAATATCATATTAGCAGGTGATCTTAATACGGTACTCTCCTCGGAAGAGAAAAGAGGAGGATCTTGTGCAAGGGATGCATCCAAAGAATATTTAGAAGACATCATATAATATTAGGACTTGATGGATGTAAATCTAAAAAGAGGTAAATATACATGGTCTAATAGAAGATTCAGAGTAGGGAACATTTCAACTAGACTTGACATATTTATAATAAGTGGTCAATTCCTTGAGCACGATTTAGATATCTCTTCTTATATAAGTTCATTGGATACCTCAAACCACAATCCCATTAGCTTATTCTTTCAACAAAAAGAAAATTATGGACTGCTACCTTTCAGATTCAATCCGCTATGGCTTAATCAAATTGAGGCTCATGAAGTTATAAAGAAGAACTAGAGATTGAAAGTGGTGGGATCACCAAGCTACATATGGGAATAAAAAATCTGAGTAGTGAAGTTTTCTCTAATGGACTGGGTAAAAAAAATACCAAGCCTTGTATGGAACAAAAGAAGCTTTATGATCAGTTGACTAAAATTCAAAACTAGATTGAAGATGAACAGTTAAATTTACAACTGAAACTAGAAGAAAAATAAGTTAATCTTAAACTTCATAATGCATACCGTCAAGAGGAAGAGCATTGGCGTTTGGAATCAAGAAGCTTGTGGTTAAAATCTGGAGATATGAATACCACATTCTTCCATCGAGAAGCCAAGGCAAGGAAAAGTAAAAACACTGTCAAAGAATTACCAATTTATAGGGGAGGAGGTTAAATGAGTATAAGGAGATCAAGGAAGAAGCCTACAATCACTTTAAAAATATGATATCCAAATAGGAATAAACTGACTAAGAAGTAACAAAAGATTTGCTAGCCAATATACTAGTCTTAGTTACTCAGTTGGACAATCTTGAATTAGAAAAATAAATTGAAGAGAAGGAGATCAGATCTACAATTTGCGATCTAGAACTAGATAAATCTCTGGGTCCAGATGGCTTTACAATTGCTTCCTACAAGAAATTTTTGTGACTAGTAAAGTACGATTTATGCAAGATGATCAAATGGTCTTTAAAAAAAGGTAAATTAGGAGGCAGTACCAACTCATCTTTCTTGGCCCTTATACCAAAAGAAAAGAAACCGGAAAATTTCTCTATATTTAGGCCAATATCGTTATGTAATTCCTCCTACAAAATCATGAAGATTCTTGCCAATAGAATTAAACTTCTTATGGCTAAGCTAATTTCTAATAATCAAGGGGGATTTGTTCCAAAAAGACATATCTTGGAATATAACATCATTCTTGTTCAAGAAGCAATCCATCTAAGTATAGCCAAAAACGAGAGAGGGATGGTGATTAAATTGGACATGGCAAACGCTTTTGATAGGGTAAGACATTCTTATCTTCATTATGTTCTTGCAAAATTTGGCTTTTTATATTTGTTTATAGAGTGGATAGAAGCCTGCATAACTACCCCATGGATAGCACCTTTGGTAAATGGAAGACTCACTATCCTCTTCCAGAGTGAAAGGGGACTGAGGCAGGATTGTCCTCTCTCACCCATGTTGTACATTCTTTTGTCAGAATCACTAAGTAGAAAATTAGAAAAGGAAAGGAGTATATGTAATCTTCCTAGAATCAGAATAGATCAGGGGGTAAAATATTTAAATCATTCACAATTTGTTGATGATAAACTCCTTTTGGGAGGGGATTTAGGAGTCATAGTTGAAAGATTCAAAATCGTTATGGATAGTTATCTTAGTGCGTGAGGAGGTGATACAAATAAGCATAAAAGTGGTTTTTATGGTTGGAATTGGTTAGATTCAACTCTCAAGTTAATTGTTGATAAATTAGGCTTTGTTGCAAAACATGAGTGGAATTCCTTCATCTATTTAAGGGTCCCTATTTTTACCATCTGATTGGAAATTAGTAATAGACAAGCTCAAAAAGAAATTGACTCAGTGGGGAACACAATGGTTAAACTCTGCGGGAAGGGTTGTCTTGATCAAATATGTTTTATCCCCACTAGCCATGTATCAAAACTCAATCCTCCTTGCTCCTTTCAGCATTACAAATCAGATTGATAGCATTCATAGAAATTTTATGTGGCAAGGTGGTAAAGCTAATGATCACAAATTTCAATTGGTCAAATGGAATAATGTTTTGGCACCTTTAAATAGAGGAGGTCTTGCAATCCGAGATGCAAGGTTATTAAATAAAGTCCTTGGAGTTAAAATAGTCTGGAATATTGCAACTGGGGGTGAAGCTTGGTGGAAGAATGTAGTGTCAAAAAAGTATTTCAATGGGTATAGAATCAGACTTCTAGACTAGGATTTCTAGAAGGTAAAGTGTACCTCTACCTGGAACCTATGTAAGAATGCTTTAAGTATAATCAAACCTCATTCTTCCTAGATTCTTGGAAATGGCAGTAGCATTAAAATTTGGGTTGATAGAATCTTAGGAATGGAGGAATTAAATAAAAAAGTGGATTTGATACCATTACATAAGTAGATGTTAGAAAATCAATTTCATACTTTATATGATATTTCTAAGTGGGATCCTAAAGGATCTTGGAGGAATTGGAAAAATATTAGTCTCCCACAGATATTAAAAGAGCAATGGATAAATTTGAAAAGGTATTTAAGTGGTAAAGCTCCTACAAATATCTTAGACAAGGACAGGAGGGTATATGGGGGGGGATTCTGAAATTATACAATCAAGGCAGGTTATTCCTAATTGATCTCTGAAACCAATACATATCCTCAAAATTCAAAGTGGAATATTATATGGAACAATGATGCACTTCCCAAAATAAAACTTTTTACACGGGTCTTATGCCATGGGAAAATCATCACATTTGATAATCCGCGTAAGAGAGGAATAATAAGACCTTCCCAATGTCCTTTATGCAAGAATGCAGAAGAATGTGCTTTACACTTATTTATCCAATGTGAGTTTTCAGTTGAGGTTTGGATGCATCTCTTTGCAGGATTAATTCCTTAACTTACCACGCCAAGCTCCTGGAGAGAGGTATTTATCACGTGGCATAAGAAGTATCCAATTTTTTTTGTCAATAAGCCTCTTCTAAAGCAGGTATGGAAAGCATTACCATACTACGTACTTTGGAAAACATGGTTAACAAGGAATTCTATCATCTTTAAAGAAAAAATAAATAGTGTGATCCAAGTAGCTTGATCGGTGTTGCCATTGATGCAAGAAGCAAGAAGGGGAAAAGGCCAGGTTAACCAAAGGATTACCGCACTTGACACCGAAGAGAGGCTGTGGATTCAACAGCTACTACACAAATCATATTGCAATAGCCTAGTGGCAGGACCAAAAGAGAATGGATAAGAAAGATGGGTTTTGAGAATTAAACCTTTGAATATCGATGAATGGATCTCTAAATAGAATTATCATTTTTTTTTTTTATGGAGCATCAAAGGACAGTCCAGGATTGGCTGGTGCGGGGGGGGGGGGGGGGGGGGGGGTTATCTTTGACCCCGGGGGGAACAAGGAGGTAGTCCTATTCGTGGGGTCTTGGAGAGACTACAAACAATAAAGCATAATATTTGTCCCTTTGGCAAGGGTTACAGTTAGCTATAAGGAGAAAAATAAACCAGTTGATAATCCTATGAGACTCTATGATAGTTTTGAGTTACCTTATGTCCAAGAAAATACCTGAACAGGGTCCTATATCTAGATTTAATCAAAGAATTTCTTAGTTATTAATAGAATTCAAAGAGGTAAAGATCCTCCATGTTCTCAGATCTTTAAACACTCAAGATGATTCTTATGCTAATGATGCTTGTAAGCTTGATCAAGGGTTATTGATTATAAATGATGTGGAAGCAAGACTCTATAATATTCATTAACTCTACAGGATTTGAGCAAATAAAGATGCCTTTTGCAACAAATTGGTGTGTTATTCAATTAGCCAAATGGTATAGTTACCTTGTGACTCTCCACGTAATTGATTTGAACTGTAAACAAAGATTAGTATTCTCTGTAGCACAATTGTGAACACACAGTTCAAAATTTAATGAGCAATAAAGAGGAGGATCAAATGCCCAAGGATGAGAGCAGAGATCGTGATATGTCTAGCTATATGATAAAGTCAGAGAATTTTTTTAGTCTAAATCAAAACCTGGAAGATGGGGAAAGCGAATTTGTTATCAACATATTTGTGTTCAAAGCGGAATTCTAGACAAAGTTTATCTTTGCCAAGATGGAGGATTTCCGATGGAGTGTTATGAAGGCATGTGTGAGTTAGAAGGGATCCTTCAAAGAGGAATTCCCAAGGGTTTCAACGCCAGATGGAGAAAATTAAAGAACAAATGAACGGTTGTGTAATATCCTGGGCAAGATCTGACCCAGATATTAACTCTACTTTAAAAACTTTTACAACTTTTACTAGTAGAATTTTCTGTCACTTCCTTTGAACCGGGCATGAGGTAAGTGAGGGGTACTGGTGTACCAGACTGAGGATGGTGGGATGAAAGTTTGATTCTGGAATTTATATGGGATTAGGTGCAGCATCAACAAAATATGGTTTTAGCAGAAGTCCTTGGCACAAGGTACTAGAGCCATTCACTTTTCTGCAATAGAACGAATCTATTGCCTACTTCGAGGCTTCCTGGGCTTCTAACATATGCCAACAAGACTGGGTGAGGGTAAAGGTGTTCAGGACAGAGATATATCAGTCATGCAACTCATAAGGTATGCTGGAATAAATACTGGATGGACTTGGAAAGGTTTGGAGCAATTTGGGTATTATTTGCACATGGTGGACTGCTGAGCTAATCACATTACAGGCTTTCCAAAACGAGGCTAAAGGCATCCAAATTCTTATTACAGGGAATGATATGGGTACTAGACTGAGTTAAGGACTAGCTCCAACTGACAAAATGTAAAAATAGTGATTAAAATAGATTCAGCAGGAAAAGTGGTGAAACTAGTCTAGAATTGCCATCAATCTAGCTAGTCTTGCTTTCCAACTTCACAAACTGCTTTAAGAAACCTCAAACTCTGTTCTGATATTAATTTAGACTCTGATATAACTTGTTACAACACATATAACTCGAAATAGACTTTCAGAACACTTCTTCTTTAATAGTTTTCTTCTTAAATAATAATGCCTCATAGGCTAATCTTCGATTACAATCAATGAGAGAATAGAGAGGAGAAGTAAGAAGTTACTGTGGCTCTATTCTGGAAGTGAATATCAGTCCATATACAGATTAGAATGGCTGATCTTTCTGCACTCAGAGTGGCTGATCTTCAAATGGGCGCCATCATCAACTAGCTCTCTTCTTCAGTGGAACCCTCTCCAAATCTAGTTGTGGTTGAGAGAATGAGATAAAAGAGAAGGATAGTTCAATTCTGAAGCTGATCTTTGATATGTGGCTCTTCTAATGTCTGCAAAAATGGCTGAACTATCTCTACACCAAGTCTTGGGTGCATTCACTGGATCAAACTTCTTCAACAGGAGAATCTTCAGTAAACCTAGCTGCAGAATCACCGTTGGAGGAACCTGTTCTCCTGTATGACTGTAGATCTTCAATGGAGGTTGGAAGCATATGTTAACTGGCTGCAATATCTTGATAAGGACCTGCACAACACTCACTGGAAACTATGGGCCTTGGGGCACATCACCCAAGAAGCACAGCTGAGGCACATCACTCAACTAGAGAAGCATCAGAGCTCTCATGAGAAAACATAAATGATCAAAAGTTCTTTCCTGAAGTTAGAATCATGCTTAAATAGATGAGTTAGCTTGCTTGGCAAGCCAGACCACACGTGTGGGTGAGGTAGGGCGCATCCTCTCTGAGATTGGAAACTTTTGTGCTTTCTCCACTTTCTTTCCTCAACTTCCTTCAGTCAGAATTGGCAAGTGTGCCCCAGCTGCTTTTCTGGATGTTGCTAATTCTCTACTGAGTGCTTTTCCTGATTCTTTCCATTCCATTTACTTTCCACTTTTATGCTTTTGCCAACTTTTTCCAGCTTTTTTCAGTTTCTATTTCTCTCTGACTTTCTTTCCATTTTGGATTATTCTCCACTTAGGCAAGGTTATCCTCTTATCACTAATTCGCCCTCCTAGCCTTCATTATCCAACTTGGAAACATTATTAGCATTTAAATAATAAAAACACCAAAATACTTCTCAACATTAATTCCAGCTTCATAATTAAATAAAAATAACTCAATAATCAATTATTTCCTAAGGTATTTGCCTCAAAATATCCCCATGAATTAAATACTCATTAATAGTGAACTTAGACCCCTAGGAATAGGAAGATCCAAGTGGTGACCAAGGTCACTAGGGGAGGGTATATGACATGTTGTCATCAAGCGATGCAGATATATATGGTAATAAACAACAGCTCCAGGTTTCGATGGAGTATTACTGCTCGTGTTAAGATGTGTGAGTCTTGTTATCTAGATGGAGATAGCCAATTTAAACACAAATATAACTGGAGAAGGGTACAAGTGCAAGCAAAAAGTGACAGATCAGAGCAAGCAGGCATCACCAATCACAGTGCTAGTCCGTCAAAGATTGATCAAATTTAGAATGGAAGTGGATATGATAAAAGAAATAAAGATTGGAAGATCAGTAGAGATAACCTTCGGGAAGGGGAATAACTAGATATGTATTGGGTTTGGATCATTGGTTTCTTTGAAATTGTAAATGCCTTTTAAGTTTCTTTTTCTATTAAGAAAATCTTGGCGAATATATTATAGTAAAAAAGAATGTCCTTCTATAGTAGAATAACAGTTCCCTGGGATACAAAAACTCAAGAATTTGAGCAATGTAATGAAATTTTTACAGGTTTTCTTTTTCCTATGAAGGATTCAGATGTAATTCATGTCTGGTCAGACGACATCCTCTCCTTTGATATAAATTCAAACAACTGCTTATGTTAAAAAATATGTATAAACTAAAACATTTGTTTTTCGTTGTCTGTGTTAAAACTTTTGTTTAGGATGGATGTGAGATCTTGGATGACTATAATAGTTTTGATTACAGTACTTTGTGAAACTGTAATTTTGATGGAATTTGTACTTTTTTATTTTCTATGAATAACAAAAGTACCACTTTTTTTTGCTTAAAAAAACTAAAACATTTTTTTGTAAATAATGTTTCAAAATATTTATAAACAAAAAACCTACATTTTTTTTTTCATAGAAACGGATGAGGAGCTTTAATTAAAAAAGAGCAGAAAGTTTTACCTAAGAAGACTGATGGATTGTTCCCATAACAGGAAGGCATCCGTCATTCCTTGTTCATCTTTGACAGGCTTATAACTGTAGTGATATTTTCCTAATCTATGGGTGTTATAGCACCTTACAAATTGGCCCAGAAGAAATGAGCAAAAGAAGTACATGCCTCTGTTCTAAACTGTCACTAAATTATATGTATGATGATTCCTGTATACGAATAGATTTGCAGAAACGCAGAGCTGTCCAGACTTAAAGAACAGTAATTACCAAAATTCATCAGAATTTGATTTCAGGCCTTCATTTGCATGAGCTTTCCATCATTTTTATCTCTTTGTGCACCAGCTTGAACCGAGTCATTCTTAATCTTTGGACTGATGTCCTCAAAGCGTTGAATTGAGCTAACTTTTTGCAGGTGGATCAAGCCAGAAGAACGTGCCAATCTATAGTTGAAGAAATGCAGACACAAATGGTAGACAGAAAATTCCAGCGATTTTAAGCGTGGGTTGAATGGTCTTCATGTCTTGAGAAATTTGTGGCAACGCCCCTTATGCCCAATCCAACCATCGAGCAGTGTAAAATCCTGGCGTTTTTTATGAGATTTGATACATAATTCATAAGAGGTTCCTATAGATGGATTTGGTAGGAAATCCCGAGGCCATTGTTAGAGAGCCAGATGTATGCTATCACCATAGATTTTTGTGTTGTTCAAGCCCACAACGATCGAACTTAATAAACCAAGAGTTTTCAGTGGTGACATGGTCACATTCTATAATTCCATAGCTCAACATTACACACAGATTTGCCATAGTATCAGCTTGTTCATTGAAATTTCTCAGTATGTGGTAAAATTTGATTTCTTTAAACTCATTAACGAGGCTGACAAGTAGAAATTGGATTTTGAAGGAGGGACTCTTTCTTTATTGGCTAGTGTTCCCCTGATGATGATGAGGAATCTCCAACAACAGTCAATGAATCAATCTCCATATCTCTGGCAAGTTCTAGGCCTTTTATGAGTCCTAACCATTCGGCTTCATTATTAGTTTTCCTTCCAATTCCCCAAGAGAATGTTCTTTGCTTGTTTCCCAAGAAACAATAATTCCACCCGCACCGGCCATCCCGGGGTTGCCCTTCGAAGCACCATCGAAGAAGAGGACTTTACAATTCAGATTGACTCTCCAATTCTGGAAATCATCCCTGCTCATTCTTAGCTGCCAGGTCGAAGATCTCTTATTCTTAATAGGCTTGATCCATATATTCAAATGAGAGGGAATGAAAAATTCAGACATCCAATCTCTTTCTTCAATAGTTAATGGTTCTTTGTCAATATTATGCATACCTCTGGAGGACAAGGTTTCAATCCAAAGAGTTATGGTTGAGGTAGAGACCCTTCCAGGAGTAGGGTGGATTCCTTCGAATATATCTTTATTTATGCTAGTCCAAATTTTCCAACAAACAAATCTAGGGAGGGATTCCCACGCTCTGAGAAAGTCCGGCTTGTGATAGAATGAACCGTGATAATAATTCTTCCAATTCTTAAACAGGTCGGTCCAATTTGTTGGCATGATTATAGGAGAATTAAGACGATGGAGGGCAAGATTCCATACCTCCAGAGAGAAAGGACATTCAAGAAAGATGTGCTCCAGGGATTCCTCAGAATTTCTACAAAGGGTACACCACAGGGGGCCAATAATCCCATGCTTCCTCAAATTCTCAGCAGTTAGAATTTTTCTCTGTGCAAGAAGCCAAAAAAAAGACATTAATCTTAGGCAGGCCATCCCTATGCCAGACTTTTTTCCAAATGGAGTCTTTGTCCTTTCTGTGCTTGTTGTTGTAGAGTTGTTGATATCCTTCTTTAACTGTATAGCTGCATGTCTTACCCCAACCTCGTCGATCTTTGAGGTTTCTATGAATAGGGCTCTTCTCCTGGAGCAAGGAAAGAAAATCCGAGAAGTTTGGAAGCAAATGATCCGAGGGATTGAGGTTCTTCCATCCGATCCATCTTCTGGAAGAGTTCCACTTCGATAAGTCATACAATGAATAGATATTATTGCCATCAAGCCAATCCTTTAATTCTCTTAGTTCCAGCTGAAAATTTACTGGAGAATTTTTTCCCAAAATTATCATACCAGATTTTGAGTTTCTTGCCATTCTCGGCAATCCAATGGAGCTTCTCCTGAATGACATGTGTTGCTTTCTTGCAAAGATCCCTGATCGGTGACCATTTTTTATTGATGTCGATTCCTTCAATGCATCTAAGTCTGGAGCCAGCCATGTATTTTTTCTACAGAATTATTTTGCACAAAGCGCTCTCCCCAAAAGAAGCTTTCCATAATATCTTTGCTCCAAGAGCAAGGTTCATGATTAAAGGGTCTCTCAAACCAGCTCCGCCATTGTATTTAGGACTGCATACAGTTTCCCAATTGATCAAATGATACTTCCTAGTGCTGTTAGTCTTCCCACCTTGCCACAGAAATTTTCTAATTTCTCTGCTGATCTCATGGATGACATAAACATGAGCCAAAGATATAGAGCAGGCATAAATCGGATAGGCTGCCAGGATAGACTTAATGAGGATCAACTTGCCAGCGGGGTTTAGCCACCTAAATTCCCAATAGGAAATTTTCTTTTTTATTTTATCTATCAAGCCTTGCCAGTCAGACTTCTTCTTTTTTCCTTTGGAGATAGGGACCCCCAAATAAGAAAAGGAGTTCCAGCTTGTGACTCCCTCGAACCCAAGAATTCTTGCAATTCTGGCCATAACTCTAGGAGGACAGTTACACCCATAGATCTTTGATTTATTGTCATTGACGTTCCCATCCGTGGATTTTTGAAAGGTGGAAAGAACTTCTTTGAATCTTCCAACGATTATAGAAGATGCACCCCCCAAAAGGATGGTGTCATCATCAAATTGAGCATTGTTTGCAGCACGGACACCTCTGGCTATTGCCAAACCTTTAAGTTCCCCATTGTCTTGGAGAGACTGAAGATTTCTTCTCAAAGTGTCAGCGACCAGAATATACAGGAAGGGAGAGAGAGGGCAGCCCTGACGGATTCCCCTTGGGGCCTGAAAAAAATTAGTAGGTCTTCCATTGACCAATGGAGCGATCCAAGGGCTGCTGATGCATGCCTTAATCCACCTTACAAATCTTTTAGAGAACCCAAATTTTGACATAACTTCAAATAGGAAAAAATGATTAACCCTATCAAAAGCATTTGCCATATCGAGTTTAATAGCCATACCTCGTTGCTTATGCTCCAGACTGGAATGAATGGCCTCTTGAACTACAATGATGTTGTCTATGATATGTTGCCCGGCTATGAATCCACCTTGCGTTTCTGAGATGAGATGTCCCATAACTTTTTTCATTCTATTTGCCAGAATTTTAGAAAGAATTTTGTAAGATGTGTTACAAAGCAAAATAGGTCTAAAGCGGTCTATAGCTCGAGGCTTTTTATCCTTAGGAATGAGAGCAAGGAAGGTGGAATTGGTAGCCCCTCCAATCTTATCCTTATTTCTCGTCCAATTGAGCATATTTTTCAGATCATCTTTGATGATATCCCAAGGAGCCATGTAAAAATTGATGGTATATCCATCCGGTCCGGGAGCCTTGTCCTCTTGCAAGGACCAAATGGCTTTTTTTTAATTTCAAATTCCAAGATTGGTTTGGTAAGGTATCTATTTTCAAAATCGAAAATGAGGGATGGAATACCATGCAATAGGTCGGCTTGTGCTAAGGGATCGGTGTCCCCGGAATCGGAAAAGAGTTCTTGGAAGTGCTGGTAGATGTGAGACTTAATCTCCTCCTGATTTGTTATTCCCAAACCATCATTATTTTTTATTTCCTTAATCATATTATTATTGATTCTGATTTTTGTTTGTTTGTAAATATAGCTTGAATTACTGTCCCCTTCTTTTAACCAAAGCTGCCTCGATTTAATTCTCCATTCCGCTTCTTCAATTCTGCTAGCATTTATGATTTTCCTGCTCAGGTCTTGTTCTTGCCAAATGAGGGATGGGGAGATCTCAGAGGTCTCCATATTAGCTTGTAGATTCGAAAGGTCAAATTGTAATTGTTTTTTCAAGTGACCTGGTTTTTAAACTCCAGCTTTGCCCAATTTTTGAGAGAATATCTAACACTTCTGAGCTTGCATTCCCATCTATAGCTCGGCAAACCAAAACAGGGGATACTCCACGCAATTTTGATAAGGTCAAAAATTTTGGCATCTAGAAGCCAGATGGGATTCAAGCGGAAAGGAATGGGACCTAAATTGCAGGTGGAGCAAGAGACAAGGTGATGGGTTTGTGATCAGAAATAGCCAAAGGGACAACGAAGACAGAAGGAATAAGGTCTTTAAACAGAAAGGAAGAACTGACCAGAAAGCGGTCAATCCTGGCAGCAATGTGGCCAACGCCCATTCTCTGGTTATTCCACGTATATTTTCCATTCTTAGGCATGGGATCCAGTAGATCTAAATCAGAGATCATATCCATAAGATTCTCCCCGAAGGGATCCCTTACACTAGAGCCACCCCTTTTTTCATCATGAACCTTGGTGACATTAAAATATCCAGCGATAATGATGTCCTTTCCTTCTAGATATTCTTTCAAAGCTGAAAGGCTATTCCAAAAGGCATGTTTGTCTTTGTAATGAGTTGGGCCATAAACATTACATATATAAAAGAGATTTGGGTCATCCTTTTCATGGAATTCAATCAAAATCTAGTTTTGACATTCTTTTACAACTTTAGAATCATACTTACTTGAGAAAAAGGTAGCAATTCCCCCAAAGGCTCCTCTGGAGCTATTCGCTAAGCCATGGCAGGTCTTCCAAAAGAGATGTGAGAGGGCCATGACCTCACATCACTCATTTTTGTCTCTTGGATTAGAAGGATGTCCGGTCTTTCAGTTTGATGATGTCTTTCATAGCGTCAACTTTATGTGCTCCGCCCAGACCCCTGCAGTTCCAAGAGACCAGTTTCATTACTTATTTTCGGATTGAAGGGCTACTTTAGCCCTGCCTTCTGCTTTCCCTGGATTCTTAGGGTTTTGAAGAAGTTTGGTCTCTTCAATACTTCTCTGTCTCCCTGTTCCATTTCCCTTTTGCTTCTTGCTCACAGTGAAATCTATGTGACTTTCTTCCTCTAGTATTTGGTGAGGGGCCAATATCAATCAGTTCTTGGGATTCTTTGGAAGATAATTCGGGTGACGAGGAGCGGGAAGGGGCTTTGTTTTGCTTAACCATATCCGTCCAAGAGGAGCTTCCTGGGGGAGGGGAACCCATAAAAGCTATAACCGAGCTTCCTTCACCGAAGGTTGGGGGGGTGGGATTGGGGATTAAGGTGATTCGAGGGTATGAAACCTGGGTCAACCAGATCGGGATCTGTTTCATTAATCTCACCTTCTTCCATATTCAAGGCATAAAAATTATTGCTGGTGTTGGTTTCCTTTTCGAGTTGGGATTGGGATTTACCTTTATCTTGTTGCGGTTCTTTTGGATCTGTATTTACATTGTTCATTCTTCTTCCTTTTTTCAACTGTTGCCATTCTTCGTCTTGGGGTTTCTCCTGGGTCTCCTGGATTGCTTTAGGGAAATTTTTGATAAAGTGATCGTACTCGTGGCACTTCTTGCACTTGAAAGGTAATTGTTCGTAGTCGACTTTCTTAATATGTTCCCATCTGTCCATACATAGATTGACTATTTTTGGTAGCCCCTTCTCTAGGTCAACCTCTACACAGATTCTGGCACACAAGAACAATTGGCCTTTTGGCTCGGCTTTATCAATATATTTTCCAAATGAGTTCCCGATTGTGCTTGGAGGGATTCATCATTCCAACAGTGCAAGGGAAGGTGGGGGTAAACAGACCCAGACAGGGACAACAGAAGGGACATCCTTTTCAGGGTCGAAAGAGAGCGTCCCATCGATTGAGGTAAATCCCCCTCGGGCCCATGAAATATGGACCACTTCGAAAAATTAGGTCACGATCTTCTTTATTTTCAAATAGGAAGGTGAAAAAGCCTTTTCCACAGACGCAATGCTGCAAACCGCCTGAAATCGACGACATCCAATTTTTCTTTACCCAGTTGTCCATTGTCTTCGGTGATGGCCAGATCCCCGTGAATTGACTGATCAAACCTTTTTCACTCAAAGCGAGATCTTTTAGACGAGAAGCAGTCGACATGATTTGGATCTTAGGAGCTTCAACTCGTTGATAAACCCATCGCCAGAAGAGGCCGACGCGTGAGGAGGAGGAGGTGAGGCAGCCACAAGGGCACAGAATGCCTCGTCCAGCAGTAGCCTATGAGCCTTCGGACTCGGGTCTGGAGGAGGATCCATCTCTGTGGCAGGGCGTTGAAGACCCTAGATGCGCAGAGGAGTGAGCTCGGGTTCATGCATCACTATATTCTTCCTTTACAACAAAAAACCTACATTAAACAAAAAAGAATCTTTAGTTTATTTATTTACTTTAGTTTTATTCTTTTGTTTAATTTATGTAAATAATTTAGTTATTTTAATTAGTTAGTGTATTCCTTCATTTTTTGTTTTTATCGTTATTTCTTGATATTCAAACAAACAAATGAATGGACATAATATTTTAATTTTGATTTTTTTAATTGTTTCTTAACCAACTAGATCCAAATCCTAGGCTCTATCAGCGTCGAGAGGGATCAAATCTCCCGAGGTGCAAACCTCTTCTCAGGTATTACACTCAATGAGCTTTAAATTTATATAAATTTTAAGTAGTTAAAATAATTTAAAATGTTTAATATTAATATAGTTTAAAATTTATATTTTTTTTTTTTCCTTGGAAAAAGTCGTAATTTTATTTCAATAATATGAACAAAAATTACATTCTGCACATGTAATGGAATCAAAGAGATCCATACATTGTCACATATTTACTGTCCCATGTTACTGTTCGAGACTGTAAGTCCCATACATAGATCAATACAATTATATCCAGCTGTACATACAGCCCGCAAAAGACCCAAAAATACAGTAAAACATGAAACTGTAAAAGTGTCCATCTCTAGATAATATTAGCTGCAATCGACAGCCCGTATATATCCACCAGTAAGTAATCAAAAAGACTGTTACAGTAATGGTAATAAGTGTCCATCCCGATCATCAAAATTTTGAGCTATAGCTCAAAACTGTGCCACCATATCTTCATGAAATGGAGTGCGGGTAGTAGCTGTAGGTACCCCCATCTGAGTACTTAGTTATCCTCCAAGTTCCAAGAGCTAAACGTGCTGCGTCGCTTCTTTGGATAACAGATCTGCCAGCCCATTCCGCTCCCTGTAGACATGTGTAAATATGATTTGATCAAATGACTGTTTTACCGAATTACCTCCTTCAGGATAGGTAAGAGGATCAACACATGACAATGGGTAATCTCCTTTGCCCATTCAATAACAAGCAAGGAATCGCCAAAAATCTGAAGAGAATGAACTCCTAGTTCAAGTGCTAATAGCATCAGTAGCCTAAGGGACATGAGTTCTGCATAGTTGTTTGATCCCCTCCCCAGACCAGCCACAATATGATAGTAATGTGTCTCTGATTGGTATAATACTCCGCCCCCACCACATACCGATTGATGGTTGATAGAAGCACCATCAAAATATGCCCACGGCATGGTTTTATCAATTCCTTCCATACCCACAGGCCGAGCACAAACCTCTAAATCAGGTGTTTTGTAATGTTGGATAATAGCCACAGTCTGTGCCACGACAGTCGCCTCCGGTACCCTGCAGTCTTGGAAAATGATCCGATTCTGGGTAATCCAAATGCCCCAGGCAAATATACAAGGGGCAGCCCGAAAGGAAGTGGGATTTGTGTACAGTCCACCACTGTAGGAAAGCTTCAATAACATTCGCACCCCACCATCTCACATTTATATCCAGATTGTTGCATATGTCAGCCCAAACAGCCTGAGTAAATCGACATTGAACAAAAAGATGATAAATGGACTCTTCCGCCTCCTTACAAAGTGGACAAAACCCCGGTCCCTGAATGAAGCGTTTTTGTAGAATGTCCCAGGTAGGTGCCTTATTTTCCAGTATAGCCCAAAATAGTAATTTAGCTTTACTCGGACACTTTAACTTCCACAGGGATTTCCACCACCATACTAAGTCCCTGTTATGTGCTTCCACATTCAGCTGTAGATAGCCATCCTTAGGGGAGTAATGTCCAGAGGGATGGTGCTGCCATATAAGTACGTCCGACCTATTGTTCAGTCAAATATACGAATGTCTTAAAATCCAGAGATAATCCTCCCAAGCTCCATGCAAATCGACAGGTATCTCAAGACGCTGTGCAGATATCCATCCCTGATGCCAGAGAGAAGATGATCCCGGATCCTCGGCATCAGCCAGAAAATGACAGCCTCGAGTTGCCAGATAAGTCCTCAATTCCACCGGAAGGACATGTCCACCCCTACAACCAACCCAAGGGTCCAGTCCAATACGTATGAGTCTCCCATTACCAATTCTCCACACTAAACCAGTACTGACTAAAGGGAAATGTTGCACCACCGCTTTCCAAACCACAGAGCAATTTGCCCTCGCCTTATTGCCCAGCCTAATCCATTCTAGAAGTGTAAGAGGGGCAATATATTTATGATATACCACCCTAGTCCAAAGACTATGTGTATGGATAAGTCTCCACGACACCTTGGCCCCCAAGGATTTTGCAAACAAAAAGATATTCTTCAACCCCCATCCTCCCAAATCTTTGGGTACAACGATTTTTTCCCATCGGACCCACACCAAAGCACGATGATCAGATTTACCCTTCCAAAGAAAGGCAAAGCACATCCTTCGGATCTGCTCCAATATACCTTTGGGAATCCAGGCTAGAGACATCCAATAAACCGGAATTGCTTCCAATACAGATTTAACCAGTACTAGCCTACCAGCCCGAGAGAGCCATCGATGACTCCATCCATGTAGGCGTTGTTCCAATTTTGCTAATAACCAGTGCCAATCAGCTTTCAAATAAGCATTTGGTTTCAAGTGAAATCCAAGGTACTTTAATCCTTCATCAAGATCCAAAGTCCTGTAAGGTAGTCTAATAGCCAGTCGATGGATCTCTGGTTCAGTTAAATGTGAGCATGTAATAGTAGATTTGTCAACGTTCACTAACATACCCGCAGCAACTTGTAATAAATTGAGACCTTCCACCACCTTATCAATATCCTGTCGCGTGCCATCACAGAATATCAGAATGTCATCAACAAAAAGGAGATGTGTAATATACAATACCTGTGAAATAGGTATACCTCGAAATGATCCCTCTGCTTTTGCTTTCAGAATAAATCGACTGAGGCCTTTGGCCACAAGGAGAAACAGCAGCGGGGATAGGGGGCATCCCTGTCGTAGTCCCCTTCCAGCCTTGAAGAACGGGCTAGTAGAGCCATTGATCAGAACAGCAAAGCTCACCGTAGTGATGCAGGCCATGATCCATCTGATAAATTCATAGCAGAACCCCAGGTGAGTAAGACGCATCCTGATATAGAGCCAACTAACCCTATCAAATGCTTTAGAGAGATCAATCTTTATCACAGCTCCCTTCTGCTTCTGCACTTTTAGTGTATGTAAACCTTCCTGGGCCACTCCAATGGCCTCATGTATTTGACAATCTTCCAAGAATCCAAATTGCTCCCCAGAGATATTCTTGGATAAAATATCCTTAAGTCTCCTTGCCATGACCTTAGAGATGATCTTATAGATACAATTGCAGAGAGATACAGGCCTGAATTCATCAAAGCTACCAGGCTTGTCAGATTTTGGGATAAGAGCAATAGAGGTCGATTTTAAGGGACCATGTACAAACCCAGCCTTTTGCGATTCCTCCACCACATCCAATAATTCCTCCCCGAAGAAGTCATAGAATCCTATGAAGAATTCAATAGGCCAGCCATCAGGCCCCGGGCTTTTATCTTTCTGAAATGATTGCATTACCAACGAGAGCTCAATCGGCAGCACCTCTTTCATCAACAATCGATTTTCTTCCTCCCCCACAAAACGAGGGAAAAGCTGAGCCACCCGAATAACCTCAGCAATAGAGGCCCCAGGTTGAGCAGTGAATAATTCACCAAAATGTTTAACCCCCATATCCGCCAATCCATCAAAGTTGGATACCAGAGTCCCTTCGGCAAAAGTAAGTTCCCAAATAGAGTTTGTGCATTTTCTCCCCTTAGCATAGGCCTGAAAAAAATTTGTGTTCACCTCACCACACTGTAGCCAAATCGCCCTACTCTTCATTCTCCACATCTCTTCTTTCTCCCCCAAAAGCACATTCCTGCGTTTTTCCCATTCCAGTAGCTCTCCTTTTTGCTGATCATCCAAATAACCCATTCCCTGACAATGATGTAGCCTATCAATATTCCACTCAGCATCCCTCAGATTCTGATCATCAGTCCTCCTTTCCAGTGCCCAGAGAATAGTAGCATCTTTAATTCTCTTAAGATTTAGTTGAAAGTGAGCACCCACATGCTCCAAAGAATCATGAGGTCTATGAACCCATAGATCCTGAACTAATTTCAGAAAATCCTCCTCCTTCAACCAGCTCGGATTGAATTTGAAAGGACTAGGAGGTTTATTGCTTCTGCCTCTCAACTCCAGGAATATGGGGCAATGGTCTGATACCCCACCGGTCCCTACCCACTGCCTGACAACATCAACCTCCAGAGCCAGTTCATCAGCCACCAGAAACCGATCCAGTCGTTTAGCCACCCTTTGATCCCCTGCTCGCTGATTCCTCCAAGTTGGAGATAACTTGGGTGGTAGTATGTCGAGGAGATCCTTCCGGGCGAAAGCTTGAATGAAAAAATTTGCTAATGTATTCGAAGCGGCCCGTGGCCCCCACACTTCAGACGACCCCAGAGAAAGGTTTAAATCCCCACCCAGAATCAAATCCCGGCCATCAAAAAGATCCATGCTAAACAAGGATTCCCAGAAGCCAACCCTATTTAAATAGGGCCCATATAAGTTGAGAACCGTGATCTTCCTACTGATCTCAGCATCCCAAACCTCTAAACCAATACCAGAGGGGATACCCCAGGAACTATCAGTTCGACAACTCTTCACCTTCCATCCCGAAGCCAACCCTCCAGAGCGCCCTCGGGCATCTACACCAACAAACTTCCAACCTAGAAGCAAAGATTCTAATACCCGAACAACCTCCACACTACCACCTAAAGTTTCTTGCAATAGTAAAATATCCGGTTGATTCAAATCCACCAACCTCCGAAGCGACGATTTTTTGATGGGGCTCGCCAACCCACTACAGTTGAAGGACATGATTTTCATAATACACCCCCTTCCAGGGCTGACGCTGCTCTAAGTGCCCACTCAATAGAAGATTGTGTACCCATCACTAAATCAACTTTAGCCCGATCTTGCGCTTTAGACAAAAGGGATTTTCGTCCCCTACCTCTCCCCCCAGCACTATAAGCCAGTTCAGGAAGGCCCTTCCCCCCCGGACCATCCATCGATATCTCCCTATTTCTTAGAGCATATCTGATACGTCGTCCCTCAGAACAGGTAGTGTGATCGGTGGATACAATAGACGGTGTAAAGACATTCTCCATTATAGGCATCAGACAGGGAGCTACAGTACATGGTGTGGTAGAATGTGGAGGAGTAGACCCAATACTATCCCCCCCAATAGCATGAGAACCATCAAATAAAGAAACAGCATAAGAAAAGGAATCAGACATACCCGAGGGATTCGCAACTGAACCCCGTCGAGTATAGGACAGCTCCTGTAACTTCCTGGATGAGGCCCGTGTCAAAGGTGTCGAAGTAGCCCCCACTGCAACCGAATCTGCACACACCGGACCCTCCATCGCGATGTTCTCCGAAGGTGGCCTAAATGCCGCTGAACCAATCTGCCCGGAGTGGTCGGCAGGAGCCTCAAAATCTGTAAACGCCCCAATATCTCCAGCATTCCCACCATCAGCATCCCCCACCACCTGTGTGTTCACCATCAACAAAGGATCAACGCTAGCATCGACAACAGCATCAACCCGTGGCTTGCTAGCCCGAAATGGTAAAGGGCAGGTTGCAACCAGATGGCCATGATCATGGCAGCGATGGCACCTAAACGGTACACCCACATAGTCCAGCTTCTGCACGAAGTCTCCATCCTTTGTTTTAACAGTGATTTCTGCAGAGAGACCCAATCGCATATCAATTTTAACCAAGATTTTAGCCACAGAGTAAATGCCAGTCTCAATATGGGATGCGTCGGAGCACACATAATCGCCAAGAAAGTTTCCAATCTCAGCAAAACGGGATTCATTCCACAGATGCATAGGGAGCCCGGGTAGCTTCACCCACAGGGGTTCTCTGTCAATTTTCTCCGTCTTAGAGTCGAAGAAAGGTGACCAGTGTTTCAGTACAATAGGAACTCCCAGCATCGACCAATGACGGGAAAGAACAACATCAACATCTCCTTTGCTCTTAAAAATGAAATAAAACCAGCCTTTAGTCAGGAACCGGATTTCAGGTGCCATAGACACCAAGTCTTTCCACTGTGCATCCGCCCAGCGTTGAAGGAAACCATGGCCAAAGCGTTTTCCCCTAGCATGTCCAACCACGGCCGATTGGGAGAAGTCCTCCGCTTCTGCCGTCGTAATATCCACCCCCAGCACAAGTTTATCCTTCCTAATCCGTTCTTTTACCTTCTTTGTAGTGTTCTTAGCAGGATGCTTGTGTAGATCTGCCTTCACAGATACCCTAGGTCGAGATACAAGCAGAGACTCGACCTCAGGCAGTATATCACCGCCGCCATGTACTGCCGCCACTGGACCACAAGGAGTTGTAGATCCGGGAAAATCAAGCCCTCCACTACCCAGTCCAACAGCATATCCGCTGGCATCCATCGAAGCGACCAGGTTACCCACCGTAAATGATGCCAAGTCATTGTCCAACACCGTCCGCCGAATACCACGCCCTGGCAAAGATGAAAAACCCTCCTCACGCAAATCCGCTGAACATGTGGGAATGATGTCGAGAAACCCTTGTTGGGGTTGAAGATTCCGACCCAACAATCCAGGTATGTTAAGCCCGTCAGCATCCATGCCTTCACGGAAGAACGCCAAATCAGCCTCGAGACCCTCCAGTCCCAGCGAAGTCCCTGGTGAAAAAGCCCTATTTGAGGTCGGTGTCACAGATACAAACCCTTCCACCCCCGGCGCACCCACGGGCCCAGTAAAGCCCGTTGGCCCTCCGTCTGTCACATGGGGTCCTGACAGTGCCCCTGTCCCCTGCTGCTCCACATAGACTTCACCATCAACACATATATCGCGATCACATACCCCATTAGGGTTGTAATCCCATTCCTCCGTCATGCCTAGCAGTCAATCCTTCAAAAGTGCCAGAAAATCCGCCCCGCGCACCAAAGTTGCATCCACTACATCGACAGGACAAGAACCACCGAGAAATAAAAACCCCCAAAACGTATAGGACCAGTCCCCAGTCCGCCCGTCCAGTAATTCAGCAAACCCCACGTACTCCGCAGTGATCCCCAAACATCCCCGTCCAGTCCGTCCCACATCCACGGCTAGGGTTCGTAATCAATCCCCAGCTAAACCAATCACAGCCACCTCACGGCTCCATGTAGCAAAACAATAGGCATCAAAACAGTGTGGAGGGTACAGAAAACACGGCTACCCCCTATGTGCAGAGGCTCTCGATCCCCATGCCGCCATCGCCAAACCCTGGAAGTCGCTTCAAGCTCCAAGAAAATTCACTTCACCTCACCTCCTTCGTTTAAAATTTAATATATTAAACAATTAAAATTTATTAAATTCAAAAATAGTTTAAAATTATTAAAAATATATATATATTAAAATTTAAATTAACTAAATAGTTAAAAATGATTATAGTTTAAAATAATTAGAATTAATATTCAAAACCATTCACACCATTAATATCATATTCAAATTACCATTTAAAGCACGGCCATTAAAATTATTATTTTAAAAAAATGAGTATATTAAACAAAAATTAAAAATATATTTTTAGAAAAACTAAATTCAAATTTAAAACATTACAATTAAAATTATTATTTTAAAAAGTGAGTATATTAAACAAAATTTACAATTATTTTTGTAAAAAAACTAAATTCAAATTCCGTATTTTATTTGGAAAAACATAATTAGTATTCTATTTTTATATAGAACCAAATTTCCAGAAAAAAACCAAAACGAAACTAAACGAAACTTGCTTCTATTTAAAAAAAATAAAGTTACTACTTAATAAGTCTCTACATTTTGGTACCTTTAATGCGATCTCCTTCTATCTTATTAGAATTTTTTGTTTGTTTACTCTAGAAAATGAAACCGTCTTGATAATATTTTCACCCTCTCGTGAATGGGTAGAGCCAACTCAACAATCTCATAAACGATCTTCTGGTAGCTGCTGCGTAGAGATTTGATGTATTTATGTGTTCAAGGTAATTGAAACATTCGGAGATGATGTATAGTTAAATAAATATATGCTTACCTCTTAATTTAAATTATATTTTAAAAGATAAATTTGGTAATCGGAGGAATTCTCGAAACTATATTGGAATTGAAGAAAAAAAAAATTATATATATAATAATAAAAATAATATCAATATCGTATCCATTTCTTTAAATGGGTATGGAAGTTAACATGGCATGCAATATTGTGAAATAAACAATGCATGAGTTATGAGGTTAAGGGTATATGCACATATAGAATATGACTTAGTAGATAGAGTAATGCTGCATATACAATATATCCTGAGTTATAGAATTACAGTATGGGAGGAATAGATATGACCATAGGTCATCATGACCAACGCATGGATTTGATGCATAAAATAAATGGGACACTTGAAATTAAACTAGAGAATGAAACCTTGAGAATAATTTATTACCTTTAATTAAATGTTAATAGATAACCGCACTTGAATTATGAACATGTAGGAGGTATAAATGTATTCCTCCAATATTTATATTGTATCGCAATAGTGGGTAGGTTTTTATGTGAATTGTGAGAAAAAAAATGACTTGTAATATAGCATATTTTGCCCATTTTATATTGTAATGTGAAATTTAGAGATGCCATGCATAAGTCATAAATATTTGAATGTAATTCGTACTATTGGTGTAGTGTGGACACTTTTTACAAATTATATTAAGGTATAGAGTATGGAAAAGAAAAGATAAACATATGTGATGTTAATATTTTGTTTGGTCATTTATGTAAGTATGATTAACTCCGTTGAAAATAAAAGATATATATATGAAGGATTATGAAGTAGTTAGTATTATAGAAAATTGTACATTCTTGAAATTATAGATTATGGTTGAGTATATTTATGAAACCTCAAGTCTAGTATAAAATGAGTTTGAAAACATGGATATTGGAAATAATAATTATGATGATAAGGATAAGGTTATTGAATTCGTTGTGTCATTGAACAAATTTCTTGGGAAAAACAAGTTTTATTTGACTAGATGTTAGGTGAAGATATATTAACATAAGATGTGGATACTTGTGATATTTAGGGAAGATAGGATTATATTTATGTAATTGCGTATACTTGCCGAGAATTAGACAGATTGTCGAGGGAGTCAAACGGACTCGGAATACAGAAAATGAGATATTAGTGTGACCAACATGATAAGCTGAGCGCAATGAGGGACTGCCGGAGCACATAAACTTGGAATGGGGGCCTGTTAATATTTCACAGTTGCTGGATTATGAGAATGTACCATTCAGATGCCGTCGGTGTCATGTCTATGGACACCCGGAATCAGATTGTCAGCTATCGGCACGAACACTGAATCGGGGGAGGCAAAACCCTTCTGTTTTGGCTTCTATGGAAGAACCTATGGATGGTTTGAACACTGTGACCTCGCCTGAACGAATGGACTCGGATGAGGACCGGATTGCCGCGGATTTGGATACTGCTGGTCAGGTTTCAGTAACGTTTCGGGACGTACATGAGGGAAACGTTATTGCTGCTACAGAGGACATACTTGGATCCGCCTCAAAGGCTGTGGTTGTAGCGCCGGAACCTCTCTTGCCGGGTATTCCTTCTTTTTCTTTTATACCTTCTGTACATCTTTTTTTCAATCAGTGCTCTGTGGGGGGTATTGATTGGGTTGAGGGACTGAAGAATCTATCTCTGTCGGGACTTTCTGAGACTCCTTCTCGCACAGTTGTTAAGCCCTCTAGTGGGTGTTTTGGTTTCGCGGTGGGTAAACCTGTTGTTCACAAACCCGACTTGCCACCTCTTCTTTTAGAGGACAATCTGATTTCTATTGAACCGGATCCTGGAATGGTGGATGTGTTTTCTGAGCCCTCTTCCCCAGAATCATCTGTATCAGGATATAATCTTCGTTCATGCACTAAGAATTCTGGGGGGGGCTTGGGAAAGATGAAGATGCAGGCCCGGAGGGGAAGAGGCCGCAGATCTCATTTATCTAAGGCACAAAACAGAGCCAGATTGGACCTACGGGATGGGAAACAAGTTTCTATCGAGAGGGCACTTAGAGCAATGAATGCCCGGACGAAGGTTCGGATATGAAGATCATGTCCTTCAATTGTAGGGGTCTGGCTGGGCCAAAAAAGAAATCAGCCTTCATGAGGGTGCTTACTCTTGAACACCCTGATGTGATTCTGCTACAAGAGACCTTAGGTTTAGGTTTTGTAATTAAGGAGAAATTGGAACAGTGGTTGGCTGGATGGACCTTTGTGACTCTAGATGTTAGGGGTCGCTCAGGTGGGTTGGCTGTGGGATGGAAGAATTGTACGATTCAACTGATTAATGCTTGGGGGATGGTTTCTGTGCTGGGAGCTGATTTCCTCTCTGTAGACTTGGGTACACGCTTCACTGTGCTTAATGTCTACGGGCCCTATGTAAATAGAGCGCCTTTCTGGGATTCACTACTGCAAGATCCGATATTTGATGTTGAATCGATTGTGGTGGGGGGTGATTTAAACTTCACCTTAGGACATTCAGAAGTTTGGGGACCACAAGCACATGTGGATCCTTTGGCTGGACACTTTCAACAGAGGTTGGTTCAAAAGAACTTGTTGGATATTGAACCTATCAAGCTGAAACCCACTTGGAGGAATAACAGGAGTGGAGAGGCTAGGGTGGCAAAAAGACTGGACCGTTTCCTGGTGGCTGAATCTCTGGTGGACAGGTTTTTTCAAATCAGGCAATGGGTAGGGAGTGGAGGGGATTCTGACCACTTCCCTATCTTTCTTGAGATCAGAAGAGGACCTGATAACCCACCTAGCTCACTTAAGTTTAATAAGAATTGGCTTAGTGATGACTCTTTCAAAACCCTCTTTCGGGACCTCTGGAGGTCTTTTGATGAGGATCATGTTCGAACAGGGGCATTTCAGTTCGCTGAGAACATTCATCGTTTAAAAGGAGCTGTTAAAACTTGGGCTTTTGAAAAGAAATTGAGGGATGATGCTGATTTGAAACTGATTGAGGATGAACTTTTACAAATCTATGAGGGGGATGGGGGGGGTCTCCTGACTTTGGAATCCAAGGCCGACATGGCCAGGTTGGAAGGAAAAAGAAATAACCTGTTGTTGGAAAAGGAGGAAACCTGGAGACTCAAGAGCCGGGCGATATGGCTGGAATGTGGGGATGAGAACACTAAATTTTTCCATGCATATGCCAGGGGGAGGAAGGCGGTCAACACTATTTGGAGCTTGAAAGATGAAGCAGGTAATGAACATTTCGATTTTGAAGGCAAAGCTCGGTGCGGGGTGGGACATTTCCAGAATTTATTCAAAGCTCCTGTACAGGCCTCTATTGCAGAAGTTATTAGGATCGCTCAATTATTCCCTCGGTTTGCTGAGGAGGAGGATAATAGGAGACTGATGCAAGCAGTTACTGAGGAGGAACTAAAGGAGGTCCTAGGTAGCTTCCAGAAAGACAAGAGCCCCGGGCCGGATGGATGGACTGTGGAATTTTTTACCACACTCTATGAGATTATTGGATTAGATCTTCTACAGGTGGTAGAAGATACTCGCTTGAATGGAAGGATACCTGCATGTTTCAACTCTACCTTTATTGCCCTCATACCAAAGAATGATAATCCTGCTACCCTCTCAGAATTTAGACCTATTTCTCTGTGCAATTGTATTTACAAGATTGTGTCAAAGGTCATTGCTCGACGACTCAAGGTAACACTTTCTGAACATATTTCAGCTGAACAGTTTGGCTTTCTTGAAGGACGTCAGATACACGAGGCTATAGGGGTGGCAAAGGAAGGACTACACAGTATGAAGACTAGACACATCAGAGGAGCTATTCTAAAAATTGATTTATCCAAAGCATACGACAAGGTGAGTTGGATTTATATCCGGCTTCTTCTAACACATTTGGGTTTTGGTATCAATTTTATTAGATGGATCATGTCTTGTATAACTACTGTATCATTCTCTGTGTTATTGAATGGAGCTGCCACTCCTTTTTTTCATGCGGAAAGAGGCCTTAGGCAAGGCTGCCCACTTTCCCCGCTACTCTTTTTGCTGGTGGCAGAAGGTCTGAGCAGGGCTATCATTGATGCAAATTTACAGGGGAGGTTTAAAGGCATTGGCATTGGGGAGCAGTTATTTGTTACACACTTATTATTTGTGGACGACATTATCATTTTCTGTTCAGGTGATCGAAGGGATACTCGGACTTTGAAGGAGATCCTGGAACTTTTTTCTAGGGCGACGGGGATGGATATAAATGCTGACAAGTCCACTCTAACTACACATTTGCTTCGACCGGAAGAGGAACGGGCACTTGTTGAACACTTCCCTTTTAAATTATCTACACTTGATGAGGGTTTGAAATATCTGGGATTCTCTCTAAAAGCTAATACATATCTTAAGAAGGATTGGCGGTGGTTAATCGGTAAGGTGGAGAAAAGATTGAATGTATGGAGTCACAAGTGGATGTCGAGAGCGGGCAGGCTGGTCTTGGTTAAGGCCGTCCTTGAAGCCATTCCTGTTTATTGGATGTCTCTGTCCTGGATACCCAAAGGAATCCTTGAACATATCAGGCGGTTATGCTTTAGATTCTTGTGGAGTGGTAAGAAGGAAGGACAGGTCACCCCATGGGTCAATTGGAAGCGGATTGCTGTCCCTAAAGGGCTCGGGGGCTGGGGATTAAAAAACATTTTTCTGTTTGCTCAGGCGCTGGCAGCTAAGGGTGGCTGGAGACTTCTCAAGACTAACAGTTTATGGACCAGGGTTATTATTGGGAAATATCTATCAGACACTAACCTGGATGAATGGATAAGGAGCCCCCGGAAATCACACATTGGAGGATCTGTGATTTGGAAGGCAGTGGTAAAATCCTTCTCACTGGTGGAGAATTATCTGGCGTGGAATGTGGGTAATGGCGAATTGGTGAGAGTTGGTAGAGATCCATGGATCGGGAGTGAGCAGTCACATTTGTTGCCTGAGTATGTTGTGAACACTCTGGAAAATAGGGGTATAAACACTCTTAATCAACTGGCTGTTCAGCGACCTGATGACCCGTGGATACAACATTGGAAAACTGCGGATAGTTTGGGCTTGGGGGATCGGGAGGCATTTTTCCTGAATAATTATATCAGTGGTCTGAATCGGGCGTGCATTCACCTCTCGAACCAGGAGGATGTACTGACTTGGGAGCTTGATCCTGCGGGGAACTATACACCTAAGATGGGATATCATGTGCTCAGTGCAGGAGCAGCTGATCGGGATGAGGTCTGGTGGTGGAGATCTCTGTGGAAACTTAAATGCCCTTCAAAGAACAGACTTTTCATGTGGTGTGCTCTGGAGAATCGGGTCCCGACCTGGGATATCCTACAGAAAAGAAATTTCCAGGGCCCGGGCTGGTGTGCCTTATGTAAAATGGATTTGGAAACTGTAACACATATCTTCATCACGTGCCCGTTCTCGATGGCTGTCTGGCATGAATGTACTCGATTCGTAGGTTTTGATTGCAGATGGGAAGGAACCTCTGTGGTAGTTGCATGGGAGAGCTGGTGGAGGTGGACAATCAACAAGAAACAGAAGATCCTACCATTGCTGATCATTTGGGGGATTTGGCTGGCAAGAAATGGGGCATTTTTTCAGGAAAAATCTTGTACACCGGCTATTATTTGTACACTGGCGGTGGGTCGTTATCTAGCATTCCCCGAACATGTCAGGACAGCTCATCAGAGACGTAACCTGGAAGTGGAGATTGACAGAACTTACCCATGGGGTTTTTTTTACGGAGCAGCTGGCAATGAGATATGCGGAGGGGGTGTTGTTCTTTATCTATCCAATTCACATTTCTATACTATCACTATGGGTCTTGGATTGGGATCCAACAATTTTGCAGAAGTCATGAGTTTAAAGCTATTACTCATCTTTGCTGCGGAAAGGGGTATCTCTAGGCTGGCGGTATATGGTGATTCCATGAATGCCATAAATTGGACCAATAAAACACAAGCATGCAGAGTTCTCAAACTTGCAAATATACTACACACTATCCAGATGCTAAAACAATCCTTTGACACATTTATATGCCGGCATGTGTACAGGGAGAGTAACCAAAAAGCGGACCAGGCTTCCAAAGATGGGCAGAACATGGACTTCGGCAACTGGAAAGTAGTCGAAGAGATGGAGGGCCAAAGAACCGAGTTCTCACTCAGACCATTCATCGATTAATCAGTAATTAATGATAGTATATGTTTATGTTTTAAGTGCTGATTTACATAATCGGTATGGAGGTTATATTTATAATATTTTTGAAGATGTATGAACAAGATAGTCCGTTGGGACAGAAACAGTATATATTGGAAAAATAGGAATGCAACATATTTTGCCTTTTGAAAGTAGACGCTAGAGTCTCATCAACCGAACCATATGTATGGAATTTTTGATAATTCACTGATACAGTGAATACAGATTGTAATTCTGATCTCTTTGGATGAATAGAATTATGCTTTTTTCTTTTGGAAAAAAAAAGCTGAGCGCAATGACATTAAATTTGTAGAATGAAAATAATGTTAAAAAGAATGAAAAAGTACAAACATGACTTAACAACGACCTGGTAATAGGAAAGATGTAACTTGTCAAACTTGCCAAAAAGGCCGAACGAAGACGGATTTTGTAAAACAAAGTATTGATATGATCAACATGTTGAATTGAACGCAATGATGTTAACCTCGTGACATGACGAAACATTTATGAAAAGACGACTAGACCTTAAGACAAGACTCGATAAGACTATATAGACACATTAGATAAAACTTGGAAATCCCACCGAAAAGGATCAAATGAAGACGATTTTAGTAAAACGATGTATGGAGATGATCAACACTATGAACTGAACGTAATGCAGCTAAACCGAGGACATAGTCAAACCATGATGAAAATACGACTAGCCCGAGATGGATCTCTAAGAAGTTAAGAAAACACACATTGTACGAATTGATGAAACTAACGAAGTGGACTTATGACAACACGAATGATGAAATGAGGTAAGGATGTGATAATCTTGTTAACCTCGAGTAGTGATACTGATGAAAGGACTAAGAGATAAATTTTAATATGTTCGACTAAACCGTTAAGTTCCGACCCTAGGAATCTTATCGACTTGAGAACCGACATTTGGGGATTTGGAAGCAGTCTTATGGAATTTGGATTTGGGACAATTTGAGGGTCTCTCCTGATATGTTAAAACCATGATTATATCTTACCGCATATTTTATGATGTTTACCTTCTCGTCTTGGAGGGAGGATAACCAAATAGATTTAAATCCTTGCTCGGATTTGTTATGCTTGATAAACTATTGGGTGGCTATGGACGCGATGCAGCTTGTAGATAATTTGGACTTTGTACACCTTCGTAGATGACTAGAAGGTATAGAAAATCTAATATGGTACTGACAATTATGAAGGAATTATTGGATATGTATTACGCAGGATACGATTAAGTCCTGAGGGTGTATTACAACCATTATAAATGATCAGAACCACCTGTGCTTATGGCAATGACTGTTGGAGAAAAATAGAAGAGAATGACAAGAAGATGAAAATGGGAAACTAAAAGAAAGCGTAACATCGAAATTACAAGAACAAAAGTTAACTTCGGGACGAAGTTCTATTAAAAGGGGGTGTATGTAATGCCTGCCTCGGTACATTGATTGACCGTAGAATTGAGGACACTTTCCAAGTGACCCGACCGAATAAACTTTAGTAATTGGCCCCTTGAATATTGAAAATGCTTGAACGACCGAAGAACGCATGATGTTTTGCATGACGACGAATGATAAAAGAAAACGACACAATGAACAACAGTTATAGAAATTGATACTTTACTTAATAAATGAATGCTCTGCTTAATGATTTGCGAATTTATGAAATGAATGATGACTGAATGTTAGATATGCTCGACTGATTGAGATAGAATGATGAATGTTAGATATCCTCGACTGGTTGAGATAGAATGACTGAATGTTAGATATGCTCGACTAATTGAGATAGAATGATGAATGTTAGATATGCTCGACTGATTGAGATAGAATGACTAAATGTTAGATATGCTCGACTGATTGAGATAGAATGATGAATGTTAGATATGCTCGACTGATTGAGATAGAATGGATGAATGTTAAATATTCTCGGTTGATTGAGATAGAACGAAAAATGTTAGATATGCTCAATTGATTGAGATAGAATGATTGAATGATGAAATATTTCATAGTGTAGCGCTACTAATGTGCGCTTGAGTGTGTGTGTGTAGTGGCAGGCAAGACGATTTACCGATTGACCCACAATGGAATTATAGGGGTCGTACTAACGGAAAGAACACATAGGGGTACGACGACAGACTATCGACCCTGAATTAGCACTCCACGCGCCAGTCGGAAGCTTGCGAGCTGACCCGAGGAAGCGTGTGTCGTACGGGCGAGGGCATACCATATTGGTCGCGTACGAGAGATGAGGGGCGCGCGATAAGGAGAAACTTATCCCTCAGCGGCCCTTAGTCTCCAAGAAGTGTAGTCGAGAGATCGCGGTAACGACTCCCCGATCGCTACACAGTTCTCCTCACAAGAAGAAAGAAAATGAATTGTCAGAAGGGCCCGCCAAAGAGGTACCTATACAAGAACAAGAAGAAAGAAAAAGAATTGTCGGGAGGGCTCGTCGAAGAGGTACCTAGACAAGAATAAGAAGAAAGAAATGGAATTGTCGGAAGGGCCCGCCAAAGGGGTACTTAGACAGGGACAGGAAGAGATTATCAATCAATTTTGCATCATGGAAATCCCACATGTAAAGTAAATAAAAGCAATAATAAAAGAATAAATTCATTTTATTTTATTTTTGAAAAGGAGAAAACTTGAAAGAAAGTGAAAGATTTATTAGAAGAAATATTTTATTTCATTTTATTTTATTATTTTTGAAAAGAGGAAAACTTGAAAGAAAGTGAAATACATCAAATCTCTACGCAACAGCTACCAGAAGATCGTTTATGAGATTGTTGAGTTGGCTCTACCCATTCACCGGAGGGTAAAAATATTATCAAGACTGTTTCATTTTCTAGAGTAAATAAACAAAAATTTCTAATAAGATAGAACGAGATTGCATTAAAGATACCAAATGTAGAGACTCATCAAGTAAGTAGTATTTTTTTTTTTTTTTGTAGAGTAAATTCTTTAATAGTCTAGGGAGGTTCTCAAAATTACATATGACAAATAATTTTGACATTTAACATTGTCTAACTAGCAATTCTACCTTCTAATAAAAGATATACACATTATGCAGGTTAGCCGGCGGTGGATTTTGTGGTTCAATCACAGGAACTATAGGTCGGTCTTCATGGCGGTCTAGTCGGTGCATTAGTGCTTCTGACTTTCTCTGGAAGTTTCTCATCATATTCATGACTTCTCCGACATGTAGATTAACAGTCTCTTTGGCACTAGGTGGCATGGCGACAGAAGGGGTTGGCGGACGTGTCGCCCGTCCTCACCTTCTACCTGTCCTACCCCGGCGAGTTTGTCGGTCCATGACAAAGTCTGTTTTCATACAAAATAAAATTTCATTAATTTCAAAAGTAATTTTAATGAGTTCTTGCGGAAACGCCTTGGTCCGAACTAAGTTCGACCAGGCTTTGATACCAAATGTAACGACCCCCATTTCGGGGTCCCCCAAAAAGACTATCTATGTAATACTAACATCATATAAAAAATTTAAATCTTGAAAATCAAATATGAAACCGTAATAAAATGCGTAAAATCAACTTGTACATAAAAAAAATGGAACATTTTACCTGATTCCGATGGTTGTAAGTTGTTGTAGCTGACGTCCCTTGTCGCTTTGGTCCAGACATCCAATCTCTCGATTTACCGAAGACCTCTCGGTTGACCTCCCTGTTGGTTGTGGAGCCAAATCTTCCAGTCTCATAGATGATGATTCAGCCGTGTCTGTACCCCAGGTTTGGTTATGATCCTGGCCCGACGCTTAGGGGGTCCGGGGGGGGGGGGGTCGACCCCCACCCCCCCCCCGGCTGGGGGGCGCGGGAGCCAGCGGGCCCCCGAAAAAGGGGGTTTGGGGGCAGAGCCCCTGAGAAAATGGGATTTCAGGGGCATAGCCCCCGAGAAAAAAAATTTGGGGTTGTTTTCGCCAGCTGTTTTGCGAGCCCATGGTTTTGGGTATCCCATGGTATTTTTCCCATTGTATTTTCCCTATAAAAGAAAGACATTATAATACGGCTAGGGTTGATGTATTAGGTTTTATGCATTGTAAAGATCTCTAAGATCAGGAGAGAGACTGTGAGACAATGAAGAGGAAGTGCAGCGGCTGTGCTGCAGGTTGTATCCCTTCACCTTGCTGGATGGTAATAATAATAAGGATTGGCAAATTCAATGTGGACGTAGCCCAAGTTGGGGTGAACCACGATATATCTGTGTCTCTCTTGTAATGTGTGTGTGATTATATTTACATTTCTATTTATTGTTATTGCTCTGCGATCATGTTTTTCTAACACTCCCTACCATATCAGAGATACTCTTCTTTCCCCCAAACCCCCCAAGTATTTGGGGTCGTAAAAACACACAATGCAAGCTTTCCGCGAGGATCCCCCAATCCCCGGAATGCTAAACCCAACTAACAAAATCACAAGATAATTTCTCAATTACGGTGCCCGTCCAGCACTAGGGAGCAAGAGAGTTCATTCTCCTTCTCCTCCCTTTCTTTTATAACCAAAATATCCATGCCAAGTGTCTCTTCATGCAATATTATTATTTAATTTAATAATTCTCAATTATTTATTCTCATCAAATAAGTGTCACATTATCATTAAGTGTGCACCTACAATGTCTCATTGTTGTTTCCTTAGTTAATTTCTCTAATCCCTATATCAGTGGGATGTAGGTGGAGTGGTTTCTACTAGAGTCCTAGTTGTATTTTGCTTAATAAGTCTCATTTTCCAAAATAATGAAATAAATTCTCATTCAAGTTTTCTCATTTTCCAAAATAATGAAATAAAATATTTCTTCTAATAAATCTTTCACTTTCTTTCAAGTTTCCCTCTTTTCAAAAATAATGAAATAAAATATATATTATAATAAATCTTTCACTTTCTTTCAAGTTTTCCCCTTTTCAAAAATAATAAAATAAAATGAAATAAAATATTTCTTCTAATAAATCTTTCACTTTATTTCATTTTCATCTTTTCAAAAATAATAAAATAAAATATTTCTTCTAATAAACCTTTCACTTTCTTTCAAGTTTTCTCCTTTTCAAAAATAAAATAAAATGAATTATTCTTTTATTATTATTTTTATTTACTTTACATGTGGGATTTCCATTATGCAAAATTGATTGATAATCTCTTCATGTTCCTATCTAGATACCCCTTCGGCGGGCCCTTCCGACAATTCCATTTCTTTCTTCTTATTCTTGTCTAGGTACCTCTTCGACGAGCCCTCCTGATAATTCATTTTCTTTCTCCTTATTCTTGTCTAGGTACCTCTTCAGTGGGCCCTTCCAACAATTCATTTTCTTTCTTCTTGTGAGGAGAACTATGTAGCGATCGGGGAGTCGTTACCGCGATCTCTCGACTACATTTCTTGGGGACTAAGGGCTGCTGAGGGATAAGGTTCTCCTTACCGCACGCCTCTCAACTCTCGTACTCGACCAAGTCGGTATGGCCTCGCCCGTACGACACACGCTTCCCTAGGCCAGCTCGCGAGCTTCCGACCCATGCGTGGAGTGCTAATTTAGGGTTGACAGTCTGTCGACATATCCGTATGTGTTCTTTCCGTTCTTACGACCCCTATAATTCCATTGTGGGTCAGTCGGTAAATCGTCTTACCTGCCACTACACACACACACTCAAGCGCACATACACTATGAAATATTTCATCATTCAGTCATTCTATCTCAATCAGTCGAGCATATCTAACATTCGTCATTCTATCTCAATCAGTCGAGCATATCTAACATTCAGTCATTCTATCTCAATCAGTCGAGTATATCTAACATTCAGTCATTCTATCTCAATTAGTCGAGCATATCTAACATTCATCATTCTATCTCAATCAATCGAGCATATCTAACATTCATCATTCTATCTCAATCAGTCGAGCATATCTAACATTCAGTCATTCTATTTCAATCAGTCGAGCATATCTAACATTCATCATTCTATCTCAATCAGTCGAGCATATCTAACATTCAGTCATCATTCATTTCGTAAATTCGCAAATCATTAAGCAGAGCATTTATTTATTAAGTAAAGTATCAATTTCTATAATTGTCGTTCATTGTGTCGTTTTCGTTTATCATACGTCGTCATGCAAAACATCATGCGTTCTTCGGTCGTTCAAGCATTTTCAATATTCAAGGGGCCAATTACTAAAGTTTATTTGGTCAGGTCACTTGGAAAGTGTCATCAAGTCTACGGTCAATCAATGTACCGAGGTGTGCATTACATAAGGCTTGGATACTGTTAAAGCACTGCCATTAAAACTATTATTTTTAAAAAGTGAGTATATTAAACAACATTTAGAATCATATTTTTAGAAAAACTAAATTCAAATTTAAAGCACTACAATTAAAGCTATTATTTTAAAAAGTGAGTATATTAAACAAAATTTACAATTATTTTTGGAGAAAAACTAAATTCAAATTCGGTATTCTATTTGGAAAAACATAATTAGTATTCTATTTTTATATAGAATCAAATTTCCAGAGAAAACAGAACGAAACGAAACTTGCTTCTATTTTTATTCACTAGGATCTAAGCTGGACACTGTTAAAGCACTGCCATTAAAACTATTATTTTTAAAAAGTGAATATATTAAACAAAATTTAGAATTCTATTTAAAAAAAAACTAAATTCAAATTTAGAGCACTACAATTAAAACTATTATTTTAAAAAGTGAGTATATTAAACAAAATTTACAATTATTTTTGTAGAAAAACTAAATTCAAATTCGGTATTCTATTTGAGATTCTTTTCTCCTAATGATGAGTCCTACTTTGTGGCTCGAAACGTCGAGGAGTTAACTATCTAACGCAGTCTCCTCTCTTCTTTTGCAACATAATTAGTATTATATTTTTATATAGAATCAAATTTCCACAGAAAACGAAACTAAACAAAACTTGCTTCTATTTTTATTCACTTGGATCTAGGCTGGGATACTGTTAAAGCATTGCCATTAAAACTATTATTTTTAAAAAGTGAGTATATTAAACAAAATTTAGAATTCTATTTAAAAAAAAAACTAAATTCAAATTTAAAGCACTACAATTAAAACTATTATTTTAAAAAGTGAGTATATTAAACAAAATTTACAATTATTTTTGTAGAAAAACTAAATTCAAATTTAGTATTCTATTTGGAAAAAATAATTAGTATTCTATTTTTATTAATGGCCGACATAATATTCTATTACTTTTTACTTTGTATTATTCTTTTTGTTTATGGCCGACATGTTAGGAATAAAGGTTACAACATCTCTTTCATACTCGACAAACGTTACAACATATCTCTCATACTCGACAAACGTTACAACATCTCCATCATAATCAGAAATATTATTTATGGCCGACATGTTAAGAACAAACATTACAACATCTCCCTCATACTCGACAAACGTTACTCCACAAACGTTACAAGATCTCCCTCATACTGGGCTGTAGAGCACCTCTTGGCGCAATTAAAAGAAAGCTAAATAAAATAAATTATGTTAACATATAAAGTTGATTAGAAAATATACTTTTATTTTCACATCTTTAAATATTGTTTTTTTTTTTCAATTTTACAGTGATAATTTGACTTTAGTTTATTTTGTGTTAACCTTTATTTTTGTTTATGATTCATGTTGCATTTTTATTTTTATTTTTATTCTGTAATATTAAACAAAGAAAACAAAATTTTTTAAAATAAATAATACAAAAAAAATAAACAAAAGTTTTTTTAAGAAATAAACAAAAGGTATTATGGGAACAAGTTTTAATTAATTAGAGATTCTGTATTCATTTCCCATACAAACATTTTCTTTTAATTCAAGACACAATGCTTGCATTTTAATTAAGATATTGTCTTGTCGTAAGTGGCTTTAAACACAGGGTGATCATTCTCACCTATTCTCCATTAGCCAAACAGGATTTGAGGTTGTTGTTGGACCTAGTTTATGAAGTTAGTAATGCAACTATATCCTACCTCTTACTCATCCAACTATTTTTTCACCAAATATGTAAACATAACCACTTGTAAATATTTTTCCAGTCAAGATCTCTAACCCAATCTACATCAAGAAATCCCTATATATGTATCTCCTTTTGAGGGCTAGGTCTTCCTTGTTAGTAGATTGCATTATTTGAATTGCCACATAAATATTTGAGGATCGTCTTTACAATTGTTCAATGTTTCTCCCTTGGTTTTGATATATACCTACCAAAAACTCCCATTACATGGGCAATGTTTGTTCTAGTACGAACCATAGCATACATCAAACTTCCAATGACACTAGCATATGGAACACAAGACATGTATTCTAACTCTTCTTGAGTCTGGGACATTGAGTCTAGGACATTGATTTGCAAAAAGAGGAAGCTAAATTAGAAGTTAAACCAAGAGCAAAAAAGGATGCTAAAGAAGAAGTTAAACTAGAGACTAATGTCGACGCTATTTAGCACCAACTTTAGCGCTAGAATGAGATACTTGGCATAAAAAAGCCATAAATAGCGTCGAATTTCTCAAAAAAATGGAGAAAAATACATTAAAACAGTCTGTGGAAGCAAAAATGGGAGCTAAAAAATAAGTTAATCAAAGGGATTTGTTGTAGTGTAACTTGGCACCTATAGGAATAGGGACCTTTATCATTTTACATTCATGCATATTAAATCTTTGTAGTATTGTCTCACCATATTTCCTTTGAGTCAACTAGAGTTTCTTGTTTGCTCAATCTTATTTAATTCACATGCCTAAAATAAATTTTGTAGCACTAAGACCTTTCATATCAAACTTAGAAGACAACTAAGCTTTGACATTCTTGATGATTTCCTTGTTTTTTCCAATTAACAACATATCATCAACATACAAGACCGCATAAATAAAATGGTCACCGACTTTCTTGGAATATACATAGTGATCCACTTGCTTCTTGAGAAACCAAGAACCAATTCATAAGTTTCAAAATTTTGATACCACATTCCTTGTGATTGTTTTAATCCATATAAAGACTTCTTCAACTTGCAAACCAACTCCTTCTTTCCCTTCACTACAAAACCTTTGACTGCTTCACATGTATTTCTTCTTCAAGAACACAATATAGGAATGCTGTCTCCATATCCATTTGCTCTACTTTAAGATTAAAAACAACAACACTAGACAAAAGAAGTAATAGAAGTTAATATAACAACATGAGAAAAGTTCTCACCAAAACCAAATCCCTCCACATGGGAATACCCCTTTGCTACTATGAGAGTTTTGTACTTCCTTACCTTCTCTTTTGCGTTCAACTTCTTCTTAAATACCGACCATTTTCTACCAATAGGTTTTCTTCCAGCTAACAACTCAACTTGATCCCAAACCTTATTTTTATCCAAGGCATCCATTTCTTCAACCATGGCCTTCATCCAAAGTTTATTATCATTTGAATCCATTCTCTCTCTAACAATTCTAGGATCATCACCATCAATATAGAGAAATCTAGAGTGGAAATCAGGTGGGGTATACCTTTATGGTTGCCTTCTTTCCCGAACTGTTATCCTCAATACTGAAGTCTTAGGTTCTTCCTCTTCTATTGAGTCAAATTATTCACCCTCCAACTCCAACTCTATTATCTTTGGTTCTTCTTCCCTTGGTTCGACTTCTTATTTGGGAACAACTTTAACCCCTCTAAATATAACATCCTAACTAAACTATCTTCTTAGTTAATGGGCTTCAAAGTTTATAACCTTTTATAACATCCTTATAACTGATAAAAGTACAATATTTTTTTCTAGGTTGTTTAAAATCATGATTACTCCTATTTTCCTTTGGAACATGCACGTAAGCATCACAACCAAACACTCTGAGATGTTTACCAGAGGTTTTTTTACAAGTCCATTCCTCATGCATAGTTTTGTCAACTATTGTTGATGTAGGTGATTGATTTACCAAGAAATATACAATATACACTACCTATGCACATAATTCTTGTCATGAACCCTAGACCACTTAGCACACTCATTGTATTTTCTATCAATGTCCCTTTCGTTCTTTCTACAATTCCATTATGCTGAGGTGTGTATGGAGTAGTATTTTCCCTTTCTATTCCGCAGTTCCTATAAAATTCCTCAAACTCATTTCCACATAACTCTCCACCATTATCTATCCTCAACACCTTTATTTTCTTTCCTATTTGGTTTCCTACAAGAGACTTAAGCTCTTTAAAATTACCAACAATCTCAGATCTCTTACAGAGGAAATAGACCCATCTATTTCTTAAGAAATCATCAATGATTGAAACATAAAACATTAATAGATTTACCTATCAATGGAACATGAATAGGTCCAAACACATCATTCTGTATTAACTGCAAGAATTCAATGTTGCTCTTGTAGCACCATATGGGAATCTCACACAATTATGTTTACCATATATAGAATTTTCACATAAATCAAGATCTAGTGATCAATTAGACATACCTTCAACCAAACATTTACCGTGTAATGCTTGAAGGCTCTTCTCTCAAATATGTCATAGTTTTTTATGCCATAGAATTGTCTTTTCTTTAGGGACAATAGTATTCCTATATTTTTCATTGCTATCCTCAAGAACAACATAACTATTACAACCATTATTGAAAGTGCTTCCCAACATCCTTATAGAGTTCTAATTTGAACTTCTCTTATTAACACCATTGCTCTTCGAACGATATTTCACGTGTCCTTTTCAAATACAATATGAACACCTCCATCACCCATCTTACTTACACATATTGGGTTTTTGCCCATACTAGAATACTTGTATACTTACGGCCATGCACTCTGATACCATGATAGTATATTATAATTATTATAAGTATGGACACTTGCATCACCCATCAATATACCAAGCACTCCAAGTAGCACCAAGGTTTCCAAATGCGACAAAGTTCTAATCTTATTCTCTCACAAGAACTATAGGAACACACACTCCATTTGTTCCTTCAGAGTTTCTCACAAGCCCTTGTTTCCTTGCCTTCTTAGGACAAACCTTAACCCTAGTCTCCTTCTTGAATCTCCCTGAGAAACCTAGTGCCCAAGACAAAGAGAGCGAAGTACAATAAAGAATAGTACAAGTGAAATATACAAGTTTGCTCTATCTCTCACATATCTAATATAATGATATGTCATAATGATGAATGAATGATATTTCATAATGATGAATGGAGATACTCTCTCCTCCCTTTATTTGTATAAAAGGAGAGGGAGGCCAACAATAATAAAATGGATCACGTCCACAACAAGAAACCTAACTAAACACTAGGTAGGTCCACATGTGAATCACTCCAACTCTAGTGACACATATTAATCTCCAAGGTATGCAATGTCCAACCAACAAGGGTCCCAAGGTGGGCGCTCCATAAGAAATGTCCAATCCTTCTCCTCCTATGGCTTCCAATGCTCCCTCCTAATCCATGTGTATCTTTGGACCCATCACACCCGCATGATCACTCCTTAACCAAAGCATCCTTAAGTTAAGCACATGTGTCCATGCAAGCAACCCCTCCCCCTATATGCCCAACACTCCTCTTCCAAATGAGTTGTCCTCCAAGCAAGCAACCAAGCAACCAAGCCCTCCATGTATATGCTCATGATGGTACAACCAAGGGTAGCCAACACACCATGCACCTCAAATCACATGAGGCACACCCAAACATAGTGTAAACACTCTTAGTGTAACCCTAATAGTTAGCACATAGATTAAGGATCCTCGGGCCAAGAAAACCTATTGAGAGCCAGTATTGCTAACTTGAGTCTTAAGTTTACTTAGTTTAATGTGATACTTCTAAGTTTCCAACTAAATTTGTAGCTTCACCCTCATGTTAGTTTATGTAACATTTAACTACGAAATGAAAAAAGATAAATCCCTTAATAACTTACGGTTAAACTAACTAATTAAATCAATTATCTAGTATTAATACTTATTAATTTTAGTTTTCTTTACAATTTTGATTTAAATTTACCTTTTCTTCCTTCATTTTTAATTATCACTTGTTTACTTTTCTACTCTCTAAATTAAATCCCTTCTTGATTCTTGAGTTTTAGTGTATATTTAATTTGAAGTTTACATTAGATGTTAAACATTTAGAAGAGGTTTCATTCATACGATTTCGTTTTCATAAATAGAACTACTAAAAGCTTGGATGGCGGGAACTCCTTATGGAAACCCATCCATTAATGAACAATCAAAGTCCATGTTAGTGGAATGTTCTACATGTTGGATTTATAACATTGTTGTGTTAGAAAAGCATGCACCTACTTGAATATTTGTGTTTAAGCTTGTAGTTTGCATTATGTTATAGTTTAATTTAGTTAACATACGTAAAAACCAATTTATAATCATAATATTAATTAACTTATAGAAATTGGTTTCCAATTGTTCATAATAACTTAGTATTACTCTTGTAATTATTTTATTATTACGTCCATGTTTTTCTCAAGGCAAAAGTCCCGCACATTTTTGTCATTGATAAAAGTAATCGAAAACAACACCATATTTTCCTTTTTAAAAATACACATAATTAGTTTTGAATTTTTGTAACTTATGACTTTGTTAGTCCCTGCTGTAGGCATACATTACATGTTCCATGTTTACCTATTAATTGAGATCAATATTCTAGTTTTTATAAAATTGTGTAAAAGTTATGTTAAAATTTGTATTTATCAATATTTTTTGAAAATTTTGTATTGACTTTTTATTGGTGGAGAGGATTGAATTGACCATTTTTATCATTGCCAGGATTTCTTATGGAAATCCTATAGACTAATTATGGAAATCATTTTGAGCATGAATTTGGAGGATTTCTTTGTATACGATTTTTGCATTTGAATGATATGGTTTCTTACACTGTAAATAGCAAGAAAACTAGTTACCGTTGTGTTTTTACCATATTTATTCATGAATAGATTTGGAAGTTTTTTATTCTCAAACTTCCTCATCTGTGTAGAGTGCTTTAGGTTTTTTTTTTAATAAGTTGAAGTTTGGTTCCCTGAGACATGCGTTTCGTGCTTCATAATCTATACATTTTAAGTATTATGGATTTTGAAGTGTGAAATTTGAGCCACGTGCTCATGATCATTCTTTACTGTGTTTGAAAGAATGATTCGTCTCTAAATGTAATCAAAATGTTTTAGTTGAGTTTATGTTTATTTTGCTTGCTTAACCCTCTAACATTGCTTAAATGTTACTTTCTATGAAAATGTTTCTAGATACTCATAAATAATACTTCCTATATAAATGTTTTCGAAATGTTTAAAGAGTACTTCTGATTCCTTGACATTTTTCTAAAGGATTTTATGTTCCATTTAAATTTAACGGAATATTTAGGTTTATAGTTGGTTCTTGATATTATTTAAATCATTATGCTTTGTATGCAATTTAGACAGATATTTTAAGTTTTGGCATGTATTTGAGTGAATATTTCTTTTTATGAGCAAAATCCACTTTCAAAGAGTTTACTTCAACGTTTTTTTACTTTCGTTTAGACGTCCCAGGCTTGAATTTCTTGCATTTGAAAAAAAAAATTAAAATCTTCGTATCTTAGCAATTTATGTGTCATTATGGCCTCCTAGGTGCATATTTGGTTGCATCTGGATGTCGTCGTTATGTTGAAAAGCTTATCTATGCTCCTAAGACAAAAAGCATGTGAAACAAACTGGAGTATCGTTTGTATCTCCTTGTGCTTTTCCTCCCAACGGGCTCTAGTGAAATACAGTCTATGCCATAGGTTGTGGTTTGTTGGTGCCTATTCATCTACAGAGGGATCGGCAGGTATCAAGCTGTTGATTGTGTTCATGTCAAAAGGAACCATTTTTATGAAGTCATAGGGTATTATTTGCATCTTTGGATTTAAAGATGTTCATATCAAGTGAGGTGGTTGTAAATTTACAGAATTCAACTTATTTTGGTCTTTATTTGTTATTTAAATGCAAGTTGACAGGAATACTTAAGAGGAGGTATTATTCAGGAAACATTTGCTCATTTGGACTGCTCTCTTAACTAGGAGGGGTAGTTTGCATGCAAATTACTATACTTTGTTGCTGAGTCAATAAGAACAATAAGAACAATGAGTTTTGGGGGATTTGATCCATACAAAGGTAAAGCACTCTATTTCCCATAACCATATACATAATTGTTGCACTTCCTCTGCTACTAACGGCTTAGATGCTTTCTCTACTTCTATTGGAATTGGTGTTGGAACCAAGTTAACATCGTATTTCAGGGATAAGTAGATAAATATTGCCTCGGATCCTAGTTTTGTTTTGGTTCAAAATTTCAATTATTACTTAAAAAAATTGTCCTTTAGGAATTTTAACTTCAAACTCTATTGTATTACCATCGGGGCTTTGGTTCACTAGTGAGGTCGACAGAGTATTAAGCCATCCAACATGGCCTCATTATTGTGGTCTATCCCCACCGGAATGGCATATCTTCAAAAAGATGAGGTTAAGTGTAAATTCTGGGCGATTTTGATGGAAAAGATACATGGCAAACCTTTGACACCTAAAGTGAAGGAAGTAAATATGTGTGATGCAGTGCAATCCCAATGTCTCCCTCAACCTTAGGGCATGTTTCGAAGCAACTTCACTTAAATAATTTAAAAAATCCCGAAAATCAGGGTTTGTTTTCGCATTAACCAACCCCGATTCTACCAATGTCCAGTGTAGAGACTTCAAATTAGAGACTAGAGTGGCAACATAAAACCCTAAAGCCTGGAAGTTCAACTCTAAAAGAATACAAAATTTAACTCATAGCTGAAAATGAACTAATGTGAATTAAGTTGCATCTGTGAATTTAATTTTGATTGAAGTTTTAACAAGCTCTTATTTTAGCTATGTATAATTTTAGATTTTAGCATGTATCTAAATTTCATTGTACTTTGGCAATTTTCGAAGGGTCAAAATGTGATGGTAATGTTGTTCATTGTCTCTAAATTTCGTTGTAATTTGGCATTAGAGTCTAATGAATGTTCATGGTTTAATTTGTTGGTTTTTCCCCACATGTAATGCTGGCTCCCAGTGAGTTTCATGCAATGCAATGAAATAATGAAGAATTAGAGTGAAAGGAAAATAAGGAAAATAAAACCACTTACTTTCTTGACAGTACCCTTTGAGGGTTCAAATATGCAACTGCACGAGAATGTATGGTCCAAAATGGCATTGCATGATACAACAGAAAATTAGCGCTACCTCCTAACATCACATTTTCCATGTATTATGCCCACACATAGAGTGGCAGTTTCCTCGCTGTAGTATACTTGTACAAATTATTTGAGCTATCATTTAGCTTCATTAAATCACAATTTAAAGCATCTAAGGGCTTCCAGTTATCATAATTATATTCAATAATCTAACAAATAGGATGCCATTCCAAAAGCAACTATTAGACTACTCTTGAAATATCTTTTGGCAATGTGTGACAGCCCGTAATCATCAATCCAAATGGATTTTTTCTTGTTTGCTAATTGTGTACCATGATGTTTTCTAGAGCTCGAGTATATGAGACAAGTGCATGATAGAGCCATCAAATTTTCATGGACAAAATGATAAAGAGTATAAAATAAAAGCTTGGGATATAATTTAGCAAATACCTCTCTTATGTCAGCAGAGTAAGACTTCTCAAACCCAACATCGTTAGGCCTGAAAAATATTTTAACTCTAACCTTTGTTGACTTCACGTTAGCTTTCTTTGAGCCATATGCAATTTTGATTTCCAAAATTTTGGCATAGGATTTAATTCCTTTATTTATGCCTGCTTTGAATATTTCAATTTCCTTTTCTTTTCCGGGTGACGGTTACTGCAATGGGTCTATATAAATAGAATCATGAACAAAGTAGTCCACTCCTTTATAGGTAAATCCTTCCTAACTCGGAAACAGTTCAAATTACTTCTTTGTCTCATCTTCCTTTACTTTACAAGCCTAGCATTTGCCAGTCCCCAGGCCTAAAGTGTCAAAGGGGAGGCTGAAAAATGCACCCTTCTCAGGTGAATGCAAAGACTTGCAAAAGTATCCACTGGGAAATTGCTTCTTCTCCAATTCCTTGTCTTGAGCCCTATCAATTTCATTCACAAAAACATTTTCTTTCCTGTATTGTTATCCCCAGGGAAGTCGTTTGATTTCCACATTCACAAACCTTTTCACACAATTCAACTCAACATTAACACATTGTATTGTCAAAAGCACCTCTCTGCTATGTTTCCAAGAATTGTTTGAAGCCCTCTTTCAAAAAGCCTCCCATGGATAGTTTTTGTGCCGTCAGATTTCTCAAACATATATTCCACAAAATTATATTAGGAAATTCATCAAACCCATATGAATCAACTAAAATGCCCTTACCCACTGCCACAGTATCTCCATGTAGCAAAGCACTCTTGTATAAAGGCTCACCAGAAGGTAGTTTACCAAAAGACATCCCAACCCAATTTGCTTCCTTCCTTGATGATCCGTCTTTCCCTATTTTAACTGCAGAGGGTGCTTTTTAATATTGTGCCATGTATTTTATTGGAGACAATTTGTATAGAAAAGGGTAAGGATCATGCTCTTAACTGCAGAGGATGTTTTCTAATATTTTACCGTGTATTTTATTCGAGACAATTGGTATAGAAAAGGGTAAGGATCATGTTTTTTTTGCGCTTGTATGGTGATGTGGGTTGCATGCTAATGCAAAAATTTGATCATGATATGGAATCTTAAATTTGGTTCAAACGTGATATTTTCAAATGAATCAAATTGAATTCAAATGAAATTAAAAGTTGTCATGATTATGTGAATGGAGAAGTTTATAAGTCTTTGTGGAATGATTAAATGAACTATTTTATTTTTCATGTCTATAGAAGTTGTAGTAAAATGATTATTTACAAATATTTGTATCTAGAATGTTCTTGACCAACCTTTAAAATTTTCAATATTGAATTGAAAGACAAGTTTGCTAACCTAACCCTAACCCCGTCTTAACAATAAAATCCTAATAATGAGGTTATTTGGTTCCCTTGTAATTGTGAATTAGTCATTTTTTTAATACAATATCTCAATATATTTGATGGGATCTATGAATATTCATACATGTACATTTGGGGTTGAAAACCTTTAATAGCGGTATTATTTACAAATATTTGTATCTAGAATGTCCTTGTCCAAACCTTTAAAAAAGTCAAGAATGAATTGAAAGACAAACTTGCTGATCCTAACCCTAATCTCATCTTAAGAATAAAATCCTAATAATTAGGTTGTCGGGTTCCCTTGTAATTGCGAATTAGCCATTTTTATTTTAATACGATACCTCAATATCCTTGATGGGATCTATGAATTTTCGAACATGTACATTTGAGGTTGAAAACCTTTAATAGCATTATGCGTCTAATACATGCCATCTACTTTCTTTGTGCAATGTTTAAATATCATTCCAAAGAGTTTTACCATCATATCTTTTAGAGGTTTGTTACAAGAAGTGTTGATAAATTTTGTAACACGGGAGAACATGGGAAGATGTTGAAAGGTTAATCGAAGAAGAAAACATGGGAAGATGTTGAAAGGTTAATCGAAGAAGAAAGAAAAAAGTCTTGTGCCAAATTCATTTTAACATCACAATAAATTTAGAAGAGAAACAAGGTCCTTAATGAGCTCACTTACTAATCTTTATTTGAAATATCCAAAGAAACAAAATGAATTTGAAGATAAAGGTCTTAACATGTTATCTTGTTTAATGGGCCTTTCATCCTCAATTTGGATTGTTATCATTACATTTACAACTCCCTTGCAGTGAGAGAAGCAATATTCTTCACGATGCATTGAGGAGGAGATAATATATCTTATGTGCAATTTCCTCAAAGAGCTTTGGTTATATATTTAAAGCATTTTCTTTATTTATTTTTTATATTAAAAAATTCCAATGACTCTCACTATGTGACTATGTTTTCCTACGCAATAGGATTTTGGAAATATATGTTAACAAGTGAGTCTATGTATTAATTATAGGTAATTAAGGATACAACAAATATTCAGAGTTTTTCGATAGTTAATATTTATTAATATACAATTAAGATTTAATCCATGTTTACTTGGATTAATTTAGTATATTAATATATACTTAAGTTCTAATTAAGTTATATTTAACAATTCACCATCATCATAAAAAGGGAAGATAAAAAGAATATTATTAATAATAATGTCAACAATAATAACACAATAATAAATTAAAACAATAATTTCAACCCAAGATCAAGGCATGTTACTAATAGGGAGACCATAGGTTAGGTGTTCAAATTCTACCATGAACTATTGTAAGTTGCCACCTACTAGTGGATAGTAGTTGAGTGGTCCTCCATCTAGATATCAACTATTGTGAGTTACCATCTACATTGACTAGTAGTTAAGTAGTCCTCCATCTAGATATTCTCAGGAAGAGTCATCCTTTCTAGATAGGGTAAATTAAGGGTTGTTAGGTTATTAGTGCTAGTTTAGGTTCATTAGGGTCAATTAGCATATAATTAGGGTTTAATTAAAGTTTGTGGGTTATTAAGGATTTGTTTGTCCTAATTATGATTTATTTGGGTTAATTTGGGTTTATTAATATATAATTAATGTTTTATTTTGAGTTAATTAAGGTTTATTAGCTTATGATTATCATTTAGTTGTGGTTAATTAGGGTTTGATAGTCTATAAATAGGATTTACTTAGATTAATTATGGTATTAACATATAATTGGGGTTTAAATAGAGTTATTGTAGCTCATAGGTCACAAGTACAAATTTGGTTGAGTCTCTCAGGGTACCATCAATTACAATGCCAATTGAGTGGTCAAGTTAAGTGGCGTTTATTAGTATATTTTTAAGGTTTAGTTGGGGTTAATTGAGGTGCATACAAGTTGTAAGAAGTTCATACTAGGGCTTTCAATTATACTCATTCAAAATAACTTTTTTCCATTGCAATGAAACTAGTTGTATATGTAATTATAATTTAGGGGAAATGATAAAGATCGGTCAAAAAGTTTATATTTTAAATTTATTTGAATTTTTAAAAAATATTTTTTTAATTTAATTTATTTCTTTTTTTCCCTTTGCCTTTTAAACCTAAAAGACAAGGACTAAGCTGCATGCATCTCTTGTTATTTTCTAATTCCACTTACTTTTGGCTCCATCAAACTTTATCTTATTTGATTCATATTAAGGTAGTATACATGCGCCATGTGAGTAACTATGAATCCTAAAGGGCTATTCTTTGCCGAGACTTTTGATACAACATTATGATAATATGTCATCTCTAGGGATATTATGTAAGAAATGACGAATGTGCAAGGTGTTCTATTTTGAATGTGGACTTCATTGATTTGTAGTATGCAATTTTCATTTCCAAGAAGAACTTCGCAACATCTCCCCCTCTTCTTCATAATATTTTGATGTAAGGTGACTCAACCATTAGCCACAATAGCAGCTAGTAAGCCAACAAAGCTCAATCAAACATGGATCTTAGGTAAACTACAACCAAAGACCCCATAACAAACTATGCCTTACAATAATGCATTTAAAGGAATTGATTTAATCTAGTAGATTATGTTTTTTTCAATTTTTTATTTTTACTTTTGGTAAATAAGTAAACTTTATATTAACAAGATATACAAAAAAATTGCAGTCATGGTTCTTCAACCTTTCTGTCAAATAGTTTGAAACATCATTCGAGCAATCTGAAAATTAAACACAACATCATCCCTAGGGCCCCTCCCCCGAAGGAGAAAACATGACATACATTCAACCAACTACTTCCCAAAATATCGAGAATATAAATGAAAAAAAACATAGCCTACAAGCTTATCCTGGTTATTCACTGCTAAGCAATGGTCCAATAATAAACCCCCCGGCCTGTATAAAGCACGACCCCACCTAGGTGACATAACAAGGTACCAAAAACATTAAACAGGGACCTACTAGAGCCCGAGCATTACAACAGTTGGTTCTTAACAGACGAGGGATTTCCAACCACGCCTTTCGCTCCACCATCGTTCTCGTCATCCTGCAAATCCACTGTGGGACAAAAGCAAAAATCCCCATCTTCAGAAGATACGAGACACCCAATTCTTTCCCAATTGCATCTATTTTCATGTGCAAGAGACATGTATCAGCATATAGTTCCTTCCAGAATGCCAAAGGGATGTCATCCCCACCCAACTTCTCCTCGCGTTCCAAAATAACTTGGCTAAGAAGGCCTTTGACAACCCAATAAAGTGTGACTATTTTCTCATACAGGCCATGGCAATCCCTTGATGAGCCTGAGTCCTCTATCTAGCTCTCCACCACTGCCTCGTCCAGCGTTGGCGAATTTTCTAGGACCTCACACCAGACCCCATTCTCCAGCATTTCCAAATTTGCTCTGATGGACGGAGGAATTGACGCGCGGTAGTGCCATGCTTCCTACGTCGCCCTGATTTGATCATGGCTCACCTGTCGTTTCTTCTGGTTCTCCAAGTTCCCCTACAATCCCGTGAGATCCATAATGGAAGCAACAAACACTCATAGAAACTTGTCACCCAACACTCTACCACCTTCCTTCTTACTTTCGCACAAACTCACGTCTCCAGTCTTAGGGCCAATTGAGCCCCCCCTTCAATTGTTAAAAATAGGCTCGCAGCCATCTCTAGGAGATGACAGAGACGCGGGAGGAAATTAGCATTAATGGGGCGATACCTTCCCGTTCCGCCTCTCAAATCCAATGCATATCCCACCATTTTCCATTATTGCATCCAACTGTGGCCACCCAATCCTCGTACTGCCTTTGTTTTCCATCACCACCCTCTCTTGCCTGATCGTACTGCTCACTGCATAGGATATCAACCACACGCTCAAACATGGTAGATAACCAGCCCATCCACTTTCCCAATTCCCTCATTAAACTACACTCGCGACATGCATCAAGTCTGACTTGCATGTGATCGGTGTGCCATGTCTCGCCTTATCCTGACCTCACCCGCATCATTTTGAGCATTGGTTATCATTGATGTCAACTAAAGATGATGTCAAGTGTTTGAATTCCATCCAATGTCAAAGAGGATGTCAACTGATTTAGTCAGAGTCATTGATATCAACCAAAGTCAAAGTGGATACAACATTCCTACAAAAGTATGAAGAAGTATATGGAATCCACTTTGAAGTAGTATATGTGCAAGAAGAAGAAGATAATGAACATCAGAAGTATATGCGCAAGTGGTGAAGGTGACAGATATGTATGCAACTTTGGAGTATATCTAAGAGTGCATTATGTCTGAAGATGTATATCAAGGATACAACACTCAAGAAACTTTGGAGTATATCTAAGAGTACATTCAGTTTGAAGATGTGACATGCAGGTCAAGCTTGAAGAAGCACATAAGAAAAGGTACATAAGAAGATGCTTCATGAAGATCCAATTCAACAAGGAACACAAGTAATGTATCCTACATCATGTGGTCCTTGCACATAACTTAAGTCTACCAAGTCATACTCTCTCATGCCAAAAAATTGAAGGAGTTGGTTGGATAATGGTACATATGCTCAAACAACCAAGGAGTTGGTTGAACAAACGATACAAGTGTGCAAGCAAGCTTGAGCATTGCTTGGTTAATGGTTGGAAGTGTGGAAGTAGTTATTGGTTAGAAAATCCTGAAAGGCATATCAATAAGAAAATGCTTTCAGTAAGTGGAATGCGCATGAGTTCCTAGAATGATACAACGTTTGAATACTATCTATGAGAAAATTCCACAGCCGACGGTACAACAATTGTGCAAGTCCCACAAGTGATGACAAAGTAGAAGTCACAATCCCACCAAGTAGAAGTCGGAGTATGAGCAGAATCCACGGAGTATCAATACATCAAGGACGCATCACTCATATGCAATGATGAGACACATGTCATAGTCCCACCAAGTAGAAGCCAGAGAATGCGCATATTACGCAAAGCATTGATATGACAAGGGCGCATTACCCACAAGGGTTGGTACAACAAAGGTCATGAACATATCAAGATGAAGTAGAAGATTGCGCACATACAACAAGGCAATGGTACATGGAGAGCACAATGGTACATCACCAAGGTGTGTAATCCCACTAAGTTATGGACCTTAAAGGCGCTTGATACATCAGAGATGACACATCAATAGCACAGATGAAGACACGTGCATGTGCACAATCCGTGAAGTATGGAAGAGGGATGCCACAACCAACTTGTGAACATACAATCCATGTAGAACATGTATAAATAGAGATGCACTTTGGTGAGTTGAAGTAAGCTTTGCAGATAGCTTGTAAGTAAGCTTCAAGTAAGTTTCAGTTTGTTTTTCGGGGCATCGAAGGGCTCGTGGACAGAACATAATGATCCAGTGAAGAGCCAAATGCACACATGCAGCAGAACGAAGGTTTGATGGTGCATAGAATGATGCTCTAAATCTATGACGGTTGCACAAATACTCAAAGGAAGAAATATTGAAGAATGAGCAAGTGCTTGATGTCTCAAAGGAAAGTATCACAATCAACACGTCGATAGTCACAGATGTTGTAGAGACAAAAGCGCAAAGACAGAACTGAAGGTTATCAGATATTGCGTAGATGTTTAGTTGATGCATAAGAACAGAAGTGAAAGTGTGCGAAGTTGAGAACTACATCCGATGCACAACAAAAGAACATCAGCATAATCCGATAGGCACATCATGATATAGATGATCTGAGACAAGTGCGTTAAACTGAACGGACCAATTATTTGATGCACAGGATGTCGCAGATTATCTGAGAGACTCTCATACTTAAACAAAATGGACACATCTAAAAGTGCGCAATTACTTCTGTTATTGGTGCTTCACTTCATAACAACAAACTATCAATTGAAAGCACAATATCAATTGTTCATTGTAGTCACGTATGAACCAAAAAAGCAGATTGCAGAATCAACAGAGCACACAATATATGAACTGAGTCATCATCAGAAGTGTGAGTTGAGAAGTTCGAGAAGTCAAGTGATGTGTGCAGCGCAGTGACAAAGTACAGTCTGCATATGAAGTGGCGCACAACATAATCATCATCATAAGATATGAAGAAGTGCGCAGAGTTGAAGTTTAGTAAGTCAGTGATATACATTGGACATCAGGGCGGTCGAATGGGGCAAGGAGATAGGGAGTCGCAACTTCCTTTAGGTTAGTGCCTGTAAAACAAAGTGATAAGGGGTCGGTGCCTCCTTCCAGTTGGTGCTGGATAAAACATAGGGAGTGGAAGCTTCCTTTAGGTCAGTGCTTGTAAAACCAAGGGGTTGGTGCCTCCTTCCAGTTGGTGTTGGTAAAGACAGGAAGTTGGTGCTTCCTTGAATGCATTCTTTCTCACTATAAAGAAGCATTCAATGGTTTTCTCCCGTTTGGGTTTCCACGTAAAAATCCTGTGTGTTATGTGTTATTGATTTGGTGCATATATGTGTGAATGTTTATTTACTGATGCATAACATAAGATAGAGATTAAGTAAAGACTAAGCTATTAAAGAAGGTAAAATATGCTAATAAATGCGCTAATACTGATTCACCCCCTCTCAGCATTAAATCGATTCCAACACATCAAGGGCATTTGTTTTTCAACTTTTTATCTCTAACTAAAAAAAGAATATAAAAATAGATACATTAAAACAAGTTATTTTAATATTTAATTTTTTAAACATAGAGAGACGTTTATTTGTTTTTTTTTACGGAAACGGTTAAAATTTATAAGTGTCTGGCAAATGGGCTGCCAGGGCCTTTACAATTCAAATCCCAATCCGCTGTACGGAACTTCATTTCCAGCTTAATAATCCAGATAGAATAATGATGTTGGGTGCTGGGGAATGCCCAAAGGAACCGGAAGACCATGTCTCTTAATCTTAGGGGAGTGGGTGCTTTGAAATTTCTCCGTTAACAATAAGTTGACTCTTACTCAGGCTCGCTCTGCGATTAGCTTCAGCGTCTGCTAGATTGTTGAGACTCCTTAGAACGTGGTAAGCCTTATGAGTTATGAAGTGCTTCAGCATGAGTAGGACTTTCCTGTGGATGTGGGTCAGACTTATACCGGCAGGCATCTTCTTGGTATGTAGATCCTTGACTATCAACCTGGAGTCACCAAAGATAGTAAGCTTCTGAATGTTCATCTTTCTTGCTTGATTCAGTCCTTGCCACAGCGCAAGATACTCAGCATGATTGTTAGATGCATGTCCTAGGCCCCAGGCATAGGACAAGACGGTGGTGCCGCAGGGATCAAGAATAATGCCTCCTCCTCCAGCTTGACCGGGTCCCTTTCGAGGCCCCGTAAAAAAAAAAGGCACCAATCATTCAGGACAGATCTCCACTTGATGAATTCCTGTTCTTCCAGCCTGATTTCCCAGCGAGCCTTTTGAGGAGGATTGGTAGCTTGATTGCTTTGCTGGTTCACATTGATCTCCTTAAGCCAGTGCTCTTCTTCAGGCGAGAGAGAAGCCTTATTTCTGATCGCTGACTTGGTGCTTAAAGCTTCAGAAAGCATGGACCTAGCCTTCACGGCCACTTGAGCTGGAAGTCTGCATTCCTCCTTAAAAATCCTGTTATTTCTTTCCAACCAGACTTTCCAGCAAAGGAATTTCGGGGTCCACATCCATGCTATCTTAAGGATGTCTTTTTTGTTTAAATCGAAGGGGGCAAGAGCGATCCAGCTGCTAATCAGCTCCTTGATTGAGCTGGGCAAACTTACAGCGTTTGATCCTATCGCGAGACTCCAAACTTCTTTGGTGAATTCGCAGGAGATGAACAAGTGATCTATGGTTTCTTCAACTTGGTAGCACAGAGGGCAACAGGATGGCCCTGCCCAGCCTTTACTCTTCAATTTTTCTCCTGTCAATATGCTGTTGTGGAGGACGGTCCAGATAAAAATATTGATTTTAGGGATAGAGGCGAAATTCCAGAGAGCTTTCCACGGCCCAGGGTTGGGAGGGACCCATGGCACCTCCAAAATCGCAGCATAACCCTCAGCTGCAGTGTACGTGCCCAATCGGGATCCCCAGCTGCGTGTGTCTTTAGCTCTGGAGCTGATGGGGGACTTCCCTTGCAATAGATCCAGCAGGGTGGCAGCTTCATCATCTAAATCGTGAGGATAATCACCCAGGTTCCAATTTGCCAAGGATTCATCCTCATCTCTGTTCCAGACAGAAATGTCCCTCAGTGTTCTGCAATTGTTATTGTGGAGCCAATCTTTTATATTGCCCAGGTCGCTGAAGTTGATGAGAGGCTGATCCCCAAAAATCGAGTCCTCCCATATTTTGATTTTTTCTCCATTGCTAGGAGACCACGAAAGCTTAGAGGTGAAGAATGGGATGGCTCTTTTACACAGTGAAAAGATCGGGGAGCCTTTCTGCAGTTTTGTGGCCCTTTCAAGACATCTTTGTCTGTCTCCTTTAAAGTATTTCTTCTTGAGGATTTGCTTGCTCCAGGTTCTTTTGCCAGTTATCATTTTCCAGAGAATTTTGCCTCCCATGGCAAGATTTTGGGTGGCCACATCTCTAATTTGAAGGCCCCCTTCCATTTTTGGCCTAGTGATCTTGTTCCAGCTTACTAGATGGGGTTTTTTCTCACAATTACGGCCACCCTCCCACAGAAATCGACGGAGCAGCTCATTGATTCTATTAGTAATGGTTTTTGGAGCTAGCAGCACCGAACATTGATAGATTGGAAGACTGGTGAGGATAGAATTCATCAAAATCACTTTTCCTGCTTTGTTGAGCCAATTTGCCCCCCACACCTGGATCTTTTTTTTTAGTTTGTCCAGCATTGGTAGCCAATGGGCAACTCTAGAGGTATCTTTGAAAATAGGGATGCCCAGATAGGTAAAGGTGTCCCAAATGGTAATGGCTTCCATTTCGAGAATCCGAGCTATATCCAACATTGCCCGGGGAGAACAGTTCCAGCCATAGACCTTGCTTTTGAGGAAATTTATTTCACTTCCGGATGTATTCCCGTAACAGTCCAGCTCGAGTTTAAAGTTCCTGGCTGTGTTGAGATTGGCAACTCCCAGTAGGAGCGTATCATCGGCGAACTGGGCGTGGTTTACATCCTTGAGCTTTGGGACAATTCTGATGCCTGAGAGAGACCTGTTTTGGAGACTTCTGTTCAGCTGATAGCTAAGGACAACGGCTTGAATAACAAACAACACCGGGGAGAGAGGGAAACCTTGCCTTAATCCTCTTGAGGCCTTGAAAAAATCAGTAGGACGCCCATTGACCAGTGGGGCAATCCATGGGGTTGAGATGCAAGCTTTGACCCACATAATGAAGTTCTGATTGAATCCGAAGTTCCTCATGGCTGCATAAAGGAAATCATGCCTGACTCTGTCAAAGGCACTGGCCAAGTCCAGCTTTACCACTACCCCCTTCTCTTTTCTCTTGTAGCTAGAATGGATGGCTTCTTGCACTAAGATAATGTTGTCCAATATCTGTCTTCCTCTCACAAACCCCCCTTGGTTTTCCGGAATCAGCTTAGGCAGGATTCTTTTAAGTCTATTAGCCATAATTTTGGTTATGATTTTGTAACCCATGTTACACAGGGATATAGGCCTGAATCTGCTGAAGTTTTTAGCGCCTTTTTCTTTTGGAATGAGCGCCAGGAAGGAGGAATTAGTGTTGCCCCCCAATTTGTTACAGTTCTGAGCCTTCTTCACCATTCTGTATAGATCCTTCTCTATTATGTCCCAGCAAGAGATGTAGAACCGGGCTGTGAATCCGTCCGGCCTAGGTGCTTTATCAGGGTTCATGTTGTCAAGGGCTTTCTTAACTTCTCGAATACTAATAGGCCTGATCAGCTGCAGGTTGTCCTCTTCATTAACCAATATTGGAATGACTGATAGAGGATAGGAATTCGGTTCCACAGGATCCTGGTCAGGGGCGGAGTATAGGCTTTTAAAAAAGGAATGGGCTGCCTCCTTAATGCCTCTAAAGTCCTTTATCACTTGGCCTTGAGTCTGAATTTCAGTGATGGAATTATAAATCTTTCTGACTTGGGCTTGCTTGTGAAAGAATGTGGTATTTTTGTCTCCAGCTTGGAGCCAAAGCGTTCTTGATTTGACTCTCCAATAGGTTTCCTCTTCTCTGCAGGCTTTATGGTACTCCTTTTGAAGCTCAGCTTTCCGGGATAGCATAGCAGGAGTGACAGGGGACTCTTCCAAGATTAACTGGTGCCGTTCCAAGGCCTTCTGGGTTCTCTTCCTTTCAGCCATTGGGGAACCCAGCCCTTTAGCCCATTCTTTCAGGGCCACTTTGAGCCTTCTAAGCTTTTCTTCCCAAACAAAGAACGGGGAGCCATGAACCGGTTCTTTCCAAGAATTAGAGACAAGGTCGAGGAAACCTTCCTGGGTTACCCAATTAGGGTTGAAACGGAAGGGAATGGGACCTAACCTTTCATCGGGATGAAGAGAGAGGGAGATCGGCTTATGGTCAGAAGTATAATGCGGGTGAATCTTAGAGGATTCCATCAGCCCTAGGGTTAGGAAGGAGGAGTGAAGGAGGAACCGGTCAAGGTGGGCAACAATGTGACCAGGTCCCAATCTTTTATTTGACCAGGTATACTTTCCTTTGGCAGGGGCGATGTCTTCAAGGTCCCAATCCAGCATCAGGTCTTCAACCCACTCTCTTGCGGGGTCCCGCACAATAGATCCCCCTTTTTTTTCAGCTAGAGCTAGAGTGACATTTAAATCTCCAGCCAACACTAGGTTTTCAGGCTTGTGGAGCGTCAGGAACAATTTTAAGGTGTCCCAACAATCTTTTTTTTTAGAATAAGAGACAGGAGCATATATATTAAAGAGACTTACATGATGGTCGAAATCTTTATGAAGCAGCTTGGTGAATAGCCAGTGAGTGGTTCCTTCTTCTTCAACTAGGTCGAGCTTTGCAGAGTACCAGAAGGTTGCTAAGCCTCTCGAGGCTCCTCTTGCACTTACAGCCCTAACCGGGCCTTTCTTCCAAAACGAGTTGCTTGCACGGAGGAGAGCATCTTCCTCCAGTTTCGTCTCCTGGATTAGTAGGAATTCAGGCTTCATTACTCTTACTAAATCCCTTATAGCTTCTTCTTTTAGAGGGCTGCCTAGTCCTCTGCAATTCCAGGAGACGTATTGCATTATTTACCTGGGGGAGGGTGATGACCCCCTTTCGGGGTCTTTCCCAACCTCATTCCGGATCTGGTGTTCATCATTTCAGGTATGGTGTGTTGAGAGCCTTGGACCATGTCCTTGTAGGACTGCTCTTCCCTTCTCTTCTTTTCTGACTTTCGTCCGCGTTTTGGTTGATCCGGGGAGCCTGATTGACTGCTGACTTCGGTATCACCTTCCTCGGAGGAGTCAGATCCTATTTCCGAGCCTAGACTGATGTGATCTTTGGATGGACTGGCGACACCAAATTGATGAGTTGGATCGGTTGGGTCTTGTGGTGCCCGGGCTTCATCAGCTTCTGGTGTATTCCCAGGGTTTTGGGATACCTTAGGATCTTCCTGAGTAGAAGGTTTTGAGCTGCCTTCCTTTGGAGGACCCTGGGCCATTCTTTCCGTGCTTCTAGCAATATTAATGGGTTTCCCCTTTTTTACTTTCTGCCATCCTTCAGCGTCTTCTTTCTCAGTAACTAGCTTGGGACAATATCTTTGGAAATGGCCATGTTCCTGGCAGTTTCTGCACTTGAAGGGCAGATGCTCATAATCCAGCTTCTGGTAATGAGTCCATGATCCGACTTTCAGTTTTATTGCCTCCGGGAGACTAGCTTCCAGGTCGACTTCAACGCAGATTCTGGCACAGGTATATTGGCCCTTATTATCAGCTTTGTCAATGAATCGCCCGATTCCATTCCCTATTCTCTGCAAGGAATCGAAGTCCCAACAATGCACCGGGAGGTTAGGGAGCTTGACCCACACCGACACTTCCTTGGGGAGATCGATCGAGGGATCAAAATCTGGTGTCCATTTATTTAGGTATAAGCCCTGCGTCCCCATGAAGTAGTGGCTGTTTCTAAAGATTAAGTCTCGGTCTTCTTCGAAGATAAATTCAAAGATGAAGAACCCTCTCCCTACAGGGTAACAAGTCACTCCATTTTTGAGATTGGGCCTCCAATTCCTCTGTATCCAGTCATCAGTTGTTTTAGTGGATGGCCATAGGCCCATGAACTGCCCCACGATACCTCGCTTTGCCAAAGCTAGAGCTATTTTCATTGGTTTTTCTTCAGGCAGGGCGATTTATGGGATGTCTTCAAGCTTCTTTATGAATTTCGGGACCTCCGGAGGAGAGGTTTTCTTGCCTCTGCTGTGGACAAGCCTGCTGAAGGCTTCCACATCTGAAATGGACGGGGGGGAGGCGTCCTCCCCTCCCCCAGGCGCCACCATCCTTCTCAGCTGCGTGCTAGGGTTAGCAGTGCGATCTCAGCTGCGTGCTAGGGTCGATTCAATACGAATAGAGACGTTTATTTGTTGTACTTAATAAATATAAGATTAATATATCTAAGATTATGATGAATCTTAGATATCCCAAAAAGCCCATTCCTTTATTTTTCACTATGGCTCTTTCATATGTCCAACACGAGTGTTAGTCTTGTGGTCTCTACTTTTCGAGATAATGGTTGGAGTAGAGTTGGACTAGATGTTAGCCATTTGTTACTAGGAAATGTGCACCTAGTTAGAGCAAAGGATATTCAAATATCTAAAAACACTTTTGTACAGATATATAATAGAGAGTTTAGGTAGAAAATACAAATGATAGTTACCTTGTATCAAATTACCATATCTAAGGATAGAGATCAAAATAATTATTGCTTGAGTTAGTGGTGATTTACAAGGATAAACATTGATGTGTGTATATAACGATTTTGTTTACTTTATTACCAAACTACAAATTCATGTTCATCTTTTAGACAACTTTAAAGGTTTTGTATTGTTTTATTGCGTTGATAACTATGAACTTTTGTTATATATATTTTTGCTTATTATATATGTATTTTTTACTTTCTTATATACTCCATGACTTTATAATTTGCTTTAAGATTATTACATAGAGAGAAATTAGGTGTATTTTACACCTTGAGTGAAAGTAAATATGATTGCACTTAGAGAAGTAACATGTACTCTATAACCCATATAAAGACAAGGGTGTTTTGTTAACTTGTTGTGTAACTATGTATTACATCTACACGTTGTATTGGATCCATTAAATATGGACACTAACTTGAGCCTACCTAATAGCATTATGCATATTTTGAATTTACAATGGTATAAAATTTGCAATTCAATATATGCAATCTAAAATTTGAAGTGCATATCAAAACCCAAGTATAGATGAATCTGATTTAGTATTTAATTTAAATATAGTGAGATGAAGAGAAAAATAAATTATACTTTATAGTTGTAGAAATAATTTCAAAAATATTTTATAGTTGTAGAAATCATTTCAAAATGCTATAGATAAGGATATTCTAGTGTTATTATTCCGACACATATATACATACAATTTGTACAAAGAAAAGAGATGAAAACCAAACAAGCATATAAATGTCACAACTAAATAAACATTATGTTATTATAAAAACCATTATTTTTATGAATGCTAAATGGAAATAAAAACCATAATTTTTTTTTCTTATATTTGTATTTTTATTGTTATTTTTTGTCAAAGATAGCTAAACCTATCATAACTTAGTTATTAATTCACCATTATTTAAGGAAAACCACACTAATTGAAATGACTAGTTGGTAGTTCATAAGTGGCAGACTTTCACTCATTTTAGATGCCTCCAATTTTTGGGCCATTAACATTTTTTCTTATATTTAAGGAAGACGAGCTCTTAATCAATCATAAGCACTTCTAAATCTTACTCTATTACCAAAAGATGGTTTCAACCTAAACAATATATAAAAAAGTCAATATACGTTGTAATCATTAATGACTCTGTGTAATGTCCTTTTTAAATTTTTTTATTAAAATGCCCAATTTTTCACTTTTTCCCCAATTTCGACCTTTGACTAGTTTTGATGCCTAGGTCTCCAATTTGCCCCAAATGCTCCCAAATCTTTTTAGAAGCTATATGACTGATAATAGGACTTGATTATGGTGTTCAGGGGTGATATATGGCCACCAAAAGACCTCTTTTTACTAACAATTGGAGGTTCAAATCCCCCCAGGGTAAGTACTGAAAATGGCTCTCCAAATGCCTCCAAACTCACTCGAAATTATGAACAGAGGTAGGGGATGTCTAAGGGAAATTATTTAGGTCTCATGTGCACCATTTATTAGTTATTAAGTCTATTCTAATATTCTCCCAAACAACAACAAAGATCACTAATTCGACCCTTGGGGAAATGGCACCAAATCTTTTCCGAATGCAAATAAACTGAGTAAAATGACTTCAAATGCTTAAGTGCTGAAAATGAATCTAGTAATACTCATTAATGGATGTCCATTCATCATAAATATATCAGAGAAAAATTCTTTCATTCGAAATCATCAGCATTACAATGGCATACATCAATATAGTGGGGAAATGGTTATTGTTTGCTCAGTAATCATCACTTTTACATACAACCACTCGGTATTTCGACCTAAGAATTTATGAAGATGAAGAACATAGTATAGTAATCTTATTACAATCATAAATTGATCATGAGAAGCTCTCCCAAAGAGTACAAGAGCTCACCAAAAACGCCCTCCCTCAAGGAGCAAGAATATGCAACGAAAATTGGAAATGGTTGAGTGAATGGGCTGCAATAGAAGAAGCCACGAGCTGACCTGTAGCTTACACCTGCAAATAAAGACTCCATTAAATCTCCATGAAAGACCTAAGTGGCCTCTACAAACACCAACTTGGATGGGAATCTTTCACCCTCGAAATTGGCTAAGGCAAGAAACTAGTCATCCACTAGCTCTCTCTTCACAAATGCAATTTTTCTCAAATGATCAAAAGCTTCTCTCTTACTTCATTTCTGTATTTTATAAACATCCTTAGTATTCTAAGGTCCTCCATGGGTCGAATTCCTCCTAAGAGATTCATGCCAACTCAAGTTGGGAAGAGGTTTCCAAGTATGCCACTTGTCCTTCCAATTCTAGCCCTCTCCTTCTCCAAATTCGAATTGGTGTCTCTTTGGCTGCCCTAACTCACTTGATTGCCCTCTTGGAGGCTATTTTTAGCCCTGACATGTCATATATGTCATATGTCAGCCTTTAGGTCTGATTTGTGTCATAGGTGTCATAGATTCTTCATCATTGTTGTCATAGGAGTTAGGGAATCTAGCCCAAGTGTCCAAAAACCTCTAGTTTAACTCTTCTTCTTCCATGGAAGTTACCACTCCATTCAAATTCGACCTATGATGCTAAATGCCATGTGTATGAGCCTTCTAACTCATCCCAAGAACCTTAGGCTTCCCATGGATTCAAAATTGCAAGAGGAGAATGCCATTTGGCACATCAATTCTAGCTTGTGTGGGTCCCATATCCTCCATGTGTCTTCAAAACTAATTGCCAACTATAATTTCTCTTGAATTTCTTTATTCAACCCCTTTATTAAATACTTGAACTATTCTAATGTCTAAACATTATTTATTAGCTTCGTTATTACAATTCCATATGTATCCATCCAACCTAGGAAACTAGTAGGATTGATGGAATTGTCCTGCTATGCATTTATTTGAATGGGGACATTATAGTCATCCCCACCCAAGATTGCTTGCCCTCAAGCAATCTCAATTTTTCATGCTGCAAACTTGTTCCTGGATCCCATTTTCTTGTATGCATTCTTCCAAAAATCATGAGTACAAAATATATATCATCAAAGTACATAACAACATAATGAAAATGTACATCAAGAAGATGCTTCATCAAAAAGTCATGAAAGTGCTTATACCTCCAAGCAAGTAGACCACCATTTTCCAAGTGCATACAAGCATCAAGTGAACAATAAAATCTGATCCAATGACATAGGTGAGTATCCCATGTTCTATAATGCTGCTCAAAAAATATGTAAGATGCATCAAAACAATCAGCCCTGTATTCTTTCATCCAAGTAGTTAATGAAGTTCCTCCAACATGAATTGAACTAAACAAGGAGCAAGGAAAATCATGAGTCTTCAAGTGACTCAAATGCATATCATAGGTGCACCCATGTAGATGTGCATCATCATAAAGTAACAAATTATGCTGCTGCAAATGTAAATAATGAGGTGCTCTATTCATGTCATCGTCAAAAGGAGGGTTAGGAGTTTCATACCCCTCATGTGGCACCATTAGAAAAAAACCTTTTACCCAATTTTCATCCCCAATTGATGTGGCTGAAAAAGAAGTAGGGGGTGAGGAATTATGAACCAACCTTGAATCTTTACAACTCTTACCCATCGAAATCTTTAATTCATCTTCTCCATAATTGGCTGGTCCAACTATTGTGAGATCATGTGCCTCCTCCAAGGCTTTGCAACTCTCTCCATGAGGCAACTCATAATCTATCTGAACAAAGACAAGTGATTGTTATTCTTCTTGCTTGAGTGTAGCATCTTCAAGAATTTGCATATCAACATGTACCTCATGTTCCACCATTACACAAGGTTCCTCCTTTGTGACATAAATTATTTCATCCATTTCCTTATTTTCCTTGAAAAGAGAACCATTGTTCCTTCTTTTTGCCACTTGGCTTTCAAATCGACTAACCAACAATTCGAACCCCTGCAGTAGTTCTTTTGTCATGTATTCAAAGGATGGTTTCAGTAATTTTCTAAACTCCTCATTCTCCTCTAAGGTTCCTTTCTCATCCTTACTCATGGTGACCAAGGAATGCACTTCTTCTCCTACTTCTTCCCTTTCACCAAAGTACTTTCAGTTTCAGTTTCTAAGGGTGGTGGCTTATTTCTTTGACTCCTGGTCTTCATTAATGGTATACCACATCAGGTTCCAAGACCATGCTTTGATACCACTTGTAATGTCCCTTTTTTTAAATTTTATTAAAATGCCCAATTTTTCACTTTTCCCCCAATTTCGACCTTTGACTAGTTTTGATGCATAGGTCTCCAATTTGCCCCAAATGCTCCCAAATCTTCTGAGAAGGTATATGAATAATAATAAGACTTGATTATGATATTCAGGGATGATATATGGCCACCAAAAGACCTCTGCAAACTCCCTTAAGATTATGGACAAAGTATGTAATTTTACTAACAATTGGAGGTTCAAATCCCCCCAGGGTAAGTACTGAAAATGGCTCTCCAAATGCCTCCAAAGTCACTCAAAATTCTGAACAGAGGTAGGGAATTTCTAAGGGACATTATTTATGTCTCATGTGCACCATTTATCAGTTATTAAGTCTGTTCTAATCTTCTCCCAAACAACAACAAAAATCACTAATTCGACCCTTGGGGAAATGGCACCAAATCTCTTCCAAATGCAAATAAACTGAATAAAATGACTTCAAATGCTTAAGTGATGAACATGAAACTTGTAATACTCATTAATGGTTGTCCATTCATTATAAATATATCAGAGAAACATTCTTTCATTCGAAATCATCAGCATTACAATGGCATACATCAATATAGTGGGGAAATGGTCATTGTTTGCTCATTAATCATCACTTTTACATACAACCACTTGGTATTTCAACCTGAGACTTTCTGAAGATGAAGAAAATAGTATATAAATCTCATTACAATCATAAATTGATCATGAGAATTTCTCCCAAAGAGTACAAGAGCTCACCAAAAACGCCCTCCCTCGAGGAGCAAGAATATGCAATGAAAATTGGCAATGGTTGAGTGAATGGGCTGCAATAGAAGAAGCCACGAGCTGACCTGTAGCTTACACCTGCAAATAAAGACTTCATTAAAGCTCCATGAAAGACCTGAGTGGCCTCTCCAAACACCAACTTAGATGGGAATTTTTCACCCTCGAAATTGGCTAAGGCAAGAAACTAGTCATCCACTAGCTCTCTCTTCACAAATGCAATTTTTCTCAAATGATCAAAAGCTTCTCTCTTACTTCATTTTTGTATTTTATAAACATCCTTAGTCTTCCAAGGTCCTCCATGGGTCGAATTCCCCCCAATAGATTCATGCCAATTCAAGTTGGGAAGAGATTCCCAAGTATGCCACTTGTCCTTCCAATTTTAGCCCTCTCCTTCTCCAAATTCGAATTGGTGTCTCTTTGGCTGCCCTAACTCACTTGAGCGCCCTCTTGAAGGCTATTTTTAGCCCTGACATGTCATATATGTCATATGTCAGCCTTCAGGTCTGATTTGTGTCATAGGTGTCATAGATTCTTCATCATTGTTGTCATAGGAGTTAGGGAATCTAGACCAAGTGTCCATAAACCTCTAGTTGGACTCTTCTTCTTCCATGGAACTTATGACTCCATCCAAATTCGATCTATGATGCTAAATGCCATGTGTATGAGCCTTCTAACTCATCCCAAGAACCTTAGGCTTCCCATGGATTCGAAATTGCAAGAGGAGAATGCCATTTGGCACATCAATTCTAGCTTGTGTGGGTCCCACATCCTCCATATGTCTTCAAAACCAATTGCCACCTAGAATTTCTTTATTCAGCTTCTTTATTAATCACTTGAACTATTTTAATGTCTAAACATCATTTATTAGCTTCCTTATTACAATTCCAAATGTATCCATTCAACCTAGAAAACTAGTAGGATTGATGGAATTGTCCTACTATACATTTATTTGAATGGGGACATTACACTTTACTTCTAACTAAATCATGTACTTTTAATATTAATATTTAATCTTAAATCATATACTTTTAATATTAATATTTAACCTTAATTCTATGCATGAGGCCAAATACTACTTCTGATTGGAGTTTAACTCTTACCCATGTAAACATAAAGATTATAACATATTAAGGTCTCTTCGGTGAGAGCTTTCATATTTTATTAAAAAAAACCAATATGATAATATTAAGCTGGATGGTAATCATTGTTGTTATAACACTATATTTTACAAACCCGACAGCAACTAGTTACGAGTACAAAACATGATCTATGCAAAAACCCACCTCACCGTAGTTGGGCTTATCCACTTTCCTTCCTGCTCATTATAACTCTTCGCACCATACAATACAAACCACGCCTGTCAATCCATGGCAATGGCATTGGCAGCCATCTCAGCTCTCTCGATAGGGGCCTCTAATTCATTAAATTCATGCGCGTTTAAGGTACCACAGCTTTCATTTTCATCAACATTTGTCATTTCAAGTGTATTTACTGTTTTTGTGATTTGGGTCATTGTTTTGTACAGGGGAATGCAGGCAATGTGAGAAGGGGATCTCTGTTTGCTTCATTCCCCAGGCTACAAGTTCCTCATACGAAAGTGGGTCTGAGAAAGCATATACAAATTGGGGTGATATGTCAAGCTGGTGCTACTCTTACTGAAACATCATCTTCATCTATTGGTTAGTGCAATTGAACTCTAATCTTCTTCTGCCCTCCTCAGCTGCAATGATTATGTTTAGTGAACTTCAGTTGTGCATAGCTTTTGACTGCAATATCCAAATCAATTGATTACTTATATTGGCTATAGGGCCATAAAGCCAATGCTTTCAGTTTTGCAACTCATTTTTAGTGGATTTATTACAGGGCGTTTTCGCTTGAACAATCTGGGGCCACAACGAGGTTCGCGCAAGAGAAACAAGAGGAAAGGGAGAGGCCATGCAGCTGGACAAGGAGGCAGTTGTGGGTTTGGCATGAGGGGTCAGAAGTCAAGGTCAGGTCCTGGAGTTAGACATGGTTTTGAGGGTGGTCAGATGCCACTTTACCGAAGACTTCCTAAATTGAGGGGCATTGCTGGAGGTGTGTACTATTTATCTCTGATTTTTTTAATGAAAATGCATCAAGAAACATGCTATCAGCAGCTGCTTCATAAAGAGCGAACTTCCTTCGGCTTGGGTGCCAGGTCTCAGGGTAGCTGCTCTACCAAAATTGCGTGGTACTTGCACCCGGCCTTATTCTTTTAAAACTCATCAGTGACCCAATGCCCCCTTGGCTTACCCTCTTTTTCTTATTTTATTATTTGGTAATCGGCCCTTTTTAAACTAAGTGGACCTACCTTCGGCCGAGATGCCTTATCCAAAGGGTATATATTCTGTCAAAATCATCCAGGATTTTAACCTGGTCTTGTCTACACAGCCTATGACAAAAGCCATCCAGGCTCGGTTAAAAATGAGATTTCACAAGATAGATTCAGATATCAATGAGATATCACAAGAAAGCTCATAGTTGGCATGACAAAATCCATCCAGGCTCGATTAACAATGAGATTTCACATGATAGATTCAGATAACAATGAGATATCGCAAGAAAGCTCATAGTTCGCCACATTGATTCCTACCTTCGGCTTAGATGCCTTATCCAAGGGGTATATATTCTTTCAAAATCATCCAGGATTTTAACCTGGTCTTGTGTACACATCACATGACAAAAGCCATCCAGGTTCGATTAACAATGCGATTTCACAAGATAGATTCAGATATCAATGAGATATCACAAGAAAGCTCATAGTTTGCCACAAGAAAGTTCATAGTTCACCACATTGATGAAGCATCATGTTCTTAGGGGAATTGAACACGAGTATCTATGAAGAAAGCTCACTTGATTTACCACTTGACCACAACTCGCTAATACCCTGTTGGCTTCCTTTTTGAATTTAGCTTTTCATGTCATATAAAATTAAAACTGCCTATAGATGAACCATACATATTCATTGTTCAACATACAAAGCAATACCAAAAATAGAGATTAGTAGAAGCTTGAAAGCCATGGTTAGGAATTGACGACTTTTTTTTCATGTCAAATTTACTTGACAACTTTTCCTTGCACCACATAACAAGCATCTCTGAACTACTTGTAATGATTAAATTATCCATATATATGATCAAGACAACCAAATCAGATTTCACATACATATATTAAAGATGTGGATCACTAGCAGTCTTGGTGAACCCCAAGTTCAGTAGGAACTCATCAATCCTTGAGTACCAAGCTCGTGGTGCCTACTTCAACCAATAAAGGGATTTCTTCAACATGCAAAAATGGTTATCACACCCTGTACCTCAAAACCTTGGGGCTGATTGATGTACACATCTTCAATCACACCATTCAATAAGGCTGTCTTCATATTTATTTGATACAAACAACATCCAAAACATACTGCTTGTTAGAGTTTGCACTTTAATTCAATTTAGTTAGATCTTTAAACTGAAAGATAGACAAGCTCAACAAAATAGAAAAGACACAAGGATTTTCCTCGGGGAAACCATAAAGGAGAAAACCCCGCAACTTCCTCAGAAATAGATTTGTCACTAGTACAATATCAAACAAGATGGAAAACCCAGAATATAAGATGTCTTCTACATCTCTCTCTCTTTCTCCTCTAGCAGACTTGTCTTCTCTCTCACTTGGTGCGAACTTGCTTGAATGAGTGTGATTGCCCAAATGAGAGAGCGACTCTCTCTATTTATATTTTAAGTGAGAGTGACCTAATTCCTCAATGGAGCCGACTTGTTTAACCGAGTGGGCCAACTTGTCCTAGGGAGACTCAAAAATACATTTTACATTTGACCTTTGGGGAACTATTGCCCCGACTTACAATGGAGGTTTTACCTCGATATTCTTGCATGACCAAATACAATAATGACATCCCCGAATGGAGGAAAAACATCTCCGACGTAGGTACAATAAAAATAAAATAATAATAGAATAATAATTTACAATGAATATCTTCCGAAGTTACATGTACAACAACACTCCCTCTTAACTAGGAAGGTATTCTCTTGCCACAGTCATCATCACTCTAGACACAAACTCATCACTAGATCATCATCGTCGCTGCTGCAGCAATCCTCATCTCGTTGATCATTGACTAGTGACATCTCTCAAATCTATCCGTCATGAGAAGTTCTACAGAGCTAGCCCTTTTTCATGCTGGATGTAGGCCTAGCTCTCATCTAGGTCTTCATCATCTCCACGAGCAAGCCATCAAGTAGGTATAGCCCAGGACCACACATTACATTGCCACAACAATCACCTGCGTCTACTACTATCATCTCATCGTATCCGGATCATCTCATCATCACACACAGAGAGTAGCCCAGGTGCATACATCATGTCCATTAGACCACTTGCATCTTCCACCTAGTGGATATAGCTCAGGAGCAGCTAAGGTGCGTTACATCTCTCTCGGTCAACCTGCGTCTTCAGACATGTGGATATAGCCCAGTAGCACCTCAGGTGCATTATGTCCCTATGGACCACTTGCATCTTCCACCATGTAAGATGCAGCCTAGGCGCACCCCAGGCGTCTTTATGACCCGTGGACCTACCAACGTCTCCAAACATGTGGATAGATCCCAGGAGCACCCCAGGTGCATTACGTCCCTATGGACCACCTGTGTCTTCCACCATGTGAGATATAGCCCTGGTCCACTTGCGTCCTCTGGTCTCATCACTCCCTCTTTCGAGGAACATCGATCTGGATAACACCAAGCTTCTCTCTGAAGTACTCAAACTTCACTCTCGCTAATGGCTTGGTCAACACATCGGGTGTTTGCTCGTCTGTCACCACATACTGGAGCTTCAATGCTCCTCTCTGCACCATATCCCGGATATAGTGGTACTTGATCTCAATATCCTTCAACTTGTCATGGAACACCGGGTTCTCAGACAACTTCACGCAACTTTGGTTGTCACAGAAGATACAAGTCACCTCGAACTCGAGATCAAACAAATCTGATAGTAGCTTCCAAAGCCATACTGCCTCACAACTAGCCGAACAAGCTGCAACATACCTTGCTTCGGCTGTACTTAGTGCCACGCATGACTGCTTCCTGCTAAACCACGAGATCATATTGGATCCCAAATTGAAGCAGCATCTCGAAGTGCTCTTCCTATTTGTGGCACTGCCTGCCCAATCTGAATCAACATAACCGTGCAGGTTAATCCTTTGATTCGTCTCATACTTGAGCCCATACTCAATTGTACCCTTCAGGTACCTCAATATATGTTTTGCAGCCATCAGGTGAACATGCCTCAGATATGTTAGGAAGTGGCTCAGAGTGTTCACAGCAAACATATGTCTGGTCTCGTGTTTGTTCGTGTTTGTTAAATACATTAACGAACCAATCATCTGCCTGTACATCATGGCATCAACTGTCTCTGAAGAAGCGTCACATAGTAGCTTCAAGTTCGATGCCATAAGTGTGGCCATTGCTTTGCAGTCCATCATTCTGAACCTCTTCAGAATCTCCACTGCATAATTTCCTTGACCAAGGAAAATCCCATTTGCACTCTGCCACACCTCCATGCCTAAGAAGTAGTGCATCATTCCCAGGTCCTTCATCTCGAACTCTGCGACAAGCCTTCTCTTTGTATCTGCAATGAGCTCATCCTCCCCTATTACAAACAGGTCTTCTACATATAGCAGTAGTATCACTAGTCTTCCGCCCTCAACCTTGAAGTAAAGGTTGGAATCTGCTTTACCCTTGGTAAATCCTAAGCTCATCAGAATGTTGTCCATCCTGTCGTTCCATGTCTTGGGTGCTTGCTTCAATCCATACAAGGCTTTCTTCAACTTGCACACATGAGTCTCTCTGTCATGTGTCTCGAATCCTAGTGGCTGCTCCACGTACACTTCCTCTTCAACTACACCATTCAAGAATGCTATCTTGACGTCCATCTGGTGTACTTTCCATTTCATTACTGCAGCCAATGCAAGTATAGATTTGATGGAAGTGTATCTTGCCATAGGTGCAAATGTCTCCTCGTAGTCTATGCCTTCCTTCTGGGAGAAGCCACGTGCCACAAATCTTGCCTTGTGTTTTTCTATGCTACCATTTGTAGCATGCTTGATCTTGTAGATCCATTTCGAGGTCACAACAAACTTCCCTACTGGTCTTGGAACTATCTCCCAGACATCATTCTTCATAATTGACTGGTACTCATCGATCATGGCATCCTTCCATTCCTTCTTTTCTGATGCTTCTTCGTAGTTGGAAGGTTCTTTATCAATGATGTCACATACTAGGGCCACATAGCTGGAGTATGGTCTGGGTCTCTTGCTTTCTCTATGTATCCCATCTGGAGCACCATATTTCTCTGCATCTTGGATTGCTTCACGTGCCCATGCTGGTCTTCTCTTGTGGGTGTTCTTCTCACGAGGTGGATCTACAGGTTCTTGTGGTTCTGTCATGTCATGGTCTTCATGATCTTCTTGAATTGTCTCCTCCATAACCGTGTCTCTGGTTCTGGGAACTCAGGTTCTTCAAATTCTTTAGTGGGTATTTTTCTTGATTTGTGTAGCTGAATCATCGTCACTTGTTCTTTGGAACAAGTCTCAATTTTATTCTCTTGTAGGTGATGGTACATGATCTTTCTTACAAGTCAAATTCAGTTGCGTGGTTAGAAACATTTCATATTTTCAAAACGAATTGTTATGCATAAAGACATAGGTCACGCAATCATGAAACTATCTTAGCCGGTGCTTCAACACAACATTCCTCCATATCCCGTATTCATACGGTAACTTTCTAGATGCCTTCCATCTCTACCATAACATTATTAAGAGCGTGCACTACTCCCAACATGTTAGCAAAGAGGTTTCATTCTAGATAAGTAGCAATAGAATGTTGTACAGTACCATAGGCCATGTACCCATTATTTGTATATTAGTAGTATTATGTTCATCAATGCAACATGCATAATACACATCTAAATCTAGGAACATAAGTATGTACACAACTGAACAATATCATTTAAGTAATACAAGGAATGACAATTCAAATACTTATCTTTGTTTGGTTGTTGGGTGGACTCCCTCTTGATCTTTGCTTCCTTGCAGTAACTACTGGAGTCTCTAACAGTGTGCTCTACTTCATTGTCTGATTTTGAGGGCCTGTGCCTTTCTTGCTTATGATTGGAAATGTTGAGCAAGTATTCTACATTGTAGATCACTTGTTCTTTGTACTGGAGTAGACTCTGTGTGTCTCTTCTTTTGCATCTTAACCAATGCTGAAATGGATGAGAAGTTCTTCCATAGAGCATTGATCTTTATTTGTTTTCCGGAGTCCAACTTTGTAGGAGCTTCTCTTACTCCTTTCATGTAATACTGAAAGTCATCTCTGGCTTCACCTTATGAGCTGGAACCTTTTGAATGATCTCTTGTAACTGGCTACCTTTATTTATGACAATACATATTCTTCATCACTTGAAGAATCTTCTTTTGTTATTTTGCTTGCGGGTTCATCATCTTCTGCAGTATGTGCATGATGCCTCTTCTTGTTGATTTTCTTGGAGGATCCTTGGTTCCTGGGACAATTTATTGAATAGTGTCCTTTCTCATCACATGTGAAACATCTGATACTAGAGAGATCTCTTCTAGGTCCATGATTCCTATTGGGCCTTCTGGATATTTTGTGATGATGGTCCTCCCTCTTGTTATGATTTCTGTTTGTTTGAGTAGTTAGAGCTTGATCGTCATTAGGTCCCATCTTCTCTTCTCTTGCTACTAGTTGAGCTTCTTCTTGGGTGCATTCTTCCCATAGTTTGCTGAAGGTGATTAGCTTCTTCCTGGCATATATTCCTTGAATGAATGAGTCCCATGATCTTGGGAGACCATTCAAGGTGGTCATTACAATTTCTCCTTCTTCTACTTTGTCTTCAATTGCTTCAAGTTGCTCCTTGATTTGAGAGACCCTTGTGAAGTAAGATTGCATAGTCTTTGAGTGTTGGATCTTTACATTCTTGAGTTGGTTCCTTAGAGTCATCTTCCGATTGATGTTCTTCCCTTTGAATATCTTTGTCAAAGCATCGAACATCTTCTTGGGAGCCTTTAAGGATGATATATGAGGGATGAGGTGATATTTGATGGAGTCTGCAATAATCCTCTTGGCCTTGACCAAGTTCTTCTTGTGGATTGCCCTTGCCTCTTCTCCCTCCGGTTCTAGAACCTCCTCATTGACATACTTGTCCAAGTCATTTTCTTCTAGGACAAGAGAGATCCTATACTTCCATGCTCGGAAGTTGTCAGCTCCTTCAAGCTTATCCTCAAGCTTGGTGTGATTTGTCGTTTTGAAATGGGAACCTCAAATGGAAATAACAAAGAATTAGATCTTACCAATTTGAGATGCCCAACCTGGTCTGGACCTGGCTGACCTAGGGTTTGTCAAAGAAACCCTAATTTTCCAAACTTGGAATTTTGAACTTCTGTTTGGATAGGAAGATGCGCCTCCTCAAGGTAAGTTGAGAAATGTACTCCTTTTCCCAAATCCGTGGACATAATTGCAAAATAACTGATGCCCTAGTTCCCCCCGACAGTAGTGACAAGGCCAAAAATGAAAATTTTCGGTTTTGAATTCTGCTTTCACAGGAAGATGCACCCTCCTAGGGCAAGTTGAATTGACCCCCTTTTTAAGCTGATCTGTGGAGGAAAGTGCCCGGAACAGGAAGCCCTAGTTTCTTCTGGTGCCACTGACTGGGTCAAAAATGAAACTTCTCCAAACTGGATTATGCTTCCTCCAAAAGATGTGCCCTCCTAGGGTGAGTTAGCCTAGCCCTCTTTTCTTGATGATTTGTGGAGAGAAGACCTTGAACTAGGAAGCCCTAGTTTCCCGCTGCTGCACAATGCCTTCTTTTCAAATTGGATTTGATACCATGTTAGAGTTTGCACTTTAATTCAATTTAGTTAGATATTTAAACTGAAAGATAGACAAGCACAACAAAACACAAAAGACACAAGAATTTTTTCGGGGAAACCATAAAGGAGAAAACCTCGCAACTTCCTCAGAGATAGATTTGTCACTAGTACAATATCAAACAGTATGGAAAACCCAAAATATAAGATGTCTTTTGTAGCTCTCTCTCTTTCTCCTCCAACGAACTTGTCTTCTCTCTCACTTGGTGCGAACTTGCTTGAGTGAGTGTGATTGCCAAATGAGCGAGTGACTCTCTCTATTTATACTTCAAGTGAGAGTAACCTAATCCTCAATGGGGCCGACTTGTCTAACTGATTGCGCCGACCTGTCCTAGGGAGACCCAAAAATACATTTTACATTTGACCTTTGGGGAACTATTGCCCCGACTTACAATGGAGGTTTTACCTCGATATTCTTGCATGACCAAATACAATAATGACATCCCCGAACGGAGGAAAAACATCTCCGACAGAGGTACAATAAAAATACAATAATAATATAATAATAATTTACAATGAATATCTTCCGAAGTTACATTTACAACAACACTGCTAAGGGAAGAATGGTACAGATAGAAGTATTCTTGGCAAGTGGGGCAAATGCTTCATCATAATCGACTCCCTCTTTTTGTGAGAACTCTCTTGCCACAAACCTTGCCTTCTATTTTTCAGTACTCCCATCAGCCACATCTTTGATCTTGTACAACCACTTGGTATCAATCATTGATTTCCCTGCGGGTCTTGGTACAATTTCTCATACATCATTTTGTAGAATGGAGTTATACTCCTAGTCCTTTGTGATGGCCTCCCACCACTCTTTCTTTGCATAGGTCTCCTCAAAACTAGAAGCCTCGTCTAGCTTCTCATTGGAATGTACAAGTGCCACAGGATTGACAAGAAACCTGTAAAGGCCACTAACTTGCACACCTTTAGCTAAAGTCTTTGGACTAGCTAGACTACAATCATCATCGATAATGTATTGTTATCCCTCAAATGCAACTTTGCATTAATGATTTGCCAAACAAGTAATTGAAAGAAGATTTTTCTTTAAACCAAGAACAAACAAAACATTATTTAATTCAAGAACATCACTTGATGGCATCTGGAAGGAAATGGAGCCCAATCCTTTCATAGGATATTAGCATCATCACCCAACTCCACATACATACCTCCCTCTTGCTCCAGAAGCTTGTTGACGAGTTTCCTGTCATAAGTCATATATCGAGATGTGCCCCACTGTGCACATACCATCCAACACTTGACAGGGTGTTAGAAGATAAGCAAGAGAACATGGAGAAAGCGATCACAATATGGAATGATCCCTCATCCACTCCTGCTATAGTACCTGCTACAACCTATTTAGCTTTTCTCTTCTTCTTCTTTGAACACTGGCTAGCATAATGTCCCATCTGGTGACACCTAAAACATTAAACCTTACTGAAATATTTTGTCCCTGTACTTGACTCTTCCTTCTTCCCTTTCTTATTCCCTTTCTTGAGTGCTTTCTTCAACTTCCCAACTGTGAAAAATTCCAAACCCTAGGTGACTGCTGTCCTTTTGTTCTCAACCAAACAAGTATGTTATTAACTTATTTCATTTCAGAACTATAACTTCTTCACATAGAAACAATCACACAATAGTTGGAAAGTAAATAGTAGAAGCGTAAAACAATTACACACATACATAGTGAATTTCTCCTTCCAATTAACTTATTATTCAACTAATCAAAGCTTACAAGGAAACCTCCATAGCTGCTTAAAACCAACGGCTGCATGGTAACAAAACACCCTATAATTGAGCTGTAAGACCTGCCGATAAGGTATGGCCTGCACATAAAAAAGAATAGTAGCCACTTGACCTGCTGTATGGCTACTATACAGATTTGTATGGAATGTACAGATCTGTACCATATGGTCTTTACTTCGATCTGATTGCTGTTGGTCGATCCTCTTCCTTTTGTCTCTACTTTCTTTCCTCTGGTCACTTAACTTGCTCAATTGTTCAACCCTCCGACAAAAATTGTGTCTAAACTCTCTATCTTGACTTGTCTTTATATTTGAGCTGAAACCCTAATCTACTAAAACCCTAATCTTTCAGTGAGATGTACAACCAAGATTAAGTCTAAGTTACAAATGTATTAAATACACTTTATTAGACTTAACAACTAAATACAATACTCTTCACTTTTTCCTAAAGTGAATTACAAAATAGAATTATCTCGAACTACTTCTGGCATGTTCACACTGAACCTATGCGGAAGTTCCTCTCCAAGATATATATTCTTCAACAACAATGAAGGCTACTGCTTTTGCTCCATTTTGTTTCATTGAACAGGTTTCCAACTTGATCTCTTCGTGCGCAAGGTTAGCTCAAGAAATCCTAATAAAGTCTCACAAGCACAAACACTTTGGACAAGAGGCATCCAAGATGCAGCAAGTCCATTCAAAGAAATGGACACCAAATCCTTATCCTCCACCCTCATCCCTATGGGAGATTCTTGATCTCTCAACTCTGTGACCTTGGTAAGGTAGCTCACCATGGTATCTGTTTAACTCATGTAGACGACTTAAAGCTTGTCCCTCAAGAGCGTCTGTTGAGAAACACAAATACCTTGAAATAAACCAACCAAATTATCAAACATATCTTTATCGACTGTCTTCTCTAGAATGTGAGGGATGAAGATCCTTCACCAAATTAACGATGATTCGCTTTGCCTTTGGCCTCTTTCTTGACATGAACAACCAACAGTTTCAGATCAGTAGGGGCACCTATCAGTTTCTTAACAAGCAACCAAATCTCAATTTCCTCCAAAATCATTTGTAGCATGATCTTCCAAGGTACGAAATTGGAAGCACCATCCAGCGTGTCAAATCTGAAGAACACCTCAAAGCAAAAATCAACAACAAATGAATAGAGCAACCCTTCAAAGGTTCAAGTGCTTCTCCGAAGCAACTTAAGGCATTACACCCAACACTTGTAAATAGGTCAAGCACCACTCCTAGGTACAATCTAGCCGAAATATCCAACTCCCTCTTCACCAAGAGAGCAATTTCAGTCAAAATAACTTTGATACCATGTTGAAAACTTCTCGGAATGCCTTTAATGTAAATTCATAAATTTCACCTCACAAAAGAGGTTTCTCAAGTCTAATCCAATGTGGTAGACATCGGTGATATATTGCATACATTGCGATCCTAAGTTGAAAATGATAAATCGTAGAGGAAAATTCACAATTTTTAGTAAAAGTCACGTTTTTTGAGAAAAATCACGAGTCGATGCCGCGGATAGTCCGGCTTATAACCCATTTTTTGACTTTTATTTGGTCATTTTGCTTGCTAGTATTTCGAGAACTGAAGAGGTGAGAAACCCTAGAGCGGGTTACGTTACCAAAGACACAAGAGCTCAATAACACACAACACAATATTACTATTAGATTGTATGGTCCAATATTACAATGAGGGTCCTCGCTCTTATAAAGAGTCTGAGAGACCAAAACCTTAACTCTAATATGTAAACCCTAATACCTATAAAATCCTAACTTTTAACCTAAGTCACTTAAGTGACTTTATTACATATGTAGCCTTATATCCTAAGTTACCGGATTTGCCCAAACCCCTTCCGAATTAGTTTTTGAATCAATGGGGAATCGCGGATTCGAAGATCCGATTCCGATTCTGGCAGATTCAAATTTTTTTCGAGGGGATCCGTTTCCTATTTTCGATCCGTTTCTGGTAAAGGAGGATTCAAATCCTCTCATAGGATACTGTTTCAAGTTGTCAGGGAATCGGTTCCCATTGTAAGAATCGTATCCCTCCCTTCGAGATACAGATCCTCCAATGTGATCTGATTCCCCTGCTCCATTAAAAAAAAACCCCTTCACATTAAAAAAAATGCTGACTTTGTTGAACGCGCGAGTTTTTTTAGGGCCCACCGATTCTTCTAAAGCGCCTCACCTTTGCCATTTCAATGATTTCATGACTTTGAGCTTGAGCCGGCGGACAACAGCGAACAGAGACTGAGTAACGAACAACGAACAAAGGGTTTCTCCTCCTCAACACGGGTTTCTCCTCCAGCACGGGTTTGGGGTTTTTCTCCTCCAGCACGGGTTTGGGGTTTTTCTCCTCCAACACGGGTCGGGGTTTCTCCTCATCTTCGAGCAAGGTCCATTGAGAGACAGGTAGGTTTTTAAATTTTGTGGCTTGTGCCATTGTTATACAGCCTGCGTGTGTGTTTGTTTTGGCTGTGTATGCTTGTTATCATACACAGCATTGTTGCTGTGTATGCTAACAAGCATACACAACCATGTTTTTCACTGTGTATGCTTGTTAGCATACACAACACTGTTGCTGTGTATGCTAACAAGCATACACAGTAAAAAAATTTGCTGTGTATGCTCATTGCAGGGCCAAATTGCCAATTGGAATTTGCTGTGTATGTCGAACTTGTGAGTAACACACCTATGCAATTGCCAATGTGCAGTGCCAATCTGCCAGGTTTACTAAACACAGTTGACAGTCACAAACTTACACCACACTAGCAATGGCCTCACGTCAACCAGGGTAGTCTAGGGGAGGGAGAGGAAGCGGAACTCAACAAAATCAGAATGTGCAACAAGCAGAACCATTACCACCATACCCTGTTGACTCTCCCCTGTGGAAGTATGTGACCAAGATTGAGCCAAAAGAGAAAAACAAAGGTGGTGGCAGTTGTTTGTGGAACTGCAACAGGTGCAAAATTAATTTTACAGGGTCATACATGAGGGATAAGGCCCATTTTCTTTGGCTGGAAGGTGATCATGGAGTTCACCGTTGCAAAAAAATCACCCGAAAAGATGTGGAGGCATTTCAAGCAGAGTAAGATGCTGCAGATATGGCCAAGGCAGAAAGGAGTTTAAGACAACCATCCTTCTCAAAAAGGGGAAATGAAGTTCCCTTGATTGTTGAAGAAGCCCGCAAGAGATAAAATATTGTACCCTTAGCCAAAATGTTTGACATTGGAGGGAGGGATGAGATAGACAACAGAGTTGCAAGATCCATATATGCACGTGGGTTTCCCTTCAATGCAGTGCGGTCTCCATATTTGCAAGACATGCTAAGGGCAGTGAATGGATTGCTGAAAAAATTTCAGAATCAATTGAGTATGTGGGGCCTTCAAACATTGTGCAAGTTATCACAGATAATGCACGTTCATGCAAAGCAGTTCAAGCAATTATTGAGGGAAAGTATGGCCATATTTTTTGGATACCTTGTGTGGTCCATAGTTTAAATCTTGCTTTTAAATCCATAGTTACTGAAGTTGAATGGATGAAAAAACTATGTGAAGAAGCAAGAGAGATTCAAATTTTTATCACTAACCACCAACATGCACAAGCTATGTACAGGGAATTTGCTACATTCCAACTTCTTAAGGTTGCAGAAACTAGATTTGCATCACATTATATAATGATCAGGCGGTTAGTAGACATGAGGGACGCTTTGTCCTCTATGGTTGTTAGTCCACGGTGGCAGACATGGAAACAAAGCAACACTGAAAAAGCAATGCGGGTTAGAGGTACGATTCTTGATGAGGCTTGGTGGGTTCAAGCTGAGCTTTTTGTTTCCATAATGGAGGCACTTGTTGATTTGTTGAGACTTTGTGATTCAGATGTGCCTATGTTGGGTGACATCTATGAGGGAATTGACCGTATGTTGTAAGAAATTCAACAACTTCTTGAAGAGAAGGACCCTCTTTTGTTTGGTGCCATAAAGGACCTCATCATTTTTCACTAGTGCGCAAGAGAGGAAGAAGGACGAAGCAAGGAGAAGAAGGAAATTCTTGGGTTTCGCTATCTTAGGAGAGATTCTTCTTTGTCTCCAGGGTTTGCCCTAGAGTTTGTCTATGTGATTACTCTTGTATCTAGATGTATATTGTGTTGATTTTTCCTGAGCAGCATCGAGTGCCATTCTCTGGGAGAATGGAGGCACCTGGTCAGTTACCAGGATATTGACCCAGTTTGGGACTGGGAACTCAGCCTGGGGCTGAGAGCCATTCTCTGGGAGAATGGAGGCACCTGGTCAGTTACCAGGATATTGACCCAGTCTGGGACTGGGAACTCAGCTTGGGGCTGAGAGCCATTCTCTGGGAGAATGGAGGCACCTGGTCAGTTACCAGGATATTGATCCAGTCTGGGATTGGAAGCTCAGCCTGGGGCTGAGAGCCATTCTCTGGGAGAATGGAGGTACCTGGTCAGTTACCGGGATTTCACTGTAAGCCCCAGACCGGGTCTGGGCAAGTGGTGTACTCCTCCACTTGGTCTTGGTGGCAACAGGAGGGTGAAGTAAAGCAATTAATTATCTTCCTATGATGATGTACTTGGAGTGGACATGAAGACCCTGAAGAACACCTTGGTGATTTATTGAAGAACCATAGAACCCAAGCACCACTTGGCTTGGTCCATGAACCCACCAGCTAGAAGAAGAAGAAAAAATAAATATGTATTTATTTATGTATTTTGGGTCAACTCATTATTGGAGGAAAGACAAAATTAAAAAGATGAATGATGTGAAGAAATTAAAATATATATGTTATATATATATTTATTGGAAGGTCGGCCTCAATGATTAAAATAAGAATTTAATGGCTAATAATGCAGGTCGGCCTCATTTCTTTGGGGACAAAAATAAATAATAAAAATATAGATATATATATATAAGAGGACAGGTCGACCCCAATTAAAGTGGAAATTTTCCATTATATATAAGCAATAGAAAACTCAATATTTCAGACAGAATTTTCGTGGGATCTTCAAGAGACAGCTCGTGGGTTTCAAGGACAGCTCAGAAATCAGTTCGGTGGTGTCTAGAAGACAGTTCAGTGGTGTTAATACATGCTTCTGGTTACTGCTGGGTTCTCTCCATTGTTAATGCTGGTTTATATATACTTCTGATTATTGCTGGGTTCTCTCCATTGTTAATGCTGGTTTATATATACTTCTGATTATTGCTGGGTTCTCTCCATTACTGCTGGGTTATCTTCTTACTGCTGGGGTATCTTATATTGTTGGGTTCTCACCATTATATTGCTGGGTTCTCTCCATTATAATGCTGGGCTATATATACTTACTGCTGTGCACACCTGAACTCTGCTAAGGGTGACCTTCTTACTTGCTGGTTCATATTTCAGTTCAGCTGAGTTGCATTCAGGGTGACCACAACAGACATCAGTGAACAGTACAGGATGGTTGTACAAGTTTGATACTACTTCAGCTACAGCAGAAAAGGGTTTACTACTTCAGCTACAGCAGAACAGGGTTCTTCTTGGTCAATGAAAAAATACTAATTGTTGGAAAGGCTTGTTTAGCCTGCTGTTGTAAAACTCAGACATCTCATATTTAAGGAAGATATTCTTGCTGGGGTTTTTATACCTTAAAAGGTTTTCCCCAGGGTAAACATCTGTGTTCTTGTAGATGCATGTTGTTCTAATTTTTATTTACAGTTAGCTATCTCTGCATTTTTGATATTTACAGTCTGCTACTGCTATCATTTTCTTATTTTTAACATGGTATCAGAGCTCTGCTTGTAAAGCACACAGTGTTTGGGCAACTGACTGTGTCTTACATAGACCTTGGGACAACACAGATAGACTAGAGATGGCTTCTTCTACCTCTTTCAGACCAGAGGACAGGCTTGAGGGCTCAGCAAACTTTAATTCATGGAAAGCAAGGCTTATGGCCACCTTGGAAGAAAATGACCTTGATGACTTGGTCATAAATGTTGTAGAAGAACCCACGTCAAACACAGGAAGGGCAGCATTCAAAAAGAAGCAAGCCAAGGCTAGGAGGATTATCCATGACTCGGTCAAGGAAAATATAATGCCTGCCATAACACCACTGAAGACAGCCAAGGAGTGTTTTGACACCTTGACAAATTTGTATGAGAAGAAAGCACCCAGTCAAAAGAGAGTCTTGAAAAATAGACTTTGCAGATTGAAGATGGAAAAAGATGAAGGAGTGGCCTCCTTCTTCACAAAGATTGCTCAGGTAAGAGACCAACTTTCTGCTATTGGGGTTACAGTAGATGATGATGACCTTGTACAAACTGTTTTTGATGGCCTTCCAAGTTCTTGGGAAACCTTCTTAGCTTCTGTTAGTGGGCGTGAGACTCAGCCAGATTTTGAGAGACTTTGGCATGATTGTTTAGAAGAAGAAGGCAGAGTACAGAGCAGAACTAAGGGTCCTAAAGAAGGGAACCTTGCACTAGCAGCTAAAACTAAGAAACAATTCAAGAATCCCTTCCATCCCAAGGAGAAAGAGAACAAGCCACAAGGTAGGCAATTTGATATGTCACAAGTTAAATGTTTTAATTGTTTCAAGATGGGACATTATGCTAGGGACTGTAGACAGCCAAAGAGAAGGCCCAAAAGAAAATTCGAAGCATCTACAGCTGAAGAAGAAGAACCAAAGAAGAAGAAAAATACAAAGTCTTCCAAGCAAGAAGAATCAAGGAAAGAATACTATTTGATTTCTGCCCTAGCAGGGTCCATCACCAACAACTCAAATTCTTGGTTGGTGGACAGTGGAGCCTCAAAACATATGACAGGTTCTCGTGAAGCCCTTACAAGCTACAGAAAGAAGAAGTTTGACACTCAAGTAGAACTTGGAGATGACTCCACCTACAAAATAGAGGGAATGGGTTTAGTCTCATTTCAACTTGATTCAGGGACCATGTTGCACATTGAAGACATACTATATGTTCCAGGTTTGAAGAAAAATCTTCTTTCTGTTGCTGGCTTAGAAGACAAAGGCTACAGAGTTATATTCATGGACAAAAAGGTTTTGCTTTGGTCAAAGAATGAAAGGTTAAGTGCAGCAGAATTGATTGGGGTTCGAGAGGGAGGCCTTTACAAGGCATCTGGGCATTCTAATCAAGCATTGGTTCACAACACCATCAACCCTTGTGAGCTATGGCATCGCAGGTTTGGGCACCTTCATTATGCAGCTCTCCCTGGTCTTCAAAAGATGGTTACAGGTATGCCTGAGTTTTCTAATGAACATAGTGGTATTTGCAAAGGTTGTGCCCTTAGTAAAAATACCAAGAAGCCTTTTTCCAAAAGTCACAACAGATCAAAAGGTATTTTGGATTTGATTCACTCTGACATTTGTGGACCCATGTCTTCACCTTCCTTAAGTGGTTGCTTATACTATGTACTGTTCATTGATGATTACTCTCGTAAATCTTGGATTTACTTTCTAAAGGCTAAGAGCGAAACTTTTGATAAGTTCAAGGAGTTCAAGGCGCTGATTGAAAATCAGATAGGAAGACACATTCGTATCTTGAGGTCAGACAATGGAGGTGAGTTTGAATCAAATGATTTTGATGATTTTTGCAAGAAGCAGGGATCAAGAGGGAGTTGACTGTACCTTACAACCCCCAACAAAATGGGGTTGCAGAAAGGAAGAACAGAACAATCTGTGAGGTTGCTAAAGCCATGTTATGTGATCTAGATCTTCCCTTGTCTCTATGGGCTGAGGCTACTAGTACAGCTGTCTATATTCAAAACATAAGTCCTCATGCCATTTTGGGAGAAAAGACTCCAGAGGAAGTCTTTACAGGAAGGAAACCTGCAGTTGACCACATGAGGATCTTTGGCACTCCAGTCTACATCCATGTGCCAAAGGAAAAGAGATTAAAGCTGGAGCCTTCCGGAAAGAAAGGCACATTTGTTGGGTACAGTGAAAATTCAAAAGCTTACCGTATCTATGTTCCTGGTCAAAGGTACATTGAAATCAACAAAGATGTGATATTTCATGAGGAAGCTGTTTTCCGCCACTCCAAAGAGCTTCCAAAAGATCCAGAAGGATCTCTTTCTGACTTACCAGACTCTCCTCATTCAGAGAATCAGAGGGAGGAAGAAGATGAACCTCATGCTTACTCATAACCAGAAAGACCAGCTGAAGAACTACTTGAAGCCCCTCCATCCAAGAGAAGACCTACTTGGGCAAGAGAAATATTGCAAGAAGCAGAGAAGCATAAAGCTCCATCTGGGACATTCAGAGAAAGCAAGAAGCCCCATAAATACTCAAGTCTTATGAGTAAGCTCATTGATGCAAAACCTTCTACATTCAAAGAAGCAGAGTCTCATCAGGTATGGATTGATGCCATGACAGAAGAAATAATTCCATTATGAAAAATGATGTGTGGGAAATTGTTCCTCGACCAAAAGGGAAGTCTGTGGTAACTTCCAAATGGCTCTATAAAATCAAGCATGCTGCTGATGGCAACATTGAGAAATATAAAGCAAGGTTTGTGGCACGCGGTTTCTCACAAAAGGAAGGCATAGACTATGATGAAACATTTGCTCCTGTTGCCAGGTATACCACCATCATAACTATTATCTCTCTCGCTGCTGTCTTTGGGTGGAAGCTCCATCAAATGGATGTAAAGACAGCTTTTCTTAATGGAGAAGTTGAAGAAGAGGTCTACATTGAGCAACCTGAAGGTTTTGTGACACATGAAATGCAGTCTCATGTGTGCAAACTAAAGAAAGCTTTGTATGGACTCAAACAGGCCCCAAGGGTCTGGTATGCCAGGATTGATGGTTACCTTCACAGTTTGGGATTCTCCAAGAGCACTGTTGATCCCAACCTCTACTTTAAGGTTGTTCAGAACCATGTCTTGATCCTAGTCCTATATGTGGATGATTTGTTCCTCATTGGAGAGGAGCAACTGATAGCTTAGTGCAAGAGGGAGCTTACTTCAGAATTTGAAATGAAGGATCTGGGACTCATGCACTATTTCCTTGGTTTAGAGGTCTAGCAAAAGCCAGATGAGATCTTTCTGTCTCAAGGAAAGTATACAGTTGATATCTTGCAGAGATTTGGGATGCATGACTGCAAACCCATGAATGTACCCATGACATCAAATCTGAAGAAGTTACTTGACTCAGCTACTTCTTCAGAGGCAGTGGATCCTACTCAGTATCGCCAACTTATTGGATCCTTGATGTATCTAGTGCATACGAGACCAGATATCTGTTATACAGTGAATGCATTGAGTCAGTTCATGTCCGAGCCGAAGCACATACACTGGATAGCTGCCAAACATGTGCTCAGATATTTGCGAGGTACTATTACATATGGGCTCATATATACCTCCAACAGTGGGGTAATGCTACTTGGATATGCTGACTCCGATTGGGCTGGCAGTGCAGTGGACCGGAAAAGCACATCAGGGTATTGCTTCAGTTTGGGATCAGCCATGATCTCATGGTCCAGCAGAAAACAGGGTTCCATAGCTCAGAGCACAGCTGAAGCTGAGTATATTGCTGCCAGTGATGCCTGCAGAGAAGCAGTTTGGCTTAGAAAGCTTCTCTCTGATCTGTTTGGTGGAAAGATTGAACCAACTATTATCCATTGCGATAATCAGAGTTGCATTAAGCTTTCAGAGAACCCTGTATTTCACGACAGGTCAAAACACATTGAGATGACGTACCACTTCATCAGAGATATGGTACAGCGAGGTGCCATGAAGCTCCAGTACATTCATACAGATGAGCAGATTGCTGACATATTGACCAAGCCCCTGTCGTTGACAAAGCTTGTGCACTTTCGAGACAAGCTTGGTATTGCAGAGAATGACCCTCTCACTGAGAGGGAGTGTTGATTTTTCCTGAGCAACATCGAGTGCCATTCTCTGGGAGAATGGAGGCACCTGGTCAGTTACCAGGATATTGACCCAGTCTGGGACTGGGAACTCAGCCTGGGGCTGAGAGCCATTCTCTGGGAGAATGGTGGCACCTGGTCAGTTACCAGGATATTGACCCAGTCTGGGACTGGGAACTCAGCCTGGGGCTGAGAGCCATTCTCTGGGAGAATGGAGGCACCTGGTCAGTTACCAGGATATTGATCCAGTCTGGGACTGGAAGCTCAGCCTGGGGCTGAGAGCCATTCTCTGGGAGAATGGAGGTACCTGGTCAGTTACCAGGATTTCACTGTAAGCCCCAGACCGGGTCTGGGCAAGTGGTGTACTCCTCCACTTGGTCTTGGTGGCAACAGGAGGGTGAAGTAAAGCAATTAATTATCTTCCTATGATGATGTACTTGGAGTGGACATGAAGACCCTGAAGAACACCTCGGTGATTTATTGAAGAATCATAGAACCCAAGCACCACTTGGCTTGGTCCATGAACCCACCAGCTAGAAGAAGAAGAAAAAATAAATATGTATTTATTTATGTATTTTGGGTCAACTCATTATTGGAGGAAAGACAAAATTAAAAAGATGAATGATGTGAAGAAATTAAAATATATATGTTATATATATATTTATTGGAAGGTCGGCCTCAATGATTAAAATAAGAATTTAATGGCTAATAATGTAGGTCGGCCTCATTTCTTTGGGGACAAAAATAAATAATAAAAATATATATATATAAGAGGACAGGTCGGCCCCAATTAAAGTGGAAATTTTCCACTATATATAAGCAATAGAAAACTCAATATTTCAGACAGAATTTTCGTGGGATCTTCAAGAGACAGCTCGTGGGTTTCAAGGACAGCTCAGAAATCAGTTCGGTGGTGTCTAGAAGACAGTTCAGTGGTGTTAATACATGCTTCTGGTTACTGCTGGGTTCTCTCCATTGTTAATGCTGGTTTATATATACTTCTGATTATTGCTGGGTTCTCTCCATTGTTAATGCTGGTTTATATATACTTCTGATTATTGCTGGGTTCTCTCCATTACTGCTGGGTTATCTTCTTACTGCTGGGGTATCTTATATTGCTGGGTTCTCACCATTATATTGCTGGGTTCTCTCCATTATAATGCTGGGCTATATATACTTACTGCTGTGCACACCTGAACTCTGCTAAGGGTGACCTTCTTACTTGCTGGTTCATATTTCAGTTCAGCTGAGTTGCATTCAGGGTGACCACAACAGACATCAGTGAACAGTACAGGATGGTTGTACAAGTTTGATACTACTTCAGCTACAACAGAACAGGGTTTACTACTTCAGCTACAGCAGAAAAGGGTTCTTCTTGGTCAATGAAACAATACTAATTGTTGGAAAGGCTTGTTTAGCCTGCTGTTGTAAAACTCAGACATCTCATATTTAAGGAAGATATTCTTGCTGGGGTTTTTATACCTTAAAAGGTTTTCCCCAGGGTAAACATCTGTGTTCTTGTAGATGCATGTTGTTCTAATTTTTATTTACAGTTAGCTATCTCTGCATTTTTGATATTTACAGTCTGCTACTGCTATCGTTTTCTTATTTTTAACATATTGTATATTGAAGTTTGAACTGATATCTTTGACTAAGAAAAGGTTGTTGGGTTTTCTTCCTTTGAAGGGTTTCCCAAGATAAAATCTTTGTGTCTTTTTGTTTCCGTGCATGGTTATCTTTCAGTGATCCTATTTTGTTTCCGTTGCAAATAATAAAAGTTATACTACTATATTAAAAATCTAACAGATAGTGTAGTGGCACCCTTGTGGGGAATGCAAAGATGCCTTGGTATTTTTCTAATAGCAGATCTACATGTCTCTGTTGCTTTGTTGGAGTTACATAGTGTAGTCTAGATGATGGCACCGATCTTCCTTTTTCCTTGAATCTAACCATAAAGTGCACGGACTTCCTAGTCTTGGCAATCACCTTTTTGCATTGTGTAGCGCTAATCAAGGATATTGTAGTGGACGGTGCGACCTCTCTTATCATATAGGTATGATCATGCAAGGTGATGATGACACTTTAGGGCCTAGATTGATACAGAATGTGTTGCTTCCACATGTATAATCGACGAGCAAGACATCACAAACTTCAAAGGGTGCAACATCACACAATAGCTTGTCCTTGAAAAGTTTGATGCTAGATTGTAGACAACATGGTTGGTTGACATGCAAGTCTCTTCCTTGACTTGGGGAACCAATGATGTATGGATGGGGGTGATTTGTCGTTGGAAATTTTAATCTTTTCACAAGTTATACGTAAATAAAATTATTTTCATTGTCACGGAAGTGCAACACTGCCCCCTTCACTACAATTTGTGAGTGAGAGACACTCCCTTTTTTAATTCCTCAGCCTCCTCCGGTCACATTGTGAAATGGAAACGGTGGCATGAGGATTTGCTTCCATTGATTCTAGGTATGCAATTGTGCCATCTTTAATTGATGTGTAGGGGTTTGTATCTCTTTTATTAGAGTTTGTCAGGCCTGATACTCCTCTCTCAAGTGCCATTTGCTCCCATGTATATCATACCACTTTCTGTTAGATTTTACACAATTATAACAGTATAATTTATTTGCAGATAAACAATAGGATCACTGGAAGAAAGACAAAGCACAGAAACAATGAACACAAGAATTTTATCCTGGGAAACCTAACAGGGAGAAAACCCAACAAGCTTCGTATAGAGATGATCAATTCCGAGAACAGAGTACAGAGATAAGAGAAAGAAATAGAAAATCTCTCCAAGAGAAAATCCCAAAAATCACTTCTCCTTGCTGCAGATGTGAACTTCTCTCTCATTAGTGTGAACTTGCTTGAGTTGGATGAGTTAGTAAATGAGGCACACGGACCCTCTATTTATACACATGAAAACTGAACTTTTTCCCTAACTGACAGGGCCGACTTGTCTTGGGGGAAGATAAATTTAATATTTAACAAGTTTTTTCTTTGTGTATCTTCACCCCAAGGTTTACATTGATTCTTTCAAGGGTTTACATGATCAAATACATTAATATCTTCTCCCGTCGGAGGTACAACAATAATATAATAAAGTACAATAAGAATAGCTTCTGAAGTTGCACTATTTCCAACACTTTCTTGTATCTCTCTATTTGGGTTTCCTTTTGGAGGGGCCTTTTTTGCAGTAAACTTTTGTTGTTGTTTCTAGCTTCCTTGCCCTTTGTGGTGGAGGTTGGAAATGCCTTTATCCTTCTTTGTCAATGGCTTGTTCGTAGAATTAATTCCCTTCTTGCACTTTTGCTTGAACTTCTCTTGAATATTGTCTGGGTATTATCTAGCTTAGATCAATACTTATTTTATTTCTTTAATTTTACTTTATATAGGAGCCTCTTTTGTGCTTCCACTTCTATCGCGACACTTTTGTACTCAACAGTGCCATTGACCTACTTTTGTGGTTATTCATTTGACATTAATAAAATTATTTGTGCACCCATAACCATGTGGATCAACCTCCACTTGCCAGGTGGCACCTTGGTTACTTTGTATGCCTCTTTTCAAAAGGACATAACTTTGACATCAAGAGTTCATTTTCAGTGCCATTATTTTGAAATTGCCTATTTTTTTGGAGCTTTCCATGTGAACAATGAACTTCTTCTTTTGAAGTCATCTTACGGTTTACCTGCATATTGTAATATTACTAGTCCCAGTGATCCCTTGCTTACCAATTCAAACTACTTTTTATTGAAACCCTGTATGGAGGAAGTACTATGAAGTAGAGGACTTTACTGGGTCGCCATGGAAACATAAATTGCCCCCACTCAACCCTTAAAGAAAACCAAGTGGGATAATAAAAATGATGAAGCACGTGGATTAATTGGAATGTCCATCTCTAACTATCTCTGGTTTCACCTTCAAGGAACTAAGAAATCAAATGTAGCTTTGCAAAAGTTGGAAACTGTGTTTGGTAAATACAATGAGATTTGGGCCCACCAACTCAAAAATCAATTGATTGCATTAAATCTTAGTGATTTCTCTTGCATTGAAGACTTTCTATCTAAGTTTAAAACACTTATACTTTTACTTGAATAATGTAAGATACCAAAGAAGGATGACCAACTTGTATACGCTATTCTTGTTAAAGTTGGTAGTGCCTAGTCTCGTTAAAAATTGTAGCTCAGTCAGGAACTTCTGCGTAGGTTCAGTGTGAATGTGTCGGAAGTAGTTCGAGTTAAATCTATTTTGCAATTCACTTTAGTAATAAAGTGAAAAGTCTTATATTTAGTTGTTGATTCTAAAAGTGTATATTTATACATTAGTGATTTAGGCTAATCTCAACCGTACATTTCATTGTGAGATTAGGGTTTCAACTCAAGTATAAAGGTAGGTCAAGATAGAGGGTTAGGGGACACATACACTATGACAAGTTTTGTCTGAAGGTGAATTTATTCATCAATGAGCAGGTTTGGAGTGCAGTAGAGGAGCTGCAAATTAGGGAACATGCATAAATTTGTAGGCAAGTTTGCATAAGTGGCTCTATATAGTCATATGAATTCCGTAAGGACAAATCTGTACAGTTGTGTGTACAGTGTTGTATAGCAGCCCAGCTCATGCAACAAGCAATTTTCTCGTTTTCCAGCATGCAGATTGTCTTTGTTGGTGTGTAGATCCTTTAGTTGTTAATTTGATAGTTTGTGGAGGTTTCCTTGTAAGCTTTGAATTGTTAATGAAAAACTAATTTAAATGAGTAATTACTTATGTTTTGTGTTTACGCTTTCGCTATTGACTTTCCAACTATATGTGTTATGAAGAATTTAATATTTGCAATTAAATAGCAATTTTGGTTAGTTGATAACATAAGGACAACAATCACCCAGGGTTTGGAGTTTTAACATGGTACTAGAGCTTCTTTAGTTGAGAGGATCTGAAGAGTTTACGACAGTAGATCAATTGCTGAGAACTAGGACCAATAGTTACAGGGTTTCAGAGGTAGTGCTTATTAGATTTGGGAGTTTGTGCGTAGATCAGAGATGTCATTAGCTATCCTTAGATTCGAGGACAGATTGGAAGGTGCCACAATTTTCCTATCTTGGAAAGTTAGGGTAACCCTCTTATTTGAAAAGAATGATTTCTCGGATATCGTCAAAGATGTAGTGACTTCGTTTATAGATCCGCAAGCTTTGGTAGTTCACAACAAAAAAGAAATGAAAGCCAATTGGATGATCATGTGATCCCTCATATATTTGCGAAGAAGACTGCGAAGGAGATGGTCGATGCCCTGGTTAGCCTTCACTAGAGTGAGAACATAAATAGGAAGATGATATTGCATGACAGACTAAGATCTATAGAGATGATTAGATCGAACATAGTCACCAGTTACTTAGTGAAGGTCACATAGATTCATGATCAACTTGCAATAGTTGGGGGGAGGGTTGAAGACAAAGAACTAGTGAATTGAGCACTGAATGGGTTCCCATTAAATGGAAAACATTTATCTACGGTGTTTGTGCTCGGGAGGAGCTACCGGCTCCTACCATGTCTGTTTGGAGATCTTGATGGTTCACTTAGACATTGAGGGATGCTTAGGAGCATGTTGAGGCTCCTAGGAGCACATTTAGGAAGAGTAGACCTCCGAATAAGTTTCCCAACTACATGGCATTTTTGAGCAGCATCATAGATTCCAAACCTTCCAGTTTTTAGGAGGCAACAAACCAACAAGTTTGGAGGATGCTATGGTGGATGGGTACATCTTCATCATGAAGAATGATGTATGGTGCATTGTGCTTAACCTGGAGGGGAAATCGGTAGTGACTTCCAAGTGGCTCTTTGAGATCAAGCATGCAATAGATGGCGGCATAGAGAAGTGGAAAGCGAGGTTTGTGGTGAGAAGGTTCTCCCAAGAAGAGGGAGTGGACTACAAGGAGAATTTTGCTCTAGTCACTAGGTACAGTTCCATAAGAGCAATGATGTCTTTAGTTTCTGTTATGGGATGGAGGATACATTAGATGGATGTATAGATAACTTTCCTCAATGGGATAATTGAGGAAGACGTGTACATAGAGTAGCCTCAGAGCTTTGAGATCAGTAGGAAGGAGTCCCATGTTTGCAGGTTGAAAAAGGCTTTGTATGGGATCAAGCAGGCATCAAGAGCATGGTATTTCGACGTCAATGGATACCTGTAGAGTATGGGATTCACCAAAAGTGAAGCAGATCCCAACTTATATTTAATATTTGTTGAGGTTGATCTGCTTATTTTGGTGTTGTATGTAGATGACCTGTTTCTTCTAGGTTTAGAGAAGCTCATTCCAGTGTGCAAGGAAAATATGGCAGTTGAGTTTAAGATGAAGACATTGGCATGATGCATTACTTCTTGGGGTTGGAGGTTTGACAGAGATTAGGGGAGATTTTCCTTATACAGGGTAAGTATGCAGTCGAGATGCTGAAGAGATTTCAAATGGAGGACTACAAACCTATGGCCGTGCTTATGATCACCAATCTAAAGAAGGTAACCACTTACACGCAACTGATAGGTTCTTTGATGTATCTAGTCAACATTAGGCGAGATACATGTTTTGCAGTGAACACCTTGAGTCAGTTTATTGTGGACCCGAGGTAGGAACACTAGGTAGTAGCAAAACATGTGCTCAAATACTTGAGGGGCACAGTGGAGTATGGTTTCAGATATCTTGGAGATGGTGAGGTGAAGCTATAGGGGTATACAAACTTAGATTGGACAAGTAGTGTGCTACTGCTCAAACTAGTAGTCCTTTCAAAGCAAGGTTATGTGGACCAAAGGGCTTGTTATGGTAAGCAAGGAGGACTTAGGTCCAATGTCACCTAAGTCCTCAACTTCTTCCGGTAACTCCTAAACCCAGGGGAGAGTCCCTAACGAGGGAAGAACACTTGCAAACATCAACAAACTTGCAAATACGCTTCTACAAGCCTTATGGCTAAGATCAGTGCCTTATATGGTGTCAACAATAGATAATAAAGACACATAAATTGTATAATAGGAGTTAATTCAATCTACAAGTCAATACCAGTAAATAACACCACTTCAATACATTTCACAAATCCCAAGGAAGGCTCTCACACTTCCCAAGGCACCACCTCTGAAAAGTGCGCTCTGAAGGGGAGATGATCAAGTGGCATAGGGCACACTTGATAATCTAGTCAGAACTGCAAAAAACCCTAATTTGGGCGATTTCATGTTTCCTAATGCACGTCCTCAAATGAGGATGCCCTCTAGGGTTTGTGGCTAAAACCCTAGGGAAATTTTTTTGGGTGGACCAGAAATATGAAATCATGTCTAATTCACCAATTATAAGGTTTTCACGTATCCCAATGCACTTCCTCAAAAGAGGATGCCCTCTAGGGTTTGTGGCTAAAACCCTAGGACGAATTTTTAGAGTGGACCAGAAAAACAAGTTCATGGCTACTTTTGGATTTTTTGAATTTATTTATATTTTTAGGGTTTTTCAACAATATTATATTTTTAGGGTTTTTTAATATATAAAGATGCATGTGAAATAAAAGTCATGTGAACTGATAAAGAGAGATAGATTTGTTGAAAAGATAGGGCATATGATTCTTGTCTCAATCCTTAGGGCATTGAGAGATCGATACCAACGTCCCTCTCTTAGAATGGCTTTCAATACTTGCAATTAGGGCATCAACTAGCGACCACAAGAGTCAGGTAGAAGAGCCTAATTATGGAAAGCAAAGAAGTCCAAGGACCAAGTAACGATGGAGAGCTCCTTTGATAGGAAGGCCTCCTCATACAAAGTTGACAAAATGCTAGCAAGAAACCCTAACTTAGCCCAAAGCACTTCAAGAATGACGTTAAACTAGGGTTAGGAGATAAACTTACCAACATTAACCAAGGAATGAGCAAGGAGATACACCTTATATCATCCTTGAGCATGAGTTATCACAACTTTTCTTAGCATCAACCAATAGCATGTGTAAAAGAAACCCTAGAATTTCATCACATCAATCTTCATGAAAGAAAGATCATCCAAAGAGAGGTGCGCATAGCATCAAGAGCTTCGATAAACCAAGAGAAATAGAAAAGATCTCATAAGGAACCCATATCTTGTTGTTTTTTACAATGAGAGGGAGGCGCTATTTATACAAGGCTAGCCTTACCTAATTTTAAGTTACGAGCCTACAAGATAATGTGAAAATATAACAATTTGGGTTAGTGCACCCACAAATTTGGGGACTAAACCACACAATGACATAAAATAACAACAAAAATGTGGAATTAGGCTACAACAAGTGCTAGGTGTGCCAAAAGGAGGATGTCATGCCCCAACTAACCTCAATAGATGTGTGACCTCAACGTCCTCCTTCATTATCCTTTTAGGCTTCTTCAATAAGGAAGTACAATTTGCGGGTAACACAGCCCAGAGGAGAGGCTTTATATCACAAAATAGGTTCAAGTGAGCAAATAAGGTGTGCTAGATAGGGTACACATCCCTTTACAAAATGCTATCACCTTTTACATGGAAAATAAATGAATGTGGTCATGCGTCCAAGTGATTAACCCCCTAACGGAACCAATCCCTATAGGGCGAGCACCTCCTGGAAGTGGAAATCAAGAGGACCATCAATGATGTGATTAGGGGTATTTAGCCCCAAATCAACACTCTACGCATCAAACTTGGCCGTTACATCAAATTTTTTTAACCCCTCCCTCTTGTAGACCTAACCGAGAACGTTGCAAATATTCTAAGGCGTAACGTAGTGCATCAAACAAGAGGAGCACCTTACACCTCAAGGTGCCTCCTTAGCTTGGGATCAATGATGATATCCTGGTTCAGCGGGAAGCAGAGTTTCGTGGCACCCAGTTCAACAGAGGCAGAGTATATGGCAACTAGTAGTGCTAGTTGTGAGGCCATCTAGCTTTGCAAGTTGCTTGCATAATTATTTGATCAGGAGTTGGATCCCATGGTTATTTGCTATGATAATCTGTGTTGTATGAAACTCTCTGAGAATCCAGTATTTCATGACAAGTCCAAGCACATTGAGATCATCTATCACTTCGTTCAAGACATGATTCAAAAGGGAGTAGTAAAGATCCAATACTAGAGATGAGTAGGTTGCAGATATTCTGATCAAGCCCTTGGCAAAAGAGAAATTTGAAGCATCTAGAGACAAACTTGGATTGGTGTAGAATTCCTTCCTCACTAAGAGGGAGTGTTGAAGATTGTAGCTTGGATAGGAACTTCCGTAGATGTCTAGTGTGAGCTTGTCGTAAGTAGTTTGAGTTAAATCTATTTTGTAATTCACTTTAGTAATAAAGTGAAAAGTCTTATATTTAGTTGTTGAGTCTAATAAAGTGTATTTTTATACATTAGTGTTGAAGATTAATCTCAAATGTATATCTCATTGTGAGATTAGGGTTTTGGTACATTAGGGTTTCAACTCAAGTATAAAGTTAGGGTCAAGATAGAGTGTTAGGACACATACACTCATACAAGTTTTGTCGGAGGGTGAATTTATTCATCAGTGAGTAGGTTTGGAGTGCAGCAGAGGAGTTGCAAATTGGGAAACATGCATAAATCTACAGAAAGGTCCACATAGGTGAATCCGTACAGTCGTACGGACAAATCCATACAGTTGTACAAACAGTGCCATACAATAGCCCAGGTTAGGCAGCAGGTAGTTTTCTCATTTACCAACAGGCAGATTGTCTCGGTAGGTGTGCAGATCTGTTTTTTGGGTGTACCGTACAACTGTTAGTTGGACAGTTTGTGGAGGTTTCCTTGTAAACTTTGAATTCTTAATGAAAAGTTGATTTGAAGGAGTAATTATTTGTGTGTTGTGTTTATGCTTTTGCTATTTACTTTACAACTATATATGTGATTGTTGTTGTGTGAAGAATTTACTTTTGCAAATGAATAAACAATTTTGCTTAGTTGAGAACATAAGGACATCAATCACCTATGGTTTGGAATTTTAACAATTCTGTATTTTTATCTACTTTTAACTCTACCAGACAAGCACTAGGGGTTACTTACAAAATACCTTCTTTTGAAGCTTTATGTGATTCTTTGATTAGAGAGCAAGATAAGCCCTTGCATCTTGGAGTGATTAACATTGCAGGTACATCTAACAAAGCCTTAGTGGCACAACATAAGGACAAAGCCAGTCATCCGAAGAAGCAACATCGTCGTAACAACAAACAAAACAAGGGTCCCAAACATTCTTTTAGCCAACTCCTACTCCCAATGGTGATAAAGGAACTAAACTGAAAGGCAAGAAGACTGAGATACATTGTAATTTTTGTGGGCAAGATGGTCATCTGAAGTCTAAATATTTTAAGAAAATGGATGGCGTAGAGACAACAATGAAGTATGACAACATCAATTTTGATACTCTTTCTAACTCTTCTTCTCATGGACGTGCACATTTTCCTTCTGGTCTTTTCTTCAATGCAACATATAGTTCTTCTAATGGTGGCATATTTATTCTAGACTATCTTATCATATGGCTAAGGATAAAGCCATCTTTTATGCTCTTATTAAATATAACATCAAACAAATATTTGTTGTGCATGATAGTTCTCTTAGTATTTTAGGGTCTGGAACAGTTTTAGTTAGATGATGGCTATTTTAATGATGCATTATGTGTTCCATGTCTTTCCTTCTTTCAATATATGAAATCATTCATTTAGGTGAAGTCAAAATAGTAGAGTTCTCACAAAACCGAGTTGTTATCAAGGATTTAAAAGATCTTAAGTTTGTCCTAGCAACTGGAATTGTTGATGATATTATTGGGTTGTACAGATTTGACAACTTTTGGTCATCATCTCTTCTATCAATTTTTATTGCTCAAAGCGATGACTTGAGCAAGCTTTGGTGTGAGTGATTTTGTCATCTAAACTATCGCTCCTTGTAGCAACTATGTAATTAGAATATGGTGACTGCTCTTCCTCTCATTTATTGCAAATATAGTATTTGTCCCAGTTGTGTTCTCAAGAAACATCATCGAGACAATTTTGACAAACAAGCCTCTTGGCATGTCTCGCCCCCCTGTAGCTTATTCATAGTGATTTGGGTGGTCTGCATTTTTCTTTGGGTTCTAGTACTTCTCAACTTTCATTGATGGCTTCTCTAGATGCACTTTGGTTTATTTCTTAAAACATAAGAATGAAGTTTTTGACATGTTTTGGCCGACAAGGCCCTAGTGGAGAAACAATCTTGACATCAACTTCAAAAGTTAAGAATAAATAATGGAGGCAAATATGGTAACAACAAATTTACAACTTACTGCACTGTACAGGGTAATTAGAAGCAACATATTGTTCTATATACACCACAACAGGATGGTGTTTCTGGGAGAAAGAATCACACATTAAAAGAAATGGCAAATTGTATGATCCAATCTGAGATTAAGTCCTTATTTTTGGGCAGGAGCCATTAATTGTGCCAATCACATAGTAAATTGCATTCTCACATAGGCTTTACAGGACATACCACCAAAAGAAGAATGTAGTAAAATTAAACCAAATGTGAGCATCTTTCCTATGTTTGATAGTGAAGCACGGGCTCACATTCTTGATCAGAAAATGAAAACATTACATCCAAAGAGTGAGAAGTGCATTTCTGTTGGATATTCTGAAGATGTAAAAAGGTTATAGTTTTCTTCAACGTCATTCCAATGAAATTATTATTACGAGAGATGCCAAGTTTGATGAAGGTCTCTTGGCTTGCGAGCCAGCTTCAACAAATGTGCCATCTTTTATCCCCAACTTTTCTGCTGGTGCTGCTATTATGGTTCCTTCTTCTTCAGATGATGATAGTGAGATTTAAAATCCACTTCCCCATTAGAATCAGAGTGTTTGGTCTGGATAGCGGGAGAAGGTGGAGAGGGAGCCCCCCAAATCCTGTTATAGGTAATGTAGTCTCCCTATGATTTCGTTAGAGATGGGACAATTGGAAATGAGTTGCTTGTTAGTCTTGGTCTCTTGTAAGGAAACCAACAAAAACAAAAACAAAAACAAAACAGAGATATTTCTGTATAGAATAGGATCATGAACCTAAATCATATTGGTCAAGTGCTGACCAAGCTTTGTTTGGCAGAATATGAGCTAAGAAAATGCAACAAAATAACATTAACTTATAAATGGAAAATGAAAATATTAATTGAAAGATGAGATTTTTTTTTCATTCTGTTTTCTTTACTTTACATCCAGATTGTTTCATGGACATGCAAAAGCAGAAAGCCGATTGAATTGGATTTGCAAAAGTTTGAAAACTTCTTTATTTGCTCAACATCATCCTGCAAATTAAATTGATCTAACTCTTGCTTCCAAGATGTGTAGCTTTCAAAAGTCAAGATTATTGGGTTATTCTTTGTTGAACAAAATTTTCTAGAATGGAATTTTATCCATTGCATTTTATGAAGAGATACAATCAACTTGGGCCTCTAAGTTGCTTAAGATGCATTGCATGTCTGTGGAATCTTTCTCTTCAACAATGATTTTATCTCTCAGAACTCTGACTTCGATGCCAGCTTCAGAAGTGCTAAACTTGTGAATCTCCAACAACCTTGATTTAGGATTTATTGACTCACAGATTAAGATACGATAACTAAAAATTAAAATTATAGTATCTCCAACAACCTTGATTTGGGATTTATTGACTCACAGCTTAAGATAAAATAACTAAAACTTGAAATTACAGTTCATCTAATTTTTGCTCATTAACTTCTCCAATACACCAGCTTCTTTATTAAGAACTCAACTTGTCACATTATCAATCACAGTACCGAGGAATATAGTAATCCAACACCCATAACTTATCAAAGAATCTCCAACATAAAGAGAGTCCAGACTTGACAGCAAAGCTTATGTATGCTCAGTCTTATGCAAATTCCATTACTGAATTTCTCTTATGGTTTATCAGTAATTTCTCTGATTCCGTTTTTTGGTTGTTCAGGTATGGGTGCTGGACTGCCAAAGTATGTCCCTGTAAATTTAGAGGACATAGAAGCTGCAGGCTTTAATGATGGCGAGGAGGTTTCTCTGGAGAGTTTGAAGAGTAAAGGATTGATCAACCCTTCTGGAAGGGAGAGAAAACTTCCATTAAAGGTCTGTATGCTTTTAAAGTCTTATCTTCAACCAAATCCTATCTTCAAGCAAGGAGTTTTTGGGAGTAATTAACCTGTCATGCTATTACATGTTAGAAACTGTCTGTTGTTCTATAGCATGCTTGGACTTTATGATATTGATAATATTGATAACTATTCATAACATTTCTACTAGTATCCTTTGGTTCATTTATAGGTCAAGAGGAAGCAGATGTCCAATCTCTGTGCCTGCCATAGTTTGAGACTTTGAGCCACAAGATAGAATCCAGCATTTTCTTCATATGTTATGAAGCTGTTTAAAGAAGCATTTGAACTATAGCACGCCTAGTTGGAGTCATAGCAGAGTTTAACAATTTTGCATCATGGATATGGTTTTTGAATAAGTCATTATTTCTGCTTCTGTAGTATATCATATTGCTTAACAGTATATAGAAGTCAAGCAGCTTCTATCAAGATGGCTAGAGTTATTACTGGTTGTACAAGAGTCAAGACATCTGTAGTATGAAAAGTGTTTCAAAGGTTGCTTTGTGAAGAAAACTGGGATTTAATTGTTGACATAGTAGGAGAAACAGTAAAATAGTTTGGAAGTTACCAAATGTGAATGTTATCACACAAACTCTAACTGTTTGGAAGTAGGTGTCCCAATAGGGATGGTAGAGGTGAACAGCTAGGAAGGTGTAACCAACAGTAGCCAGTTCCTCCGTCCAAGGGACATAAGTCACACCGGACAAGGCTACAGTCACTTTAGACGAGGCACGTAGCCAAGTCAGGGGGGAGACCCCACTCAACCAGTTATGGTTGAGACTCAACAGTCAGACACCCAAACCCAAAAGATAAGTAAAACAAGATGTAAGATGGATGACTAAGTGTGAGATTTCTTCCAGTCTAATAAAATCGAGATTCTGGATTGGAGAGTGGAATGATCTCAGATCTGATTATGAGTGTCTAATGATGAATACTTGAAAGATTATAAGGCTGGAAACTAAATCAGAAAATGGAAATCGACTAGAAGAGTGGCTGAAAGCTCTGCCTATGGGGAATGAAGCACATAGTGACTACTCAAGCATAGCAGAAGCAAATTAGATGATTAAACATGTCTTCTAGCAATCATACACTAAATAATAATCTGATTTAGAACCAAAAAAGAACAGACCAGCAAGAAGTGAAGTGAACTGCCCAAGGGGAATGGGTTAAGCAGTGAACAAATGGACCTAGGGCAGTGAAAAATAAGCGTTTATACTCACTTACAGCCAACGATACTTGATATCATGAGGTAAAATGACGTTTTAAAACCGAATATCAAGTACCCAGAACCCAAAAATCTACCAGACAGTGTGATTGGCTAGTTTGCCCAAGTGGGGCGAATTCAGTGAGAGACTAGTGCCTGGTTAAGTGGGTAGATGGAGTCGGAATCAAATGAAATTTGAAATATGGAGGTTTAAGCATATATCATTTGTGGGTTTTCAAGGAAAACTAAATCCTATGGTGAAATTTTAGTATTCAAATTTTAGGGGTTCTTTATGTGAATTTTCTCTTTAAGACTATTCAGAAAATGAAATCTAAGAGGAAGAAATGGAATCCCTACTTGGAATGAGCTGAAGTTGTTGATTTTGCTGAGGTTATAGCTTCCCGAAGATCAAATAGAATGGATTGCTGAAGCCCCCAAGTGAGTTTGATTTGCCCAGCTCCACCGGCTCTCCTTCCTTGCCTGCCAACACCAATGGACAAATAGATCAGATTAGTATTGACAAATAAGTAAATCTACAGCAATACAAATAAGAATGAGAAAAATGTTTGGCTGAAATGGCAAAAAACACTTCCCTTTGTTACCGATCTTGAAGAGTGGAGCAGCAGTGGAAGCCAAATGGTGCACCCTCCTCCAAGACTTGTATTTGCTGCAAACGATGGTGAGAAACAATGCTGGAAACAAACAACAATCTATACTAGTGCATCAAGATAGCTTATCAATCAACAAAACTCAAAGCAACATCACCACAAAACACAAGTAGAGAGCTCCAAGTCGTTTTCTCTTCTATTCCAAGTCCAAAAAAATGCCAAGAGAGCGACAACAATGGGGTGAGTGCCTTCTCTTATAGAGAAAGAGGCATCCTCAAACCCTGTTCTCTCCAAAATGGAGGGTGGAGATCACTCCTCCATCAACCAAAACAAATGGTGGAGATCTCCCTATGTGGGGGTGCGAATTGCCCATAGAAGCGCACAAGAGGAGAGGGGGACCCATTGTGGGGTCCATACAAATGTGGAGGGAGGAGTTGGGGGGGTGGCTATAGTGTGTTTTAGCCCCCCCAACTAATACAACAAGGGCCCACACCCTATCATACAACAAAATCGAATTCCCCTAGGTGGAGAAAAACGCCCCCCATGGGCAATTCACTCATATGGAGAGCTGGTCCAATGGAGGGACCCACAATGTGCCAATAACATATCAAACATTACCATTTTACCTTAGAAATCACCTTTTCCTTTGCCAACCATTGATTTTTCCATTTGCCTATAGTTGCCTTTGTCAAATTTTGATTTTCCATGTAATTTTTGCTGGTTTATATGGCTGAAGATGAAATTTGGGCTTTTGACCCACTTTTAGTGCCCGGATTGCCGAGCCGTCTGTTGCAATGTGATCATGGACCCCAAAAGTATTAGGAATGACCACTCAAACGACCCTGATCCATCACTTAGGCATTATTTGTCCAAAATCCATAATTTTTAATTAAAACAGGTCAAAATTGACCAATAATAATTAAAATTTTCTCAAATGCTTTAATCTTTTGCAATTCTGACACCTGCATGCTCATATGGGACCCCTGTAGATAATAATTGACCAAAATCAAAATTCCGGTCGCAACATTTTTTCGGGCCCATTTTTGGCCTAGTCAACTCAGTTTGACCAAGTCAAATTGGTCAACAATAGTGCTAGCTGAATACCTGTGTGCAAACATGGAGTGACAAGGCTCAATTATACAAGTTAGTACATTACTAAGCAATACAATGATAACATGGTGATAAAAAATACATTAAATCCCGAGATAATACAAGGCCCTGGTGAGGTGGGCCCACCACCTTTAAAAGACTAAAATACTATGAACATCTTATAGAATTGATCACTTTGCTGACTTTAGGTGATGTGGAAACAAGGCGGAGGACAACGAGAGGACAAGGATAGAGATCATGTGACCCTTTGGACAACTTGGGAAAGAGGGGTCCACTGAGATAAGTATGCCATGACAGAACACGGGGAAGGGCGGTGCCTCACAAATGGGTATAGTGCAGGGAAACCACCACTAGTCATCTAACAAGTATCTCACAACTCACATCCGTGCCCGAAGACTCTGTGAGGTTCTTTTCTAGAGCCGCAAAACTGGGTGTCCGGCAAACCGTAACTTGAGACTCTAGGGGACAATCTTGAGCTTGTTCCTTGCTCCCTCTCACCTCCTTGCCTTGCAGGACTAAGTGAGGAATAACCACTACAAATGCTGACATGTATCGCTGACCTGTGTCCATGTGTGTTTATAAACACATTGCATGGATTTTACAATGAGTTTCATACTTAGCCTTTTTTGGCTAGATTTTACATTTACAACATAATAGCCTTTTTGGCTTGATTTACATTTCTTCATTTTTTATTTACATCAAGGCCCTCTTGGGCTACATACATATTTCAAAAGATATAAACATGGTGCTCATATTGCAAAGGTAATGGGGGTGAGTAATACATGCTTCGATGACCAACGGGGAGCACCCGGTGAGGCTACACAATCCTAACTACATTGCAACATCGGGGGCAATCGATAGGAGCAAATCCCAGGTCTAAAAGTGTATCTCACACACTAAAGAGCCGAGGCACAATAAACAGGGAGTCATGGCAAACTCAGAGATCAATGGGGAAGGGGTCCTCGGGATCACAAATCAGAGTCCTCGGGATCACAAATCAGAATCCAAGTCAGGAACAAGTATCATGGATGAGTCGAATGGATGGCGAAAATAAGAGTGGAGCTAAAGTCAGCTACTGAGAGGGACTAAGTGACCAAGTCTATGCCAAGTGTAGCGGACATGACCGAGCGTGCATATACATAAGTCTAACAGGAGGGGTGGACTGACATCATCAAGGGTCCAATCACATCATACAATAGCTAGATCACCAAATATATCATCTCATGCAAAGTTAGTGTACTAACAACTATAAAGAAGTCTAATCTACATCATGAGCAATAATCATCAAATGCAATACCTGCTGCATCATATACCTGCTGCTACTGAAGCTATCTCTGAGCTGGATCTCTGCTGAATCCAGGCAACGTAGTAAACCGGCAATATACTGTGATAGTCTCGATCAAAACAAGACTAGGCAACTGTCTCAAATGGGCTTATGTCAAAGCTTGGCAAGGAAGAGGTGACCCTATGGTAGATGGTAAGTGACAATGTCTGTAACACTGTACAACTGTCTGTCCCTTCTGATATATCTACTAGGGGCAATCTGAACAAAAATGCCTCGTCTGAAGGCGGCTGATCTCTGATTTGGAAAAAAAAGTACTGTGCGGTCCTCGGCCGCACAGTCTGCAGTATTGTAGCTCCAGCTAACATAGATGTGATAACAGTGAAATAATAGAATTGACAGGATAATACGTTAGGACTAAGGGACAATTAGTTTTATTCTCTTTTACTTTAGAATGCAGTCACATTACAGTTTGTTAATAATTTTTACTTGCATTTTAAGGTCATTGTCAATTACAATTCAACCAGAAACAACTACTTCTCCCTTGCTATCTTTGGAAGGGGAATCCAAATTGTACTTTTACTATTTAGTATTCTAAATGTGTATTGAAATTATATTTTTGTTCCAACAAGCAATATCTGAGTGCAGTTGCATCAGATCAGGGGTACATCTTGAATCAAATATACAGATCTAAATGAGGGTTTTGTTCTAACTTAAGTAGTGTGAAGCATAGTAATAGGCTGGGCAAGTACTCATGAAATTGACCGAGGCAACTCAGTTCGCCATCGAAATGAGTTCTCACCTAATATTCAGGTTAACTTGATCAATGTGGTCAAGACCTGGCTAAACTTGGACAAACTTAGACAAACTTAGATAAACTTATGGTGGCGAGTTGATTCTTGCTCTTTGGCTTGTTGAGTCATCATCAAGTTTGAGTCTTGTGACTTTGGTGTGAAGTGTAACATGAGATTTTAAAGCCTAGGTTAATGTAATCAGCCAAAGATATGTTTCCTGTTAACTATGCATGTTGTTAATAACTTAATGCTATATGGATGCCTTCTATGTGGACAAATGTAAGGGCATTTGTGTGGTTAACCTTCGGTTTGTAGGTAACTGTAGTACGGTATATTTGAGGTTGCCTTGGTTATGTGGGTTGTGTTAAATGATACAAGGAATTGGGATGGTTTTCTTTTTCAAAGGCCAATACTGAAGGAGAGTGTTAGTAATAAGTAAGCGAATATCTCCCTATTTAATTGTACAGCTCTGGTTTTGATCCAAAAGAGGAAATTAAAGAGCAACAGTTTGTGCATAGGTTCCTGAGGTTGCACTTAGAAATGAAATTAAAGGATGAGAGAGAAAATTAAGTGACAAAGTTAGTGCTGCTCTTCTAGACAACAGTGTCTCTCATTCAGCCATGAAGTAAGGTAGGTGGTCCTAAATTAGGGGGCACATTAGCCATATTTCTTGTTAGCAGAGTTTATTAGAGGACAACTTGGCTAAATTCTTTGTGGGTCAGCTTAGAGGGAATACACCAGCAAAAGTGGTATAAATAACCCCCAGTTTCACTTCGTTTGTTTCCTATCTCATCATTGTGCATCATTTTTTGTGTATATTTCTGCAAATCTCTGTAACCTTTGGGTTATGGTGAAGTAATCTTCCATCCAGAATAACTGTCATATTGAGCCATGAAATACTGTAACATAGACACAATATTCCATTTATTTGGGGTTATTAATGACTAAATTTTCCCATAGGAAGGGAACTGACCTATATTGCAGCTGCAATGATCTTGGGTATGTTGAAAATTCTTGATATTATGAAGAGAACCCTACAATTTTCTACGTAATAGTAACAACATTGCATTTATGTAGTCTTACCTTGTCGATTTTTAGAAATATATTGATTTTCTATTATAGAAGCAAACAGCCTCTAATTTGCTACAAAATCCTAGTTTATGGTGAAATGCTGGCTTGTGAAGTGAGCAGCCTACATAATTTTGCCTGCTATAAGGTTTTTTTCCCAGTACCAGGGGAAACAACTTGCTTATTAGGTAATGTGTTGGGAGCAAAGTTATTAGAACTGGAACTGGACTGGGACAGGGATGCCCAAAATGATGAACTGGATGAAAAAATAGTATAAAAACTGGTCAAATGAAAAATAGACAACATGTCCAAATGTAATAACAAAATATATAGTTATGTGCATCGATGTAAATCCAAACCATTATATACTGTTCCCCCCTGAAATTGCATTGTCCGTTTTGCCTTTTTGGAGGTACTTTTTTCAGCAGCAACGTACCAGCCTACCAGGAGATGTGGACTTTGGGTGTTTGGTATGAGTCATGATCATTGCATGGGAAATTTGGTTCGAGCATCATCTTGGTTATCATACATAGGAGAGACAGTGATGCAAGTCCATGTGGTACCTTTCTTTCACATGCTTGGAAGCGTGTTTTGTTGTTGAGTTCACATATTTGGAGGCAATATAGCACCTGTGACAGCAGTTCACCGTTTGGGGCACTTGTCTACATATTTTGATGCATGTTTCATTATTGGAGGATGCCTTTGAGGTGTCTTCATAGTTGTCAAGGCACAAGTTATATATTTGGAGGCATTTCTCACCACCAAGGTGTCATCTCACATTGTACAAGGCATAAGCTACATATATTTGGAGGATATATGGACCCCTCGGTACATACCACTAGCAAGATTACACACATGAAGAGGATCGCCCACCTTATGAAGAGAAACTGGAGAGTTTTATGGCATACTTGATGATCAAATGCACATTCTTAGAGTAACGCCCTTCATGGTGTTGTTGTAAATGTAACTTCGGAAGATATTCTTTTGTATATTATTATTATATTATTATTGTACTTCTATTGTACCTCTGTCGGAGATGTTTTTCCTTCGTTCGGGGATGTCATTATTGTATTTGGTCATGCAAGAATATCGAGGTAAAACCTCCATTGTACGTCGGGGCAATACTTCCCCAAAAGATAAATGTAAAATGTATTCTTGAGTCTCCCTAGGACAGGTCGGCCCAGCCAGTTAGGGAAGTCGGCCCCAATGGGGAATTAGGCCAGTCACACATAAAGTATAAATAGAGAGGCTCACTCTCTCATTTGGACATCACTCTCACTCAAGCAAGTTCGCACCAAGGAGGAGAAAAGACAAGTTCGCTGGAGAAGAAAGAAGGAAGCTGCTGAAGACATCTTATCTTTTGGTTTTGTATCTTGGTTTGACATTGTACTAGTGACGAATCTATTACTGAGGAATTTGCGGGGTTTTCTCCTTTATGGTTTCCCCGAGGAAATTTCTTGTGTCTTTTGTTTATTGTTGTGCTTGCCTCTCTTTCAGTTTAAAGATCTAACATAATTGAATTAAAGTGCAAACTCTAACATGGTATCAGAGCCACTCTGAAAGAAGGTGTTACCTCATAATTTGTACATTAGGTGTATTTCTTGCGAGCCGCCAGAGTTATGAACATGTTCAATGTTAATTGTCAGTGTTCAAAAGTTCATCAGGCCAAATTTTTGGCCCTTTGTAAAATTTGCATGTCCAGACCCCCTTGGGGGAATTGTAATAAGTTGGTCTAAGTATGGTCATTTTGTAAAAGGCTTGGCCAACCTTAGGTTTAGCTATCAAGGGGATACTCTAGAGTGTTTTTTCCTTAGGAATTATGCGTTGCGCTTCAGTGGTGTATAATTCCTGAGTTTTTTACTCATACCTACAAAGCTGGAGTATTTACCATGGTGGTTGAACCTAGGGAGGTTATTAAAGCCTATATGTCTATGTGTTTTTCACATGCTAGCCATCAATAATGAGTCGTATGGACATGCACTAGGTCCCCTAAGAGTTTGAGTCGATTCCGATAAAAATAAAATTTTCCGTAAAATTAGACCATTTTTTTAATGGTTTAATTGGAAAATTTCAAAGTGTAATAAAAGCATGGTCTGGAGGCAGAATTTGGTGTGGGGATGCTCATTTTCACTCTCAGAGCGTCCTCTTTATCCTAGGACCCACTTTTCCTAGGTTTCGGGTGATTAAATTGTCATTTGTGGCATTTTTTCTTAAAGACGTGACAAAACGACATTTAAATGCTAAAATGCTACAAAATGCACCAAGTATCAAAAAGAAAAATATAATAAAATAAGCAAATAAACACATGCCAAATGACTTGGCATCTCGTACCTAAAGGACGGCGAGTATATTCCTTCACAAAAGCGATACTTTGGATTTGATTTAAAGTCAAAATTGAAGATTAAATAAATGGTTGCGCCTTCCGTCACGTGATGGGCGACTTGCTCATTCGTGGCTCTTACTCGTTTGATTGGGAGTTATTTACAATGTGAAGAGGGGCACCCCTCTTGTGAGGTGGCTACCACCTCATATCACACCAGCCAAAGTAATGGTTAACACATGGTTCAACGGGTTGTTTCTCCATAAATCAAGGATGCGCCCCCCTCCAAGCCCTAGAAGATTCTAGACTCGCCCTCTCTTCTCCTCTTTGGCTATATAATGCAGGGATTGATCCATCATTCAATAGGGATTGCAAGGAACCTCTGCTGTAATTGTGTGTAATGCTTTGCTATTTTGCAAGTGGTTTATGAATAAAGTGAATACTTTGGAGGTCTAAAAGGTGCAAGATCTCATGGCGAATGCTTGAATCGAGGTGCTATTAGCTTAATCTTATTTGTCTTTCATATGCAAGATTGCTATCTTAGAAGGCTCTCTGTAGTCCATAGAGTAGACATTTGAGGTTTCCAACTTATTTACTTGTGCTAAGTTATCTAAGATTCGAAAGTAGCAAATTATAGTCGGTTATACTAATGCTCTTTTGATTTTATTTAGTTTATCAAACTAGATTTGATCTTGTTTGTTGAAGGTTGTTTGAGTTTTGCAGATCATCGAAGGTGAAGGAGAACTTGGATCTCAGTTGCTTTCTTATTCTCTTTGCCTCTTTTCATAAAAACTAATGGTTCTTGTTCTACAGGCACTTCCAAAGTCATCTCATTGTTCAAGCTTGGGCTTTGGTTTCTCCTTTCCATCCTTCTCAAAATTAAAACAAATCTCTTTCTTGGTTACTTTTATTTCATAACAAGTAGATCTAAGTTTTCAAAGTTTATCTAATCATCTATTGTTATATGCTTAGGAAGATATAAAGAGTCTCGTATTTATCACATTTAAAGTTTAGATCTAGTCCTAATTGGTTAATACTTGAAGTTTAAAATTTCCATTATTTTGCAAGTATTGACTTCTTGTAAATTTTATTGTATTTTTGTGGCTAATCCACTAATCCAAATAAATCATAGTTTGCTGGTTTTTATGTTTATTTTACAGGAAAGCGAGTAAATGAAGCTTTTTTGGAGCATAAACTTATAAAAAATTCACTTTTGTTCAACCCCTTTCTCTCCCTCCGCCTTCTGGAAAGGCCTAAAGTCTCTTGAATCTCGCAATTTTTGCGGATCAAGAGCACTCTCTATCAGAGAGTTAATTTAATTGTAATAATTTATTAAAAAAAGCAGGTGGGATTACAGATCCCACACCCCTCTTCCCCCATTTGGGGGAAGCCTGTATCTCCCTCTGCTTTTGCTTATTATTTTGCATGGTTAGATAAAAATAGCATGCTAGATTAGCTCCATTTCAGTTTGAAAGTTTTAATTGCTAAAAGTTTTCTTTTCGCAAGCGTAACTAGTTTCAAATTCTAATCTTTCATGTCTTTACATATTTTTATTTCTTGTTAAAAAAGCATCAAAATCTCTTGAATCTCGCCATTTGCGGATCAAGAGTGCTCTCTATCGGAGAGTTTTTTTTCTTTTCATATAGTAACTCCCTTACTCTCCCGAGTACGGTCTAACACCTGAAAGAGATTCTTGGGTAGCAGTTAGACTTTTTTCAGTTTATTTATGTCATATGTTTTTTGCATTTATCTTTTGTTGTGTCTTAAGACTCCTTAAAATCTCTTGAATCTCGCTTTTAGCGGATCAAGAGTGCTCTCTGTCGAAGAGTCAACAAAATTGGAGCGAACATTTCGCACTCCGTGTATGCTCTACCCATCGTAGGCCAGTCTGAGCTTTGGGATATCAAAAGCAGTAGTGTCGCAATTATTAAATTTTCACATTTAATTAATCCACTCATTAATAAAATCAAGTCCCCTAAACCAACGAAAATCCGATGTTGCCTCGAAAGTAATCGAAGGTGGGGAAATTTCGACTAAGGAAGCGGGAAGAACTGGGAGGCGACGTCAGAGCACAGTTAGGCTACACCCTTGTTGGTGTAGTGTTGAACACTGCTCTCGAGACTCCAATCCATCCCACACGTCCTTGTACGAAGCCACCTAGATCACATTCCAGATATATTCCCTGTACCGCAAGGTATATCGAGAATCCCCTCATCCCACAATTAATCAACTTCATCTCCCAAAATACATAATAAAATAAACTAAGAACATTCAACACTCCAACACAAATAGTGACTCCATTAGCACTGGTCTTTCATTAGCAAACAGTAATTTTTTCATCTTTCCTGTTTATCTATCATACACAAGTTGTTGTTTATGTTGTTTATTTTATATGCTGTGGATGTATCTTGATTAAATTGGCGAAAGACTTGGTTTAAATTTTGCATCAAATTCCAAAAACTCCTAAAACAACATCCATTCCAATCATCTAAATATTAACTAAAAGCCTTAGAAACCTTTTCTTTTAGTAGGGTCTACCCCCCTTGGCTTCGTTAGGAGTTTGCCTAAAGGGAGGAGTCGAAAGATTTTTGCTGTGCTCCCCCCCAGGTGTGCATCTTGGCTACGAAAGAAGGCACTGTGCAGCAGCGGGAAACTAGGGCTTCCTATTTCAAGGTCTTCTCTCCACAGATCATCAGGAAAAGAGGGCTAGGATAACTCGCCCTAGGAGGGGACATCTTTTGGAGGAAGCAGAATCCAGTTTGGAGAAGTTTCATTTTTGACCCAGTCACTGAGGCCGAGAGAAAATAGGGCATCAAGTTTTTGGAGCTTCCATTCACCAATCCAGGAAAAGGAGTACATTGGACAACTCGCCTCGAGGAGGGGCATCTTTCTATCCAAGCAGAAGTTCAAGATTCCAAGTTTGGAAAATTAGGGTTTCTCTATCAAACCCTAGGTCAACCAACTCCAGAACTAGGTTGGGCATCTCAAATTGGTAAGGTCTAATTCATTTCTATTTCCATTTGAGGTTCTCATATCAAAATGACAAATCATACCAAGCTTGAGGATAAGCTTGAAGGAGCTGATAACTTCCGAGCATGGAAGTATAGAATTTCTCTTGTCCTAGAAGAGAATGACTTAGACAAGTATGTCAATGAGGAGGTTCCAGAACTAGAGGGAGAAGAGGAAAAAGCAATTCACAAGAAGAACATGATCGGAGCTAAAAGGATCATTGCAGACTCTATCAAAGATCACCTCATCCCTCATGTATCATCCTTGAAGACTCCTAAGACAATGTTCGATGCTTTGACAAAGCTATATGAAGGGAAGGACATCAATCAGAAGATGACTCTAAGGAACCAACTCAAGAATGTGAAGATTCAACACTAAAAGACTATTACATCTTACTTCACAAGAGTCTCTCAAATCAAGGAACAACTTGAAGCAATTGAAGACAATGTTGAAGAAGGAGAAATTGTAATGACTACCTTGAATGGTCTCCCAAGATCATGGGACTCATTCATTCAAGGAATATGTGCCAGGAAGAAGCTAATCACATTGAGCAGATTATGGGAAGAATGCACCCAAGAAGAAGCTCGACTAGTAGCAAGAGAAGAGAAGATGGGAGCTAATGATGACCAAGCTCTAACCGTTCATAGTACATACTAAGAAAAATCAAAACAAAAGGGAGGACTATCATCACAAAAGGTCCAGAAGACCCAATAGGAATCATGGACCTAGAAGAGACCTCTCCAGTATCAGGTGTTTCACATGTGATGAGAAAGGACATTATTCAAGAAATTGTCCCAAAAACCAAGGATCCTCCAGAAGAACCAGCAAGAAGAGGCATCATGCTCACACCGCTGAAGATGATGAACCTGTAAGGAAAAGAACCAGAGAAGAAAGGGATGATTCTTCAAGTGATGAAGAATATGTTTTAATCTCAACACTCATAGGTACCATCACCCATGGAAGCAATGATTGGCTTGTGGATAGTGGAGCATCCAAGCATATGACGGGGTACAAAGAAGCTTTCTTCAACCTATCAGAACATGAGTCACCCCACAAGGTGAAACTCGGGGATGATTATCAATATCCCATCAAAGGAAGTGGAGAAGCTTCCTACAAACTAGATTCTGAAAAATCAATAAAGATGAAAGATGTTCTCTATGTACCAGGTTTGAAGAAAAATCTTCTCTCCATATCAACATTAGATGCTAAAGGAATGCAGGTTGCATTTGTTCATGGCCAAGTTCTAATGTGGCCAAAAGGAAAGACAATAAATGATGCAACAATAATTGGAGAGCAAGAGGGAGGCCTGTACAAGTTAAAAGGTCAACCAGAACAAGTGTTGGTCCATGACTCCATGGAACCAAGCGAATTATGGCACATAAGGCTTACACATGTGCACTATAGAGCACTACCAATTGCAAGCAAAACAGTTTCAGGTCTACCGGAAATTCAAACAAAACATGAAGGCATTTGCAAGGGATGTGCACAAGGGAAGAATGTGAAGAAGACATTTCCTAGCAGTGAAAGCAAGGCAAACTGTCATGTCCCAAATTTTGCATTGGGTCACAATGGCCTAAGCCCATTGGCCATATTCATGAGAGTTTGTCAAATTGATGTTAAGGGTCAAATAATTGCCAAGGAGGAAAATTACTAGTTTCCTAGGTTGGGGGTGGAAGCATTAAAAGTTGGAGTGAAGGAGCTATAGGACCCCAAATAACTTTGGTTTACCATATTCACATTAAAATGGGTCACATAAACAATAAATGTTGAGAAAATAATGTGGCATTTGGTCATGAAGACAATTGGAGGCTTATGGAGTCCTTAGGTGGCTAGATTCCCTCCACACACTTGGCATGCACATCATCCAATTCGAATCTATGGGTAAGGCAACGTATTTGGAGAATGGTGAGGTGTCATATGGTAGTTCATGAGCTAAGGAAGTTGAATTGGTGAAGAGGAGTAACTCCCATGGGGAGAGGAAGAGGTTAGGAAGACAATGTGTGCCACTTGGAAGGAGATTCCCTATACTCTATGACAACCAATGATAAAGATTCTATGACATATTCAGACCTGATTGCTAACTATGACAAATCTGACATCTCTGGGCTAAATATAGCCACAAGCCACAAAGAGGGCGCATTAGGGAGTTAGAGGCAGCCATTCTACTAGGGGAAAGATTTGGAGCATGAGGAGGCAAGACAAGTGTCATATGAGTTACTAAACCACAAAGATGAGTTGGAGGAAGCCCATGAAGGGAAATTCAACCTTAGGAGGCCCCATGAAGTTAATAAAAGGATGTCATGAGGGAGAAGAATAGATTTTGATCATTTTTAGAATTTGCAATTGCATTTGGAGAGAAGAGTTAGTGGAGTGCTACTCTACTTGCCTTAGCACCAATTTTGAGGGTGAAAGATTCCCATCCTAGTTGGTAATTGGAAAGGCCATTCACACCTTTCATTTGGAGCTTCAATGGAGTCATTTGTTGCAGGTGTAATCTACAGGGCAAATCATGGTCACTTCTAGTTCAACTTGCTTCTTCAACCATTTCAAGTTTTCTATGCATATTCTTGATCCTTGAGGAATTGCGCCTTTGGTGAGATACTATTCTCTTTGGGGGAGCTTCTGATGCCCCATTATTTTGTAATCTGATTTATATGCTCTGTATTTCATGCTTAGAAGAGCCACAAGTCAAGATTCCAAGAAATACTATGCAAAATTGCTCATTAATGAACAAACAATGCCATTTTCCCCACTACCTTGTTGCAAGTTAATGATATGTTGATAAATTCAAATGGTTAAGTGAATGAATGATGGATTACTAATAAATGGACTGTAATTTATGTGTTCAAAGAGTTTCCTGTTCATTAGACAAGAATTTGGAGGCATTTGGTTGAGTGTCATAACATTTAGTGAAGATTGCCTACCATTTCCCCTTATGTTAAAACTAGCAATTCTACATCTGATTTGAGAGAGTTGTAGCAGATATTATAAGCTGAATGATGATGCATATGAGAGCCGATTTATGTCCTTTATATGTCACCATCCTCTGTTCATAATTTCGAGAGGGTTCTATTGCATTTGGAGAGCCAACTTGTCATTTACCCTAAGGGGATTTGAACCACAATTTGCTAGTAAAACTCCCTACATTGACCAGATTACCAAAGTGACTTGCAGAAGTCATTTGAAGGTTGGAAGGCACCTATAAACACCCTTGTTATGTTTTAACATCATCCATACACCTTCTGGTACAATTTGAGATCATTTGGAGCTATTTGGAGCCATCTACCCTTGGGGGTTTGAGCCTCAAAATTACTAGTAAATTCCTTGATTTCTCTTGGATACCTATTCGACCCCTGTTATCACCTATTTTGTACAAATAGTTGGATTTTCTGGAGAGCTGCCATTTGACAAACATGATAAATGTTTGATTCCAGTGTATCAGATGATCTAGTGTGTTGTGGCTAGCCAGTTGTGGTTAGCCTGTTTTGTTTTTTGAGTCGACATGACCATGGCCCCATGGGGGTTTGTAATAAAGTGTGCTAGTAGGATCTGAGTGTCTCGGTTCCCCACGACTTGATTAAGCAACTAAGGTATTCCAGGGAGTTTTTTCCCTTGTCAATTATACTTTGCCTATAGCCGAGCTATAATCGATGAGGTTTTCTCCCGCTTCCTCCAAAGCTGGAATGCCCGATTTTGAAAATTTTAGCCATGGGGGGTTATTAGAGTCCAACTAATGTATATAAGCCTACTAGACACTATTAGAATAGGTTTTGGTCATGTCCCAAGTCTCTAGGACCCTCAGAAAAAAATTTCGAAAAATTTTTACCGGGTCCGTCGAATTTGGGTTTTTAATTTTTTTTTTTTTAATTTTAATAAATTTCTCTATAGTTTAAATAGAGAAATTTCAATTTGTAATATGTCAGTCATCCGAGATCCGATTTCAGTGATTGAAGGCTCCAGACTTAAGCCAAAAATCATTCATGATCCCCGGACCAGCTAACCCTAAGTTTCAGACAATTATTTGGCCTCATAATTAATATTTTCTCAAAAAATCAAAAAATGAGAAATATTAATTAGAATATTCAAAAAATAATAAATTGGAGATAATTTAAATCTCTCCAAAAAAGGCCAAATTGAATAAAGTAAAAGTCAAAATGACATGGCAAAAAGCATTTATGATGATTGGAATCTTCACCCACCTGATTCAGATCAGTTTCGGAGCACTGGGAGTGATCCAGTTGAGAAATTCGCCCACCTTCATGCAAAGTCGTTTTTGTGATTTGGCAATTGATTAATGGGTTGTTGGATTATGAAATCAATGCATGTGGGGCTCCTTCCTCAAATTATGGACTCCAAACTCAAGTTTAAAGATGAGTTAAGACTCCAAGCTCGATTTGGTTGGTGTTGACATGGATTTGATTGGTTTTTGATGGAGTTTTTGGCTCTCTTCATCACCAATTCGAATTAGGGTTTTAGCATTGAGTTTTGTTATATAAGAGAGGCCATTTGGGCTTTCTCTTCATGGAATTTTGGTGCAAGAATACTCTGCCGAAATTATATTGTAATATTTGTTTAAGGTTTGGAATATAGAAGAGACTTTGGAGGTCCATGCTGGAGCTATTGGCATTGTGGTTTCATCTTGTACTTTGGTGACATTCTCTCACTCTATATTTCTTGTTGCAAATTATTATTCATTTTATGCCTTGTGAAGACTAACAATCTAGTACAATAGGCATATGATCTAGTTTGTTGGCTTGAGATTAGTGTTTTGCAGATATTTGTCCAGGGGTGGAGATTGGCTTGGAAGCAAGCTTGTTTTCATAAACCAAGAGTTTTTACCATTTAACACCTTCATCTTGCAGGGTTTTCAAGTAGCTCCTTATTTCGAAAAAAGAAACACTTCTAAGAGACTTGCCTCTTCCTCCATCAACAAAAGTTTTCTATTAATCTTGGTTACTTGGATCTATGAGTTCACCTCTTCCAACTCTCTAGTTTTCTCCATTGAGTCCTTTTTTTCACTTGAGTTGCTAAGCCTTGTTCCTCTTGCCACCCTCATCAACTTTCGTTTGGACCTAGTTTTCCCTCTCTCCTCTCTCCATTCGTCCCTCCTCCTCAAAGCCATCCTCATCCATTCGTTTTTTGTCTCCAAAAAGCCTCCACTTCTCCCTCTCGTCCCTCTCCAAAAGAGCCCTAAAAAACAAAACAAAGATTAATCAATAGTATTTAGTTTTCATTTGTTTAGAGTTAGCTAGTTTCATTTTTGAAAAGTTAGTAGTTAGATCTCTTTTATAAATTAAAATCTCATGCATTGAAAGGTTAGTTTAGAAGCATTATAGATCTCATTTTATTAGTATAGCTTGCATAGTTTAAATTTCCAAGTTTCTTTGTTAAAGATAGAAAAAATTTCATAAAAATTTCATAAATTTTTTACATCTTAGATCTCATTTCTAGCATATTTAGGGCACTTTTTGTTCGCTGGTCTGTTTTCCCATCTTAACTTTTTTGAACCATTTTTCATGTCATTTTATGTTTTAGGTTTCATTTTGCAAATCTAGACTTAGTTTCAAAGTTGATTTTATTTTCTCTAACACTAAAGGGTGCCTTGAGTTTTTGTTTTTCTTGTAGGTACTTTTGAAGTGAAAAAGGGCTTGAGAGAGTTTTGAAGCGAAGAGGTCCAAACAAGCAAAACTCAAGCAAACCATAAGGACGATCCAAAACATGACATTATCTTGTACTATCCTTTGTAATAGCTTATAGGAGTTAGCTTTGTTTTCCAAGTCTTATCATCTCAAAAGACCTTGCAAGGTTATAAACCCAAGGCATTTGTAATTGTTTAATAAAAATTCTAAGTGGAGGAGGCCTCCACTTTTCGGTCTTCTTCCCCATTTGGGGAAGGGTGTTGGGTTTTGTGGTTTGATTTAGCTTAGATTTACGGTTTCATGATCTTAGTTTAAAATTTACTTCAATAAGTCATTTTGTTTATATTCCATATTTACTTACCCCCATGCTCTCCCGAGTAGGGTCTTGGACCTGAAAGAGATTCTTGGGTAGTTTAGCTTTGTTTCTCGTTTATTTGTATCTTACTTCTCTTCCAAAGCCTTCAGCCGGAAGTTGTATCCTTGAGATTTTCTCTCAAGGGCAGGACCACATAATTTGTGGTTACTCTTCCTTCCCCGTCGGTTTCCTTGGCAGAGCTTTCAGCTAGCTGGAAGTTCTCAAGTGCAGGCGGTTCTAGTGGTTGATCTTGTTCGGAGATCAATCCCACCTAGTAGTTTAAAAACCTGTGTGGTAGAACACTAGGTTTGCTTAGTTTCATTTTATCTTGCAAGCATTATTGTTGGTAGTAATTCATATCTTGTCGATCAACATTATTGTTTAAGTCTGTTTCAAGTTAAGTATATGCTACTACAATCTTTTTGCTTCTTTAAAATAAACCAAAGTCTCTTGAACTTGGCCATAATCCAAGTCAAGAGCACCCTCTGTCGGAGGGCATTTTAGTTTTTTGCATCATCCCTGCATTAGGCATTTTAAGTTTAGCAAGTCTCTTGAACTGTGGTCTTAAGACCAAGTCAAGAGCGCTCTCTGTCGGAGAGTTGAACAAGGTTTTTCTAATAATAAAATTTTTCACTCATACAGGGGGGGTACCTACCTAGGAGGAGAGTTGGACACTTGGTGGAGGGCACTTGTTAGCTTTTGGGTTACTTCGAAAGTGTTTACACAATGATTGGGGGTGCTTCATGAGTTTTGGGGTACATGGTGTATGTTCAACCCTCAGATGGTTCAAGATGGATTAGCACATGGGAGATGGTGCATGATGGATTTGTATAGTGGAGACAACTTGCTTAGTGATTGCTTGGCTTGAAGTGGGTGCTTACTTGGCATTCATTCCGTGGGCACTGGAGTTCTCTTGCTTGCTTGGTGGATGCCGCTCATTATGGACACATGGAGAGATCCACTTTCTTGGAGAACACTCTAATTAGGAGTAGTGTTGTCCATCTTGGAGGAGGGCATGAGCTCCTAGATGGCATGGGGTAGGTTGGATTCCTGGATGGAGATTTGGGATTGGATTGAGGGCACTTGGGTAGTGACAATGTTCTTGCATGGGCATTTAACCCATTGGAGTACATGGCTTAGGAGTGATGGAGTTCATGTGGGCTTGGGATGGAGAGTTGTGGACACACCTTGAGTAGCTACACCATCTTCGAGCTTGTATTGTGTACAACATCACCTTGGAGCATGATATGTGTACCCTTGGAGTGGAGCACTTCACTTGTGATATGCCTACATGAGTTTATTGTAGGTTGCTTGCAAGGGCTTGGGCCCACATTTTATTGTTGCTTGTTTTATACGTGACTCCCTTCGAAGCAAGATCTCCATGGCATCTTCAGACAAAGCTAGGTTCATGTGGATTCAGATTAGGGATTCTGCTCATTTTTCCAGTGACATCTATATAGCAGTTTGCTACTTCCCTCCAATGTTGTCAGCTTTTGTCATCTAGAGTGATCTGGATGGTGTCCCTACCTAGATCTTTATGTCGATATTAGTCACTATCTAGAGATTGGGGAAGTCATTCTTTTGGGTGATTTCAATGCTCGTACCTAGGCTCTCCAGATCCCTCTTTATGATCATTCAGAGGATGCATTTTGTACTCGTGAGACAAAACCCGAGATAGTGGGACTTCATAGATGGTCAAACGATTGCCTAGGGCCCATTACAATTTACGGTAGGTACCTCTTACAGTTGGAGGAATCTCATGCACTGCTGATCTTGAATGGCCTCCCCTGCTTCCTTGCTTCCAAGCACTTCACTTGTTTCCTGCATAGTGTGGGGGCGAGTGTAGTTGACTATGTCTTAGCTAGCGATGATCTACTTCCCTTTGTGCGCCACTTATCAGTTACTCCTTCCCTTAACGAAGCATGCCCTCCTCTCGTTCTCCCTCCAAATTGACCCTAGTCCTCTTCAACTCCTACATAGTTGGGCCCACTCCTTACCACCATCCCGTTTGAGAAGGGAGACCCTGATACCTTTTCTTCCCACCTCCGCCAGATTTTACCCTCTGACTCCCAGTTTTCATCTCGACTTTGCATCTGCTAAATACGAGTGCCTCTCAACTGCCATTTGGGAAGCTGCCCTTCATTTGTACCCCCATGTCACTCAATCCACTTCACATTCTCCAAAAACTAGCTCATGCCCCATGAACCAGTGGTATGACATAGATTGCAAAGTTCTCCATAGCCAGCTTCAACACGCCTTCTCCCATAATCACAATTCTTATCTCAACTTAAAAACCTCTTACCATCGCCTCCTCTGCCATAAGAATCACATAAGCAGTGTGACTTGCGGGCCGCCCTTATCCATTCCCCCAAAAGCTTTTGGTGCACCATCTTTCCCTGTCACTCTCCCTTCCACAGGATCTTGATCTTGTTTCCATGTTCACAAACACCTTTTCTCTTTATGATGTCCCTCTACAACCCCCGATCCTTGTGATGACTCCCCCACCTCCCTCTTTCCACTTGTTCTCTAACTAGGCCATCCGAGAGGCAGTTTGGGTAATGAATACCAACAAAGCTATGGATGAGGAAGGGTTTCAGGCAGAGTTCTTCAAACATGCTCTTCATGCCCTGGAGAATTACCTTGCCAAGCTATTTAACCATGTTGTCCTTATAGGTTTCCCATGCACATGGTCATATCACATCATTCATTCGATCCATAAATTGAGGCCTAGTGCATATCTTAATAACCATAGAACGATCATGGTGGGACACACTTTCTCCAAGCTATATGATACAACTCTTCATTTGATGCTTTCTCAGGAGCTTGAGAGGAGACTCCTCAGAGCTAGGGGGTAGGCAGGTTTCTGACTGACTCACCAGATTGCTAACCACATCCTCACCCTCCGGGCCATCATCGAGGAGGTGCGACAATGCTGTTCCAAAGTCTTTTGCTATTTTGTAGACTTTTGGAAAGCATTTGACGTTTCCCTGCGAGGCCTTATTCCAGAGGCTTAGAGGCATCGACATCCTCGAGACACTACTTATCGCCATCTACGCCTTTATGAGTCGATCCTTGGTTGTTTCCGTACTGTCCATGGGATGTCTGATTTCATCAGGAGTGCCATTGGGGTCAAATAGGGGTACCCTCTGTTCCCCACCCTTTTTGGTATATACATCTATGAGGTAGAGTCCTTTTTACATGACCATATCTAGGACAGCGATGGGTGCCACCTCCACCAGGTCCTAATATCTATTTTACTGTTCGTTGATGATGTGGTCCTCCTGGCCTCATCTCCAGAGGGATTATGGAGACAACTTGATGCCCTTGCACTCTTTTGTGATCTTCTACAGTTGATGGTCAACCTGGGTAAAACCAAGGTTATGATCTTCAATAGGTCAAAGAAGGTTTTCATGGACCATCATTTTGTTTTTAGGGGAGGAGAGATTGAGATTACTAGAACCTACACATATTTGGGAGTACAATTTTCAGGGCCTTGCTTAAGTTTGAGACATGCTCTTTAGCCCCCTATCAACAAAGGGTACAATTCCTTGGCCATACTCAAGAGACGGTGCTTTCGACACCATTTTCAGGACATCTCGTCCAAAATGTCTCATGGATACTCTTGTTCGGCCCACAGTCCTTTATGGCTCAGAGGTTTGGGGTCCCGGCCTTCTCGAGTCTGTTTGGGCTTCAGTTGAGAGAGTGCAGACCCTTCTCCTAAGATGCATCATCGGATGCAAACAGATAATACCCTAACACATCATTTTAGTAGATTTCGAGGCCCAACCCTTCCGGCTTGAGACTATTTTCCTCCTTGTTTCACTCCTTCACCATCTCTGGAGTTTCGCCAACTAGGTGAAGGGTCGCGACTGGTATCCGTACTTGGCCTATAGATCATCTGAGACCATTGCTTTATCTAGCCCTCCTAGTCGCACTTGGTGCTAGTTTGCAGTGGTTTCAGATCTTTTGGTTTTTGTTGGTATCTCAATGGACCATCTTCCTTCTTTTAGATACTCCTTGAATGCACCTGGGTACCTCTTACCTACTTGGCAGGAGCTAAACGCGATCATTCAGGACAACATCTATAGGCTGTTTGTGCAGGTCACTTGGACCAACCCCCGAGGTGGTTTACGTCTGAAGATGGCCTTCTATGTAGAGCACTTTATGGAGGTGAGGGATAGGCTCATTATCCAACCCCCATACACTTCTTGCCATTGGATGCACTCTCTCTGTATCTTTTTGGGATAGTTCCAAGTTGGTTCACATAGACTTCGGGTCGAGACAGATCACCAGACTACATGGGATGATAGGATTTGCCAGCCGTGTCACCTTCGGGAGATAGAGACCGAGGAGCACTTCATCTTCCATTGCCCCATCTACTATGAGATCCGTGGGTGGTTCTATTGCCTATTAAGGGGGATCCAAACCCTTACCAGCTTCTTCAGATACCTTGATCAGATATGCCTGGCCTTATACATGCAAGAGGCTTTCAGTTGTTGGGCCCAGTTTTCTTCAGTCTCTGACCAGACTATATCCTACCCAGTTGATCGCTTCCTTTTTCATGGTGCTACCCTCAGGGAGGGGCACTAAGAGACATTGATATCAACACAACATCACCCTTGAGATCAGTGCGGACACGTGGGACTTTCCCCCCTCCCCCGAGATCCAACCAGCATGACTAGGCCAAATCCCTTCATTAGAGGCAGATGAGATCCCCCAAGCCTTAGCGGCGAGCTTCGTCCTCCAGACAACAACGTAGTAGGTCCAGACCATCCATTGGTTCATCCTCTAGACACCATTCTATTTTGAGTTTCCTTCATTCAGCCTCGGATGTTAGGAGAGATGGGCCTATTGCATGAAAGGGACACTTCATTACTTTTGGATTCTCTCGTTCCTGGATCTCTTCCTCTTGTACATCTCCATTCCCGCTTGGCTTTCTGTGGTCGAGGTCGAGGGTTTTTCATGTTCCAACAAAGATTTCAGGCTCTACTTTATTTTGCTTTACTTTACTCTCTGCATCTTGATTTTATAGGAGACCTTTTGGTGCTCTTGCTTTGTAAAGACATCATTGTACTCAGTAGTCCCATTGACCTACTTTTGTGGTCCTTTGTCGGACATTAATAAAATTATCTTATCTTATCTTATCTTATCTTACCTCTCATATATATAGATGAAGGAGAGAGTCCTTTTGTTATCATTAGCATACTCTTCTCTTTGTGCTTGTCTTTTTGAAGTGATTTGCTAGGGTTCATGAGGAAATCCTAAGAGAAGTTGTAAATGGTAGGGGTACATCTTTGTTGGAGATTGATCATGTGACTAGGGTTTACTCTTGTGAAGAAGAAGACATTGGAGATGATCATAAGAGATTCACTTGTGTTCATTTTTATACTCTTGTCTAGAGATGTGACCTAGAAGTGGAGTGCACTAGTCCTCTCTTTTGGCTCGTTATTTGTTCTTGATCTCTCTCTTGAAGTCGCTAGGGTTTCATGGGCTTCTTGGAACATCTTGAGGTCTAGGGTTAGGGTTTATCCCTTGGAGGTTTTGAGGTTTAGGTTTGGTAATAAAACCCTAGGTGTATTGGATGAAGCAAAAGAAAAAAAGAGGTTGTTTTGCTTTGGAGGATTTGTTGGAGTGATTCTTGCATGTTGGAGTTGCTTGGTTAAACTAAGGTTTTCTTGGTTTTCTCTAGATAGTGTTTTGGAGAGCTAGTGGTTCGAACTTTGTACTAGCCTTGAGAGAAGGCTATGGTATGTACATGAACTTCATCTAGTGCATCTTAACGATGTTTTCAGCTGTCCAAAACTTGTGCAATTTCCAGATTTGATTTTCAGCCATCTGTGTTCTTCATGTATTGATAATTACGACTATATATGTTTTGCTGATTTGACATGATTAAAGGACAATTTGTTGAGTGATTTGTCAACATCATTGGAGAATTAAGGGTTGCTTTGTTGCTGTTGTATCTGCTGTCTTGCTTTTTGTTTTATCAACTGTCAAAATGAATTTTCACATCTGGTTTATGAAGATTTTTAATGACTGAAATAATAAATATCTCATTTATACATTTCGTCAAACGACATTTTCGGAGATTTAAGACTTATAAATGCTTCAAGAATCAAATGCAAATAAAAGCTAAAACACTTATGCCAAGTAAATCAACTGAAAGACACTCCGAGAATCAACAAATAGACAATGACTTTTGGTCCAACTGACCCAGGAAAAACCCAAATATGGGAAAACCTGTGAGAGAGAATTTCTTTATTAAAAGGACAAACTCAGAAATTAACAATCTTCAGAAATTTCTTTTTCAGTCAACAAAACAACTCACAAAATCCACTTATCTTCATCAACAACGTTGCATTGGAAACTGTGCCAGAATCTGCCCACACGTGTGAGAACAATACTGTACGGACTTTCTTGATTTCTGTGCAAGGTATGGACTGTACAAATGTACCAATTTTAACCCAGCAATAAATGCAGACAGATCCTGGGATTTGTGCCTGAAGATGGCAGCAATTTGACCTCGAAAACTGTGCCTGAAATCTTCCTCAAAGAACTGTGCCCTAATCATACAGTACGGACTGTATTCCAGCAATAATGAAGCTGTATGATCCAATGAATGCTGTAGGTTACCTTGGGAATCATGCCCACTGTTTCCTTTGCTGAAAATGCCCTTCAAATTCTTCAGAAATCTATCTCAGATTTTGATTTCTTTCTTCTCTCTCAAACTGAAGTGTTTCTCACACTTTCTCAATGCCCTCCTCTAGAAAATGCTTTTATAAGCTTACATGACTAAACTTCTCTCTCAAGCTGAAGTGTTTCTCACACTTTCTCAATGCCCTCCTCTAGAAAATGCTTTTATAAGCTTACATGACTAAACCCTAACTCTAACTTCCTTAACCAACTTTTCAATGGTCAGGATTAGATCTTTTCCCTAAGATCTAAAGAATTTCATTAATTAGTCTTTTAATCATTTTAACTTTTTATAAAAGTCACTTTTATAACTTAAGTAAACTTTAAAATATAACATAATAAAGTCACTTTACTTTTATAAAGTCACATCATAATATTTATGACTTTTATAACATAAGCACATTTTCCTAGAGAAACATTAAAGTCCTACTTGCACTTAGGCATTATATTACAAGAGGACTTCCCGAGTTAACATTTCAACAGTTTATGCATGATAAGTTGCCCTTGAGGCCTGGAACTTATCAAGACACTTTGGTATCGTTTCTTCTTGGATTGCCCATAAGATTGGGTTTTTATCGAGTGAAATATTGTGTCTTTTCCTCTGCTGTTTTGTACCATGTTTCGTAACAGCTCCAAGGCTGAAATTCATAGGGTAGAGATCTGACAAACCTTTGGTCAAAGAGGTGAAATTTTCTGTTTTGCATTATATAGAAAATTTCTACGACACTTAATCTTTGGAGCTTGGGACCATGTGATATTAACCTTGGAGCTTGGACACTTGACTTGGGGATGCTTGGGTTGAGAAGCATACTTCATGGAGGTTGGTGACGGATCTCAAGAGTCAACACAATGTTGAGGAGCATCAGAGTTTAGTGACCACATTGACACACATGAGAATGGAATTGGGCACATGAGAGGACACGTGGCAGACAATTAGAGGAGTGCCTTTCATGAGAACACTTGAATAACAAACCGTCATGGAAGAGGGAGCATTGGATTAGTAGCCTATTTGAGAATGCATGATATTGGAGGAGGGGCATTGAACCCATGGTGGATCATGCTTGGAGGATGTTTCACCTTGGGGGTTGGATAAACCCTAATTTGATACATGTACATCCTTGTATTATAGAGTGATTCATGTGGGGTTGCCTTGTTGGTTACTTGTATGGATTTTTCCTTGTTTTATGTTAGCCTCCGTCTTTACTCTATATATAAAGGGAGGAGACAACTCTTGTATTTATTATCATCATTGTACTCTATTCTTTGTACTTGTCTTGGAGATGTCTTGTAGGGAGTAAGATGTTAGGGTTCATGAGTTAACTTAGGAGAGAGAAAAGTCTTGTAGGGAGCAAGACACTAGGGTTCATTAGGAAACCCAGGAGAAGGTAAGGAGAGAGAAAGAGAGAGAGAGAGAGAGAGATCTTTGATGTTGATGGAGAGATTGGTCGTGTGATGCTAGGGTTCTAGGGCTTGTGTATGCATGTAAACCTTATAGAAAAACATGAGGTTGAAAAACATGATGGTTATTATGGCTCTTCTTGTAGCACTAGAGTTACTACCATGGTAGAAGACATGGAGAGTGGAGCTAACACTTTGAATGATTTTGGAGCTTTGTTCTTGTGGGATGTGAGGCCAGGGAAAGACAATGGAGAGACTAGCTTGAATAGTCTTGCACTTAGTGTGATGCAATTCTTGGAAAAAGTCCTGGTTATTGTATCCTTGATATTTCATGGAGGTCTTAGTGCTTGTGTTGATGCAAGACTTGAAGACCTAGGATTTGAGGACTCAAACCATAGGATGGACATGTAGATTTTAGAGTTGTCTTGCTATATACTTGTGCGATGAAACGTGGCTAAAGTTTGTAACCCCTAAGGAAGACAATAGTGCTAGTGTGGAGAGCTTGTGTGATACAAGCTTCTTGTATGTGCCAAGGAGGACTTGTCAGTGTTGATGCTGGCATGTAGAGGATATTTGATGGAGTGACCAGCTTTGGTTGAGAGTGATTTCTAGCTAGGAGTTGGTGGCTAGGATTTTCTTATGGTTTCCCTAGCCAAGATTTGGAGAGCTTGACTTGTACTAGCTTTGTGATAAAGTTATGGTATGTAATTGTACCTCATCTTATATATATATATATATATGAAGTTTCATGCTGTCCTCATTTTGTGTACTTGCAGATTTGATTTTCAATTTTTTGTTATCTTCATGAGCAAGTAAATTCCAACAATAGGGCTGAAATTGTTAAGACTTAAGAGATGCAACATATATTTTGAAGATAATGGGAACAAATATATTGCTGTAAATTCTACTATAATAAAATTATTTCAGACCTGTATATGCATCTAAAAGTGTGCCTCAAGGGCTGTAAATTGTTGACATTGAAGATCACTTTTTGGCATCTTTTCTCTTGCTGATTTGGACTGAAGTGAAGTGAACTATTTGCTGCTGTTTGCTGTTGTAATTAAACATTTCAGATCAACACTAAGGCTGAAACCTAAGTCATAGGGTTCTCCAAATTCGAACCTTCAGGTTCGAAATTCGGCGAACCTCAACCAAAAAATCGAAATTGTTATGGTTTGCCTATAGATTTGGCCAAGGTTCCTCAGTCATGGCGTATACGGTATATTATATCTCTCGAGCTGTGATAGATGCCACTTGTTGTGGGTTCTAACAGATGGCTTTAAATGTTTTTTGATACATAAAAATAGTGACTGTATCTTCTCCCCCCATGCTATGTCCTGCAAACTAAGTGATGTTCATAACAAACAGAAAATAAGCTTAAAAACTTCGTAATGAGTCAAATTTCACTGGTCTAGATGTTCCAAACCCCAGTTGCGCTGCTGCTCTCCTGATGACCGAATAAAGCTTTCACTGGATTCGAGTATTCTGTGTCGGTATTCCTTCTTTGTGAATTCCATTGGCGGCATTCCTTGTAAATTTGATTCGACACAAGTAAATTTTATTCAACCGAGATATTCTTTATTTTTGTATTTTATAAGTTTTATATAATATAATTTAAAAACTTAATGTATATTGTAAATATAATTCATAAATTTTATTATTATTTTAAAGTTATTTTCCTTGGTATATAATTATTGTAATATTATATTATTATGTTATAAAATATTTATATTAGAAAAAAATATATTGATAAAATATTTTTTTTTGGAAAAAATATATATTGGTGAATCTAATGTCGAACCTCATTTCAAACCTCATCCGAAAAGCCAAATTCGAACCCGAATTTCATGGTTTCTGAACTTGAATTCGAACCCGAACCATGTGACATAGGCTAAAACCTCTTAGGGATTAATCTGGGAGACCTCTGCTGAGGTGAAATTTCTGAATTTGCACTAAAAGTCATAAATGGAAATTTCAACATAGGTTAGATAGGTTGGTTGTTGTGGACTTGATCCACTTTATGGTTGTTGGCCTCCTTCATATAAATAAAGGGAGGAGTCTTTCATCACTTGTACTTGTTCAGTCATAGGGTCACACACTTGAGTTAGAGATGTGAGGAATAGGGTGAACTTGTCGTCTTCTACTCTTTTTCATGTGTATTTACTCTATTTGTCTTGAGCACAAGGGTTCTTGGAGGAATTTCAAGGGAAGACTAGGGTTACGGTTTCACCCTAAGGAGACAAAGAAGACTAGGGTTTGGGAAAAATCCAGGGAGCAAAGAAAGCATTTTATCTTGTAGCACTTATGAGATAATAAGACTAGTCACTAGGGTTTTGTGGCATCTGGAAACCTTAGTGCTAGTTGGTGGCTTGTTGTGGAAGAGAGAGAGGGAGATGTCTTTGTACACTTGTGGGATGCAAGTGTATGTGCCAAGGAGGACTTGCCGATGTGTATGTTAGCTTGTTGAGGATCTTTGGTGGAGTGACCAGCTTTGGTTGGGAGTGATTCCTAGTTAGGAGGAGTTGGTGGTTAGGATTTTCTTATGGTTTCCCCAACTAGAGTTTGAATAGCTTCACTGGTACTAGCTTGTGATAAGCTGTTGGTATGTACATGTACTTCATCTTTTATATATATATGAACTATTCCAGCTGTCCAAATTTTGTGCACTTGTAGTTTTGATTTTCAGCTTATGGGTAGATTCTAGTGCTGGTTGTGTATGCTGATTTGACGTAAGTTATAACATAGAGCTGAATTGGTTAAGTAATTTAACACATAACTAGAATATGAACAGCTTTACTGCTATAATCTGCTGTAATAAGACATTTCAGATCTGTTATATGCTTGGAAAAGTGTGCCCTAAGGGCCATAGCTTTGTGGTATTGAAGTTCACTTGAATGGTCTTTATTTTCTTCAGATGCCCTGTGAAATTGGGTTGAAGGGAAATGAAATATTGCTGCTGTAAATTCATATTTCAGATTCAACCCTGAGGATGAAAGTTCACTGGAAATAGATCCATGAATCTCAAGGTTGAGGTGAAATTTTGGAATTTGCAATATATTGCCTGATTCTTGAAATTTCTACAATGTTAGGGCTAAGCTTGGTTCGGATAATTATGTATAAGGCTTGGTCAATGTTATGCGTTGACCATTTGACTTTCAAGAAGCTAAGTAGTGGTCAAGTTAACCAATTTTCATTGGTTAGAAATATGCTGGTTCAGTGTAAGGTGTGGGCCATTTGAGTATAATTTGCTAATATGTCTGGTTGACTATATCTGTTGAATTATCTTGGAAATGGTATATTGTCTAAACAAAAGTGCTATGGTATTAGATTATCTTGCATTAATTATCATTTGATACTGTGCTCGTTGGTAATTTCGTACACCATGTGCTCGTTGGTAATTGCAACATTTTGAAGCAAGCAAAGAATACTGTGTTTTCACCTTTCTTTTAGGTTCAGTGGTCTAATTCAACAGCCTCGGTTGTGCTAAACTGGGCATGAGCAAATTTCAGTTATCTGTGTACTTGAGTCTGGTAATGAAATGCAATGTACACACGCATTTATTAAATATTTATTCTTGATTTTCTCATAATAGATAAATATAATTTGGATTGATGCTGAATTGTTGCCCTAATGGTTGTATTTTGATTGCAGATTCTTGGAGATGGAGAGTTGACTACAAAGCTCACGATAAAAGCACGTGCCTTTTCTTCTTCTGCAAAACAGAAGTTGGAAAGCGCTGGATGTACATTAATAACATTGCCAGGGAGGAAGAAGTGGGTTAAACCTTCAGTGGTTAAACACCAAGATCGTGCTGATGAATACTTTGCAAGAAAAAGAGCAGAATCATCGAATTAATTTTGTTTGAGGCTGCTTCTACATAATATTGGCCCACGGTTTAGCTTTCAAAAGTGCCACTGCAGATTTGCAATCATGTTTTTGAGAAGGTTAGAAGAAATTGGCTATTGTCTGGAAAAACTCAGATAGTAGAGTGCTCCATCATGTTGCTATTTCTGTTTCACGGTTATTACTTTGATGTTCGTGACATTCATTTTCTTACCACAAGAGAAGCTTTGTTTTATCTCTCTATTTTTTCTATAGAGATCAATTTGAAAACAGCCCTATGTCAACTCTAAACGTATAAGGGTTCTAATTCATGCGTGTGACAGTTGGGAGACATGGTTTGGGGGCCTAATAAACTAACAAGAACTTTATCGTGATTTCTGGGAGCTCGACATGAAATAACAATAGACTCAGCTAAACCCCAAATGCAGAAATACAAAATATATTTTGTTACTGATATCCCAAAACGGAGCAGACATAATTTTTTTTCCGATTCTGAGAACGAAAAGGGAGAAAAATAGTAATTGTGGAGTACATGCTATCCAAATGATGGGTGTTAAGTTAAAACAACCTTTAAGAAAATAAACTAGCAACAACTAACTGTGATTTTCTAAGTTTGAGTTTTATCCATGTTTATTAATAGTAATTGTACAATTTCAGAGCATATACAACATTAAAATATGCTAATAAAAAAAAATAATGACTGAATGAGATCCAGTAGAATATCTTAATGTATAGTTGAATTAGAAATCCTGTAGGTCTAGCTTTAACCGGCTAATTATGTTGCCCAAATTGGGATTATTCCTTCCAGCCAACTAGTAACTAAGCTGCTAGTTCGATGAAACTAGTGGGGTTTCCCAGCCCTCCATGCCCACAACTCCGATAACTACAACAATGGGCAGAGACAAAACAAATGAGTTACAAAGCACAAATGGCTGAACTGCATATTTAATATTACACAATTATATATATATGTTACATGCTTTGACGGTGGCAATACCGGCTAACCGATCGTAGAACTGAATAATGGAATGTAACTAACACCAACTAACACACTTAACGAAGAGATTACTATTTCTAACACTCCCTCTTAATCTTGAGGGTTGCATTCTTACTATTTCTAACACTCCCTCTTAATTTCGATACTCTAAAACTGCTAAAATGCAAATGCTTGTTGGTCTATGTCTCAGCCAAGCTTACAAACACTTAACAAAAATTTCAAAAACTAAATTAGCTTCAGATTAGGTTGCCTAGGCCTATTTCTTTCATCTTCATCTTCAAAGATAGGATGTTTGCCAGAATCCCAAATTTGATGTTGTTGTTGTCCTCTTGCCTTGCTTTCAATAGTATTCTTAGTCAACTGATATTTGTGGTTGATTGTCTTTTTCCTCTCATTCTATCTCCATCCAAAAATCTTCTGCAAACACTTCCATAATTCTTTTATCTCAATGTTCAGTGCTATTCCTTGCAAGTGTATGTTGCTTAACTTCATTTGCTGCTTGTCATATTCTACAATCTTCTTGTTTATGTCTTCAAAAATCCTTGGATTTTCTCGCCATTCTTCTAGCATTCTCAACTCTTCATCATAATCTATTAGCACTACATCCAAAGTGTTGTTCTTCTCTCATAGGATCTGCATAATTTTAATACAAACACAAATTTTTAGTTCCAAAAACACGAGATTCTTTGGTCTCGGTTGATGCGCCATGCATCTTTTCCTTGTGCTGGAAATACTACAAAATCTTCATCTTGTTTCTCATCATACACTGCTAAATTGTCATCAACAATCTCTGTTGCTGGGTTCACCAAGTTAATGTCGTCAGCAAAATCTAATGCTGGATTCACCAAAGTTTCTTCATCATCACAGGTTGCAACAATGGCAACTTTACCAACAACTTCATCATCCATTGGTGTATCTACGCAATGGGATTCACCTTCCTCTTCATGCTTTGTGGCACACACAAGGTCTTCAATATTCTTCTCCTCTACCTAAACTTTCTCGTTTTCTTTCTCTTTCTTTACTTCAGACACAAAAGCTTCTTCTTTACTAGTCTATAACCAGTCCAATGTCTCAGCGCAATAATCGGTGCTAGTAAATCATAAAAAACAATAATTTCTTCTCACCGTCAAAATTTTGTTTTTATCCCCCATTCCATCGCCTTCCTCCTCGCCTCCTCGCAAAGGGTCCTAAGAAGGTTAACCAAACTAAAATAAAATAATGCTTTAAAGTCACCTCACTAACTAGGGATCTAACAACACTCCCTAACAAGTTAGATCTAACACATTTATTCAAACTAGATCTTGTAAGGCCAAATATTATTAAATAACAAATATTTCCAATGTGTTTATTATTTGACATACCATTATCAATCACATCATATTTGTTTGGTTAACATTAATTGGCCCATTAATATCATGACATGCAATTAATAGATTATGCATATTAATTAGAATTAACCAATGTAATGAGATTACTTAATTTAATTGTGATTACTAATGATTGCACCAAGAGTAACGAGGTTCTCGACAACCCAGTATGGGGGAGATGTGTAACATAATGTAATGATGTCGCGTTATGTATCAAAAATAAAAATTATTATTATTATTTTTTTTTATGTCAGCTCATAAAATAAGAAATGAAAAAAAAACAATTAAAAAAATCCATATCCGTTCATAAAATAAAAATTTAAAACCAAATAAAGTCATTAAAAAAATAACACCTCAAGAAATTGGATGTCTCGGTGCTTGATAGATCCATGTTTAGGATGGATCTATGCTGGTATTTAAATGAGAGACAATCAATAGAATTGCAATTTAAATGTGATTAATACAAGTTAATGTAAATGAGCTTAATACTACATAATGTAACTAATGCATTGGAATTTAAATGATAACAATGTATACTATAATTAATATTATATCTTAACCTTATTACAACCATCAACCATTATACATGATAATGCAACAATCACCAATATATATATATATATATATATATATATATATATATATATATATAAACTAATATTAGTGTATGCACGCAAGGCATGTGTGTGTGGTAGTGTACGCATAGCTTATGTGTGTACTATAAGCAACCATTACCACCTCTAATGCATAGTTCTTGGTGTTAAAGTTAGTGCAGCTATGATACACATTCTTAGAGAGGATGGTAACCTAATTAGTTAACTAGGGTTCATGGTCAAGTTAACCAGACAAAGCAAATAGTAATACCCTAGAAGGTACACTAGGGCCCCTAGTCGTCTCCTAGGGCCCATATTTGTCTCTAGGGTATTCTGGTCAGGGACCAGATAATTTCTTGGTCACGAGGACCAAGCAGGTCCTGCAGGTTGAGACAAAGACATCCTGGTCCGGGACCAGGCAAATTCTTGGTCATGAGGACCAAGTAGTTCCTGCAGCGACATACTTGGTTAGTTAACCAGGTGGATCTTGGTCAATGCACCAAGATGATGATGTGTGATGTCCTCTTCTCCTAGGTCTTCGAGATGGTTGAGCTAGATGGTCTTCTCAAGGGACTGACCACCCCTTGATGGAGCCACTAGCAATTGACCTAAGGAGCAGTCTAGAGGACCATAGGATGACATAATCTAGTGTGGACCCTTCCTTATACAGGGATGATGAACTTTCAGGTTGTTTATGGAACAATTGTACATTTGAGAGAGAGATGATTGGTTGTACCCCACCTTGGTTGCTCATCCTTGGTCTTTACACCTTGTTGATTATTGGTCTTGTGGTACCTGTTATCACCAATCTTGTAGTTGCCCCTACAGATGGATCTAAGGTGGATGGTAGAGGGGACAAGCAACTAAAGTGGTGAACCAAGAGAGCCCTAGTTCCCAAAAGGATGGTTGTCACGCCAACCAAGGCACTCTTCGCTTTAGCTATCAAAGCCAAGATAGCAAGGGGGAGACCCAGATCTACTCCCGATAGGAGAAATCTACCCAATCACCAGATCAAATCAATCAGATGAAGTACGTAGGGTGACAGGTATGAAACCCTAGAATTAAGGAGTTAGGACCACTGTGGAGGCTTAGGAAAGGTGTGAAATGATAGGGAAAGATAACACACAGTGATTCTATAATTATATATGATTCCAGGATTCAAGGCTAGTTCAAAATGGTCAAAATCAACTGCCTTGGGAAACGTGACCCTTAAAACAGGGAAAGTGTCCCAAAACATAGATCTGACAGTTAGGGCTTTCTAGCTATGCTTGATGAAGGGATATGACAATGTCTAAGTGTGCAAGCAAACAAGGATCAACCCACAGGGAAATTGGACAACCCAGGAAAGTCGTGAGGGCTTGGAGAGATTAGTGCCTTGGGGTTTGGGCCTATGGAGTCACCTAAGTAAGACGTTTTTGAGAACCCACTTCACAATGTACCCGATCTACAATACCCAGAAAGGATTTGCCAATTGACCAAGGGACTTGATCAATAGAATTTTTCTTAGAATTTTAATTGATTTTAAATGAGGGTTTTAAATGACTTAGACAAATGCATAGATCAATGGAATGAGAAACTTACCTTGAGATCATACCTAAGTGATGGATGAAGTTGCCATTTTGTTGAGGAATGTTCCTGCATAGATCAAATGAGAGATTGTTGATTTTTCTTGCCCCGATATGATGCCCTAGTCCACACGTGCGCCCCCCTCTTCCTATCAGACCAAGGAAATCGATTCAATCAGTGAGATCAAGAATGGAGGAAATACAAGCAAATAGCAATAGTAACATGAAGTAGAAGGTACTAAGACAGTAATAATCCCTGTTACCGACGAAGAGACCCCAAAGAAGAGGCAGGGAGAGTCTCCCCTACCAATGCGACCTCCTTGAAGCAAATCGGCCTCCACCTATAGATGAAAAATACATGGAACAAATTGATAGCAAGATAATCTCCAATAACCCAGTGCAAAGGAAGAACAAGCAATCGAACTCCAAAAGCATTCACCACCACAAGACAAGTAGATGCAATAATAATTTTCTATTCCAATAATCCAGAGCCAAAAGTCCCTTTACAATGATGAGCTCTCTCCTTTAAATAGGATGGACAGACACCAAAACCCTAACCACCTTTTGAATGGATGGCTAAGATTAAAATATCAAAGTGATCTAATCAATGGTTGAGATGAGCTCAACATAAAAGTACATGGATCAATATAACAATACAATACATCAATGGACCAAATCGCCTTAGGAGAGGGGGTCCCACCAAATGTCAATGAATAAACATAAGATATAGCTCATGGTGGGTCCAAGGGGCAATATCTAGCACCCGTGGTCAATCCCCATGGCACAATAGCATTAAAATAATAATCTAAGCACCAAATTGTGCCTCTCTGGAAATGTCGTGAGCCTTAGGAGGCTTTAGAAATCCATAAAAAATGTTGTGAGCCTTAGGAGGCTTTAGAAATCCATAAAAAATGTCGGAGAGATGAGTGTAGGCCCCACTGAAAGTTGAAATTGCTGGATAAGGTGTGGAAGACATCCCACTCATCATCAAAGATAATCCCATGCCAATCCCTTGCCTCAGTAGCTCAAATCGAATCCCTCAGTAGCCATTTTCACCATTTTTAATCTGCCTTGGGAAGTGTGAAACTGCCCAAACTGCCTCCTGCAGTGCTTGCACTGTCAAGGTAAGCCCACCAGGTTCTCTCGGAGGGGGGTAATATGGTAATAACAAGTGGTTGGACCACTCCTTCCATGCACAACGCCCTAGGTGAACCAATCAAATCTCACCTCTGCCCTGACAATCCAAAACTGCACTAGGATAGCCAATTGAGGCTAATAATCACTGTAACTGCCCGGAACTGAAAATAGACTGTCTCATTGGACTCAGAGAGCCCAAATCCATCTAAGGTGTGTATTCATACACCCTATGGATCTCTGCATGATCATATAAAATATCCAATATACCCGACAGACTAAAGAATAATAATCTGTAAAAGTGTTGAAAAGCACTAATCATCATCATAAGCCCGAAACCATTGCATAGAACCATCTGGTGACCTGTACCGGACCATATATCATATCTCTACATCATCTAAGGTCTGCCACCTCATGTCCTGTGGTTGACTTTTGGTCAAATTGGGTTTGACCAAGTCAACATGACCCAAAATATAACTCAGGCTATCATCAAATTGCTGCAAGTGCCAAAGGTTAAAACATGCTCTACAATTCATTCAAGTAACAATTATAACAAGAAGTAATCATTTACTGGCGATCTAAAACCAAATATAAAGAGTTTTTAATTATTAATATGACTCAAACCAGACTTTCAAGACCATACTCACTTTATAGTTGTGATCAATTTGCTAGTGAAGGGTGAGGGTAAACATTAAAAGGCTAGGCTAAGAGATGACTACTGACTTGACATTGTGACACTTTGGAAATGGAAAGGGAATACACACTCTAGCATATGCTGGAAAAGCAGTAACACGGGGGATGGCAGTGTCTCAGATGGGTAAGTTGTTTAAAGAGTGCTTATTCAACTTAGGCATCATGTCTACTTTTATAAAAGATGATCCAAGTTCATTAGGATCCATTGATTTCACTTTATGGCCTTTTTGGCCTACATAACCCTTCGGATCTCAGGTGTGCTAATAAGCACAACTAATTGCAGCATGCATCCAAGGCATGCTCATACATATACATAAGGTCAGCAATCGTTTAGATATAGAGTTTAAGAACCATTGCTTTTTTGGACCTTTCTTATACTCTTCAAGGAGTATTTATAGCTTTTCATTGCTCTTGCCCTTTACTCACGTGTGTTAAGAAACACATTCTAGAGTTTACAATTTCTATGGGTGAATTTACATAAGTTTCCATAAGTAGTACATGAGCTTTCAGTTTTAGCCAACACATCTTAAGTGACTAGGGGGACTTCGTACTAGTGCCAAACATCGGGACAACCGACCATAATGATTTAGGACTACAATCCAACTCACCACAGGTAAGTTCTGTCACCAACTTAGAGCCGAGACACAAGAAATAGGGAAGCTTATCCAACACAGAGGCTAAAGTGGGGGAAGGTCCTCCATGCCACTAGTCAAGTAGGAAGTCAGGGTAATGAACAAATTGGGAGGTAATGGATGGATGAAGACAGTGAATAATGAGACCAACGCTAGCAAGCCAAAGTATGGTGGGAATGATCACCTCTATTCTCCCTAGGGAGGGTAAAACCAATGAGTATGGATAGTGAAATTCTAAGTCTGAGTGGGGACAAAATAATATATATAAAGATACAACCAGGTCAACATATCTATATGATCGTTAGATCATGATACTAAATGCTAAGACATGCTACAAGAATGAATATAAAAGCAATATAACCATAACACAAGAATATACTTGCTGAGTCATATCCTTGAATGCACACAATCTGAACCAACATCTGTCCTCTGAAAATGCTGCTGTAACTCTGGGCAATATTGACTGCTTTGTATAAATGGCTAAATGGCTACATCGGGCATCTCTTTGAGTGTCCTGAAACTCAGTCATGGCATGGGGAACAAAACTGCTGTCCATAATATAATCATGATCCATAATAGATGCTCATCTCAGCATCTCAATGTAAGGGAACTGGCTGAAAAGTGTACTGGAATTAGAAAAATAGTGTATGGTAGCCCGGCTACTATATATGTCATAACAGTACCTTGTCTTTGACTTGTGGTTAGTGGGGTCATCCACCTACCTTAAGTTGTTTTGATTAATACCACCTTGATGTTTTTGGTCCTTTGGGTACTATGGTTGTTTGTCCACTTTGTGGTATACCCTTGGTCCTAGGGGTTATGGGTCATGTACCCACACTTATCTTATGTTGTACCATGTGTTGTTCCTTGTACCCTCACCTAATTAATTATATGACCCTAGTACCCACCTAAAGTCACCCTATTTATATCTTATAAGTGACTTTATTGTTTTGACCGTAAAATGTTGGTACACACCCAAGTCACTTTACTTATATTTTATGTTTTTGTGATTTTTATTTTTATTTTTGAGGTACCCTCTTAAATATGTGGAACCCTAACTTATTTAAAAGATTAATTAATGACTCTTCTAGAAGATCTAAGATCCTATATATTGAGATCATTGTTTTTCATTTAACATCATTCAACTTCTTATCTCAACTCTACTACTTGACGTTAGGGTTTCACTACTACTTACTTGACTGTCTTTGGAAGACGCCCACCTGCTAAATATATCAGATCTGTTTTTAATGTTTGTTGAAGGATGGCGTCTAGGGTTACTAGTTGCTAGGGTTTGATCAAATATCTTGTTGTTTCCTTTCTCTAACTGAACCGTGATCTCCTTGCTGAGTTGTGTCCTATTTAATGAGGTTCGTGACAGCTGTTGATCTAACCATGAACCAGATCTGCTAACTCGTGATCCCCGTTAAGGGTTTTAAGGAAGACCACATCCTGCTTTAGTCCTATTTGACTAGGCCACAACCTGCTGTAGGTTCATCTGATGATTTAGTGACCCGTTGAAGCTTGATTGAAGTCAAATCTACCATCTGTTTGTTTGATAAAGGTCTATTGGAACTCGGTTTGCTCTTCATCTTCCTGGTTGAGGTCTTGTTGGATACATATCTATTGTTTAAGATCTGATTGAGGTAAGGACATCCTGCTATATATATTTTTGTGGAGGCCGTGAACATTTTTGTGAAGGCCAATCTACCCTACTGAGTGCAGATGTATGAAGGCCATAAGATCTGGTGTAAAGACCTTATGCAGATCTAATCTTTTGTGCCCTTGACTTCCTGTTAATGCTGAGACTTGTTTTTTATAATGCTGAGACCTACTGAGACTTATTGAAACTTTCCTTTGACCATATCTTTATCTGATCTATGTGCTGAGAGCTAATTAGGGTCTGTCTTTGAGATAAAGATTAACTGTGATCTGATTCTCTGTGTTACTTGTTTGAAGCCTTATTTTTTGCTTGGGGTTCAGACCATTGGTGCTGAGTCTTGTACTGTGTTTTGAATGTCATTGAACATCCCTGTTTGACTGTACTACACCTGTCATCTCTCTCTCTCTGGTTTGTACTTACCCTCTAGCAGGATCAATTGGTTCCTAGTGTTTGACTGACCTCTGAGATGCTAAGCTCATTATGAAAGTAAATTTTTCTGAGTATAAAACAGGAAGGGTCCCACACTCCAGGTAAGTACCCTAATCAAAATTAACACTTGGATAACGAGACAATAATAACCACACATGAAATACAAGGTAATCAAACATGTAATACAATAATCTAACACCCACAACATTAATAAACTTCATTAACTAAGTCACAACACATCAACACTAATCAACATTATACTTATATCTATCTTAATGAATTAACCCATGATTTACAAGTCAAAGGAACAAAATACAACTAGATTGGTGTCTCAAATCCCAAATTGAAATATTACTAATCTAATCATCATTTCTCCCTAACCCACTTTCAACTTCCACTTTCTATTTATTCCTTTGTTGGAATATCTTAGAGTGTCAACTATATTGACCTAACCCCAGATATACTCGTAAGCGGAAGCGTCGACTAAATCGAACTAACTTCTCCAGCATGAAATTGATAATTGCCATCACACAACTTGGGGAGCATAACTCAACACAACCCTCCCACGACCCCAGGTTTTGGAGGATTCATGGTGGGAAATACCTCCACCCCTCCTAACGGAACTAGGGTCAACGCCCTATTAGTAATCACATTGTGCTGCTATTGTGGTTCTTAGAGTTGCGACATCGAATGACCAACTTAGGCAATTTGGTTTCTTGCATTAACGTGCACTAGCCCACACATAATAACAAGTATATGGCTATCGCTTAGCCCCTCTATTATGTGGGTTAGTCTAATCCAAAACATAAGATCGTACATATTCTTTCATTGTTTTCAAGTCAATTATCGATTTATCAACCATTAGTCAATATAAACAAGTTAATCTATCTATCATGTGCATGGAATCCATTCATTTATTTAATCCTAATGTACATTGGTATCCATATACCCTATCATTTATTTAAAATCTTGCACAATGGAAGCAAATCACACCACTGCCATCATTAATATGTTGATGTATATGTAACTTCAGAATGTATTTCATATATGTATATTGTATGTCTACAGAGAGGTTATTATTTCTCTGTATGGAAGTGTCGTCATTTGTATTTACAAGTGTCGCAAGTGTCGTAACTTATATATGATGGGTTATTAGACCACCAAGTGTGGGGTCGACCCTAAGTTGAGTTACCATGGGTTATTAGGCTCTCATAGAGAAGTCGGCCCTGTTAGGTTATTAGGCAAGTCAAGTCAGTGTATAAATAGAGTGAGGGTGTCACTCTATTTGATCATTCACTTACTCATCTATTCTCTCACTTGAGTGATGCACACTAGTGGAAGAGGAGAAGCTGCTAAGGAGACTATCTCTTGTACTTGGGTTTTGTATCATTGCTCTTTCTATCTCTGAGGAAGTTGTGGGGTTTTTTCACCTTCTTGGTTTCCCCGAGGAAACTCTGTGTCTCTTGTCTCTTGTGCTTGTCTCTTATGATTGATATGCTGTGCTTGTTATTCTCTTAGATAAGATCCTAGATCATATTGAATTAATGCTCAAAATCTAACATGGTATCAGAGCTAACCTAAGAAGAAGACACTATGCAGCTGCGAAATCTAGGGCTTCTTGATTTTTGGGTTTCTCTCCAAAGATATTCAAAGGCACGAGGCTAGATATTCAAAGGCACGAGGCACGAGGCACGAGGCAAGGGCGCATCTTTCTGTCGAAACATAATTCAATTCTGAGCATTTTCAGTTTTGACCTAATCTTTACTGCGGGAAATTAGGGTTTCGTAGAAAGTTGGAATTTTTTGAATCTGAGTCCATGGCTGGATGCTCCTTAGAAAAATCAAACTTCTAAGCCTTGGATAGAACTTTTTGGTTGGGCAGAAGAGTGGGCTTTATCAAACCCTAGTTCGGGATCCTGTCCAGTAGATCCAGAAGTTTCAAAAGCAATTTTGAGGGGTCAAAGTTTGCAGATTTCAAAATCAGAGTATACTAGCTTGATCAACTCAACAAGGCACATCTTTCTATCCTTTCAAAAGTTTGAAATTCAAAGTTTGAATTTTTAGGGTTTCTCTAACAAGCCCTAATCCAACTCCAGATCCAGTTTTCAACAAAGCAAGTGGTAAGACCTAATTATTTTATTTCCATTTGAGTTTCTCATTAAGATGTCTCACCACACCAATCTTGAGGATAAGCTTGAAGGGGTTGATAACTTCCGAGCATGGAAGTATAGGATTGGGTTAATCCTGGAAGAAAATGAATTGGACACCTACATAAGTGAAGAGGTTCCAGTTCCAGAGGGAGATGAGGCTAAGGCCTTACACAAAAGGAACTTGGTCAAATCTAAGAGAATCATTGCTGATTCTATCAAAGACCAGGCTCATACCACATGTGTCATCTCTGAAGACACCTAAGGAGATGTTTGATTCCTTGACCAAGCTATTTGAAGGGAAGAACATAAATCAGAAGATGACCTTGAGGAATCAACTAAAGAATGTCAAGATACAGAATGCGGAGACCATGCATTCTTACTTTTCAAGGGTCTCCCAGATAAAAGAACAACTTGAAGCTGTGGGAGAAGATATAGAGAATGGAGAAGTGGTGATGACCACTCTTAATGGCCTTCCTAGGTCATGGGATTCCTTCATCCAAGAAATTTGTGCTAGAAAGAAACTTATCACATTCAGTAGGCCGTGGGAAGAATGCTCACAGGAAGAAGCTCGAATTATAGCTCGAGAAGAGAAGATGGAGAATGAGGATCAATCCCTCACAACACACTCCAAGAAGCATGATGACAAGAAAGGGCATCATCATAGTAAGAAAGAAAGGCACCACCATCAGAATCAGAGGGGTAACCCCAAACCTCGAATAAACATGTCCTATGTCCGATGTTATACATGTGATGAGAAGGGACACTATTCCAGGGATTGTCCCATAAATAATAAAGATGGCTCTCACAAGAAGAAGAGCAACAAAAGAAGACATCATGCTCACACTGCAGAGGATGATGAACCTCCTAGGAAGAGGGCTAGGGAAGAAAGTGAAGATTCTTCAAGTGATGAAAAATATGTTTTGATTTCTTCCCTCACTGGTACTATTGCTCATGGAAACAATGATTGGATTATAGATAGTGGGGCTTCCAAATATATGACAGGATTCAAGGGATCCTTTGTGAAACTATCTGAACATGAATCACCCCATAAGGTGAAACTTGGGGATGACTACCAGTATCCAAAAAAGGAAGTGGTGAAGCCTCCTATAAGCTAGACTCTGGAAAACCTATGAAGATGAAAGATGTACTATATGTTCTAGGTCTCAAGAATAATCTTCTCTCCATATCTGCTTTGGATGCAAAGGGGATAAGAGTTGCATTTGTATATGGCCAAGTACTCATGTGGCCTAAAGGTAAAACCATTGATGATGCAGTGGTGATTGGAGAGCAAGAGGGAGGATTATACAAATTGAAGGGGAAACCTGAACATGCCATGGCACATGAATCCATGGAGCCAAGTGAACTTTGGCATAGAAGGCTTGCTCATGTGCACTATAGAGAATTTCCAATAGCAAGCAAAGCAGTAGAGGGTCTTCCTGAAATCCAATCAAAGCATGAAGGTATTTGCAAATGATGTGCAAAAGGAAAGAACACAAAGAAGCCATTTCTAAGTAGTGAAAGCAAAGCAAAAGGAATATTGGAGATTATACACTCTGATGTATGTGGTACAATGTCTTCCAGCTCTCTGAGTGGGTATGTATATTATGTTTCCTTCATTGATGATTTTTCTAGGAAGACTTGGGTTTATTTCTTGAAGAATAAAAATGAAGTGTTTGATAACTTCAAGGAATTAAAAGCCTTGATAGAAAATCAAATTGATAAGAAGATCAAGATCTTTAGATCCGACAATGGCAGAGAATTTACTTCAGGAAACTTCAAGAATCTATGCAATGATTCAGGGTTTAAGAGGGAGTTGACTACTCCTTACAATCCACAACAAAATGGGGTTGCAGAAAGAAAGAATAGAACTATCATGGAAGCAGCTAGGGCAATGCTTCATGACCAATATCTACCTATGCACCTATGGGAAGGAGCAGCAAGGACAACTGTATATGTGCAAAACATAACACCTCATAAGATACTTGACAACAAAACTCCAGAAGAAATGTTCATTGGGAAGAAGCCAAAAGTTAGCCATCTCAGAATATTTGGCTTTCTAGTGTACACACACATTCCAAAAGAAAAGAGGACAAAGCTAGATCCTTCAGGAAAGAAGGGCATCTTTATGGGCTACAGTGAAAGCTTGAAGGCATACAGAATCTACTTTCCAGGGTTCAAGAAGATTGATATCAGCAGGGATGTAACTTTTTATGAAGACTTAGCATTCATCAAATCAAGGAAGACACATGCTGAAGACAATGAAGAACCAAGAATACCCAGAACACAAGACACCACCATGAATGAAGTTATTCCAGAAGAAGATCGTGAGATAGAAGATCCACAAGAACCTGTAGATCCACCCTGTGAGAAGAACTCTCACAAGAGGAAACCAATATGGGCTAGAGAGCTCATCCAAGATGCAGAAAGGTATGGTATTCCAGAGGAAGAACACAGAGAAAGAAAAAGGACTAGGTCATATACCAGCTATGTTGCCTTACTCTGTGATATTATGAACAAAGAACCTTCCAGTTATGAAGAAGCAGCGGAAAAGAAAGAATGGAAGGATGCCATGGTCGAGGAATACCAGTCAATCATGAATAATGATGTTTGGGATGTGGTCCTAAGACCTGAAGGGAAGTCTGTGGTGACTTCCAAGTGGATGTATAAGATCAAGCATGCTGCAGATGGTAGCATAGAGAAATACAAGGCAGAGTTTGTAGCTTGTGGCTTCTCCTAGAAAGAGGGGACAGATTATGAAGAGACTTTTTCTCCTGTAGCCAGATACACTTCCATTAGAATAGTACTCGCTCTGGCTGCAGTGATGAAGTGGAAGATACACCAGATGGATGTCAAGACAGCTTTCTTGAATGGTGTAGTCGAAGAGGAAGTATATGTGGAGCAGCCACTTGGTTTTGAGACACATGACAGGAAGTCATATGTGTGCAGATTGAAGAAAGCCTTGTATGGCTTGAAGCAAGCTCCTAGGACTTGGTATGGTAGGATAGACAACTTTCTATCCAATTTGGGATTTACCAAGAGTAAAGCGGATTCCAACCTTTACTACAAGGTTGAGGAATGCAATCCAGTGATACTACTTTTGTATGTGGATGACCTATTTGTTATAGGTGAGGATAGATTGATTGCCAACACGAAGAGGAAGCTTGCTGCCGAGTTCGAGATGAAGGACTTGGGGATGATGCACTACTTTCTAGGCATGGAGGTGTGGCAGAGTGCAGATGGAATCTTCCTTGGACAAGGGAAGTATGCAATAGAGATCCTGAAGAGGTTCGGGATGATGGATTGTAAGGCCATGGCCACACATATGGCATCGAACCTGAAGCTTCTGTGTGATGCTTCATCTGATCTGGTTGATGTCACGGTGTATCGTCAGATGATTGGGTCCTTGATGTACCTGACAAACACGAGACCAGATATTTGCTTTGCTGTGAACACATTAAGCTAGTTCCTGACGGATCCGAGAAGTGTTCACCTGGTTGCTGTAAAGCATATTCTGAGGTACCTGAAGGGTATAGTTGACTATGGGCTCAAGTATGATGCGAATCAAAAGTTTAACCTAGAGGGTTATGTTGATTCAGATTGGGCAGGCAGTGCCAGTGATCGGAAGAGCACTTTGGGGTGCTTCTTCAGTATGGGATCCGGTATGATCTCTTGGTTTAGCAGGAAGCAGTCCCGTGTGGCACTGAGTACAGCCGAAGCAGAGTATGTTGCAGCTTGTTCGGCTAGTTGTGAGGAAGTATGGCTTAGGAAGTTACTGTTTGAGTTATTTGATCTCCCGTTCGATGATACCTGTATCTTCTGTGACAACCAGATTTTTGTGAAGTTGTCTGAGAACTTAGTGTTCCATGACAGGTCGAAGCACATTGAGATCAAATATCACTATATCAGGGATATGGTGCAGAGAGGAGTAGTGAAACTCCTGTATGTTGCAACGGACGAGCATATAGCCGATGTGTTGACGAAGCCGCTGGCTAGAGTTAAGTGTGATTACTTCAGAGAGAGACTTGGTGTACTTCAGATCGAGATTCCTTCCAAGGGGAAGTGATGAGTCCGGAGACATAGATGCACACGAACCATTTCACATAGTGGTAGGAAAGTCCTCCTATGGTGCAGATGTAAGGGCTGGGGCCATTCTTACATGGTGGTAGGAAAGTCCTCCCATGGTAAGATGTAAGGGCTGGGCCATTCTCACATGGTTAGAGGAAAGTCCTTCCATGGTGAGATGTAAGGGCTGGGCGTGTCTTTTCCGACATGGTCAGAGGAAAGTTTTTCCATGGTCGTGATGTAATTGCTGGTGCTTTTCTGACATGGTTAGAGGAAAGTCCTTCCATAGTCGTGATGTAATTGCCGAGCTTTTTCGATATGGTCAGAGGAAAGTCCTTCTATGGTCGTGATGTAATTGTTGTAGTCTTTCCGACATGGTCAGGCGAAAGTACTTCCATGGTCGTTGATGTAAGTGCTGAGACTTTCCCGGATGGTCAGAGGAAAGTCCTTCCATGCCGGTGAGTGTAAGTGCTGTGATGTGTGTGCATCTGGTTTGTGCTCCATGGACTATGAGGTGATTTGACGACGATGAAGTGACAATATGGTACACAGTTTTTGCAGAGGCATATAATCAGTCCTGAGATGCTCTTGCAGGTTTTGCAGAGGCAGTGTAATCAGTCCTGGGAGATCTTGCAGGTTTTGCAGAGGCAGTGTAATCAGTCCTGAGGTGTACTTTCTTGATGGCTTGCTCGCAGAGATGATGAAGACCTACATGGAGGCTAGGCCTACAACCAACATGAAAAAGGGATGGCTCTGTAGAAATTCCTATGACGAGTAGATTGGAGATTGATTGAGATAGCAGCAGTGACGATGACGATGATCTGATGATGATGATCTAGAGAAGAAGACTTGTGCTAGAAGACCCGTGTCGAGAAATACCTTCCTAGTTAAGAGGGAGTGTTGATGTATATGTAACTTCGGAATGTATTTCATATATGTATATTGTATCCCCACATAGAGGTTATTATTCCTCTGTACGGAAGTGTCATCATTTGTATTTACAAATGTCGCAAGTGTCGTAACTTATATACGATGGGTTATTAGACCACCAAGTGTGGGGTCGACCCTAAGTTGAGTTACCATGGGTTATTAGGCTCTCATAGAGAAGTCGGCCCTGTTAGGTTATTAGGCAAGTCAAGTCAGTGTATAAATAGAGTGAGGGTGTCACTCTATTTGATCATTCACTTACTCATCTATTCTCTCACTTGAGTGATGCGCACTAGTGGAGGAGGAGAAGCTGATAAGGAGACTATCTCTTGTACTTGGGTTTTGTATCATTGCTCTTTCTATCTCTGAGGAAGTTGCAGGGTTTTTCACCTTCTTGGTTTTCCTTGAGGAAACTCTGTGTCTATTGTCTCTTGTGCTTGTCTCTTATGATTGATATGCTGTGCTTGTTATTCTCTCAGATAAGATCCTAGATCATATTGAATTAATGCTCAAAATCTAACATAATAAAATAAACGATAACTTAACACATAATTGACTTGTATAAGTAGGTTCATAAATCCAGACACAACTTACTAAGTCAAACTGGTTCCAACACATAGTAAGCAAATAAATACAATCTAGGTCTAAATGTTGTTTAACTGTCCCATCAAAATGTGGGGCATTACAAAACATTTTTGGGAATTATATAAGAACAATAAAAGAGTACATTTGAGTGCCAAAAGAGATACAATTAAACAATAAGAAGCCCAAAAGCACAAAGTGGATGATGAGCTAAAGGGATAAAAAAAAACAACTCTAAACCAAAAATACTATCAACTGTTAGCTCTCCTAACACTCAAAGACGAGTAGAAGTTGTTGATGAGGTGACTACTATCCATTGGTTGGGTGCTTTGGAGCATGGATATTGCTTCATAAGTTACTTGGTATTGAAGATTAGTTCAAGATACCTATTGTAGTTGAAAGTGTTACCTTCTAAATCTGTGCTTCAAAAATATTTCAAGTTCAACAAAGATGCAAACTTAGGGTACCACAAAAGCACCACCCACTGTGACTTCAGTGGTTGTTTCTTTCTCGTTAGGATGGTTCTTTTCTAGCACACGGGGGTTTCCCTGATAGCATTGCCAATGTCTTTTAAACCCTATAATGATTTCTAGATTGATAAAATAAAAATGTTTTGAGATTTCAATTTATTATATCGTGAATTTCAGTGGATTAGTGCTTTATCCATGGGCTATGGAGACAGGAACGATATATAAAATTTAGATCTTAACGAAGGAGCAAAAGAGATATCAGTAAACTCACTAACATCGATGATTACAAGCCTTTAACAATTCTGCAATCTAAGTTACAACTATGTACAAATATTTAAAAGCTACATCAACACTTTTGGAAAATACTTGTGGTTAGATATGTCATAAAATATGAGAGTATGAAGTCAATGGAACAACCTTCTATTGAATAAAATCAATGATCAAACAATACATAAAAGATCTCAAATTATAATTGTTGTAAGAGGCTTAAAAAATCTCTCTTAACAACCCTTCCTATGCAAGAAATAGTCCCCTTAGAACAACAGACAGTGGACACTATTCTCCAATATAAGAAATGAATACAAGCATGAAATGGCAGCCTCACAAAAATTTTCCAATGCTTAGAAACTTGTAGATAAAGCTCCAAGTCTGTCACAAGATCCATAATAACCAACAATAATAAGGTATTTTCTTCAATTTGAAATCACTACTTGCAAATGAGGTGATGGTGCACCCATAATTGATCAAGATTTTTATGTTACACCCCTAAGATTAAGTGAACTTCCTAAGTTTCTAAGCAAGGTAAGGTGATGAAATGAATGTAATGTAATGAAAATGATAATTAATTCTAATGTTAGGGAAAGGGGTTCACAAATTAACTATCATGAGAGAGTGTCTAAGTTCTAAGTTTTCCTCTTAGCTTTCAAGAGCTAGAGGTTAATGATTTGTCATCCATATTTGTGCCTTAGAAGGGAGTGTTTTTTTTCTTGAGTTACTCTTTTCTTGTGCTTTTTGTGTGATTCCTTTTTTTGCTTTTTATTTTTAATTTTTTTTCCTTCTTTGGCTTAGTCCCTTTGTTTTAGATTTGACCTTGATAATTTGGGACATAGGGAACCTAGATTTTTGCGAGGGGACATAGCTCACATTCATAATTTAACTTCATTTTGCTTAGAGTACTTTGACTTTTTTTTTACTTTGATTTATGCACCATACGTATGAATAATATGTAGAGACCTTAAAACTTGACACACAATAAGTTAATTACAAAAGGGTGACATGATGGAAATGGGCAAAACATAGGGTCTTCACTCAGTGAAACTATGCCATAGTGCCTTTGTTCATGGGATATTAAAGAATACTCGTAATTTCACTTGATTAATTGATAAATGCCTACTAAAATACTTTTGTTGAGCCCCCCTCCCAGTATATTTCCAATTAAAAAAACCCTATTTTTAAGAGATATTCCCTATTTTTATTATATACCCCTTTTTATACCCTCCCAATACCTATAAACCCCCCATACCCTACTCCCTACCCCCTCAATACCTACAATATGTTGACCTTATTTCTCACAATTTAAAACCCCCCTTTATGTATGAACGTGATAAGATATTGGTCAACAAGGTGAATCCCCTATGGGGTAAAATGGTTAGTGAAATAACATGATTTGAAAAATGGCTAAGTAAAATGTTGTTAATGACATGAAATGAGGGTCACACTTACTTAAATCCTTAAGGGAACACCTAACTCGAAAGGTCATGCACTTAATTTGACGAGAAAGAAGAATTATAACCACACCATGATGCTTCCTAAGCTATTGAAACAATATTTGAGGATATATGTTATTATATAGTAACACCTTTGACCTCCTATTGTCACACCCACACATAAGAAAGCATTTACCATAAGTCAAGTAAAGAGGATATGTCATGACAATGGTATAAACTACATGTCTGCATTTGTCTCTAGCATATGGCAAGGTAGGGTGAGCAAGTTAAAAGTGTCTTTGAGTAAACTGAAGTGTCTCTATCAAGTATCTATGGGTAAATTATTGATCTCATTTGTGTAACTGTTGGATGTGATGGAAAATCACATTGGAAATGATGATCAAGTCACCCCATACATGTTAGGGGGTAACATATGGCTCCAGTTGCGGGACATGTACTCAAGGATAGAGTGCATGAGAACCTCAGAAATCTCAGGTACTCCAAACTACGTGGTACAAAAAACACGAACAACATTTTCCATCTAAGAGTTCTTTAATGACTAAGTCATGCTAGAAATCAAGTAAAGAGATCAATATGTTAGGGGAAGATGATCCCATCCGGAATATATAAATAAACCAAAAGCACGAAACTAACTAACAACAAGTAAAAGCATAAAGTAAATCTATCTATTGCAATGTATATGATAAAAAATGTGACAAGCAACAATGCATGTGAAAATTCAAACTAATGCTCATATTAAGGAGCTTATTCATTCTCTTACTTAACTATTCTAACATATGAATAAGAGAATGCCAAGTAAAGTCAAATTTCCAATGAAGCCACCTTAACATGTCATCCAAGCCATGGCTTCTTCCCTTATGCTTAATGATGGACCAAGACAATACAACATTAATCGTAAGGTGAATATAGGTCAATAAAATTAATGATGGAAATGCACATGAAATCATAGGCACGTGAAAAATCAATATTTTCAAATTCTTTCCAAGTATGACATGACTTTCCACAAGTTCTCTCTATCCAAGATTGGATAGGACTTATATAAATGTTTCCATCATGGGGTTGTCCTAAGAGAATTTCAACACTTAGATGAGTGTTGTTAGATGAAGGATTCCATGAAGATTCCATACATTTGGATGGGGAGGAAGGGTGGTAATTTTTTCCTTAAAACATTGCCACTCCAGAACATTTCTTGCCTCAATAACATGATGATTCTTTGGTTTTTTATCATTGAGTAAAAAATTTAAAGTTTGGAAAATTTCTAGGTTATTTGCTTTATCAAATACCCATGAAAAATGAGAGAAATCAACAAGATTAAGTGAAAAATATGGCTGGAAATGATCCTTGATGTTCAAGATGTGCAATATTAGTGTCATTTTGCTACCCCAAACCATAAATATTCATGGAAGAGTATGGATGAAAATAACTTTCCAAATATTCCCTAAAAGGGAGTAAACTAGGCTGCCCCAAATATGAATTAAAAACATTCTCATGTTGCTCCAAATTATAAATATTAGAACATGTAGATGGATGGAAATAATCATGGAAAATATCCTCAAAAAGTTGTTGTTCAAAGGGCGTAAAATCAACACTCTCAACACTAGAAGTATCATAGATAGGATTTCTTAAAATTTCCAATAACTATAATCATATCATATCATTGGTTATCATTTTCAAGCAATGAGGAAAATAAAATTTCAAATGTATGATTATCCAAGGATTTGATTTCATCATTTTTTTTCTCAAAATCATCACAAGATATTCCAAGATGTTCAAAATTTTGAGAATAAAAACTCAAAATCCTCATCTTCATGATGAGCGGAACAAGATGAAAGTTCATCAACACAAATAACTTCAAGGGAATCTCCATGAATATGAATATGCTCATCTTCTTCAAAAACTTGTTCATCAAGGTGGATAGAGTCACAAGGTGTTTCTTAAACATGCATGGGTTCTTGTTTATGGGTTTCTTTGACAAGCTTTTCTTGGATGGATTTAGTCAAGGAGATCAACTTCTCATCACATCTTTTGATTTGATTCAAGAGAGCATTAAAGTGACCTCTTTCATATTCAAAATTAGAGTATTGGATAATTTCATTTAAGATTTGACAATTTTCTCTTAGATCTTCAATGCTTTCTTTTTTTACACAACTAGCATCCCATTTTTCATGAAATGCTAAAACCAAATCCTAAAAAAAGACACCTTGCTACAAATGTCTTAATCCAAAATTTTGCATTTCCTTTTAAGAAAATTGCAAACATCCTCATTAAAATATCTTCATGCACAACATTGTGATTAGACAAAAAATCCATAAATGAAGAAATAAATTGAGAAGCTTGATGAACATCCCCATGAAATTGTAAAGCATGATCTTCCAATTCTTCCAATTCAAAAGGGATCTTATTTGGATACCTTAGGATTCACCTAACATCAATAGAAGGATAAACCTCATGGAAATCCCAAGGTGTCATATTTCTTCAAGCTATCAACCCTCAAAATGGAATGTAGAATGTGCAATCTTCATGTTACAAAGTGGATGTAGTGTGGAGTTTCCAGATGGGTTGACCCCATCAAATATTGAAGCTAAATCTTTCGATTCCAAAAAAGGACCTTGCTCCCTGACAACAACACCAAAATGTTGCCACAATGACTATCACCCCAAATGCAAGGGATCAAAATAGTTCTAGCTAAGTGCAACTATGGAAATATGATAGTTGTCACCTATCAAATTGTAAGTATTAGATGAACCAATAAGGGGGGATTTTCTAAAGTAACTAAGGTTTATTTGATTGATTGATTGATTTGAATATTCCTTAGATTACTTGTGAAAGATTGCGAGTAGATTTAAATTAATGAATTAAAGTGTTTTGAGTGGTATTTAAATTGTAGGGACAATAATTCACGCACAAAATTTTTTACTAGGTGAATCGACAATTGGGGCAGGGCTTGTACTTGCGTGACATTGGGTCGATTCTTGTCCGCTACCACTATACACCTAGGTGCACCCACACTGCCAGCGAGCATGGGGCGTGAGTAAGCTGCGAGGATTTGAACTTGTGACCTTCCATTTACAACTTCTCACATCATTTCCTCATTTACCACTAATTTACGCACAATATGATCAAGTACAACTCACTAAGATTATTAATACTCACAATGATTTAATTAATTAAACCAAAAGATAGCATGAAATTGGAACATAACATGAAATCAAAGAAAATGTGAAAATTCCATCAAATATATTTCACCGATAAAGTATAGCATCCATGTTATTCTTGTATGTAATTTAGCAAGTATGAAGATTATAAAATCAAATATAACCATTAAGTAATCAACTATAAACCATATATGATTTTACCTTGATTTGTTTATCAACCCTTAAAGATGTATTTAAATGGACATGAGATTATAAGCAAAACATGAAGCAAAATAAGTCTTAGATTGCTAAGCAAAGTATTGACGTGAAATTCATGTAATACAACCCAAATACATTTGCTATATTAATGTGATGTAGTTGCAATGAAGTTAAACAACAAGAAATAAGCTTAAACCATATGTGAAGAGTAAAAATATGATTGTCATAAGTTAAAGCTTAGTAAAAATGGATTGCACGGAAAATTTGAATGTAAATTGTAACATAAACCACCTCAAGGCTCTTCGTTTTAGCGCTGGTGTTGCCAATAGAGTAAGAGTCTTGTATCGAAAATTAAATGTACAAAACCAGATTGTTGGAAATTAACTTTAATTGATATTTTGCAAGTGTAAAACAAAGTATTTAACAACAATGAAAGTGTAGCTCGTTTGTATGATAAGAGTGAAAAATTACTAAGCTAAACTTGAAGTAAATTTCTAAAACTTAAGGTTGCTTAGTAAAATTAACTAAATAACTATTGATCTAGCTCATATAACAAAGATAACTTACTGAAATAAACATGCCATGATCCAGATTTTGTTTTAACTTACTTAGAACACTTAAGAAAACAAAACTAACATTCAAAAATTTATTTTGAAAGTAGATGGAATTTAAAAAAGTGGCTATGTAGTTTATGAATGTGTTGATTACTACCTTAGTTACTTTGAGAATTTGGGTGAATGGAGTCTAAATTAATTAAGGTGTTTGAAGACAACAAATAAGGGATTGATTGAAAAGATCATCAATCATTTCTTACTCTAGATAGTTAGTTCACTCCTCCAAATATCAAGGGAGGTAATTCTAGTGTAGAACCCTCAATATACTTAAAAAAACCCTTGCTATTGAACCAAATAAGTGTATGAAAATCAATTGTTGAGATGCATGGTAAACTTTCAAATGGAACCTACATCAATATAAATAAACTATAATGCAAAGTATACCTCAAAGTTGAGAATCCATATGAAGAAAAGGGACATCTTCAACATCTAGCCCATAATATCCTCTTTTTCTTCTCCAATATCCTCACATAACACATAAACTCAATAAATAACCAAGTATTTTTCCAATGAGATCATTTTATTCAAAATTTCAAACTATCGAAAACCATGTGAATACAATGATAAAAGTTCTCTTTATATAGGAAGAGAGCTCAACAACCTCCTGGAAGGAAAGCAATAAAATATTCCTTGACATGGTCAAGAATAACAACCCTAACTCAACCTCCTCATGATATGGTCAAAAAATAAATATATTAGGTGTTTTTTTATGCCCCCTATACATCCATCTTACCAGTCCATATCCCAATTAGGCAATCATATGAAATAAAATAATGTCAAAAATACAATCTTTGACCATCACCATACAATGAATAATCTAATACATTTGAATTGAAAACATGTACCACGACTTGATCCTAGACAATAATGATGGGGCACTTCCATAAATATTTCACAATCCACGTGCAATGACCCACAAGTCAAGGAGAAATGGTTTCATGTAGGAGTCAACTCCAGGATCCAAGGAAATGCATACTTAATGTTATTACTTGTTATTGCCACCTAATCTGCACCTGGGAAACATGAGAAAAATATTCAACTCATTGGGTGAAGCCTTGGGGGAAAACCTCAAGTCAGGTGAGCTGTCACCTGACACTCGACTCCTTCATTTAGGCCAACTCCTAAACAAAGCCAATGGGGGTGGTCCTTAATAAAATAATCTAAGGCTTGAAAGCAAGAAATATTACTTAGAGTTAATGAAAATGAATACAATATTCAATATATAAATACGAGAGCAAATGAATCTAGCAATTAGTGTTCTACTAAACCAAAAGACGAGTCTAAGCTACAAAATTGTTTTTCAAACCATAATTAACATATATATAATAAGATCAGTCCCTTGAAGTAAAATGAAGCAAATGAGACAACTCAACTACAAAAATGATATAAAGTAAATTGAACTTGCGAGTGTGAAGTCTTTAAAGAAGAATATGATATATCAATAAAGTGCTTGCTTAGATTTGCTCCAAATTCAGAATGGGTGACCTAATTGCTATAAGAGAGCAAAACTTGAACAACAAAAACTAAAATTAAACTAGGGAGTGCCATTGGAAGGCACTATCGTCAACTAAAATCAAGATGATCTAATTACTAAGTATTAACCAACAAAATCAAATGTTGTCTAATTACTAGAAAGTTGTAGTTAATTCCTAGAACTAGGTCAGCAAGTTAGAATATCCTAGATTAATGTAAGTATATAATCTAGAAAATATAAATGCAAATGATCTAGAAAATCAACAAACTAAAGGGAAAAGAGATACTCTTGCCAGTTGGGAAAGTCTGAGAACGGTTGATGCTTGGGAAGCACCAGGACAGGGTTCAGATAAACTCATAGATCTCAAATACTAAGTTACGCCTTAGCTACAGTGAGGGTGTAGAGCTTAGTTCCACTATTAATTTTAATTAAGATTGTGATTAATTTTATATTATTAGGGTTTTATTCACATAAACTCTTAAAATATGTAGTGAATAGTTTGTATATTGTTGTAAGTGCCATATGAACTATTCTAAAGAAATGTTAAAAAAAAATGCAAATAAAGCAAATCTAATCTAATTGAATGAAAACAAAAACAAGAAAGTAAATTACCAACTAAATATGCAAATTAACACCGAGGGAAAGGGGGATGCAAGGGATGGTGGCCTAAGCCATTACTCCCTTTCTCTTACAACTGTCCCTAAGGAACTTTAGAGATCCTGATGATCCTTTATAACTTAGGAATTATCCAGGTTACAATCAATGGGAATAATTGGTCAAAATGACCAAGAAAAGGTTGTCAGATGAGCCTTGACTTCTCTGGAAATTGGTTAGCCTTTTGGGGTTGCTAAAAATTGAAAGAAATAAAGTTAGGACAACGAACAGATTAGCCATGCAAGGTTGGAACATAACTGCCACATAGGCATTGAATGAAATATCTGTCTCACATATGGAAAAATAAATAAGGCAATTAAAAAATTGATAATTGAAACTAACAATCCCAATGCTCTTGCTAAATAGCTTATTCAACCTAAACTATCCTACTGCATGAGATGGAGCAATCACTAGGTGAAATCATAGATCCAATTTAACCAAACGATCATTTTATCAATGACACATAATCTTCCCTTGTGTTTGGTTACCATCCAAAACAAGGATATGCTCATCATCAAGTAAATGTGAGTAGAAAAATGCATGACAGGATGAGTGGAAGAAAGTATGAAATCATGAGCATATACAAGAGTACCAAAACCATGGTAAGAATCATATGTATGTTTGCATGCTTGATCTATCCATTTTTTAAAAGGGATAATGTGGCCATCCATTCTAAAATCAACATAGGGTAGTCCATCTTCCAAGGATGTAACTTCATCCAGTATATTACCAAGCAACAAAGGATCAAGAGGTACAAAAAGTATGCAATGAAAATTCTCATTCTCTTTGTTGTTGTTGTCTTCATCGTATTTGGGAATGACCATATATAACACTCCCTTTTCTATTTGAGAGGATGAAGTGGACACATCTTCATTATGCGTATCTGCAATATAATCTTCATTATGAAGGAGGCAACAATGACCTACAAAATCACCAATAATATCCTCAAAGAAAAAAGTTTAGTCTCCTCCAACATTACAATGTCTTTAACTAAGAATGAGGATGAGGGTTGAGAAGGATTCCTGATTGTGGAAATGCAATTTGGCCCCAAGTCACATGACTGTAAATATTCCTCTAAATGTTGTTCTACAACATGGTTGTATGAACATGGCTGAAAATGGTCGTGGAAAATCTCATTATCAATAGACTGCCCAAGGTCTTCAGAATGTATACTTTCATCATGAGATGAATCATAGATCAAATCACTAGAAAGTCTCCATTAATACACCACCGAATATTGTGATTATCTTATCTTCCAATAATTCCATAATTATCTTATCAGTGTCCTTCTTAGTAGGTATGGCTTCAACCCACTTTGTGAAGTAATTGGTAGCTGTGAGGATCCATGTATATCTGTTACTTGAGTTTTCCTAAACCTTCCCGATGAAATTAAGGCCCCACTTCCATTAGAGTAAATTTGGGGTCTAAAATGGGCCTAATAAGAAAACGAGCCATTGATGAGTTGGAATTCAAGAACCAGTAGAATTTCAAGAAAAATAGTCAACCATAATGGTTGACTTGGCATATTTGTCATTAAAAAAGTACTTTTTAAATTCGTATATTCAACTTATCTCTCTGTGGTTTTACTCAAATTTCAAGCGGTAGCACTCATTGGATGTGTAATCGAATTCTGCATTCAACGAGTACCCACACTACATACTTTTGACAGACCCCACCCCACGAAAAACGAGAAATACATAAAAAATGTGTTACTTGAAAGTATGCAGTGTGGGCACTCGTTGAAACAGAATTCAATTACGTAATAGAGTACCATTAAGCTCGCCAAAGATCCATTTCAACATCAACACAACAACCAAATTGAGCTACATATGCATTTCATCATAAATCTGGTTCAAGATTGCATTCTCCAAGTTCTCTTTTACCGTTATGAATGATCGAGTTGAAAACATCTTCACAATTTTTCTTATAAAAGCAAAGTTTTGTAAACTTCGATCTATGTTAGACGTTCATGAATTTCTCATTAAGGGGGGAAGGCTCTAATGCCTCCTTCCTTATCCTATTGTGCCACTCTTGTAAATTCTTAAATTCTATTCTAAATTGTTCTTAAGGGGGAAGTTAGGATATTTAGACACTTATGAGTTAGTTAAGATCAACTTGGTATAATGTGTCTTTAGGTAAAGTGTATTTCTTTAGTATTCATTTGTACTTATGTAATCCGACAGTCACGATATGTTCTAGACATAGAGTGATCCAATGGTTCATCTTCACCTCAATATTAATGGCTATTGATTCATGGTTTAACACCCAATTGATCCATGATATCTATTTTAAGATAATGGAGGGTCATTTGCTTGATGATTGATTGTAAGAAACTCATATGTAAAATATTTTTCATTTTCTTAATATATTCCCTCAAGTAGCTATTTGGATGGGGCGATGGAATATTTCCCTCTTTGAGGGATTTAACCACGTAAAACATCAATGGGTTGATATATTATATGTTTGTGTGAGCAATTTCTCAAGGAGTTTGATCTTTTGGAAACACCTTGTGTTAGTCGAACAATCAAGAGAAATATATTGTAGGTAGATGTTTGATGAAAATGGAGAGTTGCTTTATCCTGCTAATTGTGACATGCCATCTTCCAATAACCAACTTGGTTCAATGGTACTACATTGTGACTTGGATTTATTTTATGACACCCTAGTAGTATGTGGTTGTTCAAAATGTAAAGAGTTGAAGGAGAACCCTTGATGTGTCACATTGTCCCATTATATTAATGATCGACTACCCAAAGTTGACGGTCTAATACTTCCTATTATGGTTAAGAATCCAATAGGTGATATATAAAAGACACGTAGGAACACTTCCATATGCTCATTTTTTGAAACATGAAAGCTATATCAACTAAGTTTCATTCTAAATTGACCAACCCATCTCTTTGTATTGAGTGAACAGAGAGTTCTGTAAGCCAAAGTATGATATCAATACTACCAAAAACATCTTTACTAGGAGATCCAAAATGTTGTATGCACTGCAAGCAAAAATGTCCAAGTACACACCAAGGTCGGTTTAATTGTTAAAAGGTAGTGATGACTTCACTATTATTGTCCACCTGCAAATTAAATACCAAACTTGTTACACTGACACTTTTTATGGAGATTGGATATCTTTCATGAATGTGCCCGATGTTGGAACCAAATTCTCCTTTAGTGGTAATAGTTAAATATGATTGCCAATTCTAAATTAGATGTTGCAAATCTTGGGTTGTTTATCCTTTAACATGTATCTATTCATCCCAAACAATTAGTAAATCTTATGGCATTTTGTGGTCCTATTTATAGTCGATTTGACTACTTCAATATTGTTAAATATAAACATAACATTTCCATGTATAGAATGTGCATGGATGGTTATGCTTTAGGAAACTTTAATAGGAGAAACCTGTTATATATCAATGGTTGTCCACAAACTCATGGGAACATTGTAGTGTTCATAAATAGTTGTAGGTCCTCATTATTTAGTGCAAATTGTTCCTTTGAGGAACACTCCAATGAAAAAGAGTTATTTATGAGAAGGAAGACATCCATATTTGTCGTTGTGCATGCAATACATGGTTTATCTCTTTGTGACGATTTGTTAATAAACTATAACTTTCATAGACCACCAATCACTCATAAAAAAATGTCTTGCATTGGGTCTACCTTTAGATGTCCCCTTAGAGCGTAAGAAAGCTATCACTGAGTAATTGTATTTTGGATTTTCAATGGAACTAATGTAAATATATTGATTAGTTCGACATTTGTTTTATAAAGTGGTTGGTTGCATGTTTATTATTGGGAAAAAATTTCCATTCTTCTAATAAATTTTTGGTATAATGTTTGAACATACTAAAAGCATTGTGTTACTAATATTATCGATGTAATGTTCAATATTTTTACAATCAAGATTATGACGACGAGCTACCTATCTACCATCTACATTTGTTGCACCCCATTATGATGTCAAATCAAGAAATCACTATTAAATGGCCATAGCTCATAGATGAAACATTTCAAGCATGGTTAAATCAACCAGCACCTATTCAATTCCCATTACGTCTCAAGTCACCAATGCAAAACCTCTGTAGCAACACTATTTCTTCACATGTTGGGGATGAAGGAAATTATATAGAGCTGAGGTTTGTATGGATAATTTATTATGGGATACCCATGCCATGGAGGGAATGCAGTTCTGTGCATTCCAAAAAAATGAATTAGGGGTTGACGTTGATTTTGCCAATACCTTCTTCCAAATCCTGAAATCTTCTCCCACCACCCCTCTCTTTGGACATAGGTTAATCTCTACCCAACTGGGGACAACAATGTTGTTGTACAACATGAGATAAATGTATGGTATGTTAGACACATGTTTCTTGGAACTTTTGAGGCAACTAACCATTAAGTCCCCTAATTTTTTAAGGAACATTTTCACATAGTGAACATTGAAAATTGTTGATTTTAGGTATGCTTGAAGACAATGTACATTTATATTTCCCACTAATAGTAAGTTACTCAAATATAAGGTACTTCCAAGTGATAATGACTTTCCCAATAGCTATGTAGAGGCAAAGAAAGTGCTGAAAAGGTTGGGTGTTGAGTACATATCATATCATGTATGTTTGAATGATAGTATTATGTACAAAGGCGAATATGTAGACAAAGATATACGTCCAAAATGTGGGCATGAAAGGTACTAGAAATAAAAAAAGTAAGGGTAAGGAACACGGTCCTTCTCATACTATATTTAGGCACGTGCCTATAATTCCAAGGATTCAAAGGCTCTTTCATTGCAAACAATTAGTCGTGCTGCAGAGCTAGCATGCCTCACATAGAAGTGAGCCAAGACTTATGTGAATTTCAATAGATTCAATAACCATGAAGCATATAGAGGATACATGGCTTGATAAATTCAAGGATGAAGTATAAAGCCTTCGATTTGTTAGGATATTTTAATACTCCATCTTTGTCCTAACTAGCATTATTTCATTTTCTTAGTAGCTGATGATGTCATTTCCCCCCTAGTGGTGGTGTAGATGTCATCCAGGATCCATCTACCACCTTCCGAGCCCTGCATGCATCATTTTAGGACCAGTTTATTTAGTTCCATATTTTTAGGAACCTACTTAGTGTTCTAGGTCAGTCCACTTGAGTTAGCTGACTCTTATGGGGGTTAGAGATCAGAATGCCACTGATTGTGGCCCCATGCACCATTTTATGACTATTTTGCATGGAAAACTCACTAATGCTCCCTCTTTGGCCAGTTAAATAATTGTGTCTTCAGTTAATTGAGTTTAGGATCAGTTTGGTTTAGTTTGAGTCTTTTGGAGCACTCCAGTGGTGACAATTCCTATGCTAGACCAACAGAGGTTCAAATTCTCCTGTGTGATTCGAATTCTCTCCATTGTAAGATCATTTTTCATTATACTGATTATTGGATCACGTGACATTATTCTGCTTCTATTTGAGTTCTCATGCATGATTAATTGTCTACTCATTTTTACTGCAGTTTTCACTCTAATTCATCTTTGTTGCTCATTATTTCTTTGTGAGGTACACTCATCTCTTAGATCTGCTTTGATTTAGAATTTAACATGGTATCAGAGCCATTTGAGCGTAGGTTGAGCATATGCTTTCAGTAGTGCACCAGAAGCCTCTGGATTTCCACATCAAATCTTGGTGCCATTGCATTGAATTCATTGGAGAAATCCTTTGAGGTCTAGCTAGGTGTGAAGGATCCAAAAAAAATGTGCCTATTGTCCTAAACCATTGCTTAGTAGTAGTCTGTTATCACTCCAGGAGTCCTTCTAGGCTGTAACTCGAAGAAGCCTGGTAACTTAATCAATATCTCAATAATATAAAAAGGTGGATCAAGTTGGATGACTCATACGAAACTCACTCGCTCAAACATGCATAAACATACTCAGATAGTCAAGGCTTTTAACCACTGCTGCTCAGAAGGTTTAATAAAAGTAGATGTGTGCAGAAAATATTATGCTAGCAAACTCATATAAGGAACATACATGAATGGATGATCACAATATGAAAATGGTACTTGGTATTCAATTCACCAAAACAGATAGGATGACAGCTATCTGGCGTAGACAAATGGAAAAATCATGAAATATACATTTCACTGCAAGTACTGAAAAGAATAAAGAGGAAAAACTGAACACACATATGGCAAAAGAAGCTTATACAAATGAGAAGTCTGAGAGCTATATTGCATAAAGTATCCAAAGTCCAACCATTGTTCCACATGATTTCTGGGATTTATAGCCTTTACAACCTCTCCCCAAATCCTAAGAAGCTGGGTCAAATTTACTCTAGATGGAAAATCCAAAACCGTTTTTCAACAAACCAGGAAAAATCATTTTTAATTGGCCAGACTACTGAAAAATGGGGCTCAGAGATGCCTTCGATTCTCCCAATATGTGGCACTTGTAGGAAAAATGAGAGAGATTATTTTTCTCTGACGTGTCAGGAAGAAAAAACTCTGAGCGTTTTGCATAATGATTCTCCAGTCGCCTAGAATCATCATTTGAAAATGATGACTCTGCAACAGTAAAAACGCCCCTTTTGCTGAAACTGCTGAAAAAGAGGCTCAGAGATGGGTTCAGTTCTCTAGCTATGTGACACCTGTGTATAAATTGAAAGAGGTTGTTGTTCATTGATCTGTTGTGAGCAAAAAACTCTCTCAAATATTTGAAACTCGTTTTGGTTTGCCCGAGATTTGCATTTCAAAAACAGGTGTCAAACAGGCAGGTTCTGGTATCCGAAAATTGGGGCTCACTGATGGATTTGACTCTCTCAATCTGCAACACGTGTAGGAAAACTAGGAGAGTTTATTGTTCTATGACATGTCAGGAACAAAAACCTCCGAGCGTTTTGCAAAACGATTCTCCAGACGCTCAGAATTGTCATTTGAAAATGATGACTCGGGACAATAAAAAAATGCCACATTTCTTCATTATTTCCATCTTGCTGGCACCTTCAAAACTGGAACAGTACATTGAAACAGATCCTGTTAATTAAAATATTCACTTAAAAAACCATCCTCTTCCCATTTGGAAGCAAAAACCGTGATCTGGGCAAAAATAATGCCTCTCTGCCCTGTTTTGCACTTTCGGTGGCTAAAGAGCCAAAATTTGAACCTATAAACCACCGAAAGCTCTGCTTTCGGTGGCTAAGAACAACTGTGAAAGCTTGCCTAAGCCACCGAAAGCTCTGCTTTCGGTGGCTAAGAACAGTTGTGAAAGCCTGCCTAAGCCACCGAAAGCTCTGTTTTGAAACTAATCTTCGAAAATGGCAAAAATGTATTTTGTCTCAGCTTCTTGATGACAAGTGAAGTTCTCTTGCTCTTTCGGTAGCTGGAATGAATTTGCATTTGAACACGAGCGCTATTGAAAAAGTGGTGAAAATGCCTCTCCTTTTGGTAGCTTTGGGAAATTTCGCCTTTACGCTGTCAAAACAGTGTTGAGAAAGACTCCGCTTTCGATAGCTTCGAACAATTTTGCTTTTGACTTGTAAGCTGCCAAAACTTACCTTTCGGTGGCTAATGAACACCATCGTATTTTCCCAAGCCACCGAAAACTGCCCCCTGACTCACGCTGTATGTCTGCCCTTTCGGTAGTTAGGAGTGCCTCGAAAATTTCGTTTAAGCTGCCGAAAGCAGAGCTTTCGGTAGCTTAGGGGCCGTTTTGAATAAGCACTTAGCTACCGAAACCTGTTTTTTAAGTTTTTTGAAATAAAAACTTGTCTCGAAAGTTTCTTGACGTATTATGAGTTAGAACTCATTAAAATGAGCCTAAACACAAACTTTAATAATGTGTTTTCATTTTCAAATGACCTCCTATCACCTCACATAATAAAACTTAAAAAAATATTTGAGGAGATAACATAGTCTATTTCCAAAATTGAGAGTTTTTTGTAGGTTATTCAATTTTTTTTTTAGTGCATCAGTTGCAACAGTAGCAACAGTTTCACCTTGTATTCACTCCAGAAGTTCTCATGGACAATTTGAACTCTCCTCTCTCTCCTAGGATCCTGACACCCTTCAATTACCTTGATTGGAGGGATTATATGCATATGGTCTTGTGAAACAAGTCACTGTACAAGTTAAAAAAGGGGAAGGAGTTCAAACCCCAAGCAACTCTGGAGAAGGCCAAGTATATGAATAGATTGGATGAAGCATTCAGTTTCTTGTGTATTCATATTTCCAGAGATATACTCTTCCACCTCGAAGGATTGAAGACTCCAAGAGAGGTATGGTTGAAGTTGGAGACCCTCTTCGGCAAATAATGTGAGCTAAGGGGCCATATTTTGGAGAATGAGTTGTTTCTCTTCAACTGATTTGAGACCATCCAGAAATTATTTTTCAAATTCAAATATTTGGTCATGCAATGCAAGCAGTGTGGCATTGAGAAGAAGGATGAGTAGTTGGTGCTATCCATTCTGAGCAAGCTAGGTCCTGAGTTCTCCATCTTTGTCTCTACCTTCCATTTAGGGCGAATGCCAATTCCTAGTTGGAAGATGCCATCCTCAGATGTTTTCATTGAATCTCGCATCCAAGAACAAGACAAATTGATCGAGATGGGTGCCTTGAAGGCCTCCAAATATCAAGCTCTTGTGGATGGAGAAGCAAAAAGTGAGAATGGAAAGAGGAAGCACAAGGGAAAGGAGAAGAGGAAATCTGAATCCAAGCAGAATGCCAATTCAAGTCCATCGGAAGGAACCTCCATATCCAAGAAGGACAAGCAAAATGAATTTGAGAAATCCAAGTGTTTCTATTGCAAGAAATGAAACCACCCAGAGAGATCTTGCATGCAGAAGAATATATATTAGATGACCAAGCTTCTTAAACAACACAACATTACCCTCCCAGAAGGTGCAAGAGAGACTGATTCTGGAAGTGAGTTTGATGGTCATGAGAGATGCCATGCACTGAAGGTTGTATCTTCAAAATCACAAGCCCTCCTCATAGATTCAGGAGCCTCCAACCACATGGTTTCCTCCAGAGAATCATTTTATTCTCTATATCTCAAAGATGGTCCGATTATTCACATGGGAGATAAATCTCAGATCTCTACTGAAGGGAAGGGCACACAAATCTGGAGCATGGGAAGTTAAAAATTGCTCTATTTGTGCCTTCTTTTCCTGCAAATTTGTTGTATGTATATTAGATGACTCACACAGGTTCACCGAAGAAAGTGGCCTTTGGTCCTGACATAGTTGAGATTGCAGAGATCTCTACTAGGAATATTATAGCGAAAGGGTTTGCAAACCATGCCTCCAAGGCATATGAATTATCCCATTTTTTTCCATACTCTTTTCCTACCCCATTGGAATCCGATGAAGATCAAACTGATATCTCTTCTAATGAAGATGAGGATCAAGATCTTGATGTTGAGAATCAAGTTCAAGGAGATTCATATATAGATACAACACATGCTCCCAATCCATGGCCAAGGCCAATATGGGATCACAATGTCCTTGTAGCTGCTGGGAACACATTTGGGGATCCATCTGACCATAGAACCACTAGATATCAATATCATACAAAACTTGCAATATGTCATGCAAATCCACTTCTCTCAGAGAGGTGCCATGATGCTGGGGTTTGATCCACAATATCTTGAAGAGACTTTCCATGGGGGATCTACAACCAAGTACAAATCTCGGTTGTCTGAAAAAGGGTACTCAAAGGTTCATGATTTGGACCACAATGAGCCATTCTCTACAATATAAAGAAGGGTTCCTAAAAGACTTGTTTTGGAAAATACAACTTTGACACAATGGGAGGTACATCGGAGGAGCAATTCCAGATCCAGATCTAGCACCTGTATTGCTATCCTACGTAGGAGCAAAATGCCAATATTTTTGCAAAGGCTTTCATTTAGGAATTTTTTTCCTTCTTTGCTTGGTATGAAGGTTCTTTGAGTTCCCTATTGTTGTTCCTTTTGAGGGGGTGTATTTTTACCATGAGGTTTTTCCCCATTTCCTTGGTTCATGGACAGTTCTTTATTTTTTATCATTTATTTGATTGTATGGGTGACATTTGGTCGTAGTAACCAGGGCCTAGGATGAAAAAGTATGGATTAAGGGGGGGTGTTAGGATATTTTAATACTCCATCCTTGTCCTACCTAACATTATTTTCCCACTAATGGTGTGCAGATGTCATCCAGGATCCATCTACCACCTTTTGAGCCTTGCATGCATCATTTTAGGACTACTTTAGTCAGTTCCCTATTTTTAGGAACCTACTCAGTGTTCCAGGTCAGTCCACTTGATTTAGCTAACTCTTGTGGGGGTTAGAGCCCTAAATGCCACTGATTGTGGCCTCATGCACCATTTTCTGACTATTTTGCATGGGAAACTCACTAATGTGCCCTCCTTGGTCAATTAACTAATTGTGTCTTCAGTTAACTAAGTTTAGAATCAACTTGGTTGACTTTGAGTCTTCCAGAGCACTCTAGTGGTGACAATTCCTATGCTAGACCAACTGAGGTTCGAATTCTCCTGTGTAATTATAATTCTTTCCATTGTAACGTCATTGTTCATTATATTGATTATTGGATCATGTGACATTATTATGCTCCTATCTGAGTTCTCATGCATGATTATTTGTCTGCTAATTTTTACTGCAGTTTTCACTCTAATTCATCTTTTCTGCTCATTCTTTCTCTGTGAGGTACACTATACTCTTAGATATGATATGATTTATAATTTCACACAATTGAACATAGATATGGATGGATTTAACGTGTATTCCTTCCAAAACACCAACTATTCTCTTTGGCCAGTGGTAGTGATCAATAACAATATCCCCCCATGGTTATCAATGAAGAATGAAGACTTACGTTGGCTCTTATAGTCCCGGGTAGAAGACAAGTGAAGAGAATGGATTCCTACCTCCAACCATTGATCAATGAATTTAAACAATTATGGGAATGGATACGTGCATATGATGTATCAAGGCCCATCAGTAATGGAGAGGTATTTTATGTTGTATGGCATATGTGCATACACCATGCACAATTGTCCAGGACTAGGAGTTTTATCTTTTAAGCATGTTGATTGATTTTTTTATATATGTAATGTTATTTGGCATATTTTATTTGTTGAAACTATATTTTTTGACACTAATGTGTTATGTATAAATTAACATCACAGGTATTGTAACAAAAGGGTATCGTTGATGTAAATATTGTGGACTTTCTATAAAGTCTAGGTGGTCCAACCGCCTAGGAAATCCAATGTATGGCTGCTCAAGGATATTCCTCCTAGAAGACCACCCTTATAGAAGAGTTGCATATGATTTCAATGGTAAACCAGAGAGAACCTGAAGACCTGAAATAATGATACTGACAAATTGGATTAGGGAATATGACATAGAGGAGGAGAAGAAAATTGCAAAATTGTCCAATTCAAATGTGGAACCTCTATTTGATGATCTTGGATTTTTTGACACCTATGTTGAGAAAATGTCCATTTGGATGAAAATGAAATATGCATTTTATGAGCTTCCATACTGGGTGCATCTTAATATTTCCCACTTACTAGATCCCATGCATATATGAAAAAACGTTTCATCTTCTTTATGGAGGCATATATTATTGAAAAAAGTGACACTGTGAAGGACCTGCAACAATTAATTAATGAGAATACACGAGATAGCAGAAATAACAGAACTCAGAATCGCTTTATTAATCGCAGGCCACTTCAAGGGGGCAACATCCTTTTAGCAAGCTCAATACAAATAACTTCAAAGTACTTTCATTGTCCTCAACACACACTTATATACTAAGTCTATGCCCAATACTATGGGTCAATACCATGGGACATATAATACTATGGGACGACTTGCAAAGCATATGCGTCCAATACTATGGGTCAATACCATGGGCTAATACAAACTATGGATCAACAAATACTACAGGACGACTTACAAAGCATATGCGTCCAACAATAATATACTAACAAAGTAAAGAGAAGGGTTGACACAGGTTCCTAACATCCCCTCTCCCTTAGAAAAAGCTTTTTCCTCAAAGCTTTAGATGTGGAAATTGACGCAGAATCTGAAGGAGTGGTCCCCCTGTAGCATCCTCGGGTTGCATTCCGGGCCATTGACGCCTTTTGAGTTTCAGGGAGGATTGCTTGGAAGGCTATAGACAAAGAAGAACCATATCAATTGCGTGAAAAGTGTGCTCAAAACAGTGTTGATTGGCTTGTTGTTTTAGTCGAATTCTTGCCATGTGAAGATTGTCCTGCAGAATGAGAAGAATCTGATCGCGATTTCGAAGAACCGAATCAATTTCCTGAACTGGGGAGCTGCTGAGGGTGTATAGAAGAAGAATTGGTGGTTCCTGTCCATAGAATGCTTCATAGGGTGTCCTTTTAGATGTGGTATTGTACCACCGGAGCGCTTCTAGGAAATCCATAGAAATAGTTATCAAAATATATGTAGGGATGGGAAAGGGTTCGAGCAGTCCCGAAAGGAGTGTCGTTTCACCCTTGTTGAGCTGGAAAGTATCACAGTCAACCACCATCTGTTGAATTGTCATTTTCAGTCCCTGCCAAAATAAGTTACATTGTTCTCGTCATACGTTTTGAGGAACCCATAGTGCCTTGCCGATGAAGAAGCATGGAGTTCATAGAAGAGATAGCCCTGTTGAACATATTGCAACCCATTTGGAACAAGCAGAGAAATAGCTGTAAGAGAAACTAGGTCATCAAATGTGCGAGAAGGAGCATCTGCCACCATATTGTCCTTACCCTTCTTGTAAGTGATTGCATAGGCATAACCCATGAGTTGGATAACCCATTTCAGGTGTGTTGGGGAGGAGACCTGTTGTTCCAAGAAATTTTCCAGGCTCTGGAGATCAGTCTTGATGCAGAAATAATTCCCTAATAGGTATGGCTACCACTTCTGTACTACATGCAAAATAGCTAGCATTTCCTGTTGAGATGTAGATGCGGCTAAATTATTACCGGAAAGGTCTCTTGAAGGTGACAAGCCCACTGGTTCAGCAAAGATACCTGCATATCTATCCAAGGAAGTAGTGGAGACCGTTGATGGGTGCATCTGAATGGAATGGAGTTGAGCGATGACACCATGTGAATTCTTCTTAAGGATATTTTCCAAGTGATGTGAACTAATGATGCGGAGAGACCCTGGTTGTAAGCCCGTAAATTTTTGTTGTTTCCCATTGACTGAAAACCGCATCCAAAGTTCAGCAAAATCCCATAAGATGGGGCCAAGTGTGCGTAACCATTGAACTCCCAAAACCACATCACATCCACCTAGGGACAAGGAAAACATGTCAAAGCGCAGGTTATAATCTTCTAGAGAGATACGCACATTGTGACACTTCCCCTTGCAAGGTAAGGTGCTCCCATTGGCAACCGTGACTTCAAAGTTGGAGCAAGGATGGACAAAACAATCAGCTTGTTTGGCGATCCGAGGGTCAATGAAGTTATGAGTGCTACCATAATCAATGAGTATTGAGGAAGCTTCTTGAAGTAACCTTGGACCCGCATTGTTTGGGGGGTGGTGATTCTGGATAAAGCATGGAGAGATATCTCTGGGTGGTCTTCCTGAGACGGAGGGTCAATAGGCGGCTCCTGAATGTCGACCTGATCATTCATTGCATCTGGAGATTCTTCACCAATTTCAGAGGTAGGAGGAGAATACACATCCAATAGATAGAGCTTTTGTTGAACACATCTATGTCCTCGAGTGAATTTCTTATCACAATTATAACAAAGCCCTTTTTCTCTGCGTGCTTTCATCTGTGTTTCATACAAATGCTTGATAGGAGTTGGTCGAGGAGATGGCAGGATGGGAGGTCGTTGAGAACCCATATTTCGGAAGGGAACAAAAGTGGGTTTGGAGCATTGTTGGGCTGCAATCTTGTCTTCTGCCAACTTAGCCAACCTCAGGGCTTCCATCATTGTGTTGGGATAGAACATTTTAACCTCTGAGCGGATTTCATCCCTAAGACTACTGATAAAACAACTCCTGTAGAATTCATCAGACAATCCTTTTGTGTGATTGGCGAGTTTCTCAAATTCTGTCTGATACCATCTCACAGTGCCAATTTGGAAAAGTTTAGTGAGGGCTCCTATGAAGTCATCAAAAGTGCTAGGACCAAATCGTTGCAAAAGGAGCTGGCAAAAATATGGCCATTTTGGCTCGTCATGAGCCTTGATGTACCAACGATACCATTGAAGAGCTTCCTGTTCCAAATGAAAGGATGCAAGTGGAACTTTGTTGACATCAAAAGTATTATGCAGACTGAAATACTATTCTGCATGATAGATCCAGCCAGTCGAATCAGTACCATTGAAGCGAGGAAAATCAAGCTTCGGATCACGAAAATTGCTGGAAGAAGAGAACCCATTATCTGATGAAGACTCGGACTGTCGTTTTTTGTTTATGGATGAATGCTCAAGATGGAGGCTGATAAATTTTTCATCCAGATCTTGGAGTTTGGCTTGGATGGCTGCAAGTGCTTCCTCCATGGTTTTTGCTCCTGCACAGGTGACAACCATAACCATGAGTTTTTTTTTTTTTTGAATGGGTAGAAAAACACAAACATAAGCTTATTTAGTAAAGGGAAATTTGGATTTGGGAAAAAATCTAATGGGTAATTGGGGTTTGACTAGGTTTTGGACACTTTCGAATGGACAGGGAAGCAGAAAATGAGGATTTCAGAAGCGGGTTGAAAGAATGGGAAAATTTGTCAGAGAGGGACAAAGAAGCAGAAATAGGGAATGAACACGGTGGCAAAATTTGAAGGCGATTGGGTGAAAATTAAAGAAGTTATGGAAAACCCTACAAATAGACAAATGTGAGATTTTTGGCTTTGGGAAGTGGAATTTGGGATAGGGTCCTCAGGAATGAAAGATGCAGAATGCCATTGCAGGGGTGTCAGGGAATTTTCAAGGGAAATAGAGTGAAAACAAGGGAGATATGGCGATTTTTTTTTTTCATAATGGATCTGCTACGGCGCAGAAGGGATCAGAAACAGATGGATCTACAATGACGCGGAAGTGATCGACAACAGATGGATCTGCAACAATGCGGAAATGATCGGCAACAGATGGATCTGCAACGGCGCGGAAGTGATCGGAAACAGATGGATCGACAATGGCATGGAAGTGATCGGCAACAGTGCAGCTGAAAATAGATATGGACCCCAGGTATGCTCAGCTTCCTAACGGTTAAGGGGTTTGACTCGGCCACTAATGCTGTCTGACGGATTGCGTATTGGGGTAGTACCCCTCACTCCACGGCTCGGGTAAAACTGATAACCGCTTTTCCACAAATGACAACTCTTGGTTTACCTCACGGGTGGGAACTAGTCAATCAGGTAGGGGTCGTTGCCCTTTTCGCTGGAAGGTCCTCTCAATGGGCCAACTACTTTGGGATTCATGTGGTACTCCTCACAATGAGTTTTAGGGCTTATGCCCAAGTAATTCCCACAGATAAGCGGATAGGGATTATTCCCAAATCCGAACCTACAACAGAGACGAAAAAAAATTTGGCAGAAATTTCACCCAACGAGCCCAAGAAAGTGCTCCGATACCAGATGTGAAGGACCTGCAACAATTAATTAATGAGAATACACGAGATAACAAAAATAATAGAACTCGGAATCGCTTTATTGATCGCAGGCCACTTTGAGGGGGCAACCTCCTTTGAGAAAGTTCAATACAAATAACTCCACGGTACTTTCATTGGCCTCAACACACACTTATCTACTAAGTCTATGCCCAATACTATGGCTCAATACCATGGGACATATAATACTATGGGACGACTTACAAAACATATGCACCCAATACTATGGGTCAATACCATGGGCTAATACAAACTATGGATCAACAAATACTACGGGATGACCTACAAAGCATATGCGTCCAACAACAATATACTAACAAAGTAAAGAGAAGGGTTGATACGAGTTCCTAACAGACACATTGGTTGTTAGGAGAGATCTTATTTATTCAAATATTAAAAAGAAACATTGGCCAGGAAAATAAATTAGAGAGGATGGTCTTTCTTAGTCTTTTAAAGAAGGTGATGTCCCATGGATTTTGAAAAAAGATGATCTTTCAATGGCGAATGATGTTATATTGGGTGTGAAGGCACTTTCTTTATATGGGTTCACTCTATGACGTTGCTTCATTGTAGAAGGACATTTGTTCAGGTTGAAATCACATGACCATCTGAACCTTCTAAGGGTATGTATGTCGAATAGACGATTCTTTTTTTACAGTGTAGGTTAAAATATACTATGCACTCACATTTTGAGGGAAATTAATTATGCATGTGTGTATTTTGTAGTGTCATTATCCTTTTCTTGTTATGGTTGTGTGAAGCAAGACTTCCCCTAGGGTCAACTGTGTGTCGTATTGAAATTATCTAAGTTTGTGCATTGGATCACATCAAAGGATATTCATATTCCTAACATTCCACAGTGGCATTGAGAAATAAATGAGATTGTTTGTATGTTTGAGAATGAACTACCCATGAGTTTTCTGGACTTGCAGGTCCATATTCTAATTCACCTACTTGATGAGGTTGAATTAGTTGGGGTGCTCTCATGTTGTTGGATGTTATTATTAAATAGGTACATGAAAAAATTCAAGGGGTTTGTTTGATAAAGGGAAAAACCATAGGGCTCTATTGTAAAGGAGTACATAGTTTAGAAGTTATTCTATTATGCTAGTGAGTACATCAAGCAAATTGATAACACACTGGGGTAAATAGTTTGGGACAACTAATGGGATGAAGAAAGAAGGGAAGGGGAGATACTCCAAATGAACAGAAAAAGGTGCATGATAAAGAGTAAGTCACTTATCTTTTGTCAAATTTGTACAAAGAAACTATTTACACTGAAGTTGACCATATATATTTGATCTCATCTATTCATTTTGAATTCTTGTATATATCAGTGAATTCAAAAATTGATGCCATCAATAAATTCTTTCTTTACAATGCAAAGGAAACACAACCATGGGTTACGTTGTATGAAAAGAAAAGAAGGAAATGGGACAGTGAAAAGAAATAATTCAAATGGTTGAATGGTAGAAGCATGCCTTATCCTAATCATTTAAAATAAAATATGCCAAAGGGTTGTCCCAACAGTTGGGTGCCTGACTAGATCACAGAGAATATGGCACATCCGATTGTTACCCATGTGGATAAGAAGGTGCACTAAACATAGGGATCAAGTGCAACAGATATATAATAATCTCTCTCAACACCACGTTCAATTTATAATGCTCATTTGAATTGTAACATGTATTATGTTTTTATTAATGCTCGACTTATTAGACATATGAAACTGTCCTTTATTCGCATTTTTATAAGTGCATTTGTTTCCATCTATGTGGGAATATGGACATCAGTTTTGTATTGAGGATGCCAATGATGGACACATCAAAGAAAATAGTGGAGTGGAGGTCAAGTTCGACCAATCTAGTCGTGCCAGACATTGTGATCAAAACTTAATAGAGAAGAAGTTAGGTTACGTTGGAAAGATACAAGAGATAATAGAAGTGGATTTCTCATATTTTCAATGCGTTATTTTTAGGTGCAAGTGGTGGGATATCTTCAAATGGAGTAATGTAAAATAAGATTGTGATAGTGGGCTCATATGTATTAACCCTAAAAAATTGTGGGTTGAAACTAAGGAGCCTACTGTTTTCCTAAAACATTGCAACTAAGTGTTTTTTTACCCATATGTGTTGGATGGGGATTGGTGGTTCGTACGGTGACATGATCCGAGATCAAAACATATTTTTGAGAACAACAATGTTTTAATGCCAAGTGAGGAAGATAATTAGTGTGATGTCAATGAAGAGTGATATGTTAATGTTTTATTTCAACATTTATTACGGATGTGACATTTTATTATGGATGTCTATAACTAGACAATGTTATTTTTTTATTCATTTTATAATGTTGGATATGAAAAGTTAACAACCATTTACAGCCATCATAATGAAAATACATTAAATAGTACAAGCATATAAATGTGTGGTTTTGATATTTTTTATTGTCATATTTACTATTTATTATAACAAATTTATGTTGTAGTATTAACATTTGTTTATGTTAACGTTTGAATTACTAAGAATTAATTGAGATATCACAAAGTTGATGCCGTATTCATATAATACAATAGTAAAGATTTATTTTAAAGTAAATTTTATTTAAAAATATGATGATATTAAAAAATCAAACCTTAAATTTTTTATTGTTTGAAAAAATCAAAATTAAAATAAATATTTACTTACTTTGTTGGAAATTTTATTAACTTAGATTTTCAGTGATGCCAAACACAGATTTAGAATTAATGTTTATTTTTGGACCAGACCATTCTATAGTTTATCAACATTAATATCCTAACATTATAATGCTCATTAAGATACCTCGTAGTGATTATTATGCTTTAATGTTCATGGGATGGGATGGGATTCTTTCCAATGATTATTATACTTTAGTGCTCACGGGGCACGATTTAATCCCCCCCACAATAAATGGTATCATTATGTCCGCGAAGGGGATCATATATATATCGTGAAGCACCTATTAATTTAGGTCTACAAAGTAAATCTTTTTGTTTTGCTATAGTTTAACTATAATGTAAAATATATTATATTAAATTTAATTATTAAAAATGTTTTTTCTTTCATTCTAATTGGTTGCATAGGATGAGGTCATCCTCGTTTTTCCCTTCCCAGGGAGTGGCGGCTGGATGACATCACGTAGTCCTGCATTGTCAACTAAGTAGATCGTGTTTAAGTGAGGCCGATGATAATGTTTAATATAAGGAAAGCACTAAGGAAGTACATATCACAGTTACTCTAAGGTCACCTATGACCTCGATATCTACACTAAAGACCCTTTTAAAACTGCATTACAGCTGGAAGTTTATTAAGTGCTAAAATTTCCTCGTACCCTCAACCTTGAGAACTCTGCTAAAATTTCCCCGTACCCTCAACCTTGAGAACTCGGCAGTGCCATGTTAGGAAGGGTCATGTTCGCATTAAGACATTCGCCTTGGAGAACTAGCCCATTAATAATTTGGAGTTACGATTATACCGTCACATCCTGCACATGTGCTGGTAGATGGAGGACTTCATGGCGGAAGAGTCTAACCATTCGACCATTTCGCCCTGCCGGCGACCGTCGAATGTTTAAACTCCGGTGATCCCATCCCGATCTCTGACGGGAGTAGTCTCGTCGACTGTCAACAGCTCTGCATGCTGGCAAACAATAGTTAATGCTGCTGCGGGGGACTCTGACAATCTACAATCCTCGTGCGTCTTCGTTTCCCCGGCGAAGAATTTCGGGAATAATACTGCTGCTCCGTCATCTATCCGCATATGAATGCATGCGAGTCCATCTCGTTCACATGCCATGTTAATTCCATGTTCCATGAAGCCATATGGCATTATCAGGCATGGATGACAAATACGGCCAATAGTGTGTATTAATGTCATTTTCGTTTGAATTTTGAATTCAATAAAGGCGCCATGTTAATTCAAAATCAGATTTCGAATTTGTAAACCCCGCCCAAGTTCCCAACTCATATTCGGATTGAGCCCATCAATGAACGCGGTTTTGTTGTTGTTCACTGCACCAGCATTTCTGAGCCAACCAACAGACGTTTTTCGCTACTTTTCAACAGCCAGACAGCACCTGCACCTACAGCAGAGGTATTTCTGCTTCCTCACTTTCAGTTACGTGTATTGGTTTGTGGGTCTGGGTTCCATTTTTCGTGGTTGGGTGGTCTGTGTAAGAAACAATTTTAAAAGAAAAATGCATAGTAATTTATTATGCCCTTTACCTGGTTGTTGTTCCTCACCTCTATTTAATAATTGTGGATTGAACCCTTGACTTGTTTGTTGTTGAGAGAGATTTTGACTGGCAGTAAATTTAACCCTGGACGTTGTAAGTTTTTAATGGACTGTTGGAGCAATACTTTGTATGGAAAATTTTGGTGGAGTGTGAAGCATGCGTGCAGACCGCAATCGAAGGAAAAAAAGGTAAGCGTTTAGTCGGATAGATAGAGCCACTGGTAATAAATCAACCAACGACCCCTAATTCTACGAGCTCATTCACTTGAGTTCGATTCAATCCTATGCCACAAGGTAATGAGAGGCGCCGAAGGAATGATGCTTATACTGCGCATTTCTGCTATCAGTTTATCTTCCAAAGTTGCAGAATCATGGCGTCCTGGGCTCCAGGGCTTCGCTACATTTAGCAGTGGAGGAAAGGAAATCGGCTGCTGCTACGATTAAGAGCTACGTGCAGGTGGAAGGATATTGGAGGAGCGCTGTTACATCAAGTTCGAGAACATGTTCCCCAAGTCGCTAGTTCCACCATTGTGGCCGAGTCACAAGGAGAATGCCATGCCCGACATCCTCATTTCACCACCTGGGTAACGCCCAGTAATTTGTTAGAAAAGTTGGTTATGATCTTTCACAAGACCAGATTAGCACAAATTTTCTCCATTAAAGCCGATAAACAATGTGGTAGACATGGTAGCCTCTGATGGTATCATCAGGATTCAAGGGATGAGAAATATTAATTAACTGTCTATAGTAAGAAAACGATCAAACAAGTGTTTGATTCAAATAAATCCAGCCCACAGCAAATGACTTGGATGACTCATAAAAAAGTTAACTCAAACTCAGAATCTGAAACGAAGAGAGGAGAGGAGACAAATGAGTTCCACACGCCAGCATTGCAAATCGAGTCTACATGGATTCTACAGTGGATTTTGTATTACATTCACTCCGTAGGTGATGATGTTTTGCCGATGAGATTGAAATTATTTTTAAATGTGTATAATAATTTGGCAAAGTCCATAATACAAATTTTGAGATTCCATAATACAAATTTTGAGATTTGTTTTTCAATTTTGTATGTTATATTTTTGGAGCATACCTATTTAAATGGTTGAAATAACGTTAAAATGGTAAATATGAATATTTATTCTATTAAAGTTGTTTTGAATTTGATTTTATCTCAATTCGCACAAATATATAGAATATGGAGAGTTGATCTTAATGGAATTATATTTTTTTGTTTTTGTTTTGGAGAATTAATGTTAATGGAGTTATATAATTATTTTTTATAAAAAAAAAAAATTCTACTTTTGTTTTTCATTTTTAATGGGATGTAATAAATTCCTATATTATGTTATTGATATGGTACAATATTTTTGTTTCAATACTATATATATATATATATATATAATTTGAAAAATATATTATTGTATAATTTTAAAAATATATTGTTGTATTATTTAGTGGAATACAAAAATACCCTTACAACCCCTTCACAAATGCTATACTTAATTTTTAATGAGTTAAAATCAAGGAGGATGCATATTGGGGTTGCATGTGGGATTATTGCATTTGCCCTTGTCAGTTTCCTCTAGTGTAGGTGGAACTCTAAGTAAGTCCATTCAACCACACTTTCTCTATTTAATACATTGTAGGTCAAGATTTATATGAGCACAACTTTTGGCATTTGGATTTGGTCTAGTATTGTTGGATTTGTCTTGAATTGGAAGTGGGTTGGTGTTCGAAGCATACCCTATCCTCATTTGTTCCTCAACCCTAGGAAGCTTTGAAATTATTCAAGTCAGTAATTATTCCTTTGGGCATTTGAAATTCAAATTATTCTATTGCTTTTCTATGTTTTGGTTCAATTCTTCACTCCTTAAGTTTGTTTGTTTTTGGGTACTGTGTCATTCTCTGAAAAGAGTTCTGCTGGTTATTATAAGATACCCTTGACCTATATTTTTGTAGGATTCAAATGGTCTAGCTTATGTATCTTCTATTCATTCAATTTTGGGGCATGCAATAGAGAGAATGAGCCCCATTTCCTTCCCAATGCAAGTAATTTTTAGTCTCTTTTGTGGATTGCCTATAACTATTGTAATCCTTGGTCTATTTTGGGCCTTGTATATATGGTTGTATTGAGAGTATTTTGACACACCTTTGGGTTTTGGGGCCGTGGAGTGCCTTAGTTCTACTCATTTCAGCTCTTGTTACCTTTTTTTCTTCAATGGGAAGCCTATGCATATATTTTTTATGGTAGATTTTATTGTTTTATTAAAAATGCTAGAAACTTATGTATGTGTGTTTTGTATGTTTGTTCTATTGGAATAATACTAATACGCCTCAGGCTTGGTTTTCAATTTTTGAATGCTAGAGACTCGGTGCTTTATTCCATAAGTATACCCTCATATTTTATAATTTTTTCATTTTACTTGCAGTTTTGTACACAAATAAGTACGAGGGGATAATGACCAAGCATCCGAAGGAAGTTATGTGCACCCTCTGCCTGGACTTTCTTGGCTTCTGAGTAACATCAATATAATTTGTCTTGTAACATCAATCTTTGCAATTTGCAATTTCTTTGTGTTATGATAAATATATAGTAATAACCAGGCCATAAATTGTAGGGGACACATATCACATGGAAAGCCTTCATCAAACATTAACAAAGCAGTTCACGGCCCTGATGATGATTATCATGACAGTGGCAACATGACAGAGAATGGTTGTGTCCGTGAGAATGAGAAAAGGAAAGATAAGGCATATTGGGTTCCTCATATAGAAAACGGTATTTTCTAACCAAAGGGCTATCCGAGGATTGAGGACGTAATTGCAAGAAGCCTTATGAAAAGAGCACATGTATTGGCTTCCATCCATGGAGGACGTTCAGAAATCACCCCACCAGATTGATTTCAATGCTTATATTAATTCACCATTTTATTATTTAGAGCAGGTCAAACCTAACATAAAATGCTATATAGTAGCACAATTGTACATACACAAGGGAGATAATAAATACATATTACATCCATTCTCCTTCTGCTCTATAAATATTTCTTGGACGATGCTATACAGTGGAACAATTTTACAAAGACGAGGGAGAAATAAATAAATATTAGATGCATTTCCCTTTCGCTCAATAATTTGTTTGAGAGGCTATTTAGGATGTATTGGATATTTTGTAATTTATTAAGAGGGAGAAATAAATAAATATTAGATGCGTTTCTCTTTTGCTTAATAATTGGTTTTATCTGCTATTTAGGATGTAATTGGATATTTTGTAATTTTAGTGAATAAAATTGATTAAAATTGTTCTATATTTTAAATTAGTTATTTTATTAAGCAATTTATGTACTTAATTTATGAAAGAAAATAAAATTTAGTTAATCGTTGAAATTGTATTTGCTTTTCAATAAAAATCAATTAAAATGAGAGTTTACTATCAATATTTCATATAATACAATGAAGCATCTCAATTAACATCTAAGTATGTTTTCGTCATGCTAAGAACCAGGATATAATAGAGGAACATTATTCTATAGAATAATAATAGTGTTATATAGAGTTTTATAAAACATTATTATGATTGTTTTTTTTATAAAAAATGGTATTTTATATATATATATATATATTGATTTGATATACATATTTTTTAATTTTTGTAAATATAATTATATTTTTCAAGTTTTGTGAATATAATTGATATATTTATATTTTTCAAATTTTGTGAATGTAATTGATATAATTATTTATAAAAAAATACTGAGTAAATGATATAAATTTAATAAATCATTTACTCACTTGTTTTTTAAATTACCATGATAAATGACTTTAACCATTAAAACAAGCAAATCAATTTACTTAATAGTTTGACCTAAAACATACGATTATAACATGTCCATATATATTATGTGATGAATAATTATGTCTTGTGTGATGAATAAGTATGTCTCATTAAACTTCAAATATAACATGTACATGCATATTATGTGATGAATAATTATGTTTTATTAAATTTCAAAAAGGAAAAACTTGTTATATGTTAATCATGATTGTCTACACATTCATTAACATTGCAAGTTTTTATAAATATTTATAAATCTTTATTATTTAAAACATTTTTGTAAGAAAATAAAGATATTTAGAATTTTCATTGAAGTATTGCAAGTTTTCATAAATATCTATCAACCTTTATTATTCAAAACAAATTTTGAATTTAAAAAACATTTCAATGACCATTTCAATGACAAACACTTGTTTTAAGAAAATGAAGGTGTTTTGATTTAATAAAACAAATTTTGAATTTAAAAAACATTCCAATAACAAACACTTGTTTTAAGAAAATGAAGGTGTTTTGATTTTTTTGTTTTGCATTTGTATATTCTAAGTGCCTCTTAATGTTGTTCTAACAACGACGACTTGTATTTGGACTTTCTTTAAACATCTCATTTATCCATAAAAAGGATTAATCTTAATGTTAGTATTACTTATTTGTGATTAGTTTCATTTGATAATTATGTTTTAGCAATGTATTAATATGTAAAAGCCATTTCTAAACGTCATAAATATTAAAAACAAAAATAATATTCATAACCATTACAAATATTAAAAAAAAAAATATCCATAACCATTATAAATATTAAAAAAAAAATAATATTCATAACCATTATTTATATAGATAGATACTCATTGCAAAAATTTTAAAATCATTGATTAATGATGTAATTTAGTTGCATGAGAAAAATAGTTTTGAAACCATAACCCTATTCAAATTCAACTTAAAATATCCAAATTTTATCTGAATACTATCTAATTTCAAATATCTTTCTTCTTTAATTTCCTGTCAGGCACAATTCCTATTGTGCAAAGTTCCTGTCAGGCACAGTTCCTGTCAGGAACGGTTCTTGTCAGGAACGGTTCCTGGCAGGCACAGTTCCTGTCATGCATAGTTCCTATTGAGCAAAGTTCATGTTGGGCACAGTTCCTATCGGGCACATAGTTCCCGTCAGGTACACAGTTCCTGTTGGGAAAAGTTCCTGTCGGACACAGTTCCTATCAGGCACGGTTCCTGGCAGGAACTGTTCCTGTCATGCACAGTTTCTGTCATGCACAATTTGTGTTGGGAAAAGTTCCTGTCGGGCACAGTTCATGTTGGGAAAAGTTCCTGTCGGGCACAGTTCCTGTCGGGCATAGTTCTGTCAGGCACAGTTCCTATCAGGCATGGTTCCTGGCAGGCACAGTTCCTGTCATGCACAGTTCCTATTGAGCAAAGTTCCTATCAGGCACAGTTCCTGTCGGGCATAGTTCCTGTCGGGCACACAGTTCCTGTCAGGCACAGTTCCTGTTGGGAAAATTTCCTGTCAGGAACAGTTCCTGTCAGGTACAGTTCCTGTTAGGCATAGTTCCTAGCAGGCATAGTTCCTGTCATGCACAGTTCCTATTGGGCAATGTTCCTGTTGGGAAAATTTCCTGTCGAGCACAGTTCTCGTCGGGCACAGTTCTCGTCGGGCACAGTTCCTGTCATGCACAGTTCCTGTTGGGAAAAGTTCCTGTCGGGCACAGTTCCTGTTGGGCAAAGTTCCTGTCAGGCATAGTTCCTCTCATGAACGGTTCCTGGCAGGCACAGTTCCTGTCATGCATTGTTCCCGTCAGGCACAGTTCCTGTCTGGCACAGTTCCTGTTGGGAAAAGTTCCTGTCAGGCACAGTTCCTGGCAGGCACGGTTCCTATCATGCACTATTCCCGTCGGGCACAGTTCCTATCGGGCACAGTTCCTGTTGGGCAAAGTTCCTATCAGGCACAGTTCTTGTCAGGCACGGTTCCTGTCAGGCACAGTTCCTGTCGTGCACGGTTCCTGTCGGGCACGGTTCCTGTCAGGCACAGTTCCTGTTGGGCACAGTTCCTGTTAGGCACAGTTCCTGTTAGGAACAGTTCCTGTCAGGCATGGTTCCTGGCAAGCACAGTTCCTGTTGGGAAAAGTTCATGTCGGGCACAGTTCCTGTCAGGCACAGTTCCTGTCAGGCACGGTTCCTGGCAGGCACAGTTCCTGTCATGCACAGTTCCTATTGAGCAAAGTTCCTGTCAGGCACGGTTCCTGGTAGGCACAATTCCTGTCATGCACAGTTCCTATTGAGCAAAGTTCCTGTCGGGCACAGTTCTTGTCAGGCACACAGTTCCTGTCAGGCGCACAGTTCCTGTCAGGCACAGTTCCTGTTGGGAAAAGTTCCTGTCGGGCATAGTTCCTGTTAGGCACAGTTCCTGTTAAGCACGGTTCCTGTTAGGCATGGTTCCTAGCAGGCACAGTTCCTGTTGGGAAAAGTTCTTGTCGGGCACAGTTCCTGTCATGCACAGTTCCTCTTGGGAAAAGTTCCTGTCGGGCACAGTTTCTGTCGTGCATGATTCCTATCAGGCACGGTTCCTGGCAGGCACAGTTCCTATCATGCACAGTTCCTGTTGAGCAAAGTTCCTATCGGGCACAGTTCCTGTCGGGCACAGTTCCTCTTGGGAAAAGTTTTCGTCGGGCACAATTCCTGTCAGACACGGTTCCTGTCAGGCACGGTTCCAGTCAGGCACAGTTCCTGGCAGGCACAGTTCCTGTCATGCACAGTTCCTGTTGAGCAAAGTTCCTGTTGGGCATAGTTCCTGTCGGGCACAATTCCTGTCAGGCACAGTTCCTATCAAGCACGGTTCCTGGCAGCCACAGTTCCTGTCATGCACAGTTCCTATTGAGCAAATTTCCTGTCGGGCACAGTTCCTGTCAGGCACACAGTTCCTGTCAGGTACAGTTCCTGTCGGGCATAGTTCCTGTCAGGCACGATTCCTGGAAGGCACAGTTCCTGTCATGCACAGTTCCTGTCATGCACAGTTCTTGTTGGGAAAAGTTCCTGTTGGGCACAGTTCCTGTTGGGAAGAGTTCCTGTCGAGCACAGTTCCTGTAGGGAAAAGTTCCTTTCGGGCACAGTTCCTGTCATGCACGGTTCCTGTTGGGAAAAGTTCCTGTTGAGAAAAGTTCCTGTCGGGCACAGTTTCTGTCAGGCACGGTTCCTGTCAGGCACGGTTCCTGTCAGGCATGGTTCTTGTCATGCACAGTTCCCGTTGAGCAAAGTTCCTGTTGAGCAAAGTTCCTGTCGGGCACAGTTCCTGTCAGGCATAGTTCCTGTCAGGCACGGTTCCTGGCAGGCACAGTTCCTGTCATGCATAGTTCCTATTGAGCAAAGTTCCTGTCGGGCACAGTTCGTGTCGGGCACACAATAAGTATATATATAAAATGAGAATTTATAAATCCTTAAGTCTTATGAGTCACAAAATTTTGAACTTTGAACTTGATTTTTAACTTTTATGGTTGAATCGTGATGTCTTCTTATAATGAGTTGGAAGTTTAATTTACTGTATTTTTAATTAATAATTTATGTGAAGATATATAATAATTTATGTGAAGATATAAAAATACCAATTAATGGCATAAGATGATATAGAATGCTATTTTCTATATTATCATTTATTCTTTAAAATTAAGGATTATTCTTTATTAATATCTTTTCCCAACAAGTAATTTTATGTAATGATATTGATAGATATAAACAAAACATTTCATTATATATAAATTTCATTTTCTTTATAAATACAATTTATATATAATTTTCTATGGTTTTTTTGAATATAGTTTTTATAATGTTTATAAATTGATTATTATAATATTTAAAAAAAAATAACATATTCATCAATTTAATTTTTATGAAATGAGAATTTATAAAAGTTTATAATGTCTAAATTTTAGAATTCAATTCAATACATGTATATAAATGATTTTTAAATTGAAAAATTAAAAAAGAGAATTGCACACCCCTCTAACTAAAGTCTCAAAGAATTACCATGTAACTTTTACCTACAACCTAACATGGTTATTTAATCATCACATAGATTTCCAGAAAGGAAAGCAAACCCTGGTTGGTGTGCAAGGGTTTTCATAGAATTAAAATTATTCAACTACTTATCAACTCCCACCTTTGTATCACCAAAATTTGATAATATTTTATTACTATATATCTCCACTTTTTACTAGTTTATAGCTACAGTCCTAGTCCTTATACAGAAGGATAATGACAATTGTGAACAGAATTATTTAATTAGATTAATAGGAGTTGATTTGATAATATTTTGAAGTAGTTTATTAAAATAAACGAGACATTTAATGCACCCTTTACATATTCTTAAAATTATAGAAAACAAATATTTGAAAAACATATAATTTATCAAACATTTGATACTAAAACTGACTTTGGAACAAAGATATTTGGAAAATATATGTTTTATCCCATCGCATATTTTACTAGAAACAATGATAGTTGTAATAAATGTGATATTAAAAGTTACAATCCAATTTTGAAATTTGTGCATCTTTATCAGGAATTTAAAATTACACATCCTTAATCAAAATAAATGCCATGCTTATTTCAAATATAACATCATTTACTCAAATTTAACATCTCCACTCCAAATTGTATCAAAATTGATCTACATCAACAATTTTAGAAATAATTATATGCTACCTCTATCACATTTATAATTTATTATCTATATTAAAAACTATTACAAAATTATACTAATAAATTTCCTTAATTTTATTACTATATATTATATATATATATATATATATATATATAATTTAATTAATTAATTAATATAAATTCAATTTAATTTTGGAATATCAAAATCAAAATAAAGAAAAAAACCAAAAGTGGGCATAATCTATAATTTGTTCTCCATATTAAAAACTATTACAAACTAATACTAATCATTTTTAAAATTTTTATTATCTCTCTATGTATATATATATTATTTAATTAGTTAATTAATATCAATCCAATTTAATTTTGGAATATCAAAATCAAAATAAAAGAAAAAAACCAAAAGTAAGTATAATCTATATTTTATCACATTTATAATTTATTATCCCTTTTAAAAACTATTACAAAATAATACTAATAAATAAGCCAAACTATTTTTGCAAGTGGGATGTCTATTTTGTGGAGGAGATTTCAGCACCAGACCTCATCTACATGCAAGAGAACCACCAACACTCTATATCAAAATCATCCTCATTCCAAATAAGCAAACTGTCTTTCCAAGGCATCTAGCAACATATTCATATGGCTTGGATTGATACAATATTAATATCTTTGTCAATCTAAGTCTAAATTAGTCTAAATTATTATGTGAGTTTCTATTATATTGCTGTAGTTGTTATGTTTGATAATGCTATGATGCCACTTGGAAGTAACATGTGGAGAGTGTTCCACGTAGTCATCCATAACAAGTGGCTTCCAGCAAGAGACTACATTCTACATTTATTTAATTGGAAAAAGAATAGCCCCATGGAAGAGCATCGTGGAAAAATGGAATAACTTCATAGGAGAGTGTATTGTGGAAAAAGGAATATCCTGTAGAGCATTCAGATCTCATCGAAAAAAGAACCTCAGGGAGAAATGTGTAGAGGTCAAAAAGCCACCTCGCCCATGCATAGCCTACCACAGGAAACAGTTTGAAGAAAGACATGACGATAATAACTTTTTTTCTTCATAAATATCATATTTATATTTTATATTTTAGATGATGATCATAAAAATGATTATATTTATATTTTATCACCAAAAAAAATACATTTTTCAGTTAAAAAGAGAGTGATCCTGCTACCAATTCTGCCTATTGTTACATCATCTAGTCCATCTAGTCCTGGAGAGTTCAATACTAATGAAACACCAATTTTCGAAGAAAAATAGAATACAAATCAACATCTAATTATATCACTGTGCAATATAGAATATGAGGTCTCTACCAACATTGTTTTGGTTAGAGTGCAACCTCCCACTAAATTTACCATTTGTTGGTTATTTAATTAGCAATAAAATTAAATAAATAAAATTGTATATTGAAGCCATGAATTTTTAGGGATATACTTAATTCCATTACAACTAAAGCTCATTTCTTTAATTGTTTACAGATCACACGGCTTAACTCAGACTCATAACTAGGCAACAACAGAGCAAACTCAAAATGGAGAATTGATCACAAAACTCAACTTATTAAAGAACAACCAGGCAAACCCACAATGAAGATTCAACCATAAAACTCAACTTTTTAAAAAGACAATTCAGCAAGCCCAAAATGGAGAATCAACTAGAAAAGTCAACTTATTGAAAATAAGATGAAGAATAACTCGACAAGCCCAAAATGGAGAGCCTACAAAATTCAGCTTCGTAAAAAACAACATAACAGACCCACAATGGAGAACCAACTACAAATCTTAGCATATTAAAGAACACTTGACAAGCCCAAAATGGAGAGACGGCTACAAAACTCGGCTTATTAAAGAACAACTCGGGAAGCTCAAATGGAGAGCCCACCACAAATATCAACTTATTAAGAATAGACTGGGCAAATCCAAATGGAGAGTAAAGTAGAAATTTAGCTTAACACAACTCAGCAAACCCAAAATGGAAAATCAACTATATAACTCGCCTAATTAAAACACGACTCATCAAATCCACAGGCGGCCCCATCATTCATCACACACAACGTAGAAGAGAAAAACTTGAAAGCGAACTCGAAGTCTATAAAAACTCAAACACAACACATGACTAAAATATTTTGAGAATCGTAACTTACCGGCTCATTTAGATGAATGCTCCTGACTGTGAATGGCGCCGGTGGCTGGTGGCTTGTTCTTGCTGCAGGTTCTAGGGTTTCTTCTGACAGTGAATGGCGTCGGTGGCTAGTGGCTTGTTCTCACATGGTGGTAGCTTATCTATGAAGAGAGATGTTCCAACTATGCTCATTTGCAAGAGTTTATTATGAAGAGACCAGAAAGGGCCTTTTAGCATAAGCATAAAGTGGAAAAAACCCTAACATCCAAAAACCAAACTCTAGGAGATGAAGCACCAAAAGTATTTTTGGGCCCCAAGGTGGCTAGTTGATACATCAACTTCCCAGCGGCACAAATGTTGCATAGGATTTGTGTTTAAGGTGATCTATTGATTGTTGAAAAGAAATAACTGAGCATTACAACTTTTTAGTGGGGCCGAGGAATGTCATGGCAACCCCTAGTCCCTCGATTGGCCAAAAAACATCATTTAGGGCCTCAAAATTGCCCCGAAATTTTGGGACCCAAAAAACCATTAAAAAATTCCAAGAAGATGGAGAACCATTCTAACTCAGTGGAACATGTGTGTGGAAATCAATATCCACTTGGATCACTCCCAAAAGAAAGAGTGCTTAGCATATTCATAGTTTTTTTTAAAGATAAAGTGACCCATTATAAACTCCTCTAATACCTTTTGTTTTAAAGTAGAATTCGACACTAGGAAAACATGCCCTATATACTTCACATGTGGTATATTGCTACTAATTATAACCTTGGGGGGGATTAGGGTCCTCTTGAGATATTTGGATGAGTTGACCCACTATGTCAATTTCCAACCATTCTTGTTGGGATTTCATGAACCAATCTAATATAGGTAAAGATGAAGAAAAGCTAGATCATTCCTCCTCATATTTCCTAGAAAGAAACAATCAACACAATCTCTTTTCCCTTCTTATATATGATTTCATAATCATACCCAAACATCTTAGTGGCACACTAGTGTTTCTCACATGATGACAACCTTTGTTCTAGAAAATAATTCAAAATATGATAATATATCCTGATTTGGAAGCAACTCCCAATAAGATACACTTGTCATTAATTGTGCATGAAGGATGACTAACATCTCTTTCTCATAGGTATACATTCCAAAATTTATACTACACAATTTTCACTAGTGAATGTGAAGGGGGCACCCCTCTTGCATGAGCATGGATCCTAGACCTTTTCTCAAAGCATCACATTCAAAGGAAACAATCTTAGTGAAATAATGTATGGCTAAGATAGGTGTAGTATACATTCCTTCCTTTAAATATGAATAGGCTTACTCAACAACAGTTTCCCATAAAAGAAATTTTTTTAGTAGGGAGGTTAAGGGAGTTGTAATTCACCCATAATTCCTCACAAAAATCCTCTAGTATCCCATAAGTCATAAGAAAGCACATAAAATTTTACAATCCTTGGGGCATGACCAATCATTCATAGCCTGAATTTTTTGGAACCCAGGCATTCTACTTATAAAGTGCCAAAAGTGCATTTGAAATGTTTGAGGAACAACTAATTGTTCCTAAGGAGTTGCAGGGATTTATCAAGATTCTCCACTACTTCCTAAGTTTCCTATTAATCAAGATATCATCAAAGAATGCAACCAAAAAGATGCATAGAAAGGGCCAAAATTTTTTATTCATGAGGCTTTGAAACATTAATGGAACACTACAAAGGAAAAATGGCATCACTAAAAGCACACGATTTCTTTTATGTGTGTGGAAGGCTATTTTAGGAATTTCCACCTCCTTCATCTCTATTTGATGGTATCCTGAGTGAAGTTCTAGTTTAGTGAAGAACTTGACACCATGAAGTGCATGCAATGGATCATCAATAAATGGGATGGAAATTTGTCTTTGATGGTCAAATTATTTAGAGCATATAAATAATGACACATACAATAATTAAGTTCTTTCTTCAATACCATGACCAAGAGGGACGAATAAGGGATAGTATTGGAATAACTGACTCCTATATCAAACCATTCACGAATAATCTTTTCAATTACGTTCTTCTATGTAAAAGGGTGGTTATAAGCATGCACAATGGGTGGTTGACTACATGGAATCAAGGGAATATATTAAACATTATCACCATGCGATGGGGTTAGTCACCAGATGTTCCAAATATCTATTGACATTTAGTTAGGATCTATTGCAAATTAAGGTGAATTTGTTGGTGGGGGGCTACCCATAACTTAAATGGCAATGAATTGGTAAATAATGTATGAGTGCCATTTCTTCAAGAGCTTCACTAAATGGTGATACATTATAATTTTAGAGTATCCATCCTTGGTCCCATTTAGTGCATCTTTATGACTCTCCTTAGTGAACCTCATGTATAATTCCCTGAAATCCATGGTAACTAGACCACAATGTGTAACCATTATGTGCCTAGAACTACATCACCACTACCCATTTCAATAGAAAACATGTGATATTTGAGCTGATAGTCCCCGTTTTGAAGTTTCACTTCCTCACACTTGTCATTGAATTAATCAAACATCCATTAGCCATCATAATTCGAAAGTTATATGTTGCATGGACATAATATGAAGTTTCTTTTGGCAACTCTTTGATGGATAAAATTGTGGGTGCTATCACTGTTAATCAAAACAATCAACTTTCAATACTTGGTATAGTCAATCATTTCAAGGTCTAGGGAGTTGAAATTATTAATAAAGCATGGATGAAAATTTGGGGTTCCTAGTAAGGGGGCTTTGGGGCAATTTCTTCATAAGGAGAATGGGTGGTTTCCACTAAATTTGGCTCCATAATGTCTTCCATGGAAATGTTTTTAAGAGGTTATGAGTGGGCCACAATAATTTCAAATCATTTATTGTGTTTAAATCTATTCCTTATGAAATACCTCACACAATTATATCAAATTTTGAGGTGTTGGTATTCCATAGTTTCTTCTTTAGTCAACTCAAAGACTCTTAAGGGTTGAGAGGGGGAGGGGATTCTTTTAGAGGAACCATATTAGGGTTGAGGAGGGGAATAAATAGGGTTTCTTTAGTTTTTTTCATTTTCCACTAATGAACATTATTTAAAAAAGATGACCTTACACATTAATTACTAACTTCCATGTAACTTCAAACCAAAAAGTTTAAGATAAAATCCTACAAACATATTTTTTATTTTATTTCCTTAATTCATAAAATAGTTTTTAAGAAAAGGTTTTTAACTAAATCACCCATATATTAATCAATTATTAATACATTAGCATACTAATTACTTATATTTATAAAACCCCTATTAAAAAATAAAAATCACAAATTACAAATCACTCCCTTCATAGCAAAAGATTTTAGCTAACATTTTCATCTTTGAATTTAGTATTATCTTATTTTACTTTTCATAACTTTTTTACTTTTCATAACTTTTTTTTTATAATTGCTTCACTTGGACCATAACTCCCGCTTACTTTTATGAGTTATTGTTCTTTTCTCAATTAGTGTAACTTCACTAATCTTACTATGTCTAATTGTGATCTCTTTGTTCATGTGCCTCCCAATAGAAAGATAAAAGTATTGTTACCGATATCCTTTCAAAATATGATATGTGATAATTCTATTTGTTTGTTTTTTTAACATTTTTAATGAATATATATATATAATAAACTTCTTTTTGTATATATACATTCTATTTAACATTTTTAATGAATATATATATATATAATAAACTTCTTTTTGTATATATACATTCTATAAACAAGAAAATAGAAAGATAGTAGATGGTAGATAATTATCAATATCTAAACAGAAGTGAAAGTCAGTTATTTCTATTATGGTGGCCAACTATTCGACAAAAATAAACAAATAATACAATGTATTTAAGTATTTATGTAATCGAAAAAATTGGCAATATAGCGCAATATATTATCCATACAATACACGATTCATGCGGTTCATTCTCGGTCGGCTGTTCACCCCCTTAAACCCTTCTATTATTTTATCTATCCACGGACAGAAATTTGAGCAGTGTCTCGTTCAACTCTGTGGGTTTCTCCAAGGAGGGAACATGACCACACTCGTTTATCACCACAACCTTTGCCTTCTCTCCAATATGCCTTCAATCACATCCATGAAAAATGAACTTCTGCAATGGAGAATATACCGTTACAGAGTACATAGCTTTGTGGGTGAGTGGCTCCATTTGCATTAAGGAAATCAAAGGTACCTCTGGAGAAAATAGGCCTCTTCCAACGAGAAGATCAAATGCTTCTCTCCCCAAACTAATAGAACGTCCTGCCAAATTTCGTTCAAGATTAACAAGCTGTAATTTCTATCAATCGCCTCCAAATATGAATAGACATTATTGAATCTAATGTATGACAAAGAAAAGAACCTGGTTCAGTGTTGGCAGTGGCTGAGACTTCTTTGTTCCAATCACAAAGCACATCCGACAGATGTGCCTTCTGCTCTTTGTTTCCTCCCATAGTCTTCCAACCAATTGAATTCAAACGTTTAAGATTAAGATTCAAACAAACGAGCCGAAAGCCTTGAGAAGAGGATCGTTAGTGGTTGGCGTCAAGCAAATCGCTGAGCTGATTATAACCAAGCGACGAACGAGATTAGGGTATTTGTGCGCCATCCAGAAGGCCACGAAGCCACCCTAGCTATGCCCAACCACGATCACGCTCTGCACTCCGAGAGAATCGAGCATACTCTTCAGACACTCCGCTTGGAAAATCTCTGTCCGCTCGGAGCTCATTGTTGTGGATTCTCCGAAGAATATGAGATCCGGGATGAGGAGATCGAAATTCTTTCCAAGAGCCACGATTTGGTCATCCCATCCTGTCTGGCCATCGGCACCGAAACCGTGAATGAGGATGAGAGCCGACTGTTGCTTCTCTCTGTGGGGGTTATTCTGCAAAACCCAACATTTAAGATCAGTGCCATTGCTCAATTGGATCTTCTTCGGCTCGAGGCCCTGCGAGATCTAGAGAGCTCGCTTCCGCTTCTTAACAAATTCAACAATGCTGAATCCAAATAGTCCTCTCATTTCAACTCCCAATAGGTTGAGAGTTCAGTAGAGAAGCTTAGACGCGGCCTTAATTAAATGGCGAGCATGGAACAATCGATACTCAATAAAATTGTGATAGCCCCCGGATTTGCCAGTCGTTTTTCTTAAATTCCTCCACAATGACGGACTCAAACTTGCGTCCGATGATTCGTTTCTGAAATCTGCGAGCAGTGGCCAGTTTGTAGCGGTCCATATCATAGCTCAGATCTCCCGTCGTGATAGGGGCCGATGGAAATCGATTGAGGAATGTAGTCCTCCCGGCTTCAGTGCCAATAACTCTTTTGGCACATTAAACGCGGGACACGGATGCACAGAGATCAATCCCAAAGAATTCACAGTTGATTGTGTTTCTCATTAGTCAGAGAATTCGCCAGAAACAGAACTGGGATCAGCCCCTCCAGAGAGATTTGAAGTAAACCCATTGTTGTAATACTCATTGACAAGCTCAGAGATCTGAGCAAATATGAGCTTGGCTGTGGCATACGTACTCAAATTCAAATTTAAATTTTGAGCGGGGAGACAAATTTAAATTATATACCGCCTTTACTAAATTCAAAAATTAGTGGCAGGAATGCGGTTGCATCGATGCATTACTCGATGGGCTCATGGGTATGAGTGCGGTTGCATGACTTGCATCGATGCATATGATATGGTAATGGAGTAATCACAAACAATGGCTGATGGATCTGTATACCATGCACCATGCCGGATGATGGGTCGAGGTGCATTAAATTCAAACAGTGGAGGTGTGATTGAGTGCGGTCTAATCCACGGCCTGTGTACTGCAGGAGGAGCTGTCAGAACTGTTGATAGTCGACGAAACAAAGAAGGTCAGAGATGGGGATCACCGGAGTTTAAACAATTCGACGGTCGCCGGTAGGGCGAAATGGTCGAATGGTTAGACCTCTTCCCTTCAGGGCAGGTTAGCTTACCCTTCCAGAAAATTTTTAGTGGCTCGATGCTACTCTGCGTGGGTATTATCATTTTCAGTATTGACATCAGGTTTATCTCTCCGAGGGTTAAGGTTATTTTGGCGAGAGAGGTCCAAGGTTCTCTGCAACATTTCATTCCCTTTCCATTGGTTTATTTGTTACACATTTCCGCAAGTATTACCTAGCTCCCTCTTATAGCATGGAATTCTCTCTTTTATAGCATTTACAATTATAATCTTTAAATTTAACAATTCATTAAATGCTTCGTGACAGGTATGAATCTGAAATCAAAGATACAGAGCAACCGCATTGCCAGTTTAAAAGGTAAGCGATACTCCTCTGCGGTTGGGACTCCTCCGCGTTGGCATTGGATTCCAAGGAGATTACCAGTTTAGATTTTTGGAGGATTTTAGATTTTTTGGAGGATTTAAGTTTACCTCGAACTGGCAGTAGGTGGCTCAATTTCTTTTCCAAGTTGATTTCTTAAGTATACAGGGTTTTAGGTTTGTAATGTGTAAATATTTTACTAGCAGAGTTCAGGCATTATTCATGAAATAGTCATGCATAATTTTATTTAGGTTATGTTTTTTTCATTTCGCCAGAGTTGGAGTCCAGAATATTTGCTTCTAAAATTTATCTATGGATATTGTATATGTTTAATATGCTTTACTCTGGCATTTCAGTTTTTATCCTTCGATTTTAATAATTTAGATAAATGCCAAAATGGCCATAAATTTCAATGGGTGAATAGAAAATTTCATTAAAGATGGTTAACTTCTATCAACGCAACACTGGAACAAGTCGTCCAACACAGGGAGGATTCTTGCCAGGCTCATGGAATTCGAAGTCGGCTTGTGGAGAGCTGAATTAGATTTAAATGCAAGGGAAGCCATCTCTAAAGGCGAGAGCGGAGAGTGGAGTTTTCTCATGGGGAGAATAAAATAGAGATGTCCCAATTCTAGCTCCTCATCAGCTGAAAGCGATAATCATACCTACGCTCTACAACCTATCACTCATACTTGGGAACTTACACTCCTTTTGACTATCCTTTGGAACTTAAAAATATTCCTTTTATAACTAGCATCAGACCTACTTCCTTTGGGTTTTACTTATTTATATATTCCCAGCAAACATGATACACCCAAATTGATCTTCTGTCCTTACTTCACCTGCCCGAGTCTGCTCTTTAATGCCCCACCGCACAGGTTTGCTTTTCAATGCTCCGTTGCTCGGGTCAGTCACACTGGCCGAGTCTTCCTGCACACGCGATCCATTGCTTTAACTTTCTGCATCCTTCTCAAGGTTCACACTGCTATGTTTGATTCATATTACTTACAGTCCATAAATGCTTTTTTCCTACACTGCTAAAGATATTTGCACTTGGAATGGATTGGAGTTTTAATGGCTATGCACATTTGCTTAACTCTACATTGTGACCTAATAACATATATTTTACTTGTTCCAGGTAATCTGCACACTTCATGGGTTAACCTCCACCTGAATGCAAGAAAAAATAAGCATAGAGTTGTTCATTAGAAGCATTTGAATCCATTTTTTGGCTCTTGTTTCTCTTTTACTCCCTGCAAAATTACCTTCTGCTGACAATTGCAGCTCCATCAACTAATGGATATGCACGCACTTCTCCATTTTACTTCAGCAATCCTACTTTAACGTTACCCAGTTACCCATTCTTGCTGTAAGTGGAAAGTTTTGTGTTATGTTCGTTCATGTAAATAGCCCTTCACAAGATATATGTAAATTTCTAGTTCAGTTTTTTCATACAGTGGAAATCACATTAATATTGAACAAATGTTTTCCACTAGCAAGATGAAATAGAGTAATAAACATTCTCATATTTCTGAATTTCCAGGCGACAAGGCCTTTTTTATTAAAGTATATTTGGATAATTTTCTCTATTCAATCCCTCGATGGGCTCCCAATATGTCTCTATACTCATATTTTGGTTCATAATATCTCGGTATGATACTACCGAAACCAATTCAACAATACTTGTATTTAAGTGTAATTTTGCCAATGTAAATCCAATTTGTCTATCAGCCTTATTTTCCTATATGAAGAAATTTTACTACCAATAATTACAATAGGATCTAAAGATAAAGGAATATAAACCATTTTGTGTTTATTCACACCGCCATGACATAATTCATTTGCCTGACAAACTATTGTTCGAAGACTGTCTGTCACTAAGGAAGAAATACTGGCCGACCAATATAACCATAAAGTCTCACAACTGTGAAGGCCATTCGTACCAGTCCTGTTTTTATCTCCCTCTTTTATTGTTGTTCTTATTTCTCTCTGATCCCCCCACCTACTTTGATCAGTTATATAATTTTGGGGTTGTGTAGGCAATACTAGAATCTATGGCAGAATCTATCGTCTCTTCTCCTCGAATCTTGAGCGCTTAAATATGTATATAGTCATCCCTAATAGTCTAGTGAAAAAGACTCCAACACAATCCTCCCGCTGCACAAATTTCTTATCAAGTGCACGGCTTCTACAATACTAGTAATTAAGTGTCAATTTGCCAATGTAAACTTGAGATATAATAAAATTGGTCACTAAAGAGATTATTGTTTCCAAATTACATTATTTCATGACAAATGCACATAGGAAGGACTTACATTTTCTGTGAACACTGGTTTATAACACCTTTTCTCTATTTGCAGCTTTTCCATTTATAGCTGTGTAGTGACATTTTGCCACCATGTGGTTCTTTCTTATGTATTGGTTTAATGTTTTTATTTCAATGCACGCACAGTGTAGTGATTAGTTTATCATGTTTTGGAAAAGCCTTTCAATATGGAGTTTCTACCACTTACTACTGCTTACATCTTATTTGAATTTGATCTAGTTCAATATAGTTGTGAATCTCAACATAGCTTTGAATTGAAGCAAATTAAATATATTTCTTTTTTCATTTATGTCTTCTCATTACGTTGTAAGATTGTTTTTCTTATTTTCATCATGCACTCACGCTATTATGTAAATGTAGGTAGTTATGTAAATTGTAACTATCATCGCCATATTAATAGCAGCAGCCAAGATGTAAATTTCCTCAACATTTATTGAAAAATACATTTTTAAAAATAAAAATATTAAAAAAAATTATATTAAAAATAAAATAGATAAATAATCTTTATTTATATTAGTAACATTCATATGAGAGTAGATAATGCATTATTTACATCACATGAGATGTAAATTTTCTGAAATTTATTAATTTTTTTTTAAATAAAAAATTAAAAACAATTATATTAAAAATAAAATAGATAAATAATTATATAATTTTTATATCTATGTTGCTTTATTTTTAAATAAATTTACAGTTACCAAGTTTAGAAAAAAAAAACTTCTATTAAAAATAAAATAGATAATAATTAACCAATTTTTGTTTTTGTTTTTCTTTGTTTAATTAGTATTAGTGTTAAGAAAAATAATATTAACATTATTAATCGCATCTTCTTTATTATGAAAAACCTTATTAATCATGATGCCTACAAAACCTTATTAATCATGATGCCTACATAATTAATGTACTCAAACTTATCCAAAATTTTGACTCATCATCTTTTTATTAATCATGTCGCATACATAATTAATCTATATAAGTATAGACTAAGTGATAGATGTTGTGGCAATGGAGGAGGAAAAACGTCATTACAATTTTAAACACAGATTATCACAATATGTTTTGATACAAATCAGAATTTTTTTACTAGGCTAGGTGGCTTTATGATAAAATTGACAATAGGACAATTGCTTCTCAACTAATTCATTCATCCTGACCTCCATCAATTGTCCGACGCCTCCTGCAAATAGCTATTGCTCACAACTATTTGCAAACAGAGTAAGTGGCAACATCGGGGACATTGCCACCTCGTGGCTCTTGTTGAAGAAAATAAATGATTGTCAACATAAATAAATTTAATATAAATTTGATCACCGTTATTTGTTTCTATAAAATTTATTTTTTTAGAAACTAATTTAAATTTATATTCCTAAAAATGTTTTATACCTTTTTAGTATTATGGAGTATTTATATTTTTAACCAAAAATAGATAATTTTCATTAATCACCTTGTTAAACCAAGTTAAAAATAGATATTTTATTGTTTCACTTATATTATGAATGTCATAGTAATTTGATTTTGTTTATTTATATAAAAGTGCATTCAGAATGAATAAATATTTTATATTACAAAATTATATAACAATTTTAGTTAGATAGCTCACAAGGCGTAGAATAGATGGTGAATGGGTGTATTGTTAAGACACTCCTTGCATAAGGTTACTGGTTCGAAACTCTGTAGGTACAAGCTTTGCAAAAAAAAAATTATAAATAATTCAATAGTACCAAGCTATAATGTTTTGGTTTCAACCATGCAATACCATTTAATTACAATGTTGATTAGAATCTGTTTTTCTTAAGGAGACACGTGCTAGCTTTGTTTATTACTATTAAAGTTGAAAATTGTCTAAATTCTCGCATCCATGTGGCTATATGAAAAATATTTCATCCACAACTTAAAGGTTATAGATAAAATGAATGAAGGGCCTTGCTTTCAAATTCTTTTATGAAAACAATTGCAACTATGGGTGATGTAGGTGGTCACATTGCCATGACGCATGTATACTCATATATTTCCTTTGGAAACTAACAAATGTGGATTTCAAATACATTTCAACTAACTCTATTGTTTATTTGTTTGTAATCCCTTTAGTAACTTCAAACGCCCATTTGATATTAATTTTTGTAAAAAGAGAGACTGCCAATGTTCGCAATAATACCAGTTGTGTCAAACTTAATGTCCTCAATTATGTCAACAAAAATTGTTAAGTATATCAAAGGAAAAACTAAAATTGCAACACAGATTGCACAAAATAGAGCAAACTGTGAACAACATGAAGCATTGCACAACAATGACCCTAGACTTTTGCAAAAATGAAAACAATGACCATGTAGGATTATGAAACGATACTTAAACAACTTCACATACTTTGTGCAAGTCATTAGATTTGAAAATAAAAATGTGATTGATTTATATGTTATAAGGTGACCAAATTAATAAGATCATGAGAAGAGATGTTATTAAATATGCCAGCTTTGGAGGCAACTAATTTCACTCAGGTCCTTTGATTGTAGATTTAATATGGTTTTCATAAATATTTAAGTTAAAATGACTACTTCTATTTATTTGTCGGTATAAAATTCATGTTCTATAATTAAATTAACATGGTCATTCCAGAGGGCATGGGGATCATGGATGCAAAGATGATAGTGTTGAGAAAAAATACAATCCTTCACAACATTTAATGAAGTGGGATAAATAGTGGTCCATGGCCTATCCTTCTTATGTGTGTGAATTCATCCAAAGATTGTTTATTGAAGTGCATGGTTTTTTTTTGTTGGAGATGCACTTGGCTACCATTTCCTTCTTTCCTAACTTCTAACCATTTATCTATGTTGACAACCATGTATTTCATTTGATGATACCTTCGAGTTCTCATGAATTAATACAACAAGATTTAATTAGATAAATTAATTTAAAAAATCAATGAAATATGTTTTATAATTACTTTAATGTTTTAATAACCAAGATGTTATACCTATTTGCAATATTAATAGTATGAACTATTATAATCTAGGTCACTTTAGTTGAAAGTTATTATTATATATATATATATATATATATCACTATTTAACAAAAATATTTAATAAAACAAATATCAATTTAAAAAACTAATCAAATGTGATTTATGATTGTTTTTATGATTTGATATGCAAGATGTTATCATTATTTAAAATTCGAGGAATAATTTTTTCTTGTATATTTTAATTATCATACAGTTTAATTTTTATCAATATTAATAAAAAGTTCAGTAAAAAATTTTAAAAATAAATTTATGAAATATCATTTAATAAAAGTATTTGATTTAAAAAAATTATCAAATCGTGCAATAATTGATTGAGTCATTGAATCAAGTTTGTAAACATGTTTAATCAACATATTGTATCTTGTTGGATAACAAATAATTCATCTTAAAGAATAATTAATTGTTATATGGCATTAATGGTTATACGTTTTCGTACTCACAAACCAAATTAAATTGTTTCATGAAACTAAATTTAAACATATATGGAAACTCTAAATTTAAACGAGTGATACATCTCAAATTTAATTTAAAACAAAGAAATCATTAATAATGTTAATTATTAGCATACTCATAGTACATTTTATAAATCAAACAATAACATCATCAACATGATATGAAAACCATAATATAAATGAGTGATATACATATCATGAATATACATTTCAAATATACATATAATCAAAATCAATAAACATGCCATACATACATTTCAAGTTGAATATACATCATACAATATACATGTCAAGTACGACTACTAGGTCTGTGACTAGAGCCAAAAGCATCAACACGCTCACTAGTAGAGGTAGAGGTTCTATCGATACCCATTTTAGATGACAATGGAGAAAGTAGAGTATGATCTATCTCTCCACCATGATCCATATCACCCAATGTGACCATATCGTCATGTACAACATCAATAGCTACTACAATAGGTGTAGTAGATGGTGTTGTTTCAATTGGTGGTGCAAGTAGATTAGTAACTGGTGACACATGTGGAGGAGGATGATTGATGGATGGTGTTTCTAGTGATGAATGTGGAGGAGGAGGAGGATGGTGTAGTTGGTGACACATGTGGAGGAGGAGGAGGAGGGTAGATGGATGGTGAAAATGGTGACAATTGTGGAGGAGGAGGAGGTGGATCAGTGGATGGTCTAGCTGGTGATGCATGTGGAGAAGGAGGAAGAATAAGAGGAGGAGGTGAATTGGTGGGTGGTACTACAATTGGTGACTTGTGGAGGAGGACAAGGAGATGCTAGTGGAAGACTAGGAGGTGAAGGATCGAGCATCATTCTCAAAAGATGATCCAAATGAAGTGGAATGAGTGTCATTCCTCAACCTATGAATGAGGTTGAGGGCACCGACACCATGACACATCAATGACAACATGCCACTAGGAAGGGTTTCCATATCACAAATATCTCTAGGACCTGTAAGATCTCTCAAACACATAGTGGTTCCACTGCCTGCCTAGAAATTAGAGCACATATGTGATCCACCACCTTAGATCAGACTCTATGATTTGACCCACATGGCGTGTGAGGTCTCTGCACTACATGCTACTAGATTTCCTCCTCCATATTCTCATATGTTGGGGAGGTTCATCCCCAACATATGTCTCGATATCTACAAAAGAGTATAAAATAATAATAAGAAATTTGAAACCAAATGATACAATAAATTGCTTGTGCATTAAATAAGACAAAACATATGCAACTAAATTTATGAAAACATAACGATAATATTACATCTATCATATGGCAGCTCATCCTGAGTAAATAGGATGTTCACACATCCTCTCTAATCCATCCCCGTATATGACTACTATACAAGATTGAGAATAGGATTATCCTCTCTAGTTAAGAAATAAAAAATCTCTCTACTGACAAGAGTACGGGACTACTCCCGCTGGACCCTATTGGGAAACAATTACCCCCACATGTGCATATATCCATCATTCATAGGCCTAGGAGGGAGGTGGGGTACTGTCGATCGAGTCGCATGAAACCTCTAAAAAAATTAAATATCTCCTACACAAATGGGAAGTATATCCTCCCATAAAAAATAGTGCAACAACAATCCAAAGCAAAACAAAATTGTTGCAAAAATATCTTTGACCACCTAATCATTTGGGGCCTCTAAACTAAACTATCTCCATAGAACATTAAAGGGAAATTAATGCACTGCCCATCAGAGGTCAAGTGTGTTATTGTCATGACAATAAGGGAGAGGCACCTGACCTTCTCTGCACCAAATGTATGTATCTATAACTAGCCACTAGCAACCTAGAAGTCTGTAGTGTCAACAATGTCCTCACCGACATGTCTCTACATATATGCCAGTTGGCTCTCTGTTGCAATGTTGGGCAATAGATAAGGGAAATGAGGCTAAACCTCCCCCCTCCTAGACATTCCGGTGATAAAATAAATATCTTCCTCTATGGGCTGATACCATAGATCAAGACCAACCTTGAATGCCTACCTGCCATGATCCCAACGATGGAAACTGCCATAGAAAGGCTAAGTTTCCCTCGAGGGATGTAGCCTCCTCATAAAACTTAAACAAACAGACATTCCTCAAAAGGCACGAGTCTGAGGTGTAATAGGGTGAGGGAGCGTCTCCCTCTCCCTCTCTTCGGCCTCCCACTCATGTAAAAAGGTGTATGTGTCAACTTGTTGCTATCACATCACTCATCGTTGTTGTCGTCGTCTTTTATTCACATACAATTATTTTCAGACACATATATTAGATAGAACAAATTGAAATTATAAAACAAACACACATATAACCATTTTGTATTTATCAAAAACTGAAATTAATTTATGTTTGCAAAAATAATGTGAAAAAGTAAGCAGTGCACCTTTTCTTAGTAACGAGCATTCACGGGGGGTTCACTCAGTGAACTTGTTGCATAGCACGACCGTTCACATGATATTAAAGAATATCCCTAATTTCACTAAATATTGGAAAATGTCTCCTAAAATTGTATATTTGAACCCCCCTCCCAATATACCTTTCCAATTAAGAAAACCCCTAGTTTCACCAGATATTGTAGGTATCCATTTTTCTAAACCCATTTTTAATACCCCCTTTATATCATTTTATCAAGTTGTAACGAATAGGAGCGTCCCTAAAGCATCTTAGTATAAGAAAACAGGATGCTAAATAAAATAATAGTATAATGCTAATAATGATCCCACCAAGATTGCAGGGCGACTCATCAATCTGTAGCGTTGAATAGTGGAATACCCAATGAAATATTAATGGGGAAGGAAAAATGTGTAAAAGGAAACCCAGTCAAGAGATCAATGTAACAAAGAATGTAAAAGACTAATAGTCCAATAGTTAGTGAAATGCTTTGAAAAGATGAGAATTGTAGATGTTTCACACCACAGCCTGCCAATCTACAAATTTTATATCATGTAAATATAAGTATAACCATATAGAGCTCATGTTTTCTATAATATTAATAAATTGGAGGTATGAATTGAGCCCATGATCTGGAGGTATGAATCCATCCCATGAATTGGAAGTTATTCCTTATCCCACCCAAATATAATAACCCCCAATATTTATATTACTATGTCAAATTAAAAAAACCCCTTGACCCCTTGATACAAGGCAATATATTTTTTTGTTTTTTAGGAGCATTCAAACCCCCAATATGAATGGACGTGATATGATATTGCCTCGTTAGTGAAGCCCCCGTGCGAGCATTGTGGCAGTGCTTTATTTCATAAAACAAGCATTACAACATTCACGATGTTTTTTATTTGTTGGTACACCAGTGCTAATTGAGTAATGTGCACTCATCCTAATGTAGTAATGCACACCATATGCGGTCCACTATATCAACATAAAGCACCACACCTTTACGGTGGTCTATGTTTTTTTTTTTTTTTTTTTTTTAAAGCACCACACCTTTACGGTGGTCTATTTTTTTTTTTTTTTTCCTTGAATTGAATCTACTATTGCTATTCATTAAGTTGAATCAAATAGTACAGATTAGTCTCCCACATAAGCTGGATCCAAGTGGATACCCAAATACAAAGAGTTACAAAATGGTCCAAACATCCAAAATGCCATCAACACAAAAAAGACAGAGATGGTGGTCTATGTTATTTAGCACACTAATGCTAATTTAGTCTCGAAACTCACCGCTACACCACTTTTTTTAATATAAAATTAAAAAAAAAATAGTAGCTAATAATTTGGCACACCGACATGATTTGATTTCGCCGGTGCACTATATCATAAAAAGGAATTGCAGAGTTATGGTGTTCTATGTTATTTACCACACCGGTGCTAATTTAGTTTCGCAATGCAATACTACGCTAATTTTTTTTATTATTATATAAGATTATAAAATTCATAATAACTAATTACCACTAAAGATGGTGTGCTATATTAGACAAGATGCACAGCACTTGTCATGGTGCTCTATGATATTGGGTGCATCGGTGCACTTGTAGTTCAAAAACACACCACTTCACTAATTTTTTATTATTATATAAAATTAAAAAATGTGCATATATGTGTAGGATAAAACATACCATGCATCTCAGATAATGTGCACCGACAATGGTGTGCTGTGTTATTGGCACACTGGGGCATATTTAGTGATGAAACACACCAAGTTTCTATTTTTTTAATATGAAATTCAAAACTTTTCAATTATGGTCATTAGTTAAAACATGTGGCTTGTGCCTTGTTTCATAGACAATAAGCACCGTTATAGTGTGCTATGTGAGACCACAAACACCGTGGACATGTTTGCTTTCATAGATAATGTGCACCATTTTCGGGGCACTATATAAGACAAGAAGCATTGGCACGAATGTAATGATGAAACACATTGGTTTGCTATTTTTTTAATATGAAATTCAAAAGTTTGTTATTTTAAAGCCTAACCTATGTTTATTGGGTAAGGGGCACTAGTGGTGTGTTATCTATAATGCATTGGTATTGACATGTCCAACTAGATGCAACGTTGGTGGTGCTTTGTGTAATTTGACATGCCACACCATGGCATATGATGCAAGCTCAACCAGTGAAGTGCAATGGGCATAATTTAAAAAAGAAATGAAAAAGTCAAATTTAAGCCCAATTCTAAATTTTATTTCATTGAAATTGTAAAATAAGGAAGTAAGAAACAATTTACCTAGTTTTTTTTATGCTTGAGGAGGCATGGTTCATTAGAGTAAATTTGGGGTTTAAAACGGGTCTTATAAAAAATGTGCCATGAATGAGTTGGATTTCTCAAACCAATAGAATTTCAATACTTTTGGTCAACCATTATGGTTGAGTTGGACATATAGAAGTCAATGATGCTAAAATCACCTTCCTGCTATTGCGAAGGAATAAGGAAAGCTTGAAATACAATCATTACAATAGGGCTCAACAAGAGCATCATGTCACTTACAAGAATTGAACCTGGGTGGGGAGGGCAACTTCTTCCCAACCACCCAAGCTACAACAAATGGACAACTCTATATAAACATTACCTTGGTTATGATTGTGAAAAATTCACCTCGAAATACGATAAATATACTTGAAATAATAAATATAGAATATTTTATACTATCACTACTTCCATGTCTTTTAAAACTTAAATCTCGCATCAACTAAAATGATAACAAAACCATTTTGAAATACTAAAAGCTTTTTTATAATTAACTTTTAAAAATAAAAATAAATAATATTTAATATTTAATTGTAAATGGATTACCTTAAATAAAATCATTTAGTATTTCTAATATTACTAAATAATACGTATTTTAAAAAATCAAAGTATATTTAATTACTACATTCACAAACAAATAATTAGATCATTTAAATATTAAATACTAATAAAAAAATACTATTTCTAATATAACAAAATACTACCTCCTTTTAAAAAATCTAAATATATTTAATTAATACATCCCCAAATAATTAGAACATTTAAATACTAAATACTAGTTGATAATCATGAAAAAATACTAATCAACAAGAACCACATAGTGGCTATGTTTATGTGCCTTGGAATAAAAAAAACCAGCATAGATCCATCTTAAATTTGTATCTATCAAGCACCGAGAGGGATCCAATTTCTTGAGGAGTATTTTTTTTTAAATTTAAATTCAAGAAATTTGATCTTTCTTGATTGATAGATCTGGGTTTAAGTTTTAAGTTTTTATTTTATAAACAAACATCTATTTTTAATTATTTTCATAATATTTTATTTTATGAACCACCATGGATTTTTTTTTATAAATATTTTCCATAATTTTTTATTTTATGATCCGACATGAATTTTTTTAATTATTTTGTTACTAACGTTATAACATTATATCATGTTAGAGGATCTCTCCCATACTGCGCTGTAGAGCACCTCCTTTCACTTGGTACAACAAGTCAATTAACTAGTGACATGCGCTTTTATGAACAAATTCTGGATTGAAGATGCAAATAGAAGAGAGACAACAAAAGTAAGAATGACTAAATCAAAATGAAGCTATTAATTCAAAATCTTGATCAAAACCAAACCTAAATCAATACCCAAAAAATATCAAAAAATATTACAACAACAATTTGGTTGGCATAAATAATAATTCAATGGAGCACGTTGTTAATCTAGATGTTTGATTCCTATAATTAATAATTCAATGTAGGCATAAATAATAATTCAATGGAGCACGTTGTTAATCTAGATGTTTGATTCCTATAATTAATAATTCAATGTAGCAAGTTGTAAATCTAGATGTATGAATCCTATAAACCTCTGATTGAAATATTCAAGTATTATGAGAAAAACAAGTTAAAAAAAAACAAAAAAAACATTTACAATAAAATATCCAAACAATAAATGTAACAAGCTTATACATTATCAACATATAAGTTGTATTTGACCATAACATTGTCATTTCTAAGTTTTATTATTATGACCATATTCTTCAAAGTCTATCAAACTTTGAAGAATGGTTAAATTTAGCTGGATATTCTTTTCTTGATCCTTGATTAGTCTTTATTTGTCTACTTTCTTAATTTGAAGATCTACCCTAAAGCTCCTCATAGTCTATGCAATATTTGGAGGAGTTTTTTTTCTTTTTTACATCCATTGGACTCCGTATATGCATTTCCAGCGTATCTATTTTAATCCATGGCATCTATTAAATTAAAAGCTCATAATTATTTTTTGCATCCTTCATGATGACAACTTATTAGCCAAACCAAAACTAAGCCTTTGTTCTAATAATTATCTTAATAAATCAAACATTTTATACAATACATGAAGTTTCTTATATACTTTTAAGTTTTCATGGACCCAATCCACGTGGATGACCTCATCCCTTCATTAAATTAAATTGATATGCATTTAATGAAATTATTGTTAGTCATTTGTTTTAGTCAAATGAATTGAATTGTTAACTAAAACAAGAACAAAGTCACATAGTAAAGAATGTGAGAATTCATTATATGGTGTATATATAAAAAATGTGAGAATGCATTGTGTGCTAGAGATTTTAGAGACATTCTTTGTTGTGTGCATTTATAATGAATACAATTGTTGTATGGTAAATTTTTATACATATTATAATGAGTAGATTTTATATTTTCTTATAAAAAATTAAAATAAACTTATTCTTTACAATCATTTTAAATTTCATTTTTTAATTTAAGTTATGTATTAAGCAATTTCATTACTTTTCAATTTACAAGTTAATCAACTCCCTTTCACATCTCTTTTAAAAGTTTTAAAGGTAACCACATTTTATATTTTGATAAGCAATGACTTTTTTGTCAATAATATTTAGTTACACAAAACTATCATGTCTAATAAACCTTTAAAAGCAAGAACGTGATAAAAAAGTTATGTAAAAACGTGTCTTGTAATTTGAATTTGAATACAAATTTCAACCAAAACCTCATAAACAATCATTAAATACAAGGGCAAATTACATGGACTTCATTTTGTAAGACTTGGAATACTTTCCCACTTTGAGCGAGTTCAACTCCAATTCTAACCGATGAGAAATTTGGGAAAATTTCAACTAATGAAATCATGGTTTAGCATGCACTTGAATGATTTTGTCTTACATAGGTTTTGGCATGTATGGAAGGCTAGGAATAACTTTATCTTCAACAATGTCTCACCTTCCTTACATAGGGTGTCTGCAGTTATTGTGTCATTTTACAATACTTATAAGGGAAGGTCTGTGCCACCTAAGCCGAGAAATCTTACATTGTTGGTTGATGACTACCCATTCCCACATGGCTTCTTTGACGGGGTAGAACAAGAAGGAAAGTGTGGTGCTGGAGCGGTTTTGAATCTCAGTCATTTGGTATCTTATCACCTTTCAACTGCTGCAGGCTTTGGCACTAATACAAGGGCCGAGTTGATTGCCTTATGGACACTTCTCTGCTTTGCTCGTTCTCTCTCTTTACGCTCCATATGGATATTTGGCGATTCTAAGTGTGTTATCGACTGGGTGGACAAGGGAGCACATCTCAATTCTTTACTCTTGAAGCACTTGAAGAACAGAGTAGGGGAGATGCTAACTTGTTTCGACCCTCTACATTTCAGCCATATCTATAGGGAACTCAATGTCATTGTTGACAGGTTATCAAAACAATCTCTAGGAGTTATGAACGGTCGGCTATTATGTGAAGAATTTAGAGGGGGAACTCTTGTCAACTCTTATTTGTTGAACCTCTTCTAATTACATGCTTACTTGTATAAGTGTTTTTGCTGGTCTATGCTTTAGTTTGGTTGGCACTGTTTAATCCTTGTATTTGAGAATCATCCTTTTATGTGCTGTAGCACATCCTCTAGTTTCTTTTGTTTTTCTGATCTGTATCGCCGATAAAGGGGATATTTTGTATTGCTTAGCATTAGGACGTGGTGGTGATTTTTTTTTGTATGGCCTTTTGCCGAAACAGTTGAATATATGTAGATCACAACTTGTGGTCGGTTTTTGTCATTAATATGAAAGCTGATTTTTTCATGTGTGAAAAAAAAAGAGCACCCCTTATTATGCTCCACTTATCATCATACTTATTATACTTATTATGTCCCTGAAGGGGATCATCTATATTTCATGAAGCTCCTATTATTTTGGGCTAGTATACCCTATAACCTATAAATTTTCCCATAAGTTTATAGTTTAAATTATATTATATTAAATCTAATTTTTAAATTTAATATTTTTTGGAAATCTTATTGGTTGGAAAACAATGACGTCATCCTCGATTCTCCCTTCCCAGGAGGTGGCTGCGGGATGACGTCCCAGGTCAGCTTTTTCACATCTACCAAATTTAATGTGAGCGAGCATTTTTATGGCGATCTTTAAAGTGAGCTTTGCTTTCTGCGGTTATCAAAATTTATTGTGGTTTGCTCCACGGGTGAAAACCAACGTCTTCATATCACCTGCAACCTCGATGTACCCAAAGAATTCAGTCATGAAAGCGGTTCCGTGTTCTATTATCTCTTCTTGTTTGCAAATAATCTCAACCGGAGGCTTCCTCATGATCTCGGCCTCCGACTCAACATTAACTTCACATCCTTCGAAATCTCAGTTACTGCCACGGGGTAGGGTTCAGAACCTAACCTGAGCCTTAATGATAATCGTTTCTCAGACCCAATTCCAAACACCTATGGAAAATGTCACAACCTCATCAAGCTCACTCTGCAGAACAATGACTCCAAATGTCAAGCTTGTCATAATGGCGGAAATTCGATTTACTTTCTACCATGCATTTGAATATTTGTACACGCGGTATAGACTCTATTACCCTCCAACAAAAAGGTAATTAATAATTTAACTGTCTGAACTTTGGGGAGCTTCCGCTTATTACAGTTTCCTTTTATAGCACAAAAGCTTTTGTAAAAAAAGCCAATTAATAATTTACCTGTCTGAACTTTGGGGAGCTTCCGCTTATTACAGTTTCCATTTATAGCAGAGAAGCTTTTGTAAAAAAAGCCACCGCGGGGGAGGAATTTGGAAGTTTTTTTTTTTTTTTGTGCAAATGGCCTTTTTCAGAGACGTTTTTGTGAAAATAGTGGTCGCTAAGGAGGAAGTTGGAGTCCTCTCTGTCCAAATGGCTGTTTCAGAGAGTGTTTTGTAAAAACAGCGGCGAGGGAGGAGGAATTTAGACTTCATTCGTCAAGAGAGCGGTATATGTTTTTTTAAAGGGCTATTTTTCGGGAAAAAGTGTTAAATTCTGGTTCTTTGGCAGAGCAGGTGAATTTGCTGTAAATAATAGGGGGAGAGCTTGGCTGAATTCGACGTCCCGTGGATAAATTAGTATTCGGAGGTTGTTTTACTTAAAGCTCTGAATCTTAGAAATCCCAAATCCGTTGGTTCACCGTTTATAATGTATGCCAGCAGCTATTCACTGTTGTGCTTATAATTTGGTGCACACTGCTCAATTTGATCAGCAGTTTATTGAGAGTGAAATGGATCGACGATAGCGAGTTGCCGATTCGGGGACCTTCTGGAGTAGAGTGGATACCTAAAGTCATGTCTTCTGCCACTTTCAAAATGGAAGATATTCAGCTTATCAAACTTTCTGTTGGCGGGGTAATTTTTCAGTCTTTGACAACTGTGTTCCATTGCAAGTGGATTTCGGTTTTGCTGAACTTTGCATTGTTTTACAGACGGTGAATGATGTGCTACTGGGTGTATTTTATGGACTTCAACGCTACCTACAGATAAGTCTTGGTCGTCCCACAACCAAATCCTTTATCACTTTTCTTTCTCATTTATGTATTTTCAATGCCTAACTACTGTTAATTGAGATTTTGAATGCAGATGAGAAGACTGTTGGCCTTTATCACTTTTCTTTCTCATTTATGTATTTTCAATGCCTAATTAGTGTTAATTGAGATTTTGAATGCAGATGAGAAGAGTGTTGTGGCAGTAGAAAACTTGAGATTAAGGATGTTGGTCTTGATGAGCACGAGAGCCAGGTCTGGCCCCAAGTATCGTTTGGTAAACTTGTTGCAGTTCGATTGCTTGCATGCTTATTTTCTTGTTCAAATGAATGTAGGTAACACATGGAAATGTGCAGGACATGAAGCAGATGCTTAAACCCATCAGTGAAGCAGCATGGGGAAACCGTTTTGGGTTTTTACATGTTGGGATACCGTTGAAGATGTTGGATAATCCTCTAGACTTTCTTCGCAGGGCAAAAAAATATATAGATAACAAGAAAATGTCGGTTGCAGTCTTCATAATGAATAAAGCTCTGGGCTATGTGACAAAATTAAAAGGCCCACAGGTAGTGTATGAGTACATGAAATATTATTATCTATCATTTTTAAGGAGGAATTACAAAATTAAAAGGCCCACACGTAGTGCATGAGTACATGAATTATTATTATCTATCATTTTTAAGGAGGAATTATAGAAGAAAATTCAGGTGGCTAATTATAATATGAAATCTTGTAACAGGCATCTGCTAAATGGATGTACAAAGCCTTGGCAAACACAATGCTTACAGTTACAAACATGGCAGGGCCTAGAGAAAGGATATATATCGCTGGAAATGCAATTAAAACTTTATATTTCTCTGTATCGGGTGTACCTCAGGTTTGATTTTACCTTTCTCTTTTATTTTATATGTGAATCAATGCATAATACAAATTTGATAGAAAAAAAACAAATGAACTTGCCAACAACAATGTTAAAAAGAGAAGAATGTCCTAATTACCAGAATATTAATGTAAACATTTAACATTCTAATTGAGCAATATATAGATGGAGGTTCAACACAAGAATTTTGCAGGGTTGCAATTTTCCTGAGAAGATGGATATTATTGGCAAAAATAAATAAATGAATAAATCTTGAAAGGCACTGGATAGATTAACAAGTATATTTGAAATTACAGATATTAATGTAAATATTTAACATTCTAATTAAGCAATATATAGATGGAGGTTCAACACACGAATTTTGCAGGGCTGAAATTTGACCAAGAATTTTGCAGGGTTGCAATTTGACTGAGAAGATGGATGCTACTGGCAAAAATAAATAAATGAATAAATCTTGAAAGGCACTGGAAAAATTAGCAAGTATATTTGAAAGAATCTATATTTATGTCAATTTTTTTAAATATTTTTCAAGTGCAGTATATATTATCATCAATCATAATGTACACCACTACAACCAAGAATCATAGCGTGTGGAAAATTTGTTGATGGATTTGCAATGGCTGTTAGATTTCTCACTGGTCCTGCTGTAATGGCAACTTCCTCTATTGTTGTTGGATTAAGAGGTCCATTGTTGATGAGTCTAGTATTTTCAGTAGCCTTCATTTTAGCGTTTGCTAATGGTAATTCCTCTAAAATAATGCATAGTGCTAATTCCTCTAACATAATGTTGATAATTCCTCTAAAATAATGCATAGTGCTAATTCCTCTAACATAATGTTGTTGGATTGCGGGTGAGTATCCTTGCTTGCTTGCCATTGTTAAACTTCTTTAATTGTGTTCTTCAACGCATAATGGTTAATTGGTTACAGTAATGTTGATGGGTTGCGGGTGAGTATCCTTCTTCAACGCATAATGGTTAATTGGTTACAGTAATGTTGATGGGTTGCGAGTGAGTATCCTTGCTTGCTTGAACTGTGTTCTTCAAGGCATAATGGTTAATTGGTTGGTTGCAGGATGAATATGTTTGTTTGAAGTTTCTTAACTGTGTTCTATAACAGAATGAGTCTATAATGGTTGCTTGACATTCTTTAACTGTGTTCTTCAACGCATAATAGTTAATTAGTTGTGGGATGGGTATATTTGCTTGTTTGCTTGAAGTTTCTTAACTGTGTTCTATAACATAACGGGTCTATAATCATTATAATGGTTTTGTAATCAGTTGATTGAGTGTGAGATTGCTTGTTTACTCAGCTTTTGAATTTTTCCTTCTCTTTTATGGGAGGGTTTTTGTGGAATACAATGGTTGATTGATGATTGTGGAGTGCTTATGTATCTCTCTGTTTTCCCTTCCCTGCATTATTCTGAAATGAAGTTGGCAGCTGACCTGTCTGTGAGGTATCTTAATTTTTTCACTTTAATAATGCTATTATTATTAACCTTATGTACGTTGATGATAACATGCCATCTGTCTAATTGGTTTGCCAGTTAGACCATCCCATATTGTGCCCATAGGCTTGTATAATTCAATTATCAAATAAGTATTTTATATGTGAATCAATGCATAATAAAAATTTGATTTTCATTTATCAATAAGATTTGTAACACGGCAGGCACGTCGAATACGATTTGTAACACGGCAGGCACGTCTTGTGACGAGTACGAGCTACATGGGTAGTGTGAGAATGCAAGTCATAGCTGCAAAAGGATATGTAGATGCAGGTCTGCTCTCCAAGTGCTTTCTTCATTGTTTCCAAGAGATGAAGGATGTTGGATTTAGAGACGTCTAAATTACAATAATTAAGTTGGACATACGTGCATTATGATTATGATATCAAATACTGTCGAAAGATTACATTTATGTAATGATTAAAACATGCCAAACAATGTGATTGATTAAGTCATGGCATTATACGTATTTAAATAAGGATTTGGATACAAATACATATAGAATAATGTTAATCAATCATAATTGTTAATGGACCGATTATAGTTGATTAAAATAATAGCAGTAAATTGAGCTAAATAAGGAAATCAGAATTTATTCTGATTTATTTCAGTTTTTTCTGAAGTTTCCCGATTTGAAGTTTTTTATAAAATCGGAAACTCCAGATTTCTTTTGGACTTGTTTCCCAAGTATTAGCTAAATTTCAGCAGCCCTAGGATTAGAATCTTTTTCTTTGGCACTGCTATAAAAGGGCTGAGTCTCCAAGGCTTGCAATGATCCAGAAAAATTGTCTGCTCCATTGAAGACAGGATACTCTCCAGAGAAAAGGATTGCAAGTTCTTGGAAGGATTCGAGAGCCAACAACTCAAGTCAAGACCAGAAGCTGTCCGCGACCTTTGAAGATGGAAAGTAAGTTCCGCTGTGCATTAAACTTAATTTCTAAGTTCCGCTGTGCATTAAGTTTAATTTCTTGCATAAGAGTAGATCTTGGTTAGGGTTTAAAGCAATTAGTAAAACCCAACAAAGGAATCTGCTAGGATCTAAAAAAACCCTTTGGTTTCTTGCTATTTTGATATTATATTTTTAAAATGGGATGATAAACTCTGTTCATTCATTTTTCCAATGAAAGATTTCGATACCTTATTTGGTGTCAACTAACTGGCCTCTTTGGGAAGTCATTTGTATTTAAAATTTGTATGTATCTGTTTGTTTTTGTTTTTTGTTTTTATTGCATGTGAAGGAAAGCATACTTAACTTATTTATTTAGTAAGCTGAGCTTAATTTACATTTTTTTAATAATTTTAAATGAGTTTAATTTACATTTTTTTTAATAATTTTAAATGAGTTTCAGGGAGGCGAACACTAATTCAGCGATCGTATCAGTGAGTGAATCTGATTTTAATCCAAGGGCTTGTTCAGTGGCATTTCTATATTATTTGTTGATGGCTTCATCAGTTCTTTCCCTAGTCATGGCTTACTCCATTGTTTCATTTTTGTTCCATTTAATAATATTTCTCTTCCATAATGGCTATATTAACCCTAAGAACTACATCATTATCTTAGCAATAACGAGTGACATTATTCTTTGGATTTGTGATTTTAATTGTTTTAGGGAAAGAGGTAATAGGTATGGAATACACAGAGAAAAGGAAAAAAATTGAAGGAAACACAAAATTATATGAAATGATGCACTATTTTTAAGTGAGAAATTTTACCATGTGTAAAGATAACATACCTTTATTGTACAACCCAAACTCTATGTTGCCCACAAAACAAAACAAAGGTCTCGAAGCAGGATTAGCTTAGTAGATTTTTTAGGAATTAATATAAACATTAGAAGTTCATCTTGAAAAGGGGGAAAATGAGCTCGCTTGCATACAACTAAACATTAAAATTGACATGTTTCTATTGTGTAAATGGCAAAGAATGAGAAGACAAAATCTCTGAAAAAAGTAAATTCAAGGGCCTATTGGAATTGTAGTGATTAAATATAGCCTAAATAAGGATTTAAATGCCAAGGAGAGTGGTGACTGTAATGGGGGGTTCATCAATAAATAGTATTAAAACCAATCAATAGATAGTATTAAAACCAATCATTGTATTTAAACTTTTAAAAAATACAAAGAAGAGATGAACATGGCCAAATGTTCATGTAATGAAGATTTGGCATAATGTCACATCTAATAAGCCATGATCCTAAGCATCGATATAATACATACTTCATAATTACAATTTATCTAATATAATCCATATAATAAACAATGAGACTTTTAACCCTTCAATAATCTATAACCAAAACTAACCCTTATACCTAGGATGCAATAACTTTGATTATAATGATTTGCAAAAGGAACAAGCATTCGATGGATAGATCTATTGAAAATATATAATCGAGCATATGTGTGTAAGAAATAAAACCTCAATGGTATTTAAACATACCAAGATCATTTATATAACAAAGGAAGACCTCAATTCCATATTCAAACATATATGAAGCCAAACAAAGATAATGCTAACTCAAAAATTACACTTGATCGTGTGTTTGAAAACTTTAGATATGCATCACCTCAATTAAAATAAAATCTTTTGATGAATATGTGAGATGCATGCGACAAAAGGAATTTTCCAACAAAACATTTCCCTTGTTCCTCCTCAAACTTGTATCTCCAATTTCTTTCTCAAAGAGGAGGGCCTCCTTCTTGTTGTATTCTAAGAGTGTATTGCTCGAGCGAAAGAAAAGTAACAGTTATAATGAGTATAAGAGGCTCGATATCTTCAAAAACTAGACAAAATTGAAACAATTTTTAAATTGAGGGGATATTGACCATGTAAGTGGTCAACAACTACTGACTCCACAAGGTCAACAACTAGTTATTCCACATGGTGGACTATTGAAAATAGGATATACCTAGAATCTCTGGTTTCACAAATTGGGTGTATAATTTATGGGTAAAACTGAAATCCTTCGAAGTTATCATTTACAATCAGTATAATATGCTAAAGCAATTTCAAACAAGCATCTAAACGAATGAGCCAAATTTATGATAAACAACTGCATTATATGTCGGAACACAATCTATCATGCTAGAACTAAGCATATTTAATTTCATCACCATTGCATTTGACGAAACCCCTTAGCAATGATAATTTATCGAGTTTCAAAGTAAGTGATAAGATACGTGGTTGGGGATCGTGTTTCCCTTATAGTAGAGTGTCTCTCTAGAATAATTATAGTTGTGCCCATGAGCTTAGTCATAGCTTGACAGTTTGCTCTTGTGTTGATTGCTATGCAGCCCATCTTGCAAAAGAACTCCTCCGACATTGCCACCACGTAGCTCTTGTTTTTATCTTAGAAAAAGCATTTCCTAAACATTTTTGGAAAAAATCATATGAAATTTGGAATTGCTTATTTATATTATTTGAAAAAAAGACTGAAAAAGTTAATTACAGTTAAACATACATTGAACTTTGATTATGACTTTAGTTATACTTAAAAGATTTTCTAAAATTTTATCAAATTTGTATTTGAAAAATGGTATTTTTTTTTTCTAGAAATTTAGTTTTCTTTAAACAAAACATAATTATAAAAAAATCACACAAATTATGAAAAAAGCAAGTACTAAAATTATAAAAAACAAAGAAAAAGGCCATTTTTTAAAGCAATCACCAAAACGATAAAAAAACAAAACCATTTTTTCACTAAAAAATCAGAGATTTACGAGCACTATGACCAGTAATTGGGAGGTCATAAGTGTCGTTGCATGATAATCAAATGGTTAAAAACCTATGATGATCCTTCCATGAGACTGCCAATTCACAAGATCCAACAGGAAACAAAATTTTATGAGCCAGCTTCTTCACATTAGAGGCATAGAGCACATTTCATCTATTCCATGATCATGATCCTCATATCATACGACACAAACTAAAGAAATTTCCTTCTTTTCGGAAAATAAATTAATAAAATTACAGTAAACAGTAAGTTATTAGGAAGAATTAGTTGATGGTCTCAAAAAGAGAGCAAACAATCACAGGCACCCTACTTACCAAGAGGCGTGATCCACTGGCCGAGAGATCTCTGTAGATTTTTGGAGGACAGTGCCCAATCTTCAGCTTAAAATGCATTAATTGATTGCATTAATTCAATAGCATGAGGAAATCCGTACAACACTCAAACGTAAAAAGCCTGGACACTTGGGCAAACAAATCTTCCAACCTTATCCACAACGCGCAGACTTCATGTCTGCAGGTAAATTAAAAAAAAAATAGAAACAGTTTATATCATTAATTATTTAAAAAATAACAATAACCAATTATTTACTTATATTAAAAAACAACTATCTTATCTTTATATAATAACTAATACTTAATTAAATGTAAATTTTAACTAACACGTAATATAACTAATATATATATATATATAATACTATATGGATATGGTGTAGTCTAAATATTCTATGTTTTCAATATTTTCGGAGATCTAAAATATATTATAATAACTAACTCTTAATATATGGTAAATTTATATTGTAAGGGTTGGTTTCCCTGAACTACTTAACCAATTGAAATTAAACTTGTATAGCTCTTTGAATGGCCCTGGGAATCAAATCACAACCTTTTTTTTTAACACAAACGGTTGAAGAGCTTTATATTAAAAATAAGAGCTGGTTACATAGATTCGGGGAGACTGTTCCCACAAAATAGAAGCTGGAAATTCTTGCTCCTTACAGACCAGTCTTTGTTTTTCAAAAAAGGCATTAAGCTTGTTACAACTGAAAGATTTGACAAACTGTCCTAATAAAAAATTGCAGAAGAAATACATAACTTAACGCTAGGAGTTTAAACCCAAAAGGTAGCTGCCCTGACACGAAAAGAAGGAGACAGAGTGCCTCAGTTGACATGATTAGAACGTGACTTCTTTTCTTTGCTTCCAGTGGTTGTCCCAGCGTTCTTGTGGTCAATGTTCAGTATGACTGATGGACTGCTTCTGTTGTTTGTCCGGACACAATCAACCTTGGCTTCCACAATCCTAAGACAACTGTGAAGTGAATCAAATTTACCAACTAATTTTTCGAAATGGTCCTTAGTCTTACCATTGCTGTTGCGAATCTTAGTGTTGGAAATTTGGACAAAGGTAGCCAGACGGGAGATCGCTTTTTTCATCTCGTTGAGGTCGCCTCTGAGCCAACGAACTTGGGCTTCCAGGTTCACCACTTGCGAATGAAAATCAGGAGAGGGGCTGCTTTGTTCATGAGGGGACTCCATGTGCATCAAGCCACCATTGTCACCCACCATTTGCTGCCATTTCTTGCTGCACCCTTGTTCCATCGAGCTTCCACGAAACTGCTGCATGGGAGCTCCATGTCCCGCTTCAAATTGTGTTGCATGAAGCCCCGAATTTTTGTGTCTTGAATCAAAACCACAACCAGGCTGATACCCAGATCCCTTGATGCCTTGTCCCAGACCGGGTTCTAGGAGAACCCATCTTCTGCAATTTCCAGCCTCGTTAGCTATGGGCAGACTGAGACAAGCTTGCTTGGACGAGCCACCTCGAGCGAGCTCCATGCCGCCATTACCATTCCCTTGAAAAAGATCAGAGAGATATCTCTTTGAATTAACCCCTCTAGAGTGCCCCTAAACATGGTTGCGACACTTACGACATTTCAAAGCAGGAGGGCATTGGCTTCCGTCCTCCATGCTAAACCTTAAACACCAACTATTCACAGACCGAGGAGACAAGCAATGTGAAAATTGTAGACCAAAGAAATCACTGACCGAGGAGACAGGCGAGGAGAAATGCACGCCACCTTCCCAGGGATTTTGCAGACCGAAGAGACAGGCAATGCTAAAAGAGCGCCACCTTCAGGCCTCAAATAACCTCTAGGCGCCTTGGTTTCTGTCCTCAATAAACTCACAAATGTGAGCCAGGTGTAGTCTGCCAAGGATGGTTGCCATTTCAGACGAGTGAATGTGAGGGGAGTACGTGGGGATCCATCGGAGATATGGGAGTTAATGAAGATCCAAATTGGATTGAGGTTGAGGGGGTGGGGATAGAAGTTGTAAGTGGTCATTAGGAGCAAGGAAAGGTTAGGGGACCCAAATTTCCTCATGAACTTGATCTTTGATGATCGCAATACCACAGTTCAACCCAACTCCAATGTTGGCCATGGCATCGGCACTATGGTTATTATGCCGAAGGATATGAAGGAAAGAGATGGAGTGAAAGTCCCTGGCTAGAAGATTGAAGTGTTGATGCAAAGTTGTAGCAGGTTTCCGACGATGTTTTGTAATTGCCCTGGCTTCTCGAATCACAATCATAGAGTCACCAAAGACTACCAGATTTTGTAATTCATCCTTCCTTGCGATTTCCATTCCTTTTATTAAGGCGAGCCACTCTGCTTCATTGTTAGTTTGCCTACCAATTCCCCATGCAAAATAGTTCATTTTGTTTCCGTTGGGGTCTATGAGAATCCCCCCCGCACCTGCCAACCCAAAATCAAATCACAACCTTGAAAACTGCACAAAGCGGAGATACTTTCACACTAGAAGTTCTATTGTTTTGATTGAATCCAGATTTACGTATTAAACCAATGAGGTATTCTCCCTCAACTCTTTTTTTTTCACACAGTAAAATAACTATACTCTATTATAAAGTATATGATAAAAAGTACATGAACAGACTCCATACCAAATAAAAATCATTTCAAACTCACATCCTACAAAAGGTGCAATACCACCAGTCCATCACAATGAGCATAGAAAACCTTCTAACGAAAAGAGTATTATATGGCTGCCCCCAGCCAGAAAGTTATGGAAATTACACAAAAATTTGAAAATGTCATAGAGACCAAAAGATCAAGGATACGAGAACATATGAGCCAAAATAAAAACTTGAGTAAAGACCTCAAGGTCCAAATAGGTCGAAGCAGCTACCGTCCCTTAGTATATCGTTTGCCCAAAACCCAAAAAAAAGTTTACCTTCTTCCGAAAACAAGGCTCTTTTTGAGAGAGCATCCACATGCAAATTCACATCACGAGGGATATGAAGAAACTGAATACCCTGGAGATCAAGCTGTAAATTTCTGACCATATCCAGCCATGGGGAAAGTGCTATGACATTAATTGGTCCAAGTCGGTTGATCTAGTTAATAGAATAGAATAATCTGTGAGTCACCCGCGATATGTAGCAGCTCTAGATTCCAGTTTTTAACAAAATATAGAATAATCTAGAGGGCCCAAACTTCACTTTTGGTATTAGCACTCGGACCAATATTCATCCAAATTTTAAAGAAACACCGACTGTTCAAAACAATAAAAGCACCTGCTCCACAAATATGGCCCAAATCCTGAGAAGCCCCATCAAATTTACCAAAGGACCCAGTAAAATTGAAAGGCATTGTTCTGCATATGGGAAATGACCTATCATTTTTTGCCACAACAGTGTCCCAAAAATCATTGTGAGCCACAATTGCTTTCCTGGCAACCCATACAGGTTGGATGAGTTTATCTTCGAAGATGGCCAGGTTTCTAGTCTTCTAGGTTTCCCATAAGACACCACATGCGAATGCAGCTAATCTGTGGCTGAGCTTGTACCAGTTGTGCATACCATCCGAGAGTGTTGAGTAAGTCCAAATAGGTAAACCTGCAATGGAAAGGTGGACAACCTCCCAAACCCGAACGTTAAAAACACAATTGAAGAATAAATGCATATATGTTTCCTCCTCCTGTTTGCATAATAAACAGATATTTGGCCCAATAAATCATGTTTCTGTAAGTTGCCCCAAAATAAGAGCTTACCATCGAGTGCCAGCCAAATAAAGATCTTGATCTTCTATGATGTTCCATCGCCAGACTACTGAATGCCACTAGTTGGATGAACCTGTGAATGGAAAAAATGTATCATAGGCCAGACGAGTAGTCAGCATACCCATAGAAGTGTTCCTTGACCAAAGAAGCTTATCCGCGGCAGTGGAGAGGTGGATGCTTCCCCTTTGGAGATAAAAAACATACTTAAACCATTATGAGGCCAATGAACCCTATAGGCCAATTGGTGATGCGCTTATCCAGGCCTGGAAATGAGAGTTTGATAATGAAGCCGAGGATGCATGCTGAACGGTGAAGTAGCCCCGATCCCTGAGGGTACAGATCAATTCAAGTGAAATTTTATATTGTGATGGACCCCCAATAATTGGATTAGTGCCCAGTTGAATAAAACAACCATTTCCAGGCTGTCGCGCTACCCAATCTGCCAAGATCTTAAATGTTGATGAGAGTCCCGCCCAGATATTGGACACACATTTTTTCATTTTAATTCCAGATCTGAGCCACATTGGAACCGATAGGCCATATAGATATTTGTCTTTTACCACCGCACCCTAAGGACCATCGATCACGACGACCCACCAAAGACTCTTTGCAAGCAATGACATAGAGAAAAAATATATGTTCTTGATGGACCAGCCCCCCAAATTGTATGGTGAGTCCATCCGCCACCAATCCACCAAATGCATTTTGTGAGATTCCTACCCATACCGGATAAAATTAAGCAATTTTGTAATGTCCCCTCCTACCATACCATCATGATAGAGAGGATCATTGTGTTAAACCGGGCATCCAGCCCCATAAACTTATTTCATAAGCATTCACATAATATAATGGAGATATGAAGATGCATAAAGATTTTAAAAACACAGCGGAAATAAATCATCTGCAGAATTAACACACATCCAACATTTTCATGATAGCCATTAAGTGTAGACATAGCAAATGAGAATACTTATCTTTAAACCAAGTAGTCCCTGAGCAACCAGCTACGCTTCTGCAACGTTCCACCCAACCATAGGCCAGTGTGCTCCTCAATCTCTCAGCACCGCTGCCACCCCCCGAGCTGGGCATGATCTCCACAAGAAAAAGGGGAAAAACAGGCTCTCACATAGCCAAAGATACACCAGAATCAGCCAAGCCAGCCAGCAGTTGGGTTTCTCAGGTTGCTAAGAGATGGCAGAGGTGAATTACTAGGCTAGTGGCCCAACCATGGAGCTATGGATACTCATTGGGCTCATCAAGCCAAATATGTCCTCTTCCACTCTTGAATCTCCTGCTCACAGGTTCAAACTAAACAGGGAGGGTCATAACAACCAGAAATGCAGGTGCTAGGCGTTTTTACAGTAGGGTGCCCAACGATGGGAATTCCACTAGTTCAGAGAAACGTGGGAAAGCCCAAAACGAAATTTGGAAGAAGGGAAAACAACCCCAGGAGCATAATCATTTTCAGAAAAACATCCATGGGAAATTCATGGGCAGAAACGGCCTCTATAACCCCAGAAAATCGTGGTTCTCTTCTCCCAGCCACTGTGCTAACCAAAAACAAGTTTGCAGGCATGGAAAAATGCAGAAAATGGTCAAAAACGTGAAGAATAAAACCCCAACAAGCTTAGACTGCGTGAGAGGATGAATGCCATGGGTGAAGAATGGCTTTGGGCACCATTTCGTGGGGGTTTTCTTGCCCAGCAAACCAAAACTCGATTTCCCAGGTTGCTGTCTTGCCCATACACGAAAATTGACAGCCATACCTCTCCCATCCCAAGGCATTAATTGTCTCAACAATTCTTGGAAGAATTAAATGATTGGGTGCATGAGACCAAATGGGTAGTTGAGAGTTCATGGGTTTCCTCAATGAAATGGCTTAACACCATGGCTCAAGGGTTTGGTTATTTTCCCTCCCTATTCCTTGTAAAGATCATGCCCCCATCTCTTTGTTGCATTGCATAGCTGGTTGTGGGTTTTTCATTAAAATTGCATATTTACATGATGTCCGGATTTTCATTGTGCACGGCTAGCACAAGAACCATATGCATCTATTCTAATTGCCGATACATAGAACGATAAATCAATGGCGGGGCCTTGGCCTTGAGCTCCTCACCATGACTAAATAACAATATTTACATCATTTACAATATCAATGCAATAGGGTCAATATGGGGACATTACATTCCCCTCCCCTTGGAATAACACCGTCCTCGGTGTTCCAACACTTCGGAAATAAATACCCACTTTACATATGTCCAAAATTCACAAAATGTGGTAGGTTTGTCCTGCATTTCACCCTCTACTTGGGTTTTTCAGGACAAAGTCCTTTGGTCTTTACAACCCGCTCTTGTTGGCTGGGACCTTCTAGCTCTGCATGAGGACATCGTTCCAAAATGATTCCTTCCTTTTCTTTTCCTTCCAACTGGTCCACGAACCTAGGGAATTTATGGTTTCTACCCTCTTGATATTCTCTTGTTGGGCAGTCACGGAGGCAATGATTTCCTCCACATCCCCAACATTTCATTGGCGGCTTTACCTTTTCTTGGTCCATTTCCTTTGAGACTTCCCACCTGGAACGTTTCTTAATTGGACGATTAGATGAATGCTTCTTCATTGATCCAATTTCCTTTCCCTTGCTGATTGCTCCCAGAATGCTTTTTACCTCTTTTTGCAGACGAATAGAGTCCTGCAAAGCCTCATGGTTTATCTCATTCTGTTGCCTCTGTAGTTTGAGCATCTCCCCAAGATTTTTTTAGGTCCTGGCAATTGTTTGAAGAAGACTTTCAGCCAACTCTAGTAGCCCTTGGTCTGCTGCCATGGTCAATGGGCACAACTGAACACACTTTGCTTACTAGCAACACTTTCCTGTGCCGGCTGCAACCAATTGTTTCACTTTCTTACCTGTGAAATTCATCATGGGGATTCTTTGTTAGGACAAGCATAACATAAACATTAAGATTAGTCAATTATTTTTCCTAATTGACATGGAATGTCCATGCTTTATTCATGGGACTTCCACACTTTTCATGCTTTCCCAACATACACATGAACTCATTCATGTTCATCCTTTCACAGGAAATTTGCTATTTCAGCATTCACAATTCATCTCAAGCAATTACACACAATCTATTTTCAGCCATGATATGCAATCAACAATCTTTTGTTTTATAAATGCATCAATCAAAAGGAAAGAGAAGAGTAGGGGTTTCTCCCTCTTAGTCTTGTTCTATTATGGAGCTACTCCATCGCTGTGGTTTCATGCTCCTTAGTCTCTTTCACTTCAATGTGAATGCTTTAACTTTCCTTTCTTGGCTATGGCACTTAGTGTCTAAGGTCTGTATATGGATTTTCAGCTAGGGCACCCTTCCCATTATTGCCTACAGAGCCTTTGGCTGCTAGGATCCACTTGTATCCACTAGCACCATCTTTCATTACTGCTCATACTGAGCTCTTTAGGACGGTCATATGTCCACATGCATCCTCCAGATGTTTTCATAGTCCTTGCTTCCAGCAATACCTACACTCAAACATTGAGTCAATTCACATGTTTAGGGTATTTTCATAGGGTGTATCTCCAAACGAGAATTTAAGAATTCATAATTAAATCATATACACATGTATATTCGTAAGCAAGAGTTGCAAGATAACCAAATACTTATCTGTATTAGATGTCTTCACTTTACTCCACAGGATCCTTCTTTGCTTTCCAAGCATTGGATTTCCCGTGGATACAATAATGAATGTTGGGCCAGCACGCAAGCTACTCCACAACCATTCGAACAGGCAATGACAGGCCAGTATGCTGACTGGTTTTATTAATTGTTTAAGGGAATGTTTGGCCAGCATGCCGGTTGCTCCACAACATCAAGTGGTTAATTCCCAACTAGTCACTCTCTGGACTTATCAAGAACTTTATAGCGTTCAACCAGCTACTCCCTGGATTTCTTAATAATTTATATCGCCCACTCATTTACTCTCTGGATTTACCAGCAGTTTATAGTCTTTCAGAGTCTTGCCTTCCTGCAATGACCATGGTTCCCAACAAAGAAACAATAGTGTATCAGCTTCGCTGTTAGAAGACTTATACCTGTAATCTTCATTATTCCAAACAAGACATAAATGAAAACGAATACTTATCTGTATTGTGCGTTTCCCTTCTGGTCCACAGGATCCTGCTTCGCTTTGCAAGCCTTGGGATCGCCTATGGACTTGGATATAGTTAATGCTTAACCAGTACGCCTCCCCATCGACTGGATTTACCAAGCATTTGGTGGTGCCCAACCAGTCCCATACCTGGTTGGCCCTTTCCAGTGCCGAGCCAGCACATTTGTCTAGGTCATCGGCCAATGGAAGGAAACTGCGCCACCGACCATTATAGGTCAAGGCTCTACTATGGAGCCATAGGTATCTCAGGGTTTCCAGTCAGTCTTCGGCGCCCGCCCTCCCACTGCTGTCCCAATAGAGATCTCAGGGTTTTCAATCAGTCCTCGGCGCCCGCCCTCCCATTGCTGACCCAATAGAGATTTCATGCCTTTCCCAACGTCACCACACCTCTTGCACTGTAACCCTTCACACACATCAACTCTTGGTTTATACAAGGACGCCACTCCTTCTCTTGTGCAAATCGGTGGTTCCTTTAAGAAATTTATAGGTGACTTTCTTGACTGCAGGTTAACATGACCCCTACTCACACAAGGATGATACCTTCTCTTATTACATAGCTCTTCGGGCCTTTCCATCCCTTCTGGTAATATTTCACGTGAGCATAGAAAGGTTGCCAATTCCCATACAGTCTCTTTGCGTACCCTTCTTCACTTTGCCCTTTAATGTGCAGTATCAATCTGCATCTGTGTAGGCTGACAACATAAGAAGGATAAGCAAGCTCATCAGTATTGCTGTTCAATTCTTAACCACATTCTATATCATTCACTTCCAAGTATTGAAACACCAGGAATGCGTCCATTCCCTTAGGGTGTAGTCAATATTGAAAACCCTATCATGACCCAGCACCAGAAAAGATGTGCACCCCCTTTCCGATGTGCGCCATGTAGGCCCTAATCATACTCAAGCATTCTGCAATGATATAATAAGATAGAGCATGCTATGCGTATTAAACCTAATAATTTAGAAATGCATGTTCTTGTCTAGGGTCATAGAATACTCATTCATTTTGCAGATATGTCTCACATGCCTTCTGGACATAGCTTTACCATTTCGCTTTCATGGTTTACCGACATGTGGTTTGGCTGAGACATTATCAATGGCGTTTCACCCGAAACCCATTTCCAAAGCATGGGATCCTTCCCATCTAGTTTGGCTTCTGCAGGTCATCACACATGGTCTTCCTGCAATGTGTCATCCTGGCACACTTCATCAAATAGCCAAACAGTCAGCAACATTTAGCAATAAACTTCAAATATGATTGTTTCATAACCAATCAATAACATTAATAATTAAATTCAACATGAATTTTACAATTCTGCCTCCTACAGAAGTTGATTTGTTTAGCAATGAGGTTATCCTCATATTATTTGGCTCTTGTTCACGGTAGATTCCAATCCTCATCATGGACTTATCCATATTTGCCATGCCCAAAGCAATCTACCTGAAACCCGAAACTCCAATCAGCCAAATGCTTTGTAAGTTTTTATGCATATAATAATTTCATTGCTGCCACAGTCACGGAAGCATTTCAATATCGCCAACCATCTACTTCCCGTGAGTTATTACCATACTAGAGTTGCATGGTTCGATTTTATCATTTTATGCAATTATTCTCTTGATCATTCCATCTATTATCTAATTGCAATGAAACATACATCACACTCATGCATTCTCACGATGCATCTCATCACGTGCACCTATATCTATGCATGCACATTTACATTACTCACATAATCTTTTAATGTGTATTCCCTCAATTCATAACCACAAGATTGTGCACAATATCTTAATGCACATTTCCTCAATGCTACCTTGCATTAAGTTATGAGTACTATGCTTTCAACATAATTCAAACATAGTTGAAGGAATCTTACCAAATCCTCTTTCCTTATTCCCGCCATTTATGCACCAATAACCATTACCTGTATGGCTATCGTTTACATCACTTGATGTTACCTGATCAGTTGGCCTCTTACCAATGCTACACAGTCCTTTCGCCAACCTCATGATCATAGATTTGTTGCACCATCCCTTCCTCATACGGTTGTTGGTCGTATGCAACAATCATTATCCACATCTGCAGCCATGCTCTTTGTTATCTTTGGTCCTACAACCAATACCAACATCAATAGTGATTATCAACCACAATATTCTTCATTAGTGGTTCATTGCATATGCAGACTCCATTATTCTACCAATATGCAATATCCCCTTTATGCACAAGCATTTCCATATGTACTATGCAATGTTTGTTAAGATGCCATCTAGTGCATATACATCTATGTAATCTCTTACATTTTTAACATTTTTATGCCATATGACAATTTCGTAATTATAAGTATGATAACAAACAGGAGTTTAAGGAATTCTTCCCTTTTCGGTCCCTCATCGTAACATGGAATTCCTCTTCCATATCATGCAATTGTAGAAATTGCCCATATTGACAATAAAATTTGTTTGTCAAAACAGCCACTGGCACTCTTCTGCACTAAATATCTACGATATATGTAGACCTCATTCAAACTCTGGTTATTCATCATTGTTCCCTACTGGACAAGATTTCCAATGCCTGTCTTCATGCTCCATTCCGATATCAGGTGCGGAAACTGCATCTCTTCAAAAATGACAACTTTCACTACAATTCTGCACATTTTTCACAGTTGCATTTTGGTCCAGAATGCCAACTTTAGCCACCTGCGGAAGAAAATTTATGAGGAATCACAAAAACTTATCTATCGGGCGAAGTTAGTCCATATAACAAGGAACACTCAGAAATTCACGGATTTCAATTCCGATGCACCATTCATCTTCTATGAATTTCTGGGTTTTACTACTTCTCACTTTTCACATTTTTCCAAAATTCCAAATTTTGGGCCAAAAATGGCTATCTCCCAAACGGTGCATTTCTGGGAAATCTTTGTCCAACGAAAACTGTCCGTCTTACTAAGAATATGAAATGTCTAGTTCAGTAAAATTTTTGATTCCCACATCTAGGGTCACTTTTACTGCCCACAAGCTTTTCAAAATCCTGAAAAAGTGGCCCAGAACAGTGCTTTTTGGCCTTCTTGCTCACCCCGACTCTACATCCTTTGGAGTTTGGCTCCAAGATTCTAAACTTAACATCGTGCCTGCTTCATGGCCGCGCCTGATCAATTTCAGCTCAAACCGACCTTCCGTCAAGCCTCGGGACTCCGTCCTTCAAAAGTCACGATTATCCATTTTCTGTCAAATCAGAGTGTAATGGGCTAGGGCTCTTCACTGGTTCTTTCATGGCCCTCGTCAATGGCCTCCTAGCCCCACAGGAATCATACAATTCTGAGTCCGGATGTTCCTGCTATCCAAAAATCAAGTTTTCGTCACTTTACTCTTTTTTTTTTTTTCCCCGCGTGCCGCCGTTGCGGGCCGGTTCTCCGAACGCTTCCGCAATTACGGAGCAATTCGGCGAAGGCTCCCGCAACTACGGATCCATTTGGAGAATGCTCCCGCAATTGCAAAGCCATTCGGCGAAGGCTTCCGTTGCGAAGCCATTCGACGAAGGCTTCCGCCGTTTCGGAGCCGTTCGCGGAATGCTTCCGCAATTGCGGAACGATTCGCCGAAGTCTTCCGCAATTGCGGAACGATTCACCGAAGTCTTCCGCAATTTCGGAACGACTCGCCGAACTCTTCCGCGTTGCGGAACGATTCGCGGAATCCTTCCGCAATTTCAGAAGAGAATTCCTTCCGAAATTTTTCTTTCGATGCCAAACACTTAGAAAATTTTCTGTTTTTTCGGAGCATTTCGCCAAATTTTTTCGCGTTGCGGGACAACTCGCGGAATCCTTCCGCAAATTTCGGAAGAGAATTCCTTCCGAAATTTTCGGGGCAACTTCCCAAACTCCTCCACATTGCGGAAAAACTCGCGGAATGCTTCCGCAGTTTCGGAGCAATTCACCGAATGCTTCCGCAGTTTCGGAGGACATTCAGGAATTCTCTCCAAAACAGACTTAAACAAATTTTTCAAAACAAAATTTTCAAACAGACTTAGGAAAAATTTGATAACTTTCTTTCTTTCAGAGATGACTGTAATTGGATTTGGCCCATAGAGGCCCAATGCTGCAACCAGCAGCTCTGATACCAAACTGTAATGTCCCCTCCTACCATACCATCATGATAGAGAGGATCATTGTGTTAAACCGGGCATCCAGCCCCACAAACTTATTTCATAAGCATTCACATAATATAATGGAGATATGAAGATGCATAAAGATTTTAAAAACACAGCGGAAGTAAATCATGTGCAGAATTAACACACATCCAGCATTTTCATGATAGCCATTAAGTGTAGACATAGCAAATAAGAATACTTATCTTTAAACCAAGTAGTCCCTGAGCAACCAGTTACGCTTCTGCAACGTTCCACCCAACCATAGGCCAGTGTGCTCCTCAATCTCTCAGCACCACTGCCACCCCCGAGCTGGGCATGATCTCCACAAGAAAAAGGGGAAAAATAGGCTCTCACATAGCCAAAGATACACCAGAATCAGCCAAGCCAGCCAGCAATTGGGTTTCTCAGGCTGCTAAGAGGTGGGCAGAGGTGAATTACTAGGCTAGTGGCTCAACCATGGAGCTATGGATACTCATTGGGCTCATCATGCCAAATCTGTCCTCTTCCACTCTTGAATCTCCTGCTCACAGGTTCAAACTAAACAGGGAGGGTCATAACAGCCAGAAATGCAGGTGCTAGGCATTTTTGCAGTAGGTTGCCCAACGATGGGAATTCCACTAGTTCAGAGAAACGTGGGAAAGCCCAAAATGAAATTTGGAAAAAGGGAAAATAACCCCAGGAGCATAATCATTTTCAGAAAAACATCCATGGGAAATTTATGGGCAGAAACGGCCTCTATAACCCCAGAAAATCGTGGTTCTCTTCTCCCAGCCACTGTGCTAACCAAAAACGAGTTTGCAGGCATGGAAAAATGCAGGAAATGGTGAAAAACGTGAAGGATAAAACCCCAACAAGCTCAGACTGCGTGAGAGGATGAATGCCATGGGTGAAGAATGGCTTTGGGCACCATTTCGTGGGGGTTTTCTTGCCCAGCAAACCAAAACTTGATTTTCCAGGTTGCTGTCTTGCCCAAAATGTGCTTCCTAGAACGAGATTTCCTCCTAAGCCTAGCTATAAATTTGAAAAGAAGCCTTGGCAAAGGGATGGATATGATAAGAAACCTTGGCAAAGAGAGTCATTTGAGAGGAATAAAAAAGAGGGACTAAACAGGGATGAATTTAGAAAAAAGAAACTATGCTTCACATGCTTCCAACCATGGACACCGGGGCACAAATGTACCAAAGGAGAGGCTCAATACATAGAAGTATTTTCTGATAATGAGGGGTATGATGGGGGCATGGATGAAGATGGACATATTTCAGATCAAGAAGAGGCATATGAGACAGCAGTAGAAGAGGAAAGACAAGAAGAAAATCAGCCTTCACCGGACAAAGCAAGAATGGCAGTGCTCTCAGCAGTACCTCGCTATCATACTATCCGATGCAAAGGTGTGGTACAAGGACAAAGAACTTCAATTTTGGTAGATGGAGGAGCCACTCATAACTTCATTGATGCAGAGATGGTAGAGAAAAGAAAGATACCTATTGAACCATTTGATGGCTTCACAGTTGTCATTCCCGGTCACAACACAATGCAATGCAAAACATGGGTTCCAAAGCTGCAAGTCACCATAGGTAACTATACTTTTGTTGATATTTTTTATGTGGTTGATGTTGCTGATACTAATGTGGTTTTGGGAGTGCAATGGTTGTATTCAATAGGAGAGCATACAGTAAATTATCAAATTCCCGAAATGAAATTCCAAGATTCAAAAGGAGTACAAAGAGTTGTGAGAGGGAAACACACTTATCCAAATCAAGTAGTGACTTGCAATAGCATGAGATCTATATTGAGGCATGGGGATATAGAATGGGCTGCTGAATGTCATATTACATCTCCCAAGCCGCTAACTCCTTGAAATTATAATGAAATAATGTAGATATATCCTCCCTCAGTTGTCCATCCAAATTATGCTCCAGGGAAGTCAATTTTTTTCATTTATGATCATACCAGATGTATTACTAAACAGTTCAAGTATTTCCTTGATAGTTGACCATTCCTTTTTGCAAGCAATGCCAAATAGCATCACGTCGTCCACGAAGAATTGATGGGAGACTGAGATATTTTTTTATATCTTTACCCTAGATATCTATTTATCCTCCTTGGATTTTATAATAAGTCTACTCAAACCCTCTATCACTATCTGAAATAGCAATAGCGACAGTGGACAGCCTTGTCGTGGTCCTCGAGAAACTGAGAATAACTTTGAAGGACAACCATTGACTAGGATAGAGTAATTCACCGATGAAACGCACCCCATAATCCATTTCATAGCTTGCCTAGGTATCCCTATTTGAATCAAAGCGAGTCTAAGGAAGCTCCAATTGACCATGTCATATGCCCTGGTCAGGTCCATATGAAGAATCAAAGCTTTTTTAATTCGAGTTTTGATCTTATGGAAGGTTTCTTCCGCAAGTCCAATTGCATCCAGAATTTGGTGATTCTCTAGGAACCCAAATTGTTCTTTGGATATGGTTTTTGAGAGAACCGGCTTGATTATGTTTGCAATGATCTTTGCAACTACTTTTAGACCAAGTTGCATAAAGAGATTGTCCTAAAATCGTCAAAGGATTCCTCTAATGATGGCTTAGGAATTAGATCTATAAATGTTGAATTTAAAACCACATGGATTCTTCCCATGATCCTCGTATCTTCCACCATAGAAAGCAAATCCAGACCCATTAAGTCAAAAATTCTGTGAAAATCTCCATAGTCCAACCATCTAGACCGAGGCTTTTTGCTCTAGCAAATTTCTGAATGACCTTTTGAACTTCAGAGAGAGTGATCGGCCTAAAAACATCATTTCCTTCTTGTTCCGAGAAGAAATGTGGTAAATCCCTAATAAACTTTATTTGTTCACTGACCACACATGTAACCGGATCATTATAATACTCTTTGAAATGCTTTTCAGCCTCCTCAAGAAGGTCCGATTGTCTGCTAATGTGATTTCCTTCAACAATTTTTAATGACCAAATGGAGTTTTGGATTCTTCGATTTTCAATGAATTTATGGAAGAATTTGTTATTTTTGTTGCCCAAGGAGATCCATAAAGCACGACTTTTAAGTCGCCAAGTCTACTCCTCTTGAGAGAGCAAGATTAGGCTTCGTTGTTCCAACACCAGCAAAGATTGTTGTGTTTGAACATGTACAACCCCCATTTTACTGATATTCTGTGCCATAGAGATCTTTGCCTCAATTGGTCGAAGCTCCCTGAATTGAGCCTTCTTTCTCTTCCGTTGCCATTTGATAATAATCGATTTCAGTCTACTCAATTTCTTAATCAGATAATAGGAGGGTGGATCATCCAAATCATTTGAGAATTCCATCCAAGTCTTTTGTACCAATGCCACAAATTCTGCTTCTTTGATCCATGTGTGGTTGAATTTATATGGGTAGTTCTATTTTTTTTCCTCAAAATCCAGCTCCAATAGAATCGGGAAATGATATGATATCCTTGATACATCTATCCAGGATCTATATTAAAGACCAAATCCAATAAGGAATCTGCAGCCATGAACCGGTCCAGTATTTTCGAAACACAAGTTGCACCATTCCTACCATTACTCCAGGTGGGATTCAATGGAAAGGGTTCTATATCATTTAGCTCGACCGAAGAGAAGTAATCTTGAAAATAATTGGAGAGTGGATCCGGTCTATTGGAATGTCCCCAACATTCAACATCCAATAAAGTAAGATTTAGGTCACCTGCTAACACCAAATTTGGAAGAGTTAAAAGATCCAAATGAAGTGTCGAATCCCATAAAATTTTCCTATTATGATAGGGAGCATATACATTGAGTAAATTGCGGATACTTGAAAACCCCACAATTTGTCCTTTTAATAGAATGCCCCAGTGTGCTCCAAAAGCCGACAAATTAGCAAATCGAGGGTTCCATGTTGATAAAAGCCCCCCAGATTGACCCTCCGCATCAGTGGAGGCCACCGCCCAGGGCTTTTTTAATGAATGAAAGAAAATCCTAGCCTTCTCGGATGAGACCATAGTTTCCTGAAAAAATATAATGTCCGGAGACTCCTTCTCCCGCAGTCGTTAAAGCTATGTTAAAGCTAAAGTAGCCACAATGACCTCTTAAACTATGATGTCATGCGATGCCCTGCGATGTGCCCCGCTTAAAAATTATAATATATTTTAAATTATATAATATATAATATATTTTAATATATATTTTAACTTTTAATTAACACATACCGTATAGTATTAGTGTGTTACATAGTTAGTTATATTATGTGTTAGATATAAATACATTTTGTGCATTAACCTATAAAATAAAAAAGATATATTTAATCAATTATTAATTATTTTAAATAAATTATGATACATGATTTTAAAATTTTTACCACTATATCATTTATTGTGTGTACAAGAATCTAGCATTATATCATTTAGGAGTAGTCTATTTATTACGTTTTGGATTTTGAGGTGGGTTTTGGTCAGAATACAGTAAAAAATGTTTTTGGTAAAATCTAAATTTGGAAATGTTTAAATTGTGTTTTTTATCCATAAATAGATTCAACACCCTATAATACCCCCATGACACCCAAATTATGCAATTTCCATAGCTAATATATGTGATTGTAATAGTTTTGAAAGATTTCCAACCGAACTCGGAAACACCCAAATTATGCAATTTCCATAGCTAATATATGTGATTGTAATATTTTTGAAAGATTTCCAACCGGTCTCGGGAAAGAAATAAGATAAAAAATATGCTCGGAAAAAGTTGAAAAAAGTAGAATATTTAGACTACACCTATAATTTATTGTGTGCACGAATCTAAACCTTTTATTAATATTTTCAACCCTTAGCTCTTAACTCTACACTTGTCACTAACCCAATATACTTGTCAACTATCATTAATGAGATAATATACATTAAGCGTCATTACATAACACCTCTAACTTAGTGTGACATGGCATATTCTTAGTGTGACATGTTTTTTTAATATTTTTCTTAGGAGGCCCATTTTAGCCCCCAAATTTACTCTAATGGCGTCGTAGAGAAAAAATGAAGATGCACATTGTTTTCCAAAATTCAAAATTCAATCAAATGGAACGACAAAGTTATTGAATTGAGGAAGCAACACTGTAGAGTGTTGTAAACCTACAATGTTGTAAACATGGTGACCATACAAGGATGATGATTCTACAGACATGGTGACCATACAAGGATGATGAACATCGGTGCTTGTGTGAGAGGTTGGAATCATATAGGAATGGTAAAAAATGAAATTTGGTTTGGTAGTTTTTATTTTATTTAATAACCCTACTGTAGTGCACCCAATGACATTGAGACGCATTAGTGCTTGATGAGGGTAATGGAACGCATCGATACACAAATTTATTTTTTTAATATAAAAACTATATTTTTTGTAATCAAAAGAATTGGCCATGTGGTGTGTTGTCTATATTATAACACACCAATGCTTGTTCCTATTCTAAACGCATCGTTTTGTTTTTTAGCTATATGTTTAAAAAACTCGAGGGTATAGTAATATTAAGTGTGTCGTTAATGTTTTACGTTGCACCAACATTTGATACACACTGGTGTGGTTACTATTTTAAGCGCATCGGTAAAGATATTTGTTTTTTTTTAAATTAAAATTTGTTTCAACTAAACTTTTTATTGAATAAACAATTGTTTTAGATTGATCTAGTGTGTCCTTAAAATGTGCATCGGTGCTCATAATGTAGTGTGGAGCATCGATATGCATTTTATTAGAAAAAAGAATATTTTAACATTTTATAATATTAACAATTATCGATGAGTATTATTAGTGCAACACTAGTGTGTTATGCATTTACATGCACCGGTGTATCTATTCGACTGACGTACAATGCAATAGAAACATCCGTAAAAACCTACAGCCACACGCCTTTGGGGTCGTCCACCCACCTTTCGCAGCCTCCCTCCTTTGCTAGTAACCTCTGCTATAAACAAAGAAGGGATAAATTTTTTGGGGAGGTTCCGTAAAAACCTTCACTACAAGGCATTCTGCTTGTAGTGATACCACAAAAGGAACATACACCTAAGTGCCGTCAATAATCAACCGTGTGGCTTATCTTCTTACAACCTAAAAAAAGTAAGACACGTTTTTCCATATATCTCTTTGATTTGTTCTAGCTCTTTCTAACTTGTTTTCTTGGTCCTCCAAGTGTTGGTGAAATTTTGGATGGTGGAAACATCCATTGGCTATCCTCATTCAAGCCTATACAAGAATGTTGGAGTAATGGTCTGTTGCCCACTTTTTTTTTCTACTTCCTTTTCTTCAATCCCTTTTTCCTTGACAAAGGTTATCTTAATGGTCTCGACTTGAGGAAAATTTTTAAGAGATGAACTGCATTCAATCACTTCATTTTGTCCATCAAAATCTAGTCCTTCATGCTTAACCCTATGTTTAGATACTATGAGGTTTACAATCCCTTGGCTTCTCTTGCCTAGCCCTTGGCCATTATAGTCTATTTGTCTCAGTATCTTGGAACCTATGCTTTTGGTATGTTTGTCAAGTTTACCAAACGGTTCTTTCAAAATAGTCTGACAAATGTCCTTAGAGGGTGAGCTTACCATGTTTGTCTTGATCTTGGCATTGGATTCTATAGTAGAAATGGAGGTGCTTGAGATTCCTTGGTCTCTTGGAAAAATAGATGTTCCTTGGCCAATGCCTCTTATTTCACCGCCAATTCTTAGTACAATTAAGCCATCCTCTGTGTGATCCTCTATTATTCCTAATCTTCTAGTTGAACTAATTTCTCTCTCAATTTTAGTAGATGAACTCTGCTCTTGTTCTAATATGCCATAGTAGTGATGACGATGTATTGGAATTCAACAAAGTGATCCATCAACAAAGGCAATGATTTTGGAGAAGTACCCTCTTGGATCTTCACATTGATGGCCCTTAGGTATTCCAACCTTTCTCTTTTCAATGCTTTGCCCAAATTAGGTCTTGTTTTCTCCTTAGAGCATTGGCAGCTTCTTGAAAGTCACATATTCGGCCTCTTTGACACCATATGGTTTGTAAATGGTAGGTCTGTGACTTGTCCATCTCAACGACATGGATCTTTTGCAGAATTAAAAATAATTTGGTGTCTCAACAATTCTCTACAATTACTCTTGATTTGAGATCAAGCTCCTCTATTTTCCATTCACCAACATGGATGAATATCTCTATTAAAAGTTTATCTTAGTGTTTGGATTCTTGGTTTATTTTCTTATGGCGTAAAGACCAATGTTGAGGAAACAAGTACAATTCTGCCGCACAATTCTACAATGCCAATTAATAATGCACTCTCCAGTTCTATGCTAAAAGAAAAGGAAGACACTCTACATGTTCAACACAACTAAACACAACTAAAATCAAAAGATAAAGATGGTTTTAGTTTTTTGTAGATACTTCTTGAGAATGCACCTCTATGTTTGCATGTATGGATGGCTATAAATTTAAAATTTGTATGCAGGGATGGAAATGGTGTGGCTCTATTGTGCTCTAGATTGTTCTACCAACAAGGTAATATAATCTATTTCTACCGACTCAAACCCAAAAATTAATAACCACTCATTTTCAAATTCATTACATGTAGTTAAGCAATAGAAACAATGTGTGGCACTTTGATCTTTCCATTTCCATCACCAACACGATGGGTGATATAATAAATGCAAAATAAATAGTTTGAATGACGATGGCTAGAGGTAAATGGAAAATGCATTGTCTTAGGGTTTATAGTTGTAACTTGCTAAGAGTAATCAAGCTAATCATATTATCTACTAGGGATTGTTTGGCATATAAATGGGTGCTCATTGCTTTATGTCAGGTACACACAACATTAAGGCCATAATTTCTTTTATTAACTGAAAATCAATTTGCATGCTAATTAATGAGGAAAGCACCCAACAATCCAACAAATTAGTCATAGTGTTGTAGATAATCAATAAATTAAACAAATACTTGTGAATACATAAGCATGAGAGTGTTGTAAATGCATATGTAGTAACAACCAACCATCTAATCGATTTGCAATGGCTATCATTCACCAACCGACAAAATGGACAAGATTGAAAAAGTTGTACAAGCAACCAAATGATTTAATCAACATAATCACACAAAAATTAAATACACCATAAAACACAAAGACCCTAGAAACCCAAATGGGAAAACCAACATTTGATGGTTTTAATACACGCTTTTGAATCATTACGAATGTGATATACACACTCTCAATAAGAGATTTCATGTATTCTTATTCAATGGCAGTATTTTGAAGATAGTTTTGTCTTAGAGATAGTCTTTGTTGATAATGTATGAGCTCAAAATTCCCTTCACCCTTCGATCATCAATCATACTTCTCTTTGAGTCTTGCATGCCTTTTCTACTACTCATTCTTCTTCCTGAGCTTCATTTTTTCCCTATCTCTCTTGGTTTATGGTTGTGTTTCCATCAAGCAAGGTGCCCCTTTGTTACAAAGCTACCTTGAAAGGATAACTATTGAGGTACTTGTTTCATCTTCTCAAGATGAACCCATTGGATTTTGGCTTTCAAGGACCATTGACTTCAAACTTTGCCAACATTTAATTTTTAAAAGGTTTTAGAAAGGGTTGTTTCAGATCATCCACAACGTCAACATTAGTCACATCCTAGTTTACAGTATTTAGAAGCTAGCAACAAAAGGTGCATGGATGCTTTTAGTTGGATTTGTTGCTTCTATGTTGTGTTTCTTGATTTGTCTAAATTTGAATGTCCTATTTACAAGTGGTTTCAAGAAGGTAATCTTTATTTTGATACCAATATTGTTGTTGCTTAATTAAGACTAACTTTTTCATTAGTTTTGCACTCGAACGTGGCACTTTCCTTTAATTGTATTTTTTTTTTTATTTAATCAAATATGCTATGCATAAACTATGGACTAAATAATGTCCTCGATATTATTCATAAAGATTTGACTCTAAAGGTCCAAATAATGCTAATTGAGGAAGGCTCTATAACACTTCTAGATTTAGGAGTCCAATTGATTTAGAGGAGAACACAATTTAAAGAAGGGATATTGTCATGATGCCTAATGAAAATATAGTTGAAATTCTCATCAATGTAAAATAATGGGGTAAGCAAGAACTATTTTGTATTAGAAAGATTAACATATATTTTTATAGGTATGAGATGTTTATATATATGCAATTTAATAAAAGAAATTAAAAAATTAAATCTATTTTTATAAGTAAAATCATTTAATTGTCCATTGGTTGTAGCTTGGGTGGTTGGGAGGAAAGATTGTTGCCCTCCCCACCCAGGTTCAATTCTTGTAAGTGACATGATGCTCTTGTTGAGCCCTATTGTAATGATTGTATTTCAAGCTTTCCTTGATTCTTCGGAATAGCAGGAAGGTGATTTTTCCACTGGAAAAAAAAAAAAAGTAAAATCATTTAACACTCTACACATAAAAGCTAAAAACAAACATACATATGTAAGAATTTTATTCTTATTAATGTAAAATAATGGAATAGGTAAGAACTATTTTGTATTAGAAAGATTAATATAGGCATTATGTGTTTATATGTATGCAATTTAATAAGAGAGATTAAAAATATTAATTTACTTCTACACATATAAAAGCTAAAAAAACATATGTAAGAATTTTAGTTATATATAAGTTATTAAGATTTATAAAGTAGGATATGTAGCTAGCCAAGTGTAGTGTCCATATTATTTTTGGAATTGGTTAAATTCAAGGTGGTGACCATATTTATTGAGAAAAGTTACTTTATATTTAATAATTTAACTAATTATTATATAATTTTATTTTTTACATCAGAGTATTATTGAAATCGTTGTTCAGCTTGTTGACTTTTTATTAATTACTTTATATTAAAAAAATTATATAAAGTTTGCTATAATTACTTAAATATTATAAATTAAATTAAATATTTTAATTTTAAAATATAAATATAAATTTTATAATTGATGAAAAAAATATTATTAGATTATTATTTTGTAGTTTAAAATCAAATTAAAAAAAAACCAATAATTAATAATGTCACTTTTCATTATTCCTTGCTATTTTTTTTCACAGGAAAATTCAACTTACTATTAATATGCAATAATTAATAATAAATAATAATGTCACTTTTTAATAATTTTTAATAATAATTAAAACTGGCTATGTCCTTGCTATTTAAATGCAATAATTAATAATGTCACTTTTCATTAATAACATGTCCTTGCTATTTAAATGCAATGTACTTCAAGTTTTAAATGCATATGTCTCATTCTGCAATATTAATTATTTTTCTTTAACTAATTTTCTTTTCTTTTATTTTTTAAAATATTAATAAAGCTCTGCTTTCAAAACCTCCACCTACCCAAAACCGTGAGCTCGGGCTTCAAAAATATTGCTAAATTCCAACAACAGAAATAAGGAAGGGGTGAGGCAGATTTCTAAGTTTATACACAGTTTTCAAATTTAGCCTTTAGATGAAGTTGGAAAATCATTTTCCTTTGTGATCTTAGCTTCCATATAAATGGAAAATAAAGTTGATATTATTATTATTTATATTTGTGATTTATTTTTTTATAAATTGAGATCTTAGCATCAATCGTGATCTTAGCTTCAATACAAATGAAAAATAAAGTTGATATTATTATTATTATTTATATTTATGGTTTATTTTTTATTTATTTTTGTTAAAATATTTAATAATAAGATATATTTTGCATTCTATATATTTCTTATTTATATTTATAATTTATATTTGTGTTGTTAAGTCATATACTATTAATACATTTTGAATTAAACAATATATATTCTATATGTTTCATAGTTATTTATTTTAACTATGTCAAATACACCTTTTTTTATGTTAGATGTTTCTTTGAGTAATACATAACTATTATATTAAAATATTTTTAAAAGGAAAGTAATGTATAATATTTCATACTAAATTAAATCCATTTTATGAGATAGGATATTATGTCTTTATGTGTACGAGTACAACTACTTAATTTGTAGTTGTTGAAAGCTTATAGACAACAAGTTAAGTACCACTAAATTATATATCAATCAGTGGTCCACTCTTGGTACGTCAATAGACAACAAGTACCACGAAATTATACTCTAGTTCACCCCAAATTATATGTTATCCATGAATTCATGCATCGGCTAGGAGTTGTCCATTTATCAACAATTAGTTATTTTTTATAATATTTTTTTTCACACATTCTTTTAGTTATATGCCATGAATTGTTGGTTATTCATTATCCATGCATTTGCTACTTATCCATTCATCAACTACTAATTATTTTTTATATTTATAATTGTGTTCTACTGATCAGTCTCAAGAGTACACTTGTCTCATCATCTTCCATAGCTGAAAAAGCATAATGGTAGTCCACCCCAAGTTCTAAGATATTAACTTAAAAATAGCTAAAATTTATTTTTAATTATTTGTTTTATTTTGTAAACAAATAAGTTAAGACAATAGATAGAAATCTAGTTTTTCATTTTCAATATAGAAATCACATTTTATTTTTTATTTTCAATTGCAAGTTTCTAATTTTTAACACTATAATCACTAGCATAGCCACTTAACTCGTGGTTGGTGAACACAAATAAGTCACAAGTTAAGTGATATGAACAAGTTTTCCAGCAAGAAGTGACATGAACAAGTTATCTATTACTTGTCTTCAATGCTTAGTTGTAATCATTTGTTGTCTATGCCTCAACTACCTATTACCTTCTTTAGTTAAATGGACCATATCTCACTAGTTATTATTTATGCATGAGTTATGAGTTATCCAAGCATCATGTACAAGTTAGTTTTTATATTTCTTTTCTTATAATTTTAAACGATGACCATAAAATTAATTACAGTTATCCCATTCTATTTCAATTTAAAAAAATCATAGATGATAATCCACTCCAAATTCTAAGATATAAACACCTATCAATATAAATATTCAATATAATCAATTTTTAACTACACTGTCAATATAACCTTGGCGATTCAATCTTCACCATTTGAGGACGGTTTTTAGCTGATGTGGTTGTGAGGCCTTGGCTTTGCCGCTTGGTTTATTTTCACGGGCCCTTCCAAGCCGTTGGATCCAACTTCGCTCATCCAATGCTCACGATTTTCTCCGAGGTTTTCTTCATGTTAATGCTTTATGGGCCATGATTTTTGGCAGCGCTTTAATTAATGGTTGGGTTGTTTTTTCATGGCTTTTAATTTTTGTTTATGACAGGTATGAAGAGTCGCGCTTGGCACTATTATAGAATCCAGGCTTTAATTTTATTTAATAAGGTCATTGAAGTTTAATGAAGCGGAGCTTTTAATTCTATTTAAAAGGGTTGTTGTAGTATAAATGGAGGGGATGTTTTAATTATACAAGAGAAGCTTTGGAGGGGAGGATTCATTAGTCCTCGTGAAGAAGAAGACGGAGAAAATACAAAGGAATAGACAAGGAAAAGAGCGGGCAGCAAGACAGCCGGGCAGCAGCAAAGAGGAAGAGACTCGGGCAGTAGCAAATAATTTTTTTATCTAAACTTATGTAAGCTTCGTTGAGACTTAATATTTTGAAAAAAAAACATTTGAGTCTCCTTAGAAGCCCATAAACCCATAATTTAATAGAAGAGTTTGTTATACAAAATTTGAGATTTCCTGTCTTTGCTTATGTCTTTAGAAATAATGTGTGTTTCCATCTTTAAATTGTGTATTCTATTTAAAAGAGATTTGTAACCCTCATCATGAGTTGTGTACTCTATTTAAAAAAGATTTGTAAACCTGATTATTATTGTTTGTGTAAATACCAAGTTGTATTAACTGGTATCGGTCAGATCATAACCACAGCATACCATCCAATAATGTCACCCTTAACCTCTAAACACACACCACTTAAAAAACAACAAAATATGCATATATATATTTGCATCTCTATGCAACTTATGTCCAAACCTGGATTTAATACAAATACTTAAATACACATTAAACATATACAAAACACACACATACTCGATGCATATCTTCCCAGTGTAAACTAATGCCTCCTCTTAAAACCCAACCCATAACTCCCTCCCTTTTTGTGTCCAGGAAAGCCTCGTGGCTTCATTGATTTTGCCTTTTAGGGCTTCATTGATTTGATCACAGCTTTACAAAATATCAACCTTTAACTTGAATGACAATCTCTTAATATACATTAATTAATAATAATATTTATTTTCAATTTCAATGATAATTTTTTTTCATATACATGTTAATTACACTAATAGGTGTTTATATCTTCAAATTTGGGGTGAACTAGTATCTATGCTTTTCTTAGATTGTATAAAGTGAGATAAGTGTGTTGTCAAGATTGATTTTATGGCACTAGTTCAAAATTTAAAATAAACAATTATAAAATAAAAAAGAATATAAAAAAAAAGGTAACTGATGCTTGGATAAGTGATAGCTAAGACATGGATAATTCTAATTTAGCTTATGCATGGATAAGTAGCTTCATGACACATAACTTATTATTTATTTTACGACTTTTTGACTTCATCGTAACATTAAATGACAACCTCTAACATGCATGTGAATTAGCAATTGTCAAATTATGCTAGTTACTATTATACCTATAGATGTTTAGATCTTAGAATTTGGGAGTGGACTACCATCTATGATTTTCCTAGATTACAGGAGGATGGCAAGTGTACTGTTCAGATTGATTCATAATGATCGTTCAAAATTCAAAAAAAAAATCTGGTAACTAATATGCATGGATAAGTAACCTAATGAAAAATGGCAAACAACTTGTTGAACTAAAATACGGCTAGTGATAACAACATGAACCTTTTATTACTGCAACTGTGCTAACTTTAGTTTGCATAGTAACAAGTACTATGTTGATGGTTGTGGCCAGCATTAGTAAAGCACTATAAGTGATACACAAGAAGTTTGTGGTGTAGATATTTCCATCATGGTTGGACGTAGAGAGTGCGTTAAGTATGGCAGCTATAACAATCAACAATAGAACGGTAGCTGTCATGTTAATAACCATAACTGCAAGACTAGTGTGACTGTTGGGGCAAATGATTGTATTTTCAGTCCCTTGGGATAGTCATCCTTTCACTGTGCGAATATGTATTATACAGTCCTCTGAAACAAATTTTGCAGATTTATATTGCTGTGTTCCCCGTGTAGTCGTTCATTCTATATTTAACATGATTTATAAAACATGCCATTGCCATATATAAACCTGGCCCAACAGATCATCTTATCACTGCATGGAACGTTTTGAAATATTTATTAGCGATATGCTTGAAACGTGATAGCAAATCAGTACATGATTTCAGCGTGAAAATTTTACTAAAAAGATGAGCAAAGCAGCAAGATACTTGTTTACTATAGACTGCAAACCTTAGAGACTTTGGTGATGATTTCAAAACGATAGGAATTTATCAAAATGATAAAGGGATTTTGATGGCTGTTTAGACAGAGCTCGGTCTCTGGAACAATATGAAAACCATCAGGTTTTCATTGATTTCACGCTCAATGAGAACATCCATATTCACCGAATTAACATTTTGAAAAGCATACTCTCGGAAATATCAATACCAGATGAAATTAACAACCTCCCCATGGAAGGTAACCGATCTTGGATTTTTGCATATAGATAAATGGCTGAGTGGTTAATAGATCTTGGATTTATAAATAGATAGAAGTGTTTATATTTCTTTGAGTATTAAGCATCCACCATAGGTGAGAGGTTATGTTTATGTCGTGATTTTTTTTATCTTCGATCGATTTCTAATGACTATGATAGCTTTGGTTGAATCGATTTAATGACAGTGATAAGTTTCCTTTAACAAAGGTTTTCTTAAAAATTAACATGTCACTTTTAAAGTATTTAAACTCTTTTAATAGAACAAGACTACATTATATAATCCACAAATACATATAATCATACCAGGAAAACATTACATAATCATATAAGGAAAGGAAAACAGAATACACAATTACATAATCATATAAGAAAAAAAGGAAAACAGGTGAGTGGTTAGGTTGCAGTAGTGGTTTTTTATTTTGAATCAATCTAATGATTATGATGATTTTAGTTGAAGATAAAAAAATTTAAAGATCAACATGTCACTTTTTATAGTACTTAAATTTTGATAGAAACAACATCCCCAGTACCTTATTTTCTCTAAACACAGCATATCCCCTGTAAAATCATACATATTTTTATACACACAATAACATAATCATATAAAAAAAACATCCCACACAATCTATAATGTATCTAACTTCTTTTTGACATAAACCAATAAAATTAATGTTAAAAAAAAATCAGTAAGGAGAAATGATAGTTGCAATCACATGGTGAACTTAAAATCTATAGAATTAAAGTTATAAGAATATATAATAACACAAAAGAAAAATGATAGTTGTATCACATGGTAAACTTAAAAATCTATCAACTTAAAACTTTCTTGTGACTTACATACATACATACATACATACATACATACATACATATATATATATATATATAATTACAAAATCATATAAAAGACTCATCATATAAACTGTAGAAATATCTAACTTTTAAGCAAACAGCTCACCATACAAGCAGTAGAACATCTAACTTTTTTTTGTTTAACAAACAATTCACCATACGAAATGTAAAACATTTAACTTCTTTTAGCAAACAACTCACCATACAAACTGTAGAACATCTAACCTCTTTTAACACTATCCTTACATTTACATATAAAATTAACAAATTACATAATAACATAAGAAAAATAATATATATATTTATAAATATACACAATAATATATATATTCACAAATACACAATTATATAAATATGCAGACAACTCACCATACATAACTGTAGAGCTATGTAGAGCATCTAACTTCTTTTACCACAACCAATACATATAAAGCCAATAAAATATATATTAACAAGAGAAATGATAATTACACTCACAGGCTGACCTAGACAGTTGTTCATATACTCTCATCCATAACATAGACTGTAGAGCACAGGTAGTTCTTTTGTCACATGCTAATGAATATAAACTTATAAATTAAAAGTCAAAAAATTATTTATAAACAAATATCTAACTAATATTTAAAATAAATAAAATTATCTTTAATCATCTTTTACACTTCAGCTGGTTACCTTTAATACCCTTCTCCTGGATAATCTCTCCTGGATTATCTTCTTCAGGAGTTATTAGTTCTCAGTATAAGATGAGACAACTAATAAAATTCATGTATATACTGCTATAAAGTAAAAACAAAACAAAAAATTATCCGTCTCCTGTGCATTCCAAAAAAAATTATCCGTGTCTCCTGTGCATTATTTACTGCTGTAAAGTAAAAACAAAACAAACAAAAAATCTCCGTCCCCTGTGCATTCCAAAGTTTATTATCCATGTCTCCTGTGCATTCTATCCTATAAAGTAAAAACTAACAACATATAAACAATATAAAAACGTCTCTGGCCAATGTAAAAAATGAGTAAATAAATTATTATCCATTGTCCTATGCATTCTATCCTATAGAGTAAAAACTAACAACATATAAACAATATAAAAACGTCTCTGGCCAATGTAAAAAATGAGTAAATTTATCTTCAGTCAGAATCTTTACACCTGGTTTCTTTTAATACCACTCTCCAGTATTAGTTATCGTCCATGTCAATATGAGATGATGATTCATAATTCTCAGTTAAGAGGACGATCGTCAATATTAGGCAACTTATGAAATTCAATGTAATACTGAAGAGACAAACACTCTTCTAATACATATTAAGGACAGAAAATATATGAAATTTTATTGACTTATCCAACGCCCACGCCCAGCTTAACTTTGTTTGTCCTGTACAATCTGTGCATCAATAGCCGCACCTTTCATCCCAGAAATTTGAACAGAAACCCTAATGAACTCTCCTAGATGACACCCCTTTCATCCCCAACTTGTGCAGAAATTTGAACATAAACCTTAATAAACTCTACTAGATGACTAACTTACGTGCATTATTAATTGTCACCGTGTTTCTTATATCAGCGGGCAAGGGGAACGAGCTCGGAAAGGGGCGTGGGAAGAGGACTCGGCAATGGCGACGTTCTGCAGAGAGGGCAGGAGGCATTCAGCTTGAGCCAGGCATCGATACAGGACGCATGGAAGCAATGGCGGCAGTCGGGCATTAAACGCAAGACTTCCTTATATTTATACTCTCCCAAGCAAATAGAACACCATGTATCCCGACAAGTACGAGGCAGCTTCTGATGTCTGGAGAATACCATCTTCGGATACGAATCTATTGTCTTCTGGTCCAGACCAGACCCTGCTCCCATATATGGAGAGCTCCATTCTCCACTGTAACTAATTTCTCCGATATTAATGGCAGTTTCTTCATTAACAGAGGAAGAGTAGGAATGAGGAACTACAGTTGCACTGTTGGCCATCCCATTGCCATTCATATGACCTCTTCCCTGCACTCTCACGCACAAATAAGATGCCAAGATGATTGTAGAAACCAGTATCAAAATCCCAACTGCAATGGCTATTCCATACCCTATTCCCACTTTACTCACATTCTCTGCATCAATGAAGCTACTGTTGCTGCTCATCTCTGCTATCTGTTTTGGAACGGCTAGCTCTCTGTTCAACTTGACATTTTCCCTTTGAGATTCATATGAAGATAATTAGTATCACCATAGGCGTCCCTCATTGATGAAACCCTACACTCCATTAACAACCCCGGACTCTGGATGAACAGTATGTGGAAACTGACGTGCGGGCAGACTTGTCTTTTTTGGCTTCAAGCTCCTGCCATGGATCACCTACTCAACGAGACAGAGCTTTAAGGCTCGAAGAGACAAGCACAACAGGCCATGGAGTTGGAAATGGTGCACCTGCAATTAGCAGTTAGATGGGCAGATTGAATTTATGGCAGGAAGGTGGCAACGACTGCAGGCTTTAATATTTCTTAATAACATTGATGTTCGTCACACGTGGGGAAGCTGCAACCTACTCTGTCGGTTCAATCCTAATCTGATTATTATTATTATGTATATCAAACTATCATCAAATTTATACGCATTCAAAACTACCTTTATGAGAATAATAAACAAAACGTAAGCACAGTTAGCTTCAACAACACAACAACAGCTTATTTTTCATGGTTTAGTTAATGATTGTTTGCTTCAACAACATAACAACAGCTTGTCTTGTCTTTTCTTCCATAGCATGGTTAATGAGCGTTTGCCCAACGACATAAATAATGTCCAGACGGATTGTTATCAAATTAAGATTGAATTAAGGTTAATTTGTATACGTCTCAATCATCTTACAACCCCAAGCCATTAGGACGTACCAGGTGAAGTGAAACAAAAGAAGAGATTGTTTCCTAATTCTATCACTAACTACGTTGGTCAAAGTTTAAACAAAATCCAGCCCAAATAATGGATGGTGGGTAAGCTGTCCATAGGATTTAGACCAAAGCCAATGTGTGGAGGTTGAACTTTTGAATAGAAAAAAAGATGACACTATTTATGTACTATTATTTAATATTTTTTTAGAATCATCTTTGAGATATCCATGAGTTATATTGTGTAAGTTTCTTTTCAGAATTTTTGTACTAGGCATCTTTAATCGAATTTGGAATTAGATTCATCATCAAGACAAATGAGTCAAAGAATGGAGCTGCAAGATCTTATTAATAAATAGTGCTCAATTAAGGGGAGGGGACCACCTAACACAACCGACTTAACTGCTAGCATTGGCATGGTGTTTAATCTCTTGAGGATTCCTCCGTTGTTTATTTAATGGAACCCAATTCTTGCTAACATCAAAGTCTATGTCCCTATTCAAGTTATCTATATGTTTAATAATCTCGATAGCCTCTCTAAACTTGCGCTTAAAATAATGGTTTTCTTTAGCGATGATCTTAGTATCTTCTAAGCACATGTGGTGCTTGGTCTTAAATGGATGCTCAACCAAGGTCGAGGTACGAGTGCATTGATAATGGATGTTTGGAAAATGTTCCTTAATCCTTGTTTGCAACGAGTGCCTAGTCTCTCCAATATTGTACTTGCCACAAGAGCAAGAAATCCTATAAATGCCTTTATGTTGATGATGGTCAATGCTTGTAATACCCCTACCTTGCCTTAATAATTATTGGCCTCAATGTAAATATTATGTATATGCAATGTGTGTTTTCCCTAGTGTGGAGCTCAAGGCCAAGGCCCCACTAGTGGCTGCTTAAAGTTTGTTTGCATAGGCAAGTATTTGACATTTGAATTATTCATGTGCTACTAAGCCATGCAATATTGTAATTGATGTAAATGTTTAATATTGCAAGGAATTACCAAGAAAACTGATTAAGTGAGACAACTAATGAGAAGGGGATAAGGTATCCACTAGGGAGAGGTGAGGGGGTTATGGGATGGGAATCCATGCTGCCACCTGTGCATGAGAAACCGATTTGATTCCCCATTATAACCTGGAATTTGGTTACAGAAGGTGGGGAAGGAAGGTCGGTGCAAAGATTCGATGGGAGATAAAAACAACCCATAGATCCGAAATGGGGGTTCTGCCCATTCGCCCTTGAAGCATTTTGATTGCCTAGGAAACCGAGAACCTTGTTTTTGCTATGCAATAATGAGTTAGAACTTGATATCCATCACGAAATGCAGAGCCAGCCGTAAAACAGAGAAGGAGAACGCAATTTCTGTGTGAACCGAAAATCGCAGAGCCGCATGCCCTAGAAACCCTGCGTGAATGCTTTATCTGTTGATAAATACCTTGTAAGCAAAACCTAAATGGAGTTACAAAGATTAGTAGCTCGAGGAAGCCGTGGAAAGACTGGAATTGGTGGGCAGAGAGTTGAGTTGCGGGATAGAGCTTAGTCCGCAACCCTATGAATATCCCAGCTTGTTTAACAGAGGTAGAAGGTTAGATTTAGGGTTGGAGTGCATGATAAACCTAGTGAAGGTTGTAATCTCATAGAACTAGCAGTTAAACCCTTCTATGCCCAACCTGAATAGCACTGGAAGGGAAAGGGACTTGAGGGACTGTGTAGTAGAGAAGATGGATTTCCTTCTGTTGGGTGAGGTAGATAATGTGGGTGCCATGTCTGCTGAGTGTTGAGATGCCTGTAGCTATGTGGTTGAGCTCATTGGCTTAGAAATATCCTCTATGTTTCATTGTATGCTTGATAAACCCAACTGTAGGTTGGCTTAGCATTGGAGTGGACCTTGACCATTAGAAAGCCTAGTTAGCCCTCCTTAATGGATACACAGCCCAGCTCGGGGGTGGTCTTTCAGCTGAAAGAGTATAGGCTGGACAGAGATCTAAGGTTGGGTGGAACATTTCTCTCACTTAGCCAGTTGCTTGGGAAACTTCAAGATCCAAAGATAAGTGTTTTTGCGGAATGGAAGTTGATATTTCATGTATTATGTTATGCTTGTTTTGTCAAAGATGTTGAATGAATGTTTATATAAATGTGAGTAATAAGTACACTATGTATAAGCCTGAGTTCATGTGGATGTCTCATTCATTTGCATGAGTTAATGCATTGCAAATCTTGCATGTGGTAGATGTATTGGTTAGACCTAGTTTCATTCATCCTATGTACTTGTTATGCCTTCCTTAGACTTGAAAATGGACTTCTCAACCTCACCTAGTCATGGGGAAAGGCTATATGGCCCCTGTGGTGTTCATAATCTCTATGTGAGTCAAAGGAAGGATGAATTTGTGGCAGGAGATAGGCAAAGTCCCTGCTAAAGGATTGAAGGCATATTGAAGGGGATTATAGGAAAAAACTCAGATGAGAAAATGACAACGTTAGAGACCTCATTTGGGCAGGGGATTGCACCATTGTATAGAGCTCTCCAAGAGCTTTCCAATGGTAACAACCTTGTCCCATTTGGACCAAGGATGAGGAATTTATGACTATTGGAAGTTTGCTTTGGAAGCTTGCTGGAATAGGCGTCTTCGACCCTGACCCTTCCGCATCCGCAATGCGGACTGCAGAGGTCAAAAATTATTCATGGGGCGTATGGAAATCTGCATTTCAACATCCGCAATGTGGAATGCATAATGCTTATTGCGGGAGGTAAAATCTCACGGGAGTTGGAATGGAGAATTATGCATTTCCGCATCCGCAATGTGGAAGGCGGAATGCGGATTGCGGGAGTTAAAAATCTCCGGGAACTGGAACATGGAACTCCGCATTTCGGCATCCGCAATTCGGAATGCAGGATGCGGGTGGAAACTTTCAGGATAGCAAAAAAGGAACCCAACTTCCGATTTCCACATGCGGATTGCAGAACTGTGGAAGTCGGAAGGACGGACTTTCGAGGCCAAAATTGGCTTCTGACTTCCGACTTCCGCAATGCGAATTGCGGAAGTTTGGAGCGCGATTTCGATCATGGATTAGTTTTGGCAATCCGATTTTGAGTCCCGCATGCTGATTGCGGAATGCAGAAAGGCGGATTGCGGATCGCAATGGGGATTGCGGACCCGAGCCCATTGCAGTCGTGTGTGGATTTGGAAGCATTTGGAACAAAAAAAAATTACACAGAAGGGTCTCTTGTGGCCTCTAAAGGCCACAAGGGAGGTCAAGGGACATTACAAAGTGGTATCAGAGCTTCAGTTGCAACACTGGGGTTTTTAGGGCCAAACCGTGGAAGAAACGCCCATGGCACTCTTTTAACCTAACAAAACTCTGATTTATTAACTGTTTAATGAATAATTTCCAGATTGTATGGATGTTTCCAGTCCTATGGTGTCTAATAAACATTTGTACCATGCACAGTAATTGTAGCAAGCTATAGTTGAATCGTACAACAAGGCCATGTGCAGGAAAGCACAAATGGTGACCGTTAATGACGCACAAGACCCCTACGAGCCTGAGGATGACGTGCTAGGATAAAACGTGCCAGAAGAGCATGCTAAAACCGTGTCCAATGGAATAAGGGAGTAGGTGACTCCCCATAACTTGGTTGAGATAATGGTAAGTTTTAATGAGAGGATGAGAAAGGATCAGGAAGAGCAGCACAAGCTCAATGCAGCCAATCTGCAGAGCCTTACTGTTATGCATCGGAGAGTAAATTTGGGGTCCAATCCAAGTAATATGGGCAGAGAAGAAAGGAATGCAAATAGTCACTCCAGAGGTCGTTCTAGGAAGAGGACTCCAAACCATAGAAGGGGTTCTGTGAGTAGAAGGCACAGGACACCCTCTTCGGGATCTCTTTCCAGCAGGTCAAGACACTCTAGAGACTCTCAAGGGAGTCCAAGGCACACTTACAACATGACTAAGAGAAGAAGGAAGTCTGGAAGGATTCCACAAGGAGAATTCAAGAAAGCAAGACCACCTACCTTTGATGGAGAAAGCAAGACAAACCAAGAGGCAGAAGCTTGGCTACTTGGAATGAAAAAGTACTTCAAAATGCATGATTATTCAGAAAGTGAGAAAGCCAGTATTGCCATTTACAATTTGAATGGTAAAGCTTCCATTTGTTGGGAACATCTCATGAAAGTAAAGAGAACTAGTGAAAGATGGATCAGTTGGGAGCGGTTTAAAAGATACTTCAAGGAAAAATACCTATCAACTAGGTATTATGATAGCAAGAGAAAGGAGTTCGATGAACTCAGGTTAGGGCAAAATTCCATGGAGAAGCATGTTCATAAATTCTTGGAATTACTAAGGTATGTAGACTACATCAAGGATGAAAGAGTGAAGATTCAATGTTTCCTTGGAATCCTACCACAGAATTTCAGAGATAGGATTGAGTTTGTTCATCCACCAAGTTTGGATGAAGCCATTATAATGGCCATGCATTGTTATGAGCAGAATAAAGGAAATTCAGAAACTCAGCCAGCGTGGAGAGGAAAGCCCAAAGGAAAGTTTGAACCAAGGAGAAGTGCCTTCAAGCCACCATTCAAAAATCATTCTAGGACCTTTCCACGGGGACATCCAGCAAGAAGTGGATTCAATCCAGCTGTAGCAGCAGAGAAAACATTAAAAGGACCACTTCAGTGTTGGGAATGTGGAGAAAACCACATGCTTATATATTGTCCAAATTGAAGAGAGAATCCATGAAGCTTGCACAACCTAGGAGAAGCAACCACAGTAGAAGATATGGCCAGAGAAACACCTCGAATTTATGCAGCATTGGATGACCACCAAGTAGACCACCAATCAACAGTGGTAGAAGTTGAAGGTAAGATTGCTAAGCAATCTATTTCTGTTTTAATTGACCCAAGATCTACCCATAGTCATGTGTCTCCTAAGGTGGTTGAAAGTTGTTCGCTTAGTAAAGTGAAGCATAGTAAGTCTTGGTTAGTCCAATTAACCACTGGAACTAAGAGAAAGGTGAGTGAAGTAGTGGTGGAGTGCCCCTATAGCTGAATAGACTTCTCACCAAGGTGAACTTGAATGTCCTGCCATTAGGATCTTATGATGCCCTGATAGGTATGGACTAGTTGTGAAGACATAGAACCAAGCTTGACTTCTATAAGAAGGTGCTTGAGTGCATTGATGATGAAGGAAGACCAAGGTTGGTGAAAGGAATCCCAAAGCAAATTTCAGCAAGACATATTTCAGCCTTACAACTGAGAAAGTTCTATAAAAAGGTCTGTCAATTATATGTTGTGCATATATCAGATTCAGCAGAAGATAAAGGACCAAAGTTAAAGAAGACTTTCAGCTGTTACAAGAGTTCCAGGATGTATTCCCGGATGAAGTGCCAGGACTACCACCCAATAGAGACATTGATTTCTCCATTAATCTTGTTCTAGGGGAAACACCAAGTTCCAAAGCTCCTTATAGAATGAGCACACTTGAGCTGATAGAATTGAATATGTAGTTGCAAGACTTAATGGACAAAGAATATATCAGACCTAGTGTATCCTTGGGGTGCACCTGTGTTATTTGTTAAGAAGAAGGATGGAACCTTGAGACTATGTATAGACTATAGGCAACTAAACAAGGTAACAATCAAGAACACATATCATTTTCCAAGAATTGATGATTTGTTTGATCAGATGAAGGAAGCTAAGGAAGATCTCGTGCTTTTGTTGGTTTTCTTTGGAAGACAAATTTTTGACAAGTGATAATTACTACCAGCGGGGTGGGAGGGGTCCCACTTGCTTCCCTCTTTGCTTGAACATAATTGAAAACGCCAATCATTTGTTAGTTTCATGTAACTTTACAATGCAAATATGGGATGAAGTGATGACTTATATCCATTCTATGGGGCAGTGGAGATCGAGGACTGTTGAAAAGTGTTTGCACAAGTGGTTTATTATAGACTCTCATTTTTCCACCCTTCCTCTTATTTTCATGTGCAACGTCTGACGCAGGCTTCAAATTTGAAGCCTTTAGGGCCCTTCAGAGGCCATTTTACACGTCATAGAAGACCACCTCAAATTTTACCATGCAAAAAAAATTTAATTTCATGGTAAGCCCTTCAATAATTAAATTAACCACTACTGTTTAAAATTGCAACAGAAGGGCAGCTTCAAATTTCACCCGTCAATAGCTTTTAGTGGGAAATTGGGAATGCGGCTACTAGCTAGGTGACTTGGGAGTGGGACTTGATACTCAGTTACTCTCCAATCTCCACGTGTCCGATCATCGATGGATCATGGACCATTGGGCCTCTAATAATATCATTGACTAGCTTACGTGGACGGGCTTACAATGTGCAACCCATGTCTTGAACGCTTCTAAGTTCTGTGTTAGCGGTGAAGTCTTACGTGTTTAACACATTTAATGGAAACAACAACTTTATTAAACATGGTTGGTGGCTCATACGTGTTGCTGGCAATGGGATTATCAAGTTACCAGTTATCACATACCAATTCATGACTTCTGACTCCATGAGTTAATTGAGTATTCAATGTATAATATATTATGTTAATGTGCCCCGAATTTGGCATTTCAGACAAACTCCACAATCCAAAAACTTCTTGTAATGTTGCAGGTTGCCTCCCCTGCCCACGGCCCTGTGTTTTCTTTGTTGTATCAAGTTAATCCTACTGTCTACGACTCCCAGCCTCACACCCTGTGTTTTCTTTATTGTATCAATTCAATCTTACGGCTCTTGAGTCCCACCTTGTGTTTTCTTTGTTGTATCAAGTCAATGCTCGAATTCCATGCTTCCATGGATCTGACCATCAATATATAATATTACGAGAATACAAACAAGCTTTTTCTTATACCCCTGCTCCACCGTGGTTGAGCTACTTCCAAGTTCCACCTACCCTATCTCCTTGAGTCCTCTAGCAGAGTTTGCAGAGTGAAGCTACCAATGTCAGCCTGCCATAAACATATATAAAGAAATTTGTTTTCTTTGAGGAGCTCAACTTGAAGGCTGACTCGATTGTTGACATCCTATGAATTTACAGGTATGTACATAATTTTATCCATTCATGATCCAATCAATTATTTAAATTTTATTTTATTTGATTGATTAAAATTCTATAACTTCAAAGTTCAAACACAATATTATTATTTGATTGAAATTTTGTAACTTCAAACAGGCCTTGAAGGCTTCAAATTTGAAGCCTAGAGCAGAGAGTGGGTTTGTCACAAATCTCCGTCAGAGGTTGTTCAGAACAACATCTATCGATACCCAACCGCAGCAACAACAACAACAATTGCTTCTTTCTTCATATGTTCTATGTACACGCATATGATTCCATGTGCTCCTTTCCTTGCCCTATTTGCCATTGTCTCCTGATCGAAGATCTTGAGAATTTAGTAGCCCTTTAACTTTCTTGAAATGGAGGGGACAAGGAAGACCATTGTTTTCACTCTGAAACCAAGTGCTTCCCTGCGCAGCTTCCACTGGACACGATTGCAGCCCTACGGGAAACATGTGTGTCCACTGCGCCCCCCAGCTTTACCAAAAAGACTGGGGATTTGGGGAAGTTCCCACTCTACCAACCTCCATGCATCTAGTTAATGAGTCAGATCAAGAATCCAGACTTTGTATCTAAAACTGTATTGCATGAGCCATTTTCCCCAATTGCTCAATCGTCAACTCGACACTCCGGTACACAGTTTAAGATTCTTGGGATTTATTAATATGAAAACAACCAATTCTACTACACTTACAATCCCAACTAGCTATCGAATTTCAATATGATTGAGAATATGCAACAACACCCAGTGAAGGACAATGCTGAAAGCTGGCAATTTTATTAGAATGCCCAGTGCCCACTCCTGCGTTCGATTGTACGAACTTGGACAAAAATGTTTTTGTAATCTTGATTTTTAGAATGACAGTGCTACTTTACCTTTTGATTTTGTTGCCCTTATCGGTTGGTCTTGAATAGAACATGAACTTCAACCATATAACAAGAACTTCAACCATCAATGCATCTCCTCTCTACTTGGTCTGCCTACGTTTTACTTATGCTTCACAACCCATCCTCTACTCTGTCATACCACAGAGTTATTATGTATAATGAGATCTAGGGGGAGGGCTATAGAGAAGAAGTAGCCAGGGTCCTTAATCAGCTATTGAGAACAAAAGCTGCATGGAGTCTGATAGTTCTCTTTGGTCAAACCATAACATAGCATGCAACATGTAAGGAGCGCTTAAACTTATTCTATCCCTAGTACATGTGGCATTCATAGTGTTGAATGAAAAATTAAAACATATATTGTTGTCATTGGCATTCAATTCTGCTGTAGGGACACAATTAGAGTGACAAAGAAACTTGCTATTGGTTTTTAATCCAATCCAACTTCTTTGTTGAACTGTTCTCTATGATAGACTTGCGTGAAGGAGGATTATAAATGGCATAGGAAATGCAGATGTTTGATAGATGTGCATGAAAGTGAATTATGGTCCTCAATTCAACGAAGTAAAAAAAAGTTACCATATTCTTTCCCTTCACCTTTTTTTCTACCTTTCTGCATACATCTCTATTGCTCACTAATTTAGCAGCAGATACAGACCAGACTCAACGTCCAATGTTTTTGGCTTCTGAAACAATTTCTTCCTTTTTTGGCTTACATGATCATTTTTTCCATTGTTAAGTAGGCTGGAATTAATATTAGTTTGAAGAACCGTTGCTAGTGATTTACAAAGATTGAACTTTTCCAAGAATAAGCATCGTGTTGCTTTTAGAAGAGTTGAAGAACCCAATTCTTCATCAAGCTTGTATTGTTCAAAGGAGCCTAGGAACCCATTTTAAGAGATATTAAATATTATTATAATGGTTAAAAGTTGGATTGGAATTGGGCTAGCAAGCTAACTTAGCTGCACTGATGCAGAAAAAAAGATCTATACAATTAGTTATGGCAATTCACAATTAATATCTGGAAAGTGGATTTTCCGTGTGTCTCATAAGTTATGTTTCACTAATAAATTCCTCATGTTCAGGCAAATCATGAAAAAATAAAATAGTATTAATTTTGGTTGTAAGGATGCAAGTTGGATTGGAATGGGGTTAACAAGTTAACTCTATGCTTAGAGACTGATCGGGGCAAAATCTAGCGGGGAAAAATATTGTTGTGTTATATGACATATATAACGTTTAGTGCTATCATATCCACTACAAAATAAAGCCTCTTGACTTAACTACGTAAGTAAACAATGAAATTTTAATGTAGTCGTACATTTTTAAATGAAAAAAATGACTTATTTTTACATATCAGCATTGAAGGGTTCAATATCTCATAGCCCTTCAAAGTGAAATGGGACCCACCCTTCAAATTTGATCCTGGTCTGACGTTATAGGAATTATATTCTGTATGAAAATCACCGGCTCAGTCTAGACTGGGTTAGCGGTTTTATTATCAGATATTTTTTAGACCTGGATGGGCGTAACAAGCACACCAAATCTCTTACTAGACTGCCTCCCCTTCCTATATTTAATTTTCCTGTCGGGTTCTTCGATGGAGCGGCTCAGCGGGTTTTTTGTGGAGTTGGAGTTCACCTCATACTCAATCAAACTCGATCGATCTCTATGTATTTTGGTTCCGGAGCAGGTACTAATACGTGTGCCGAGGTTATTGCTCTTTCAGGTCTGCTTTCTTTGGCTCTAAGGTGTGGCATTACTTCGCTCCTAATTTTTGGCGATTCTAAGGCGTGTTGGATTGGCTATGCAGGAAGGGTAGACTTCAGATTGATAACTTGGAGCAGTGGAAATTGCGCATATTTCCACTGCTCCTTCTCGTTGGATGTTAAAACAAAGATAGCCATATGACTTTTAAAAAATTACTAGTATGTACAAAGTCATTTCTTAAAAAAGACAAAGCATCCATGTAATTGAAATCACTTGTATTCCACATTTCATGAATATACAAAGAACATTAGAGTTTCATATATAACAACAAGCTAGAGCACTTAATGTGCAGTAATAGTTATGCCAAGTGAAATGACATTCACATTATCTTTTTGGATTTTTTTTAGATTATTAACTCCATCAAAACATTAACAAGCGTATTCAAACAAAATTGAATTCCCTATGATACCATGGATTCTTTCTTTCTTTCACAAACTCAAAATAGTAGGCATTAATATAATAAGTATTTCAACTAGTTAACCCCTACATAAACATCTAATTTCATGGATTTGAAGAACTTATAAGGACTCCAATTCCATTATCTCAAATAAAGCAACCAATTCATTATTTTTCCTTGCTAAATTTTCAACATACGAGTACACTTTATTTTCTATTTTCTCAACATACAAAACTTCTGGGATATTTTTTGAAGCAAATCTATGTTGCAAGTGCCTCATAGTGTGCAATGCAATGAGTGCCAATGAGACTTTATAGACCATTCTTTAGAAATGTGACAATTCCATTTTCACATCTAATCTTAAATTTCATTTTCCAAATGCCTTGTTTCCTTTAGATTAATGATTGTATCATATATAATATTTCCTTTTCCATGGGGAACACTAATAATTTTGATTAATTGGGAGAAAGGAGGGCCAACTTTTGATTAATTGAGCCTAGATATGTAGAATACACAACAATGTGTTGTCCAAATCCATGACCTATGCTTTCATCTAACATCATAGAGAAAAATGGTATGTCTAACATATTTCTAACCTACACCTCTTCATTGTAATATGATATCCAATGAACAAACTCATTTACAACTTTTCTATTTATGTAGGAAGAATACTCCACTCGAGAAGGCATATTTGGTGTTTGTAAATTCATTTGAAGATGACATAGATCTTCATAAATAGATATTGCAATATCCCTCTAAGCAATAAAATATGTTAATTTCAAGGTGATTATCACCCTTTCCTTGTTTGTCTCGTTTGTAGTCACTATTTGTTTTGAAATGGGCTTTGCAACTTTTTAGTTTCATACAACTTTTTTTGAATTGATGTTTATGAATATAATATTTTGAATGAGTTATCACAACATCATATTGAATTGTATTGCATCAATTTCCAATACCCCTAGACCCCGAGCCTTGTATTTATGATAAAATTCAGATGATCCTTGACATCTACAACATTGATACTCTACACCCAAGTATGTTTTATCTTCACTCTTTTCAAAATTCATGTTTTGGGGTATTCCTTATTCTTAAACTACTAGATCAACCATCTTGTCCTTCCTTGTCACGACCAAGAATTTCTAAATCATCAACAAGATCTCCATCCATGTCTTCATTAGACTCATCATTCAAATCAAAATATGAAATATCTTCAACATTAGTAGGTTTTTACATTATAGAATATCCATAAAATTTGTCCAAAGTTAATTGATCTTTCTTTTTCGAAGACTTTTCTAATTAAATAATTTACTTATAAACAATACAATAACAATAAGAAAATAAATTTTGAATTTGCTATCTTTTTTAATACACAATTTAAATGACCCCCCATGGCGAGTGCCAGCAGGGTGAACGTATTAACACAAATGCCTAGAGGCTAGCAGGACACGTTGGTTGATGCATGCAGCACGATGTGTGGCATCAGGGTGTAGGATTTAGACCCGGTGTACAATACCAATTCTCGCCAGTGTGTAAACCGGGGCCATCATTGTGGTAATTGCCAACGTTGTCTAGTACATGAATTTGTCAATTTGCTTGTTTGCGATTTCATGGCTACCCAAGCCGGTTGCAGGGGTGATGAGAGCCCACCTTATGTCTTCAAACAATGCCTCCGAAAGTGGAGTATTCGGCTTGAGAACGAACTAAAAATTGTTAAGTGTGGTCACCCACAAGATTATCAACCCCATTGCATATACAATGGCCTTGTTGCTTAGCTTGAGTTCTCTATTCACAGCTCATCTCTTTGGGTTTTGTCGCACAGAGCAGTCACCATTGCAAGAATGAAGGTTACCAAACGAAATACAAACAATGGGCTGCGATGAACGCACATGCCACGGGCTTTGAAGGAAATTGGGCAGGTTCAGGGATTCTTTGAGAATGACCTTCCTGAGTCTGCTAGAGCATGCACCACTCGTATGGAGTATCGCTTGATGAAAAATCAGTGTAGGCTTCCTGCCAAGCAGTTAGAGGAAGACTTTGGTGGGATGGTGGAAGATGTGGGGTCCTCTCACACTAGAGAAAATTGCCACATGAATACTTTGGGGGTCTATTAGACGATGAAGGAACTCTTGACCATGGATATAGAAGATTGCCTTAAGGGGAACTTTCTGAATGATGATGAGACTCCTCCCTTGGGCAATCGTCTTGAGAACTTGGAAGTTGGACTCCAACACCTGCTGCGGACTCAATGAGCGGAGGCAGCTCGTATCAATGCAAAGTTGGACGCTTTGGCTTGTGCTTACACCTGGAATACCTTCAACAATCCCCCACCTCATGAAAAGCCCGCAAACATGCAACTTGTGTACAGGAGATGCCCCACGACGGTCAACCGTGAGGTGAAGCGCGAGGATTTGGGTGTCAGCCCATCTCTAGTTTTTATTTCTGATGATGATTAGGTGTTATGTCCTTAGGGTTGTGTTTTTGACCACTTGGTGGACTTGGTATTTTCATAGTTATACAGTCATAACCCCCGGCCTGTGGGAGAATTGCATCCAAACCTACTCTAAACGTCACTATGACTATCATATTTAGTTAGACTGAAGTCTTTTTGAGACATAAATAGTTTCTTTTTGGGATTGGGAACCTTCAGAGGCATTGTTGAAAATAGTATAACAATGATATAGCTATGTGCAATTTTACATTTTTAATTTAATATAATTTTCCAAACTTTAAAAGAAAAATACCATTTATAATATAAAAACAACATTCCAAATAATTTAATCTTAAAATTTAAAAACACTAAAACTAAACCAAATCACTCACGAAGTTCAAACACATGAAATACAAACCAATCACATGAAAGAAAAATGAAACCAAATCATTATATGTCCAAACAAAATGTTTATACAACCCCTAAATGCACGTGACACAAAAAGTTTATACAAACCTTAAAATGCAATGGACTTTTCTCAAAACAAAATTTTAAAATGCAACGGGCTTTTATCAAAACAAAATTTAAATACAAAACCGTGAAAGTTTGAAAATTAATTTTCCAACTACTCCTTGTGAATTTTGAACACTAAATCAAACACAAAACCTTTTACAAGGGAAATGTTTCCATAAACCATTAGTAAATCATGTCTTCGTGCTTGGAATATACATAGTTTGAAAGTGGAAGTGTAGTTGATGGTTGGTAAGAGTGACTTTGGGTTCCTCTTGGTTGTCCTTATAGATTGGGATTTAGTTACCTTAAATTTAAAGTTTTGTGCTACAAATTTCGTAATTGATTTATCTACCATTTTCCTTGTTTTAGTCATTTGATTTTGGTCCTAGATTAAATACTTAATAAAAATTAATAATGATATCTAATTATTTTTTATGCTTGAATAAATTCATCCCATTCTTCTAGTGAACTGATTTTTCTCATGTATTAAATATTAAATAAAAATTAACATTGGGATCTAATCTTTTTTCATGGCTGAATGAATTCATATGACAAATTGATTGGTCGATTAGATTAACCAATTTTTATCTATTAAAGTATGAGAAACATTGTTATAAATGGATTCCTCTTTCGGTTCTTTGTGTTCCAGGAGGTCACAAACCCGAGTTTTGTTTGGATTGATTAAAGTATTTTCAGCAAAGATTATAAACTAATATAATTCAGTTTACTCCAATTTGATAAGTAAACATTTAATTTAACAAAATAAGATTAAAACATAAGTTTTTTTTTTAAAGAAAACAAGGTTTAAAATTTTGATAAAACCAAACCAAAACAATCATTAAAAAAAATGTGTTATGAATATCTTTTATTTTATATTCTTTGAATTAGAGAATTGAGTGTACTCTATACCTCATTATAAATGGAATGTGTCACTGCTTATAATTAAAAATAAAAGAAAAATGTTCATATTAAAAACACAAAAGTAACTAAAAAAAATATAACATATATTAAGCGAATTCATAAAATACTAACAAAATTTATATTTTATTACTATATCAATATAACTTCTTTTTTTATCAAAATTTCACCAAAATGTTTCCCTGGGGAGTTTTTTATTTCCAAATTTCCAATCCTTTAGATATACATGTATCTATGAAATCATGAACACAATTTCATTGATTAGAATATGTATTTGTGAATCATAAACACATGTTTTTAGTTAGGTTAAAATATCTATATTTTTTACATCTAGTATTTTAAAATTTTGACTATGATTGAAAAATGATTTCTATAAATATAAATATAACTTCCTTCCATTTTATGTATAACATGTTGATTTCTCCTATATTATATTAGGATGAGTATACACATAGGGATTTTTATTGGTGTGGGTCTAGCAATGCGAGGGAAAAATGGAAGATGTTAGGGTTGGAGAAAGCAAGTACTTAGAGAGGTAGTGCAAAGGATGGGACTTAGGACTCGGGAATCAAGAGTTGTTCTACTTCTCCCAAAGGTTAGAGAGAGGTTATTTGGTAGTTGGTTCATAACACGTGCAACGAGAGTTAATATTTTCATTAACTAGCACTTACCTTCAAAGCCACTTGACTCAAATATGACATAGACTTTCTAGGTAGAACTAGGGTTTTGGGAAAGGAATCCAACACATATCCTATGATACATATAATAAAAATTAATAATATATTATAAAAATTAATAATATATTATAAAAATAATTAATTGTCAAAAATATTTTTTAGCTAATTACTTGTCCACCTCATAAAAATTTAATGGCATTTAATCGGAATAATAAATAATGCCCAATGACAAGCATTTTGCTTGTCAAATTCCAACCTTGCTCATGATGGAAAACTCCATGCCCATGCAAACAACCTCCTGTCCATCATAGAGGTGGTAGAAACCCCTTAGTTGCTTCGATTCATAAAGGATACGATCTCTATCGACATCATAGTAAACATAAACATGTTCATGTAGAATTTCATGAGTTTCGTCGGGGTGGAAACAATGACAATGAAAACTCAATGAATTTAAGAAACAAGAATATGGTTTAGCCATTAACACATGGATGGTGGTGGGCTCTTACTAGAGCCTTTGGCCAAAATAATATAATGCAACTATAAATATACTGGATGGATCGATGGATAAGCACGCATCAATGATCATCAAATGCATATGAACAAATATAATAAAAATCACATCATAACATATGCTTCTATAAAGAGAATGCATTATGACATAATTAGGGGAGAACAAATTTCAAGAGATACAGACTGTAACCTATAACATAAACATAAAAGAAACTATAATGTATATTTATAAACGTATAAGAATATACAAGTAACTATGTAAAATATCAAAACGCCAAAAACTAAAGGTGTTTAAATGCATATAAGGAGAAAATGAACATTAAAAAGTGGGTCCAATAAACACAAAAGTAAAGGTTTCACAAAGAAGATGAAAGAAATCCATATTCAAAGGTCATCAAAGGTCAACGGTAAAGTAAAAAAGCATATACATTTATTTTGAAGGATGATCAGACTGATTGTGAAAAATGGGAAATAAAACTTTACTAAGTTTAAGGCCATCATCTTTGTTGAAATGTTTGCTCTCTTTCACAATGTTCATAGGCTCCCTAATTCGCCTTTTAGATAAGTGATCAACTTTCCCTAAGATATTAATGTCCTCAATACAAATATGATGATTTGTCCTCTTAAAATGTTTCACCAAAGTTATTATATGATTAGGAGTGATAGTCGACTTATGTTCTTTAATTCTAATTTGAATAAACCTCCTAGTTTCACCAATATAGGTAAGACCATATGAGTAGGATATGTGATAAACCCCTTTTTGTAGTTTTGGGTCCATAGGGTCATTTACTTCTTTGAGGAGGCTCCTGATAGTAAATGCAGGTTGAAAAATTATTATAATATGTTTCTTTCTTAGGATTTTACTGATGTTCTTAGTTCTTTAAAGAACCTTGTACATAAGGGATCATAACATTATGTTCTAATTCATATATTGTTGCAGGAAAAAAATCACCTAAGTAGCTAGGGCTCGGGCTATTAACAGATCAAGGGAGACCCTACTCTAAGTTCCTACTCAAACAACCAATACTTGAATTCAAAGAGATGGCAAGATGCAGTCACTTGGATCCTAGAGGATGAAAAATTGCAAGTGAATGGCTCCCAGGATCCTCTCATGATCCTGGAACTCCTTATGTACCTACACATAAGGCCACCACATACCCTTCTTAAATGCCTTTGACTATGGGAAAATGATAATAAAAGCCATGATTGAATTTGTGGTTCAACTAAGTAAGTTGAATAACATATATTAATTTAGTCCAAAAACATCATACGTAAACAAATCATATCATGAACATGAATGTTTTTGGAGAGGGAAAGAAGAGTGATCCCATATATTAATCAAGAGTCAATTATAATAATCAAGATATTCCTGAATCTTGAGCTAGATATCTCTGTCACCAATTTGGATCCTCCTTGCTTGGACCATTGACAAACCTTCTTCCACAATTTTTCTCATACTAGGAGTAAAAGTGATCAAATAGGATTGCCCCACTGACTCTAGTGATAAAGAAGAATCAACACATATGGAAAACTGAGGAGAAGGGTGCTATACAAACCTTGATGCACAACTCCGATTCAATTCCTCGAGCATGTACTTGCTTTGTTGGGATATGGTCCCTTTCTTTCAATTTGAAGCTTGTTTTATAGTTTGAGATGGATGGTTTGGTAGTTGATTCTAGTACAACTGAGACTAGAATGAATTCTAACTGTCCTAACCACACGTGATAATTCATTTGTTTTTGTTTTTTTTTTTAATTTCAAGAGATGTATGTGTGTTTCTAAATGGCAACACACGTATACACATGTTGCTAATGGAAAACTCATGTACACAAGCCAAAATCATGTAAGTATTTTTGTCGAATTAAGATATGCAAGGGTAATGTAGGGGTTTTTTAGCATCAGTGAGTAATTTAATGCTATAAAAAATTCCCCCCTAATGTATTAGGTTAGAGGAGAATCAGATGGTCGTAATGCATTATAAATCCACTGGTATTTTAATCAGTGTGCTTGAGTAGGCTTCACCAAGACTGGATCTAGAAGATGATGTGCACCTAAAAACCAAGGATCAAAACACTCTCTTCTTGAGGCAGGTATTCCCATGTTCGGGTTGAAAAGAACATGGCCACCAAATCAAGAACATTATGGATCCTTGACATATAAAATATGCAAAATCATGGCCATGAAAAGAGTACACACTAGATCCATGGAGTATATATGGAAAGTGGGATCATGGCCACACCAATGATACATAGTGGATCCATGTCAATAGGACATGATATCCATGAATAGATACACAATGGATCCATGCCTCATTATATATCAGGAGGACAACTGTAATTGCAGTGAGGATAAACTAGTTCTCTTGGTAGTACCAATGAGATAATGTGTGGTTCAGTATTGTGCAAATCGATCAATAGAAACATGTGAGAATGCTACTATTGGCCAAAGGTCTTCCATCCAAACCATCGAAAGGTACGAGTCCTAACCATGTGAATAGATTATGTGGAGTCAAACATGGTGGACACCGTTTGATTAGCGATCATTGATGTATACCGTTAACAAACGCGATACAACTAACACGTAGGGTATTTTTTAGGGGTGGAATTTCACTAATTGGCTATTTTTGGGGACTTTTTCAAAAAATAAATTTCTAATTGGAAATTTTACTCTAAACAATCATCTATATTTACACAAAATATGGTTTTTTGGATTTTATTCGCCAAAATTTACAAGTTTTAGTAGTAAATTGTATGTTTCTTAATCAGTATTAGCCTATCTATCTATATGTATGATTCTTTCAATCCAAAATAATTGCCTATAATACTATACTTAGGTATAATATTTTTATCGTTAAAAATACCCTACTCACAGATGATGATAATGGGTGCTAATTTACCTAGTACATTCTAGCAAGTGTGAATATATGTCCCGGAGTATAACACTTGTAGAATCTATCAAGCAAGGGACATTGATGTAATCCCACTACTAAATAGCAAGGGAACTTGCCATTGATGACTGTAAGCCCCAAGATACTATTTGGACTCTAGATCATATTCCCAGAGTGAGATGTGTTGAGGTCGAAGGGAAGAGATTCGTTGGAAGGGAGGCATTGAGGAATCCTACACCAACCAACACGAGGTAGTATTAGGAACTTATTTGAACTGGAAAATGACTTGGACAATGTTTTGCAGGATGGACAACCTAATACATCTCTCGCATGCACCAAGTGTAAACAACACACGAAAATACTCTCTAAACAACAACCCATGATGAAAATGTGAATAGAGTTTGTGTTGTCAAACATAATGGGAAACCACTCAACCAACAACCAATGATGTGTTATCATATGTTGAGTGCAAGGCTACTTGTCAATGATGAAAATGGGCCAGAGTGAGGTGAATCTAAGGCAACTCCTCATAGTGGTGTGTTGCAATCGATGAGAAGTGACCCACCAATAAGAACTCAATGAGGACCTTCTACACTAGCATGAGTCCAAACATCAGATAAGATGATACTGAAAACAACTTGACAATAGGTAAGTACGACATGCAAAGTCAAGGAATATAAGGAATGACCGACTCAGGCTAAGACTTCCTTTGAAAAAAACATGACACATTATGTGACTTGAGCAAGAACGATGACCCTTAGATGGAGTGACAATATATAGTCATCAATGCATGAGCCAATGGAGACCACTCCGTAGTGGTTGGAAGAGTAACGAACCAGAGGAGTTCTAGAACTCAAATCATGGTTCAATTTCTATGTCCAATACTACCACCCAATTGTGATCAAGATGGACATGACACAAGTGTTTTGTTCAAAGGAAACATAACTATGCTACTCGGAACATTCATATGAGATCATAATTCTTTCCCCCCTCTTTTTTTATAAATATTTGATTTTTGTGTGTGTGTATTTTTCATATATTAAAGCTTGAAAATAGAATAAAAGAATGCTATATTTCAGCTGAGGAGATGAGTGTCACATGAAATGCAACTAACTTCCAAGCGCACACAACAAACCTATGCAAAACCAAAAATGCAAAAAAGGGATGTGCATGAAGTGGAAACTCATACAAGATGTCTCCTCCACTAATGGTTTTAAGGAGTGGCTACAATAAATGCAAAGGATTATGATTAATGAGAATGTGCGAGTGGTGAGAAATGAATGGAAAATAACAATATGCATAAGGTTCGATTAACACAAGCATCGATATGCAATGCAACAACACAACTAAAACAAAATTGTGGGAGCCCTGGTAGGGAATGGCCATAATGAAGATGAAGAAGATAACATGTGGCTTCAACATATAGTCATGGAGGGGGTAAAAGGGACTCCTGAGCCTAATAGAGATCTTTAGCATGGGCACCAAATGAATAAAATGAGGTCTATCTGGGGTACCCATGTTTCAAGTAGGCTCTAGTTCATTGATTATGACATTTCATTATGGAAGGTTGATGTCACAATTCAATAAATGTGGATCCTAAGTCTTGATGATGTATCAAAAAACTAATAATGCATGTATGTGGGTAGAGAGAATCTACCCTCTATTCCAATTAGAAACAACATTACCTCAATCACAATATAATGATGTTGTCCTACAATTATCACATAGAGCCACCCTATACCTAGTCAAACATTAATCCTCAAGTAGAACCATCAGCACAAGTTTTCGAAAAAAATACAATTATAGGGTTTTCTATGCACATTTGGGTAAATAATTTATATTAAAGAGTTTCTAATTGTGAAATTTTTTATTTTTATCAAACATTTCAAAAAATTACCAAAATTAACCAAACGCACCTTAAGTCTTCAAACTCGAATTGCAGGCCCGTCTTTGGTTGAAATCAATCACCGTCACCACCATGTATTAAGTTAGTCCCCGGATCTTCAATATACTGATTTTAATTTTAATTTTTAGGCTTCGTGGGTGCACATTTTAGTTTTAAAATTTGGATCTACGTGTATGTAGCTAGCAATTGGATAAGACATGTATGTACACGCCTGTCTAGACTGCTACCCGTGTACACCTTGCACTATATGCGGCTACTAGCAGTGTCGGGGCTGAGAATATTGGTTGCCAGTTAACTCTTGAGAGGATCATAGATCTTGGTCTCAAGATCATAGTTATTACAATAACAAGGGTGGCCAACTCGGCTTCACCTCATCTTTCCTCCCTCACATACATGTATTATGTGGTCGAGTGTATGTGACCTACAATATATGATTCATGCTCGGTTAATTACATGTTTTAATAATAAACCCTAGTCATCTTATTTGTTAATCAGGTCTTGTAAGCTTTTGAGTAAGCAAGCTTATGAGTTGCAAACATTTTAGGTAGGTAAACAATCTATTGATAATCAATCACTTAAACTTATGATCACAGTGCTTTTACCTCCATCTATTATCATAGAAGAATAATGTGTAAAATTATATTCTAGTACCAACAAACTCAAAGGAAGGAAATGAAAATCAAAGAAAGATACAGGGGCAAGCTATGTGGACAATGCTGGAAAAGAACTGTCATACATAAAACCACTAAATGCTGAAATGATTAAGTTCAATCATGAAAATGCAAGATTACTAGTGCAAGAAAACAATCTAAACTACAAGGATATTAACAATCTAAACCACAAGGATATTAATGAGAAGATAATCTAAATGCTCTGTTTCTTAGCTTCTAACTTTATTCCATGTAAACTCAACTTCATCATACCAAAACAATGCTTCCTATTTCTGTAAATTATAGTGTTTAATCAAGATTTAAAGTTGATGTCTTTAGTTGCACTTATAGTTTGAAATGCAATCTTTCACTTTCCAAGAGGGAAGTGTTCTTTTATTTGTCTCAAATGAAGTACAAATTCTTATCTCTTCTTTGATTTAATGATCCGAGAAATGTAAGAGACATGGTACTCAAAGCAACCAATAAGATAGATTCCAGACTTTAGATTTCTTTGATTATGTAGCATGTAAGACACTAATCTAATGAATCTTTTGAAGTAAATAATTTATGTAATGGGACACTTAGATGCTCGAGTTGTATTATGAATTCTATATAAGCAAAACTATTTGAACAATGCTTCTGATTCCTGGAAATGAAAGATTAACAAAATGATTAGTTCAAATTTCAGCTATAGGATTTAACTTCACAAATGGCTCATGTACAATAATTTGATTCAACCAGAAAAGTGTTCTTGTACTTAGATGAAATGATTAGTTGAAGCTCTAATTAATTATGATTTCTATCTCTAAGAAACAATTCAAATAATGTAACAAAACATAGTTCTAATTGTAGTAACAATGAATGTAGGATTCCAGTACTCGAGCAATGTTGATTTAACCTACTTTAAGATCTAGGGATCTATGCGAATCAATTCAATCCAAATGCTATCTCCAATGCTATCTCCTCTGCACATTGATCTAGATCAAAATTTTCTTTAAACTAGAATTAATGCAAGCCAAGCACTTCACAAGCCAAGATGACAACGTTGTATATATCATTTAAACTGAGAGTGTACCCAGTGCATGAAGCAATTCAACAATACTTTTATCTATCATGACCACTAATCAGATTTAACTAATGTAGGAATTGATCTAAGCTAGAAGAAAGAAAAGGCTATGGCTCTACGTATATTTTTTTGAGATTAAAGATGCAAAATCGAAACTAAATATGAATGCTAATGGACACAAATGCAAATGTCGGTGAATGGAAATACCAACAAATGTGAATGCAAGTAAATGAGACAGCAACCAATATGAATGCAAGTGAATGAAATATGTAACCAAGTGCAAGTGAATAAAACATGATTGAATGCAAATGAATGAAAACATGCAGTGTTCTACTCAGAATTTATACTACTAAAAATGGCAGAAACATAAATCACACTGTAAATTCTATTTAAAAAATAATAAAGATAAGCTACACTTCCCCATTAGGTGGGCCCTTGCCTCCTGGTTGGTGTTCCTTGACTAAGCTATGTCAAATGATAACCACAAACACGATTCCAGAAAGATCAATTCTCCATTAATGCTGAGTTCAATAAACGAACGAGATTACATTGGCAACTTAGAACTGTCCATAAGTAGAATTACAAGTCTTGCTTCAATTCTCTCTAAAAATCTCTATATTCGACTGATTGACTTTACAATATAGAACAATTATATATAAAGAATAAAATACTTCTGAGATGGGATCGAATCCCTCTAAATTTGATAACTGCTCTATGAAGATGGAGGAACAAATCACAATCTTCCCATGATGCTTGGATCTGGAAACAATAATAGGAAAATACACTTCAATTAGCCTGATCTTCACGACACGAGTGTCTGAAGATAAAGTATTAACGCCAAAATATAAGATTAGGTTCCTTAGTATCATCATCACATAGATAGCTTGACCAGTGATTTGTACCAGGATCTTAACTGGAATGTTTTATCATCAACAAGATAGCTTTAAAACTCCAAATTAATTTATTAAAATCATAAAAATAAACAAAATAGTAACTTATACCTTGCAATGCTTGTAAGAGGAAGATTAAGGTGTAAAGCATAGGCATATGGATAGTATTGGACAACAAAATAAGGTCAAAATGGCAATATAGTTTATGCAAACAAGGTCAAAATAGAGGACCAACACTCGACTTTGTTGGGCAATCTTAAATCTCAGCTGAATCAGTGCAGTATAGGTGGTCTTAGGCTGTTTGGGTATGGGACTCTTCTAGTTTCATTCTTCCTAGAGAGAGTTCCAGCTATGTGCCCTCACACTATCATGTCCCCATATGACCCTTGAGAGCCATGCATGAGTGTATGGGGAGATATGACAAGGAGGCTCAAAGGTGGACAGGTCCTCCATGCCTTCAACGATGAGTTCTTCGAGTGGTGGCGGTCTCAAATTATAGCCATTAGTGACTATCCGTATGAGTTGATGGATTTCCCCTAGGACCCTAAGTTGACACTCCCACTAGATGCTCGCTAGGGGAATATAGGTAAATTGTTTTTTGTTTTAATGTTATTCATTTTTTATGGTTTATGGAGAGATATGTTATTTTTATGAATTTTCATGTATATATGATTTTTTTGTGAGAAGCTTATCTAAAAAATGTTTTCATCTTCTAGATTGTGGACCAATTTGGCCGATAGGTCCATGCCATAGGAGGAGGCGTCGAGAGGAGGAATACGGTCTGAGGCATTTGCAATCTTGACAACCTTGAGAGGAACCTGGAAGGATTGACCAACCGAGTAACTATGGCTTATATAGAGGAGTTTCTTGAGCGTATGCAGAGGTAGGTTGTTGGGGTCCCAGGTGTATGGGTCTTGATTCTTGGCAAAGTGGCCTCTCTAGTGACCACAAACTGTAGTGTGTGCCCCTGCATTGGAGGCATAGTGTTGGCATGATGATTCATTTTGTATAGAGGCCTTAAAGACCTATTTTTTTATATATGACTCTGAAGCTGGATGGATTCTCATTTTTGTATTTTGAACTTGATGGAGATCTTATATTATTAATGAAAAATATGTTGAGTTAAGTTTTTATTGTTGTCAACAAGGTCAAGAGATCTATGTCATGAGATTATAAGGTTGTTGAGTGATGTTGTCATTGATGTCAATGTGGCAATGATGATGATGTGGCAATGGTAATGATGATGATATGGAAATAATAAAGGGAGATTGTTTGAAGCCTTGAAGAGCTTTGAAGGAGCCTCGACATAAGTCTATATAAATCCAAAGTGGCCCCCTTATGGTGTAGCTATTAAGAATGGACCTCATGGGATGAGCTAACATGTGGTTGCTTCCACATGCCCACTTTGAGTGGTACACAAATGGAACAAGTCCCTAAAGCCATTGAAGATGCCCCTAAAGTGATGATGATGTGTCCACATGACCATGATGATGTGAAGTGTAAAGAATCCCCTAAAGTGATGATGATGTGTCCATAAGACCATGATGATGAGAAGTGAGAAGCAGTCCCTAAATCCAAGTGAATATATTTATGTACACCCCACTTGCCCACTTGTGGAGGCAAGAAACCTTAAGAAATATGAACAAATTATGTACTGGGGCCACCTTGAGGGAGTAGGAGGACACATTGATATAGTGAGGAAGCAACCTAATCATGAACCTTATCAATGACCAAGTTTGTTTGGTCTTGAAGGAATTAATGACAAGGTATGTTCCCACTTGTGTATAAGGGAAAAGGTTTGAAGGGTCAAGTAACCCCATGTGTCTTTGCAATCTTGTAACCACCTTGATGAAAACATGAAGCCCTAAAGTAAGGATCTAAAGAAAATTGAAGAAGCCCCTGAATAAATGAACATATGTCCACTTGGAATTCACAATCAAGTGGTCAAGAAGACAAGTCAAAGACCATTGAACCATTAAAGAAGCCCCTTAAAGTATGAAAGACAAAAGTTAAAATTAAGTTATAGGCCGACCTAACCTTTAGTGAACTAAATAGTGATATAAATAAGAGGAACCTCATTCGGTATTTGAAAAACATTAATTCAACTCATACAAAGAAGAGGAGTGAATTTCCAAGGGAAGATGAAATGAATATGGGCAAAATTCCAGTGGAAGATGAAATCTTGTGATGATTTGTTCTAGGGTTTTTGTTGTGAAATATGTTTCAGGTCATCTTGGAATTTTCTCTCTAACTTTTGTTTTGGATTATCCAGACCATGAAATTTTTACGGAATGGAGGTAAGTTGTGTGAATACATATGATAAAAATTTCAAATGTTGGTTCACTATATTTTAGGAGATATGACCTCATGAAGTTAGGGTTTTTGAATCATCTTCAAACATGTCATCTTAGCATTTTTGCCATATATTTTGTTATAGAAAGCTTCAGATGGTGCCCCTTGGAGGAGATGAATTAGAGAGATTCATGAACTTGTGGTACGGGTTTTAGATGCCGGTCTACTATTATTTTCAGAAATATGACCTTAGGAAGTTAGGGTTTTTGAATGATCCTAAAATCAACTTTAAACAGGTCAGTTTGACATTTTTTCTATATCTTTTGTTCTAGAAAGCTTTAGACAGTGCCCCTTGGGGAGATGAAGTAGAGAGATTGAGGAACTTGTGGTACGTGTTTTAGATTCTATTCTACTATATTTTTAGAGGTATGACCTCTGGAATTTAGGGTTTCTAAATGATCCTGTAATCAACTTTAAACATGCCAGTTTCGTATTTTCTCTATAAATTTTGTTTTAGGACGTTTCAGATAGTGAACCTTGGAGGATATGAAGTATAGATATGGAAGTACATGTGGTACACTTTTCAAATATTTGTTTCCTATAATTTCAGATATATGACCTTTGGAAGGAAGGGTTTCTATATAGTATGAAGTAGATTAAAGGTAGATTATGAAGCAAATTAGAGGAAGATTATGAAGCAGATCATAAAAAGATTGTGGAGACAATGAAAGTGAAAGTGTGAAGATAGTGACAGTGACAGTGATAGTGATAGTGATAGTGATAGTGATAGTGACAGTGACAATGACATTGTCAGTGACAATGACAATGACAGTGACACTAACAGTGACAGTGTGAATATAGTGATAGTGACAGTGACAGTGATAGTGTGAAGATAGTGATAGTGATAGTGTGAAGATAGTGACCGTGATAGTGATAGTGATAGTTACAATGATAGTGAAAGTGATAGTGACAGAGACATATACAATGACAGTGTGAAGACCATGGCAGTGTGAAGACAATGACAATGATAATGATAGGTTGATACTCTTATTCATATCAGGGTGGTTGGGTGGTGTTAGGGAAGGTTGGTGCATCTGATATTAGGGAGTTGGAACTTCCTTCTAGTTGGTGTTGGAGAACCAAGGTGGCAGGGTGGTGCTAGGGTGAGCTGCATCTCACTGAGGATTGGTGTCCTCTATACAAGTTGGTGCATATACATCAGGGGGTTGGTGCCTCCTTCCAGTAGATGTTGGTAAATTAGGGAGTTGGAGCTTCCTTTAGGTTGGTTCCTATAAATTAGGGGGTTGATGCCTCCTTCTAGTTGGTGCTGGAGAATATTGGAAGTTGGTGCTTCCTATGAATGTAATATTGACATGATATAAGAAAACCATTTTGTGGTTTTCTCCAGTTTAGCTTTCCACGTAAAATCTCTTGTGCACTGTGTATGATTTTATGTGATGATGAATGACATTGTCAATGTTTAATGTTATATGATGTACTTAATGTTAAAAATAGTAAAAAGTGTCCAAATTGATTCACCTCCCCTCTTAGTATTGGTGAATATTCCAACAAAATATCGGTCGCTTTTATATATATAATTGTTTTCTATTTTGTGTACTTGTATGCTTAATTATTGGTGTGCCAAATAATGATATAACATAATTGGTTAACACACCAAATACTAAATTAAATCTCCCTGGAATTTTTATGTATGATGAATTCAAAATGTCTTTCAAGAAGACACAACTATAGAAACTTTCATAAAATACTAGGGTCACAGACACTGTATGATCCATTAAGTTGCGACACCACCAATTGGGAGTCCAAGTGGAATACCAAACTCTCTATTCCATGTGACATGAAATCCAAAATAAGTTCGATAAATACACTATATTTGAAAATATTATTGGTTTTCGATCCAAGGCATGCTCCCCTTGAACTTACCAGTTGACCTGTAGATGAGTAAATCACCCAAGTAGTGGATGTGAGGAATGTGACTCAACCTATAGTTTTAAAAAATCAGAAATTCATTTCACTTTCGAACCTTTCAAAGCATGTAAAAGACAACAAAGTTTTCACATGTTGGCTTTTATCGGTACAAAATAAAAGACTTCTTAAATGATGGCACTATTGTAGATCAAAGCATACAAACCTCTCCAATGAATCTTGTAAAAAAACCCATAGAACATAATTCCATATGCTTATGACTTGCAATTCTAGTTCCTAAAGGGTATATGCAAAGAGAAATTTGTGTATGTATCCGACTGTTCAGACAATAAGTCGCGTATGTATGTGATTGTTTAGATAGTAAGATGCTACACATGATACTGTTCAGAAAGTAAGAAGTGTGCAACACGTTGTCGAAGTGAAAAGAGCGGAGCAAATCAATTTTTTCTTGATGTTGGTAAATTCTGATTTAATAAAAGGTTCATGAAATAACTAATACCAACCAAAGGTACTTGTAAACTGAAGGAAAGCATGAACCCTACAAGGAATATTTTAATGAGTTATAGTCCCTAGTGGAGTTTCTAGTTATGTTGCGAGAAAAAACTCACCTAAATAGCTAGGGATCAAGCTATTAATATATAAAGGGGGATCCTACTCTAAGTTCCTACTCAATCAACCAATAGTTGAATTCAAAGAGATGGAAATATGCACTCACCTAGATCCTAGCGGTTGAAAACTTGCAAGTGAATGGATCCCAGCCTCCTCTCTTGATTGATCCTAGAAATCCTTATGTACCTGCACACAAGAGAGACAAACACCTTTCTCAAATGCCTTTGACTATTGGAAAATGATAATAAAAGCAATGATTGAATCTTTGATTCAACTAAGTAAATTGGCTAGCATAAATTAATTCAATTCAATCCAAAAACACCATACGTAAACAAATAATATCTTGGACAAGAATTTTTTTGGGGAGGGAAAGAAGAGTGATATCATATATTAATCAAGAGACAATTATAAAAATGAATATATTCTTGAATCTTCAATGAGATGTCTCCATCACCAATTTGGATCCTCCTTGCTTGGGCCACTAACAAACCTTCTTCCACAATCTTTCTCGTACTAGGAGTGAAAGGGATCAACTAGGATTTCCCACTGATTCTAGGGAGAAAAGAGGACTCAAGATATATGGAAAACTGAGGGGGAGGGTGATGTAAAAACCTTGAGGCACAACTCCGAATCAATTCCTCCTTCTATTTGAAGCATGTTTTATAGTTTGATATGGATGGTTTAGGTAGTTGATTCTAGTATAACCGAGACCACAAGGAATTCCAATTTCCCTAACCACATGTGAGAATTCATTTTCATTTTTTTTTTAATTTCAAGAGATGTACGCGTGCTGCTGAAGGGTAACACGTATATATGTGTGTTACTAATGGAAAACATGTGTACACAAGCTAAAAACATGTTTTTTGAAGGATTTGTGTCACATTTTGATGTGTAAGGGTAATGTAGGGATTTTGTTTAGCATCGATGAGTAATTTAACGCTATAGCAAATACCTCATAATGCTCACAAACTCTAAGTGTTATAATATGTAATGATGACTTGTTGTCACATCCCCGATCGCCCTGGTGCCCTTAAGAGGCGATGGGAGACCACTGATACATTTTTTTTTCACAATTCTCTTCAATTTTACATGCAACCACAATGGCCTTCGATCCGCAATCCACCATTCGCTGCAATCTGCATGCGGAACTTGAGAATCGGATTGCCAAATTCACCTTTCCGAAGAAATTGCACTCCTGACTTCCGCAATCCGAAATGCGGAAGTCGGAAACTGGAATTCAATTCACAACCTCGAAAATTACCCGTCCGACTTCCGCAATTCCACAATCCGCATTCGGAACTTGGAAGTCGGAATCCTCAAATTGTCATCCCGGAGAATTTACTCCTCTGCAATTCTGCAATCCGCAACCCGCGTTGCGGATGTAAAAAATCGGAAACCTCATTTCGTATCGCAGGAAAAAATCACCTTCCGCAATCCGCAATCCTCCTTGCGAATGCTGATATTCAGAAATCCAACGCGCCAATCCCTGTGGAAATCGCCTTCTGATTCCTGCAATCCGCCTTGTGGATGCGGGAGGGCGGAATTCCAATGCACCAACCCCATGGAAATTGACCTTCCGACTTCCACAACCCGCAATCCGTCTTGCGGATGCGGAAAGCAGGAAGTTTAACCACGCAACTCCAAAAGGGCGGTCTCCGACCTCCACAATCCGCAATTCGCATTGCGGATGCGGAAGGTCGGGGACTCATACCCCTGCACCTGCAAACTTCCCAAGCTTATAAATACTTCATCCTTAGGCCAAATTGGACAAGTTTGGTACCGTTGGAAATATCTTGGAGAGCTCTATCCACTGGTGATCCCCTACCACATCTGAGTACTCTGACTTAGCGAAATTTCCAACTGAAGCACAGCTCCAACTCCCTATTAACCTTCTGTAAGGAGCTCTGTTTTCCCTTTGCCATGGCTTCTCCCTTCACTTGACCCACAGACGGTCATTAAACACAACAAGGGATTTCTAATTCCTTTTCCCCAGTCCAGATGAAGCCGAGCAGTCCCTCATAAAGGTGAATGCAATGCATAATTAAACACATATTATGAAACTAAACTAGTCAACACATCAACAACCTGCAAGGTTAGCAACACATTAAACTCATGCAAATGATGAAGCATTCAAACATGAACTCAACCTCATACTTAAGCTTATACATAGTTCCCTATTGATCAATTTCATGTAATTCTTCATTCAATAACTTGAACATACAAGCATAACACAACATAGGGGAAACTAGCATCATTTTACACCACCAAAGCACTTATCTTGGAAATGAAGCTGCCCAAGTAACTTGCTAATTGAGAGCAACGTTCCACCCAACCATAGGTCTCTGTCCAGCACGGGGGCTTCACTCAATAAACCGCTATCATAGCACGTTCGTTCGTGGCATATGAAACAATACCCCTAATATCACTAAATATTGGAAAATACCTTCCAAAATCGTTTTTTTTTTTAACCCCTTCCCAATATGCCTTCCCAATTAAAAAAAACCCTATTTTCACTAGATATTGTATGTATCAATTTTTTCATTACATTTTTTATACCCCTTTATATTTCTACCTAGTATATTGATATGATACCCCTCTTATGACCCCACATGCATTCTACAATGCACCTTGCTTCTTTCGATGTATATTGTGGATGCACATTACTTCACCCAGAATGCAATTACTCAACCACGTATCATTATGATTTGCAACATATAATGGTCTAATGAAGAGATAGGAGATCACTTCTTGTATGTCACTAGAGCCAATGCACATAGTATAACATTTAGATTGCATGTTGCAGTTCCCCAATCGTTGACTAAGCCTGTTGTGGGCTAGGTATCCAAGCCCCCGGGGCCTGTAACAAGCTCTAGGAGGCTGACTAAACCTCCCAAGGCCTATAATAGGCACGAATGGTTGGGTATTCAAGCCCCCAAGGCCTATCGAGGGCCTATAACAGGCCCTGGAGGCTTAGATCCTCCCAAGGATATTGGTAACAACTAGCTGAGTGCTATTGGTAACAATTGGTTGTCAATGAACACTGTCTCTAGACTATGATCGACTGGAAACCCACTTCACCACGAAATCCCTGGCCTCAAGCATGCCTCAAGCCGAGATTTCCCTGTGTACTGGTAAACCCGAGCCTTGCCTCAACCTGATTTCTCATCCGGTCGTGATCTCGCCATCTCCATTTGGAAGATATTTGTCAGCTCGTCCATATAAAAAAGACCCCAAAGTATTTTTGTATTGTTACATTAAATAAAAAACCCTTTGCCCCTTAATATATAAGCAATAAATTTTTTAGGTTTTCATGAATATTTAATACCACAATATGAATGAATGTGATATTATATTGCCTTCTAGTAAAGCCCTCGTGTTGTCCAGCCTATACTCTTTCAGCTGAGAGACCACCCCCGATATGGGATGTGTATCCACTAAGGAGGGATAACTAGGCTCTCTCACAGTCAAGGCTCCACCCTAATGTTAAGCCAACATATGGTTGGGTTTATCAAGCATGTAAGGGAATAGGGAGGATTCTGCTAAGCCAGTGAGCTCACCCATAGAGCTACAGGCATCTCAGATCACTCAGCAAACATGGCACCCACATTACCTACCTCACCCAACACAAGGAAGGCCCTCTTCTCTGTTGCACAGTACCTCAAGGTCCCTTCCCTTCAGTGCTCTTCAGGGTGGGCATAGAAAGGTCCAAACTGCTGGTTCCATGATACTTTTTCCCTCACTGTGTTTATCAAGTATATCCAACCTCTGACTTTCCTTCTTCCCTGTTATTCTAGCTGGAAGCTTCTTAGGGTTGCGACCAAAACTCTGTCCCGCAACTCGGTTCCTCTGCTATCAGATCAAGGTCTTCTCCGGGGTTTTCTAAGTTTCCCGAGCTCTGTAATTCATCCCCAGGGTTTGATACATGGATATCCCAACTGGTTCACTTCCTACGTGGGATTTCTATGTGCTTTTGGCTCTACAAATTTGCGCATACACATAATCACGATTTTTTTTTTCCCTTCACGGCTCGGCTCTGCAATGCATGGTTACTGCGGTTCGTTGGTCAACAATGGGATAGGGATTTAGGTGAGAAAATTCCCAGGAGGTATATTAGCTTAAGAGGTAAGCAAAACGGAGCCATACCCTACCATACAGATTGCATGGCTACTCCATACTCCATCGACCTCATGGACTGGTTTTCTCAACCACCCTCTTACAACAGATTAAATGTCAGCATGGGAGTCAAATGGGTTCACAAATTGACATGTGGCAGCATGGGTTCCAATCCCACAACCCCCTCACCTCTCCCTAGTGGATACACATGGCCCCTTCTCATTGGTTTCCTCCTTAGCCAGTTTTATTGGTATTTCATTGCAATATTTAATAATTACATCATTTACAATATCTCATGGCTTAACAACACATGGATTATATAAATATAAAATACTTGCCTATGCAAATAAACCTAATCATCCACTAGTGGGGCCTTGGACTTGAGCTCCACACTAGGGCAAACACACATTACATTTATACAATATTTACATTGAAGCCAATAAACCCTAAGGGTCAAGATAGGGTTATTACACTTGTGTGGTATTGTTGGTAAAATATCATTAAAAGACATAAAATAACTCTAATATTATAAAATAGAGTTATCCCACATGCATCATGTAATTAAATATCTTATAACCATTCTGTATATAAGATAGGTGGGAAACTATTTATCCCACATGTGCTACGGGATGCAAATATTCCATACGTCTAGCTATATAATAGAGGTGAAGGAGACCCTTTTGGGTATTTTGTGATATATTGTGAAATCACACATCTCATGTTGCGTTTTTCATTTGTACACACATGATTGTTACATAATGTGAAGATGGAGAGTGATGCATATGTGGAGATGCCTTGTATTGTAAGATGAATATTTTTTATGAATATAGAAGATTAAGCCTTATGTGGATGTTTCCCCATTTGGGGTTTTACCACGTATATCCGGTGTATCTCTTTTATTCTCTTGTCTCTTATTTCTTACATTTATGGTTGTTGCTTGTATGGATAGAAGGATAGACTAGTATATCTTTGTTATTGATTTACATGTTAGTGTAAATGTATTGTTGTATGTTATGCATATTCTCAATATTCTAACACTAAGGATATTTCTAGATTTGGAATACATTCTCTTCTTGTTGCTCCTTGTAACCCCTATGGTTGAAAATATTGATTAAGTGTTTATTTTCTTGCTTCAGGTGCTCCTCATCCAAGATTCTTAGGACTTAGGTAGCAAGGGTGTTGATAACGCTTACTTTTGGTGGAGGGTGATGATGGGAATCAACATGAAGGTATTGCTCAGTGGGTTCTCTCTTAGAGGGTTCAAAGGATGCGAAGGACAATGGAAACAATTCAATCAACTTCTAATGTCATATTCATTTCATTCCCTTACTCGTGTAGATAATTTTCCATGCAATGTTGTATACAAAATTGACATTTACCTAGGGTGGTAGTGTATCACTTGTTTATAGGCCAAAAAAAATGTTTATTTTATGATTTAATTTAAATTTCATTATACATTGTTTTTCCTTCCATGATGTGAAATTGATTGAATGTAAGAATGATAAAATAGATGCATCCTGATGATCAATCTCATCAATATTTAAATATCATAAAAATAATTATTATAAATTAATAGTTGATTATAATTATAATAATGCTGAAATGCTGAAATAATTACTAATAATTAAATACAACTTTAATGCTAACACAACACAACCTTGATGCTAACATGATGCAACTTGAAATTCAATACACCACAACATTGATGCAAGTGGGATGCTAATACGACTCAATTCAATGCAAAGTTGATGCAAATACAATTCCCATTGGATGCAAATGATCTAGAGTCAATGCAATGATGATGTAGTCCTATGCCCATACAATTCCCTTGAAATCAATCTCGACATGGGTTCAACACAAATTCCCAACAAAAATTTCCACTCTATGATGTTATACCGATACAAAATACATTATTTTGATACCATAATGGCATAGAGGAAACTGCATTAAGCATAGTTTTCGGGAGCATACACAACACAACTACGACACCTTGTAAGGTTCAATGATGCCCATACCGTTGCTAGATGGCGACAAGGGTGTGCGTTGAAAACAAATACATTTCCCACACTTGTTGTGATGCAACACATGACACCCCAAAAGCATTATCATGTGTGGCATCGTCCATACTTGAATTTCTAAAGGAAAAAATACATTACATGACAAAGCTAGAGATAACATTAGAACATTATTAAATCAAGTACTTACTTGGGACAACCTAATAAAAAGGGGCTTTTGCAAGCTTGGTTTATGTATCCTATGTAGAAAAGCAGATGAAGATATCCATCACCTTCTTGTGGATTGCAATTTCTATCAGAATGTTTGGTATGAAGTATTGGATTGGCTTAGGTTTGCCTTTCATTGGACGTGACCATCTTTAGGTAAGAATATCCTACAGTGGAAGAACTGCTTTCCCCACCACAAGTCATTTCCCCTCTTTGTGATCTGGGGGATCTGGAAAGATTGCAATGCTTAGACCTTTAAGGATGTAGTGCAGTCCCCTACTTTGGTAGCATGCAAATGCTTAAGTTATTTCCAGGAATATTTCAGTCACGAAGCTACTAAGAATCCTCGAATCCTTTGTGAGCCTGCTATTGATAAAGACTTCTGGTGGGGATATTTTGATGGTGTAGCGAAATCAGATCGATACGGTGGTGGGATGGCTTTACTCCTTGGAGATAATCATTGTTTCCTATTAAAGCTAGGTTGTGGTTATGGAACTAATCAACGGGAAAAATTACTTGCTTTGTGGGGTTCGCTTAAATGTTCTAGTCTAAAAAATATACCACAGCTTCATATCTTTGGTGACTCCTCAGTTACAATTGATTGGGTAAAGGGTTCTTCATCTTTATAGGTGGTTAATTTGGAGCATTGGTGTGGAAAAAACAGACACTTATTAGACCAACTTAGTGGTTTTACCATTTGCCACATCTTTAGAGAGTTGAATTCATTGCGGATTGTCTGTCGAAGGAGGCCTTTGGATTACTTGAAGGTCTACTTGCTTTTGAGGAATATTAGGAATTCATAATATGCAGTTCTGGTACATATTAGGTATATTAGATGGCTACATTTTTTGGTAACAACACCGTTTTTTTTGTGGAAAACAACAATCACTGTGTTTTTGACTCCCAGATTAGGAAGCTCTGTATAGACTCTCTGTAAGTGCTTTGCACGTTTTTTTTTAAATACTTAGATATTCTATTTGATTGAGATGAATAATATAAAGACATATGTAACTTTGATTCTACAATGAATAACAAGTTTTTTTTGTGGCTAAAAAAAAAACATTAGAACATTATTGTATTACAGTGATGTCTTTTAAAAATTGTAAAAGTAATTAGGGTATTTTCTTTAACAAACTAAACATGTAAATGTACTCTTTACTCGAAAACATGGTTAAAAGTGAATATCAAACCTAAATACTAAGCAGTAGGAACAAATCGCTCATATATTTCAAATTAGTTACGCCAATGATTATAACTTTAATTTAGAACAAAGAAATACAAAAAAATATCAAACCTATGCTCCCAATCGATAATGGTCATATCTTTTTATCTATCTTTAACCGTGAATGTATTTCCTATACACCTACATGGATATAAACTTTTCCAATGGTTGGATTGGAAAATTTGAAAATGGAAACAAGGTTTTGAAAGGGGTTGATCCTTGGTTGGGAGGGGCAAATTGTTATAGATGATTTGATCCTCTTGTGGATTTCCTAAGGAATCAAGGTTTCTATAATTTGGCTAAAGTGGGAACACTAAATGAAAATGGGTAAGCATGGATGAAATATTATGATTTAGGCTTGGTGGGATATCTACTTGAGGAATGGAACTCGTTTACAAAAGGATTGAGTCATAATGAGATTTTCCTTTCCATTGAAGAAGATACCTTAGTATGGAGTTGGAATGCTAGTGATGGTCTGGTTAATGCAAAACTAGCCTATGATTCTATTATTTATGCAAATCCTAAATTATAAAATAGATGAGGTTCTCTACTTTTTGGAAGTGCCAATGTCCCCTAAAGCATAAATTATTTATTTGGCTATCTTTAGCTAATAAATTTTTATAAAGAGAGGAGGGCAAGGTCTGAATTTGTGTATTTTGTGTTTAAAGAAAGATGAATCAATAAGTCATATTTTGTTCATTGTTGTTTTACTAAACATGTACAGAGGGAGATTAAAGTAGTACTTAATTTTTTCGGGCTTTGGATTTCTCATACTTTTGGACACAATTGGGAGACTTCGCTAAATGTTCATTCCAATAGTGCATTAATTAAAGAACTCACCAACTACATTTTTTGGAAAATTTGGTTACATAGGAATCAGGTTTTGTTTGAAAATATGTAGCAAAATGTAAATTTGGTGGTTCATAAAGTGATAGGTGCTTTCAAAGTAGATGGAGATGTTGGTTCTCAAAAATAGCTAGCTGGGTACTTTAATGGGGCTTTCCAAGGCCTTGAAGGTTCATGTAGAGCTGGTATGTGTTTACTTTTATCTGGGAGTCACTTTTTTCATCTAAAGATGGGTGCGGGACTAGGAAAAAATGTAGAGCAAAACTTATGGCCTTAAGGGGATTTTATTTTTTGCTTCTTCTAAAGGCTTGAATAAGTTTATGGTATTTGGGGTTCTAAGATTATCATTAATTGGATGAATGGAATATCTAGGTTCAATGTGCTTAACTTAGCGTGGTGGCAGAGGAGGGTTCGTGCTCTCCATGAATCATTTGAGGACATCCAGTTCGTTCATGTATACATAGAGTTTAATGCTCAGGAAAACATGTTATTTGAGCAGGTTACTTCTCTTGTTGAAGGCTCTCTTGTTTATGCTGAATTTATTGATGGATCTGAGGTCTTGAGTGGTTCTTCGTCAGCCTTTTAAGGAGAGCTTGTTGTTTCTCTTAAGTCAATTGTAGCTTGTAGTTTTCTTTTTGAGACTGTTAGTGTCGTGATGCACTGGTTTCTATTGTCTAATTGGAAGAGACCTTGGTAAGTTTTGTTCTGTAGTAGTGGGACTGTTTGTAATCTTGAAGCCTTCTTGTGGTTTTTATGGAGATTATATTGAACTTTGCTGACATATAACAAATATAAGCCTTTTTTAAGGGTTAGGGAACACAAGTTTAATTTTTTTTTATTTATAATGGGAAATATACATTTTATACCTATGCATAATCAATGATATTTACAATGGGAAATATACATTTTATAACTCCTTGATCCATACCACATTATGCATCATCATAGATAACATATTATGCCATTTCTAATAGTGTGATGAAAATCGTAAAATGGTTTGAAGTGAAGATTTTTTTAGTAAGGGTATATGATAAAATATATTGAAATTATTCTTATTTTTAATAAATTTTAATAATTAAATTTGATAAAAAATTGGAAAAAATATTATAATTAAAATTTTGTTTAGGAAGGAATTATGCATTTACGGTTTTAGTTTTGGCTTGAAAAAGGTTTTAGTTTTATGTTTTTTTTTTCTTTCATACCAGAAAAAATAACAACTTGCTATTCATGGAATCAAAGTTGTTACATTAGACAATAAGTCCAATCCATACTACAGTGTATCTCCGACAAAAAATAGTTTCTGAGTCTAGATATGATGGTTTTTCAAGATTTCATGGCTACATTTACCTTAAGTACAAAAAACAGATTTGGATCTTTCCAGGGACAACATAAATCATAACAAAAAGAACATGACTGCCCGTGGTAATGATGACCTAGTCTAAAAACACGAAATACTTCCAGATTATGTAATCACAGCATTACATAATTTTTCAAAAGTGATAATACCATTGAAATCTCCAATTGCCATCTTTGAAAGACGATCTACTTCCCCATTGTATTCACGATGGATCTGTTGTAAAGAGATGTTGCTGAAGGAGGAGATCAACTTCCTTGTTTGCATCTTCCAATGATCAAGCGAAATAGAAAGAAGAGATGAGCTTCCATTTGCCCAGTTAATTATGCATTTGGAATCACCAGCAATATGAAAATCCCGAATATCATAATGTTTGGCACACCATAACAAGCCCCAAAGAGAAATTAATTCAGCTCTTGTGTTTGTGCCATAAACAACACCCATTCTAAGATTGTACCATTCCACATCATTGATCTGAATGATCATTCCAGCTCCACATCTGCTTTGGTCAATAGCGCCATCAAAGAAACCGAAAGGGATTCCTTCCAATATAGCAGGTTTTGATAACATTTTGTTTCTTATAGATTCACCTTCAACACAATGAGATTTTACTACCGTCAAGATCCTGATACCAAGTTCATTAATATTAAAGGAGATATTCTGGAACAAGAAAAGGTTCCTGGTACGCCAGATCTCCCAAAGAGCGATAAAAGGAAGAGACTTTGGGGATCTTTTTTTCTTGAAAACCATTGTTCCAGGTTATCTTCAATACATTGAATATCCCAATAAACATCAAGATTAAATACTCCTACTAGGAAGTTCCAAAGATTTTGCATAATAGAAAAATCTCCGAACATGTGATCCACACATTCATTGTCTTTCTTACACAAACAACAAATACTCGGTCCCTGGAAGCCCCTAGATTGAAGCAAATCCCATGTTAAAATTTTCCTATTTAGACATAGCCAATTGAAGCAATTAACTTTGAGAGGAATTTGAGTGGACCATAAATACTTGTTCCACCATCTGCTATTGTTTTCAGCCTTTTCTTCTACAATGAAATTGTATGCTAATTTTGCATTAACTGAACCTCCATTCTTATTGTAGAGCCAAATTAATTTATCTGCATTATTAGAAAGGAAAATTCCTGCCCTTTTTAAATTCAATAAATAACCATCCCACTTCGAGGCAGTGTGTCCCGACAAATTCAGGTTTGAATCTTTTAACCACTGAAAGTTGTTTGTATTTATATCCCTTGTTGCTTGGTGAAGGACAAAGATGCTTCTCTGATGAAGTTCGAATAGGAGGTCTATGGATAACAAAAATTCATCCCTCAACCCAACAATTGGATCAATTCCCAAATAAATATCGACACCTCTTCCAACCAACCAACTGATAGATGCATTAATAATGAGGTAGGATTTAACAAGGCTTTTCCACACATAGGAAGCATTTGAAGTAAGCTTAAACGTAGATCTCAACCACTGACTAACATCATAAGATCTGATGTATTTAGATTTTACTACTTTACCCCAGAGATCCTTATCAAAGAGACTACACCATAGGGTTTTGGCTCAGAGATCCCTATTGAATCAACTGAGATGTTTAAGACCCCAACCACCAAGTCGAAACGGCTTGGAGATCTTTTCCCAGGCGACTAGATGGAATTTATGCAGTTCTGTCCGACCTGCCCAAAGAAAGTGAAATATTATCCTTCAAATAATAGTAATAACAGATTCTTGAATAATAAAGAGGGAAAACCAATAAACATGTATGTTGTGGAGAACTGGCTGGATGAGAATCATTCTCCCCCCAAAAGATAACCATTTGAAAGACCCCATGCTGATTCGTTTTTGTATTTTTCTAACAAGCCAACTCTAGTATTCAACTTTATATCTTGTAGGTTTAATATGAAACCCAAGATATTTAAAACCCTTGCTCATTTCTTCCATTTTGTATGGGAAGAGAGAGGAAATTTGATCTAGTTTTTCACTGTCGTCACAATTATATATGAAGCACGACTTTTGTGGACTAATTTCCAGACCCGAGTGATCTAGGAGGATATTCCATGATTGATCAGTAAAGAATTCTTCAAACAACAAAACAAATCTTATAGTGGTAAAGAGCTCGTCAGCAGCTTTCCATCAAAGCTCGTTTCGGGCGAAACGACCTCCGGATGCAGAAGTTGTTAGGGTTAGAAGTTTCGACAAAAATGGTTAAAATGTAAAAAATGCTTAATTTGGAAAAAAATGGATAATGTATAGTTTGTAAAAATTTGGGTGGAGTCTAGGTAATCGAACCCAAGACCTCAAAGTCTTTACAGAGTTCCTCTAGCCAAGGCTCCCGCCGGTGTTCCCTGTAAGCTAAAGGGAACATGTTATATTTAATTTTGAATGAAGTTTTATTTGGAAAATGGGGCGGGGCTGAGGGCTTAGCCCTCGAACCCATGTCAACACCGAGACCCCCAAATCGTAGTTCAAGGTGGAGCCAACCCGCAGTTCAAACATGGAGCGGTTGACCCAATACAGCGGAGACAACTAACCATATAATACGCCAACAACCATACCACATATCATTGCTTAACCATATCGCCGAACTATACTGTGGAACTATACAATACAACCACCATTTAAACGTTTCAACAAAAACACGTGGGAAGGAGAGAGGCTCGCGGGTTTGACCCCGTGACCTCTGCCCCAATATCACAACACTTTACTATTGGGCCACGGCCCTTCCGTTGTGTCAACAACGACGCTTTTTCCTTAAAAAATTGATCTGGAAATGGAGCCAAAAAGGGGCGCGTGGCTCCTCCATGCGGGCCCAAAAACCACTTCAAATTGCTATATAAACCACGGTTTTCCAAGCCACGGGACAGAGTTCGGAGGAGAAAACAAAGCGCACTTGCACAGAGTCCGAGACAAGGTACAAGCATAGTTCCTGAGGTGTCATACAACCATTAATGGGCACATATCTCGAGGTAGAATTTGTACAGTTCGTACTATTTTGTCTTTTATGTAGGCAAAGTTGTCTCGATTTGCATGCAAAAGGAGGCCTCAGGCATATATAGTCGACTTTATATACTGATTTTTCTTGAAAATCCGAGAGGATCGTAGTGGTGCTATATGTTTTTGCTAATAACTGACAAAAAACAAAAGTGTTTCCAGAAACTCATATTTGTAAGCTTTGAAGACTAAATAAGATCGACCTTCTCATTAGAAGTGGCCCAGAGACGTAGCCCAAGAAGGGTGAATTCCATTATCAGTTCTTGCCTACAAATTTCATGGTTTGCATCTCTTTTATGTGTTTTATGTGCTTCAATTATGCTCTCTAATTTTGTCATTTAAAGCCTTTTTAATTGATTTAAGCATTCAAACTTTCACATGCAAATAATGGTTATAAAGATCCTGTTATTTTCGAATTACCGAGACTTCACAAAATGTGGTAATCACCAAATGATAATGCTCCCATTCAAATTTATCCCCTATATCATAGATTAACACATCATCAACAAAAAAAAGTAGATGGAAAATTCTCAAAACTTCAAACTTTCACTAAATCCATTAAAACTTATATGTAATATTTTGCCAATTTTTACATAACTTTTTACAATTCAGTTTAAAACACCCTTTTTAAGTAAAATTTTATTGTAAATAATCCTACGTAATAATAATAATTATTAAATAAATAATCTATAAAATATTATTAATTTTAAAATACTTTATAAACTAAATACAAACTTTATCATTTTAGAAATGATTTTTTAAACATACAAATAGTTATTATAACTTACAAGTAATAAATCAATTAAAACTTTTTTTTTTTCAGCGGAAAAAAAACATACTATTTATATTCATAATTGAAAAAAACAATACAATAATGGATCGGTCAAATGATAGACACAAATCACTATACATCCCTTTTCAAGCACTACAATCCTTGACATTACATCTTGGCATCACCTCTTGCATAATCAAAATATCATAAATATATCCCTCCATAATCAATTAAAACTTATGAGCGATATTGGTTAAACATGGACATTTTAAATACCCTTTTAAAATGTCTTTTAAGTAAAATCTTATTGTAAATAATCCTACATAATAATTATTAAATAAATAATATATAAAATATTATTAATTTTAAAATAATATTATTAAAACTTTTTATTTAGAAATTAATTTATAAAATACTATTAACACAAAGTTATATATAAAAGTAATTAATGTATATATCATATCAAAATAGATAGTTTTACATATTGCAAAATTGAGTTGAAATGTATATGTTTATGTGAAAGGAGGTGGTTCACAATAACATTTGATTTTTTTATACCACCATAAATTCATCTTAAAATTGGAAAGGGATCCAATTTTTTTGAGATGTTTTGTTTAATCTTACATTTTTTAAGAGATCAAAACAAATTTACACCTTCATAAATTTGATCCCCTGGGTGCTTGATTGATTTATGTTTAAGATTGATTTATGCTAGTTTTGATTAGTTCCACATGAATTTATTTATTTATTTGGTTTTAATTTTTAATTTCACATAATTTTTTTAATTATTATATATTTTAAAAATTTGGTAGCAAATGTTAAGCTGTGAGGGTTGTAGAACACCTCTCTATTTGGCTGCAATAAGAGATAAGATAGATTAAAGTTCAAATGTTCAATGTTTAGAAGATTATTTTTTATATTTAATGTAATGATGGATTGGGCTCTATAGGAACAATAATATGTATGGATATTATTAACTTTGATTCACTTTTTATCAATAACAAATAACCATTATTTTTCTTGCTGAAAAGAGATAGGATATGGGGTAAATAGATATAGTTTGCCATATACATAATATTATAAAAGAAATAATCTTATAAATACTTCTATATGGGAATATATAAATTAGGCTATACAATCGATGATGGATATTAATGTTTACTAAACCAACTTTAGTTTATTGGACGTTAAAAAATAAATGAGTTACTTGGTTTTTTTTAGAATTTTATTTTTAAGCTCAAAAAGTTATAAGAGAAACATTCCTAAATAACCATAATTATGATGAGCTAAAAGGTTATGAAGGTCAATATTGTAGCCAATGTTTTTGAGAAAGTGATTTTAGTTTTCAACCCTCTTTGTATCATAAAGATGACATGGATAACAACTATAACTACTACATAATGGAGAGTCTATTTATTCTACTTTTTGGACTTTACAGTGGGTTGGGTTTTGGTTGGAATGCTAATTTTTTTTGGTAAAATTCAAATTTGGAAGTATTTAAATTGTATTTTTTGAATTCATAAATAAATTCAACACCCTCCAATACCACATGGCACCTAAATTATGTAATTTCCATAACTAATATATGTATTTCTAAGATTTTTTAAAGATTTTCAACCAAATTCTAAACAAAATAAGACAAAAATATATACTCATAAAAAGTTGAAAACGTAGAATATTTAGATTACACCATACATAATTCCCACAATTCTATTTATTATAATATTACTACACCAACATAACATACAACACCTTAAACAACTATATCTCAATATTAATGTATAAAATAGTCCAAATAATCATGATTTTAATAATTTTTATAGTTATTTTTTGATATATATATTTTTAAATTTAATTGAAATTGTTAAAATTGTATATATAATAATAAGAATATTGAACACACAAAATCCATAAATCCAATTTTACAATAGAAAAATAGAATTTGAAAAATAAAAAATTACAATTTTTTAAAGTTATTTATTTATTTGATGTATATAAATAAAAATTTCAAGAGTATGGGTTTATAACTTCACTAAAGGCTAGCCTTAGTTTTGAATGGGAGGCACAAAAAGTACTTAAATAAGGAATGTGCAAAGAGGATGTCCCCCTTGGATGTCTCACAGTGCCCCCACAGTTTAGCCTTGTTTCCTTGGATCTCTGATTTATAGGATTTGGCTCTGACCCACAAAATTTAAACTAATAACCTATAAAAACTTAATCACCACTTTTTACCAACTCATTGATAATTTTCATTCTCATTCTCAACCTCTGACCCACAAAATTTAAACTAATAACCAATAAAAACTTAACTACCACTTTTTGCAAACCCACTATTTTCACAATATGTTAGCTGCAGTCAACAGGGTATAAAAGCCCTTGCATAATTCTGCTCACAGAAGTGGTCTCACAATTGTCGTAGCCATTCGCTACAGCATCAACATCCTACCCCTCGTCTGTGAGCTGTGGAAGGCCAATACTTTCGGCTTCCCACTTCTCTGTGAGCAGTGGGAAATGAGTGCTTTCTACATCTTCTGTTTATAAAAAATTGGATACACCGGATGGATTCTGCGTTGTATACTATGCCTTTACGACGGAATCACTTTCTATGAATGGAGGTAATAATAGATTTCTTAAGCCACAGAACCAGTTTTCATAGATTTTAATTAGATGGATTTTATTCTGCGGATCTTGGCTGCTAATACAGACAATCACTTACCGCAAACTCAAATCATGTTTCATAGCTGCAACAATGGCATTGATACCCAGAGTAGCACTAGTAACATCATTGTTAGCAGCCCAAACCCAAACCCCTCAAACAAAATTAATGGGTTTTATTGCTGGGTTCATTCATGACAGTACCAACAAACCCAAACCAGAACCCATATCAACAATCAGAAATGCTATCAAAAGCAGTGGATCCCCACATAAAACCACCTTGGAAATTGAATGTACCAATGCTGAGAAGGTTATCATATTGTGTAAGGAAAGCAGAGTGAAAGAGGCTATGGACATACTTCGTGTTATGGACGAGCAAGGCATTGCAATAGACTTTGATACCTATTCATTTCTTTTGCAAGGCTGTACAAGCATGAAAGCATTGGCGGAGGGTAAGCGAGTGCATGCCCACTTGGTCACCATGGGTTTTGAGAAAAATAATATCTTAGCTGCTAAGCTTATCGGTATGTACTCTGTATCTGGGAGTGGGAATTTGATGAATGAACGCCAAGTGTTTGACAAAATGCACAAACCAAACGTATGCGTATGGAATGCTATGATTAGAGTGTATGCCAACAATGAGCTCTGTGAAGAAGCTCTTGGGCTGTACTACCAAATGGAACCTGCGGGTGTACAGCCAGACAAGTTCACCTTTCCTTGTGTTCTCAAGGCATGTGCTCGTTTATCATCTTTGGAAAAGGGAAAGGAAATCCATAATTACATAACTGCTAATGGATTAGACTCGAATCTTTCTGTTGATAATGCTCTGGTAGCCATGTATACTAAATGTGGGTGCATAGATGAGGCACGCCATGTGTTCCTAAATATGAGAGAAAAGGACGTGGTTTCATGGAATACTATGATAACTGGCTATACCCAGAATGGTAAATGTGGTGAAGCTTTGAAAATATTTGAGCAAATGGAACTTGCAGGAGTGAAACCCAATTCAGTCACCATTGCCAGCATTCTCCCAGCATGTGCCCGCGTGGCAGACTTGGATAAGGGTAAGCAGATCCATGATTACATTATTGGAAGTGGGATAAAATCTGATATAAAGGTGGATAATGCTCTCATAGACATGTATGCCAAGTGTGGGAGTCTAGAGATTGCTCGCCTGCTGTTTGACAAAATGTCTAGAAGGGATGTTGTATCATGGAGTGCGATAATTGCAGGGTATGCTCAAAATGGACATTCAGAGGAGGCCTTGGAAGTCTTTCGTCAAATGCAAGTAACAAGCGTGAAACCCAATTCGGTTACAATAGTGAGTGTTCTGCCAGCATGCGCAAACGTAGTAGCTCTGCAACCGGGTAAGGAAGTGCACGGCCACATTCTCAGAATTGGATTGGATTACCGAATTACTGTGTGGAATGCACTTATAGACATGTATGCCAAATGCAGGAAAGTTGAGTTCGCAGGTTTAGTGTTTGACAAGATGCATGATAGAGACGCTGTCTCATGGAATGCAATAATTGCCGGCTATGCCCAGAATGGCTATTCTGATAAGGCCTTGATACTTTTTCGACAAATGGAAGTATCAGGCTCAAAACCTGATGCAGTCACTCTTGTGAGTGTTCTCCCTGCATGTGCACATTTAGCAGCTCTGCAACAAGGAAAGGAGATTCATAATCACACAATCAGACATGGATTTGAGGCAGACATTTCTGTTGGAAACACCCTCATAGACATGTATGCAAAGTGTGGAAGGGTACAAGTTGCACGAAAGGTGTTTGACAAAATGACTCAAAGGAATGTGGTCACATGGAATGTAATGATTGCAGGGTATGGAATGCACGGGCATGGTGAAAATGCCGTTGATATCTTTTATAAAATGCAGAAGGCAGGCACCGAGCCAGATTATGTGACCTTCATTGCTATCCTGTTTGCATGCAGTCATGCAGGCCTGGTGGATGAAGGGTTGCAATTCTTTGATTACATGGGTAGAGATTATCACATAACGCCCAGATTAGAGCACTATGCATGCCTGGTTGACATTCTTGGACGAGCCGGAAAATTGGATGATGCACAGGAATTGATAAAAAATATGCCATTTGACCCTGATGCTGGTGTGTGGGGGGCCTTGCTAGGCGCATGCAGAATACATCACAACACAGTGCTAGGAGAAATAGTTGCAGAACGTCTGTTTGAGTTAGAACCTGAAAATCCTGGATATTATATACTTTTGTCAAATATCTATGCTGCATCTGGAAGGTGGGGTGGTGTTGAAAAGGTGAGAACAATGATGAAAGAGAGGGGAGTGAAAAAGACTCCTGGATGCAGCTGGATTGAGGAGAAGAACAAGATTCATGCATTTTTTGTAGGAGACAAATCGCACCCACAATCAGAAGAAATCTATGCTTTGCTGGAAAACTTAGAAGAACAGATGAAGGAGGCAGGTTATATTGCTGACACAAACTTTGTTCTGCATGATGTCCAGGAGGGAGAGAAGATAGGCCTCCTTTGTGGCCATAGTGAGAGGCTAGCAATTGCTTTTGGGCTTCTCAACACAGACCCTGGAACAACCATACGAATAACCAAAAATCTTCGTGTCTGTGGTGATTGCCACCATGCCTCCAAGCTCATCTGCAAGCTTGTGGGGCGAGAAATTATTGTGAGGGATGCAAGACGTTTCCATCGTTTTATGGATGGAATGTGTTCTTGTAGGGATTATTGGTGATGCTAAGCAATACAGAGTCATTTTTGGTTGGCCTTTCAATTATTAACATTGTTCTATGATCCTGATCACGAGGTACTTTTCTTTAGAATTCGAAGGAAGTTGTGGAAGAATTGTGCATTCCTGATTCCTATTTAAAGACATTGAAGTCTGTAGGCTTCAATTCTTTAATTGTTTGCCAGGCATCTTTTATTTTTACTGTAAGGAATACATGATCTAGCCTTTCCTGTCTTACTCCTAAGCTTGTGCAGATTTTCTTCTCTACAAATAGATAGGATATCCCTTGTTTATACTATCGACCTATTTGAGATAATTCTGTTTTTCTGTTTTCGAATTGATGTGTTCCTTTATATTATAATTAAGTTCATGCTTGTGATTCTTAAAGAGAAGACACCCCAAGAAGAAGAAGAATCATACAAAATAGACTTGATGTTAACAGACCTGTCAAACAATAGGGAATGTTAATCGTCCTATCAAGGCTTCATTTCCTAATCTGCAACCATAGAAGTTAGTCTTGATGAAGCAGTGAAGCAAAGAGCAGGCATAACCTGTGGTTTTAAGTTCTCCACCCACTGAGGTGGGTCTCTGTAGTCTGACAGGTGTTTTCAGATTATTTTTTGTCAGTACAAAAACCAATCCAATGCCTGATAGGGGTTGTGTGTTTATGATTTGTGTTAGACCACTTCTCCAAAGGAACCGACTAATTTTGTATTTACTATTTTCAATAAAGCTTTTTTGTTTTTCTTGGGAACAAAGGTTCATACTTGTGGATATAAAAACGTTCTTAGCATTATGCTGTAAGATTGATGACCAAGGCACTACTATTGGATGAGACCGGGAACATGGGCATTTCATCTCTTGGAGAGTCTATTGCAATGCTAGGGCTTATACTGGTGTCAAACACGATCTTTCATCACGTGCCTCTGGTGGCAATTCTACATGACAGCAGCAAGAGGGAAGGGGGACTACGAGACCAAGTAGCTTTAATACTTAATATTACTTTTGCAATCAAGGCAATTTGTGCTTGGGATCATTGAAATCAAGCACATTAATCACTACCTCAACTGTCGTTGATAGATACTGCCAAGGATTCCCGTTCATCTAAATTAGCGTTAAACTACGTTCTTTCCTATTTTGTATAGGTAGTCTATATGTGCAGAAAGCAAAGGTTTACGACTCTAGTGTCCATATAGGTTTAAGAGTCTACTGTCTATACTGGCTATAATTAAAGGCACCTCGGAAACTAGGTAAGAAATCCGACATTGCTCTTCACAAACAAATGTGCTACCATCCCTGGTTCTGTTGAAATAAAGCAGACATACAGATTCCATGGAACGTGGAGCATTTGTGCCACTCAATCGATTAAGTTTCCGTTACTTGTCAGTTAGTTTTTGATATAATATGTATAAATATTGTTCCTAGTAAATAAAGTCTTTAGTGTGAGAAGAGGTTCCTCAAAAGGGCATTTTCTATTTGTCTATGCTAATTCTGCATTTGTTAGTTTTTTATTTTGACGGAAAGTATCACGGGAAACCCTCAGGCATTTCTGCTCATTTTGAGGATTGCATCCAAGGTAAACTGTTCGGTTGCGGTGAGTAGGCAACTTAACCCGGCGGGGTCATCGAGTGAGGTCCTTTGCATAGTTTGCGTAGTGAGCCCAGGGGTTTGATCTCGAGACCTCCTGCTTGTAATTACAACTCTCAACCACTCGAGCTAACCCACCGGGCTTAATTCTGAATTTGTTAGTTATTTCTCCATGTTCTGATTTTGTTCTTTGTTTTTGTACTGCATTTCTCTGTTTGTTTCAGTTATCCCCTGTTTTTCTCTGATTTTCTATTTCCAGCAACAAAGTATCAGAGCTATAGGTTTGTAGCATGAGTTTTTTCATTTCTTGAATTTGTTTTTTTGCTAAAAAGTTCCCTTAAGATCTAATTTTCCAGAAGTTTTAGAAATGGCGTCTGATGTTAATGCAGACTCCCAGAGCCACGCGAGTCAATTCAATGGACAGAAATTTGATTTTTAGAAATTGAGGATGGAAATGCTCTTGACAGAGGACCTGCAGGGATTGGTGGATGAGAAAGATGCTAAACTACCTGTTGACGGGCTGAAATGGCCTGTTTCAGCAGTTAGGGAGAATGTCTGATGATGAGCCCCAAGATAGACTCGCTCTGGTTTGGGGTAGCAAACTTCGACCGGTATGTGGGCCTGGTTGCCACCAAGTTGTTTAATAAAAGAGATTTAAAATCAAATCTACTTTAACAATTACTCTAATTCTAAATCTATTTGGTAAAAAAAATAAAAATAAAAACACTATTCTAAACAGTGTTCTAAACATCGCCGAAAAATCAATCACATCATGAAAAATTGCAAGATGAACGGCAAGCTGGGTAAAAAATCAGCTCGAAAATCACGATTTTTGCCGAAAAAATCGCTAAGAAATCACCATTTTTCCTAAGAAAATCACAAGTCGAGAGACAAAAATCGGCGCTACCTTCTTCTACAGGACATCAGTTTCAAGGGTCTTCTTCAGTTTCTAGAGGACATTAGTTTGCAGGGTCTTTTTCTAGAGGACGTCGGAGTTCAATACGAGGCCCATGAGCCGCAAGAGGACCTACTCCTAGTTCTAGAGGAAGAGCTATTTCCACAGTGATTACCTTTACCCGTAAAAAGGGTAGAGGGAATCAATAGTTTATTTAATTGATTTCATTGTAGATGACTCATGAGTCATGATGATGATCATGAGTTACATTTATTATATTTTTTGATGACCTGGAATTCATGACACGATTCGTTTTTGATGACCTGGAATTCATGACACGATTCGTTTTTGATGTGTGATGTATCACTAGACTTCTTATATATCTTATATATCAGTTTGCTTTCCATATTCATGTGGTAATGTGTTTATTTGATGTTCTTGTTGCTTTAGATGTTTAAAAAATTGAAAAAAAATGAATATTTTTGTATTTTTTTAAAGTTTGTCGATATATTGTCGATGCTTGCCGATGTGTTCCCAGGATATTCCGAAACGATGTGTTCTGGACCCCAGTGATTTTTTTCATCAAGATGATGTTTGCAACATTGATTCTAAATGCCACTCTAACCTATCTTTATCATGAGCTAATTTAAGAGGGTTGGACATAGTGTAAAGTATATTGCAAAGCTACAGGAAGAAATTCACATAGACAACAATATGTAAAACCAACAATGGAAGAGAGATAGTAAATAAACAATAATTTCTAAAATTGAAACATTGCCACTGCATCCGATAGCAACCACGACATAATTAGTTACAATAACCATACACATAGAAGAAGTTCATATGTGATATAATTCATATAACTAATAAGCATAACTGAAACCATGGAGAAATCCCAAATAACTGTCAAATACCATCAATGGTTGCAAACTGTCCTTCTTTCCTTTATTTCTTGTAATAGAGGTATTACAAAAGTCCTTAATTGGCCAAAATGTTACCTTTTGCAAAAGTTTTTCTTTTATAGAACCTGATGGGCCTTTTGGCTTTTGTAACTATTGATGTTTTAGTTACAACCATTCTATTCTTGTATTTTGTCTTTTTTCCACATTTTAGATCTCCCTTCCTATGACAAAACAGGGGGGACGTTACAATGATCAATTGGACGACTTATACAATCTTTATGAGGACTTTTTTCAGAGTCATACTTTCCCTATATGCGGTCCATAGATCATGCGCTTTGGAGAGTTCCATGACACAATCCTGCTTTGTTACACCTAAATCTTGCCATCATGATAGTCAGTGTAAACATCCCTGAAGTTCCTTTGACTAAGTCATCAACTTGGAAGAGATACTAACCTGTTCCTGTTGGGTTTAGTGAGGTCATCGCAGGTCATCTTAATGCAACCTGCGACGTCGCAGGTTGTCCTATTGCAGCTTGCGACGATGTCAGTTAATTGGATAAATGAGCATCTTCGAGCCCATTCTTGAAGGTGGCTGATGTGGATCCCTATACCTAGCCTATAGGAGAGTTGGCATTCGGTTCCCTAGCCCTTTGGTGGGATCCCTTAACCCTCTCCTACCATATCTCAACCTACCCTATCCTCTTAGTCCTATATAAGCGAAGCTCATTCCCATTCCAAAAGGAGGAAGTCTATAATACTTACATGCTGGTGAAATTAACTTAGAGAGATCTCTATACATCTCTTGGGAGATCCATACTTCCTTTGGAGGCTTTGGCATTGGCTTGATTGGAGAATGATTGCTACATTAAGCCTTGGTTGTAATCACTTCCTTCTATGTACTTTCCCTTCTTATACAGTAATATAAATGCTTTCCACCAAATGTTGTTGCATTAATGATGTTTGTGTAGTTTGCCTGCTTAATTGCTTACTTAGATCTGTTATTGTTTAGATGCATTTTACTACTTGTGTTGTTTTATATGTCTTGACAGGTTTTGCAGCTGAGATCTGAAGACCATAAAGCTTGGAACAACATCAAGGAGAAAGGATCCGCGATCTGAAAGGTAAAGCATCTATCTACTCGATCTCTAATTAGATTTAGGAAAGTTATTTCATATTCTGTCTCATTTGTTCTAGTCTTGCATTAAGCTAGGGAGATCACGCCTTGAGTTCGCTCTTGGTAGATTGTCCGATAACATGCTTCATCCTCTCTATATGTAGATCCTCGTCATTCAACTTCTTGGTGACATATCTTTTCAAATCCTTATGCACTCTCCGAACATAGGTGTCGGAGGCAGTTGTCAATTGCACTTGTTTTATAAGGAAGTCGTTCTAAACATCCTTGTTCACCCGACTAAGCTTAGTAATTGCTTCTTTGTTGTCGTTGCGGCTCTTCTCTACCTATGAAATTTGTAGTTTGCTAGGCACTGTTTGGTTAAAGTCGTCCATCGATGCCATTTTGAACAACTTTAGAATGTCGTCGGCCAAGTTCCATAGCCTAAAACATGACTTGGTGGTTATTTTAATAGTCTCTTCGATCTCTTTGCATGATCTCTTCTAGGTATCCAACAAAACCTGGTTCTTCCCCTTTTCTCTGTGATCAAACCTTGGGAGATATGGAGGGGCATCTTTATATCTTTTTTGCTAGTCTACAATCTGATCGAATGCATCCTAGGTTGCATTTCTTTAATTTATTTGCACTTCTACTTGATTGGATAACTTCGTCAAATGGTCATGGCATTGTTGGATTCCATCCAACTTCGTGTAGAAGCGCTTTTGTGCCTCCTTGGAATCTTCGTTAGTGACCAATGCTTCTTCTTTCACAACCTCCAAGTAAATTATGAACATGTTTCTCTCCTTGAATTGGGTTTTGAGAGATTGAACATTTGCTTCATATTCTTTGACTTGTAATTTCTACTGTTAAAAAACATGGACTTTTTCCGATGTTCCTTTTCAAATTCTCAATATATTAAAGATGTTGTCTTTTTAAAGTCTCAATTTGCATTTCGCGATGTGCTTCTTTTTCAATGTTTGTTGCCTATACATATCTTCCATTTCAGTTCTTTGTTGTTCAAGTTGGCCCTCTAAATATGATACCTTCATTTTGTAGGTGTCCAATATGGCATTAAGCTCATTAATAGTGATCGAATTAACACCTACAAAGGAACTTATTACAGAAGACGTATCCATGGTGATCTTTTGAGGATCTTGATCAACAACATTCCATACAACCACTTGTTTTGAGGACTCCTTATTGGGGATTTCTTCAACTAGGCTTCCTTTTTGAGGGTCTTTTTACAACTTTGGAGATTTCCTGAAAAAGTAATCCCCTAGGGATACTATAGAATCATCAATGTCAATCAATTGTGAAGATGGAGAGGAAGGACCTCTTAGGATATTTCAATACTCCATCCTTGTCCTACTTAGCATTATTTATTTTTCCCAGTTGTTGATGATTTCATTTGCCCCCTAGTGGTGTGTAGATGTTATCTAGGATCCATCTACCACCTTTTGAGCTCTGCATGCATCATTTTAGGACCACTTCAGTCAGTTTCCTATTTTATAGGAACCTACTGAGTGTTTTAGTGCAATCCACCTGAGTTATCTGACTCTTGTGGGGGGTTAGAGCTCCGGATGCCACTGATTATGGCCTCATGTGCCATTTTCTGGCTGGCATGCATGACAAACTCACTATTGCGCCCTCCTTAGTCAGTTAACTGATTGTGACTTTAGTTAGCTAAGTTTAGGTTCAGTTCAGTTGATTTTGAGTCTTCTGGAGGACTCCAATGGTGATACTCCCTATGTTAGACCAACTGAGGTTCGAATTCTCTTGCATGATTCAAATTCTCTCCATTGTATTATAATTGTTCATTATACTGATAATTTAGTAGTGTGACATTATTCTACTCCTATCTGAGTTCTGCTGCATATTATTCTTCTGCTATTTTTTACTGTAGTTTTCACTCTTATTCTAATTTTCTGCTCATTCTTTCTTTGTGAGGTATCCTCAACTCTTTAGATTTGCTGTGACATAGAATTTCACATTGTATCAAAGCCATGTAGTGAATAGGTTGAGCAACTGCTTTTGGTAGTGCACCAGAAGCCTTTGGATTTCCACAGCAAATCCTGGTGCCATTGCATTGAATTCATTGGAGAAATCCAATGAGGTCTAGCCAGGTGTGAAGGATCTAGATAAAAGTGCCTACTATCCTAAAGCAGTGCCCAGTAGTAGTCTACCTCCATTATTGGGAGTTTTTTGTAGGTTATTCGAAGTTTTTGAGTGCAACAACAGTTGCAGCAGTTTTTGCAGTTGCAACAGTTTTTTGCAGTTGCAACAGTTATGCTGTAGTAGCAGTAGCAGATATTTTCCATTATTTTTGCAGGTATTCTACAATAACTTCCATGAATATGAAAGCAATTCCTCCTCTCTCTCCATTCAACTATGATGAGTGGAAACCAAAGATGATAGCATATTTGATGAGACAAGGTCTTTTTGACATGTGTATTGGTGTTATGATAGATTTTGCTTCCTATGAAGAAGAGAATGATTGGCTAAATGAATGTGGCATAGCTTTTGGAGTAATGTGTATTGCTATGTCTCCTATTATGCGCTACCTCAAGGAAATTGTTGAAAATCCAAGTGATCTATGGGCCCAATTGGAGAAAGCATTTGGAAAGTAGAATGAAGAGATTGGTGCAAATTATTTGGAGAACAAGCCCAATGATACCTCCTTAAGTGTTCTCTCTAATTATGTCTCAGCCTCAATCATATCTCATGATGAAGCTGTTCAAGATGAAGAAAAAGCTGCAGATTCAACACTCATGTTCTCAATGTCTTCTATTTCGAATTCTGAGCAAGATAAGCCAATCCATACTCTAGAATTTGAAGAGGTTCTTAAATCCTCTCTTTCACATGAGTCTGCTGATGTGTAGAATGATGATCTATTGAATGTTTTGGAGGTTAAATCAGTGTTTGTCGGTGATGCATTCACCCTCCTTGATCACATGCCTTCTATGTACTTCTATTCGATCATTGGCACATGTTCTTAGAGTTTCATTGAAGATGGAGGACATTACCATTCGCTTGGGGTTCAATTCTTAGGAATATTTTGGTGATTTTGGTTTTGATCTCACCCCTGCTGGTTCAAAGGAGATCACAAGAAACCATCTGTCAATTCTTGGAGCTGATTTGAAGTCCAAGCCACCACCATCATGTCATAGTTCATTTGGTTATGATCTCACCTATGTTGGTTCAAAGGAGATATCAAAGAACTATCTACACATTCATGGAGTTGATCCTACCTCAGCTGGTTTGAATCATAGGTTCCAGGATGATCTTCATATCTTTGGATTTGTTCTCACTATGTTCGATCTGAAGAGCAAGTTCGGAAAGCCTCCATATTCGCTTGCATCCACTGAAGGATAATACAAGCACATGTTTTTGGAGCATGATCCACTTCTTCCCAAGAGGAAGATACCTCCAGACATATGATCAAGCATCACATCTACTTGAGTTTGGAGCAATTAATCTTTTGGTGTGTTTTAGTCCAATTTGAGGGGGGGGGTTTTCCCATGAGGTTTTCCCCATTTCCTTGGTTCATGGGCTGTTCTTTATTTTTTATCATTTATTTGATTGTATGGGTGACCTTTGGTCTTAGTAACTAGGGCTCAGTATGCAAAAGTATGGATTAAGGGGGGGTGTTATGATATTTCAATACTCCATCCTTGTCCTACCTAGCATTATTTATTTTTCCTAGTTGTTGATGATGTCATTTTCCCCCTAGTGGTGTGCATATGTCATCCATAATCCATCTACCACCTTCTGAGCCCTACATGCATTATTTTATGACCACTTCAGTCAGTTCCCTATTTTATAGGAACCTACTGAGTGTTCCAGTGCAGTCCACTTGAGTTATCTGCTTTTGGGGGTTAGAGCTCCGGATGCCACTGATTGTGGCCTCATGCACCCTTTTCTGTCTGGCATGCATGACAGACTCACTATTGCGCCCTCCTTAGTGAGTTAACCGATTGTGACTTTAGTTAGCTGAGTTTAGGTTCAGTTCAGTTGACTTTGAGTCTTCCAGAGCACTCCAGTGGTGATAATCCCTATGCTAGACCAACTGAGGTTCGAATTCTCCTGTATGATTCGAATTCTCTCCATTGTATTATAATTGCTCATTATACTAATAATTTAGTAGTGTGACATTATTCTGCTCCTATCTAAGTTCTGCTGCATATTATTCTTCTGCTCTTTTTTACTGCAGTTTTCACTCTTATTCTAATTTTATGCTCATTCTTTCTTTGTGAGGTATCCTTAGCTCTTTAGATCTGCTGTGACATAGAATTTCACAGGACCGCCTGGCATTGTGGAGATTGGAGTGTCAGGATTGATGGGAGAGGAGAGTAATGCAAGTCTTTGTGTTGCGCTTGCACTAGTTCCCTGACTTTGTGGAGGGATTGTCTTAACTACTTCAGCTTTGGCCTCCTGTAGCTGCTTCTGCTTGAGCCTTTCTGCCTCTGTTGCTTCTTCCTCCCTCTTTTTAACTTCCATTTCCTCTTTTCTTTTCTTTTCCTCTTCAATCCTTTTCTTTTCTTCTTTAGCTTTTCTCTTTTCCTCTTCAGACTTTCTCTTTTCTTCTTCAGCCCTCTTTTCCTCTTCGACCCTTTAGCTGCTTCTTTTGCTTTTGTTCTTTTTCTTTCTTCAATTTTTCTCTTTTATTTTTCAGTGCTTTCCACTGCTTCTTCTTCTTTAGCTTTTTTCTTTTCTTCTTCAACCCTTTTAGCTTCTTCTTTTTGGGCTCGCTTCTTTTCCTCTTCTTCTTCTTCTTCTTCTTCTTCTTGTTTCTTTATTTTTAGTTTCTTTTCTACTTCAATGGCCTTCTTGATTAGCTCTTCCGTTTTCTTCTTAGCTACAACCTGTTTTGGTTCACTTGCTAATAACACCTCTTTGTCCATATGGGCCATTTTTCTATGTGCCTCTTGAACTGCTTGCATCATTTCTTGTTCCTTAATGTCTTGGATGTTAGCCGATACCTCCTCATATGACATGCTCCCTAATGGATTGAATCTGCAACATTAGGGTCATGCTTATATGAGGGATCCAAGTCCACAACTTTAATATGTCTTTCGACAATACCCCTTGGGTAGTGTTTCCTAGCAATTCCTGTGCATAAACTAAGCTTCTTAATGGTTGTGGCTTCTTTTCTTGCATGAAAGACATTTGATAGTGAGAAAATTCCCAATTTGATGGGGAACTTTGTCCATATCTTCTTTGCATGTGTGAACATAAAAGAGGTGATTCCTTTCTCAACTGTTTGATAATCAATTTCTCCGATGACCATCCTGACAGGGACATACTTAGGGAGCAGGTATGGAGCCGATGTACATCCAAAGATCCCGATGCAAGTATAGTGCTTTTACATGAACCAATCATCTATGTCTTCACATGACATGCTTCATTTGATAATCTCTGGGCTAGTTGATTAAATAAAATGGAATATAGAGGAGCCATGGAATTATAAAAAATATCATAAAAGAATTTCTTATAGTTACATTCCTATAATTTTAGACAAAGCACATGCACATGTGGCATATTAGAATTCTAGTTCCATCCCATTAAATCAAAAGTATTAGATGCACATACAACATTAATTATGTACACATAAAATCCTAGCTTTTTGCTTCCTGCTACTTCTTTGACTGCTCTGAGGAGGTTATTAGATAGAATCTAGGCCCAATTAAATCTCTGACTAGTTTCAACCACATGGTGCGCTAACAATACCCACTCCAATTTAAAGTGAGTGCAAACTTCTTTACCATACAATTTGCAGATCATTGTAGCCAATAACCGATAGGGTTTCTTGAAATACTGAGTTTGGTATGACTGGTTCTCTTTTTTAGTGAAGGCCTTCTGATCACCCCACCATTATTTCACTATCTATACTAAACTGGGGTTTTCCTTCAGGAATGCATACAATAATGGCTTGTTCAGGAGCACTTTTGGTCATTGTAAATTATAAATCACATCTGGTTGCAATGGATCAATTGAAGCCCATGCCTCATTCACTATGTAAGCTGTACCTGTTTCAACATGTGAATGATGTCCATCGCACTGCATCATTGTATGGTAGGATGTCAGGTTTGCTGGTAATTAAGTATAGACCGCTTTGCTTGATGTTTTGATACATTGTGAGATCTTCGCCATCTTTAGGGAAATCACTGATGACAAATATCTTGTACATTTTGTCCCATTTGGGGCATTCTTTGAGCCATGTAAAGTGGTTTGTATCAGTCAGCAACAAGGCATCATAATCCTTTCCATGGGCATAAGTTTCCTCAATGACTGTTTTCCCTTTACAGCTTGGGCTTTTGACATTTTAAAGTTTTGAGATCCTGCAAAATAAATAGTGTCAGGGGTTTTAGTAAAGGAAGTAAATTCCACCTCATTCTGAGACTTAGTAGGGGAAAAATTGTAATTAAAACTTGAAACAAAAGGTTCTACCTATACTTTGACGAAATTCAACTAAGTCGTCCTTGAGTTCCCAGGAGATGAGTTGAGAAATCAAGAATTAACACTTTTCTCAATAACATATTGAAAATAAACATTGAAATCCATGTAACTTAAGTTTAAACCGCTATTCACTAACCCCATACCTTGTAAGCAATGCATTTGAATTTGAAAAACCGTAACGGGTGGGAGAAATATGGAGGATCATAATGACATCGGGATCCCATAATTGAGCATGGCCTTAACCAACAGTAACTTGGAGCTCCTATATGTTGAGCCAGATCCGATGAGTGGAGATCGAGAGATGCTAAGATGCTAATTGGATTACATGAATAGGGTTGTTAAAAGAAGATCCGATCATGATCTCTCAAGACAATAAATCGGGCTGGTCTACCTTCATGCAAAACTTGGTGTAATGTCACCGATATTATTATGCGCCGCTGAAAAGCGAAAATGGGTTGACTGAGGGATTATTCATCCCACTTATTTTATGGGGTTCCTCTTCACACTTTAATGTTAGTTAGATTTATCTAGATCTATTATTAAATAATGGATCCTCATTAATGAGCTCTCTTTGATGTAATGCTATACAAAGCTCTAGCAAACCTTGTTCTAAATACAAGTTATTTTTCTCCTTTCTCTTATTATCTCGAGTAATTGTTTCTCTGAGTTTTAGTTTTTGAGCTTTGAGCCTCACCTCAGATCCTCATTTGGATCAAATGGTATCAGAGCATTGCTCCTTGAGACCTGATTACATTTTTTTCCTTTTCTTTTGTCATATCTATTCTCTTACCTAGCTGCTATAGTTCGTGGTTTGCTTTTTTAGTTTCCATTTCCTCTTTATTTATTTATTCTCTCTTCCCATCCATGCCCTCACAACCATCTTATATCTTTGGCTCTCATCCCTACATCTTTGTCTTCCGCCACTCAAAGCACTCCAACTCCTTCATGTCGCTCCATTTGTACTGAAAAGCCAACAATTTGCAGATTCGTTCTGCATCTCATCAAGTACACGCTATTTCCATGGCCATTTATGCCTGAATATAGACATTTTTCATGCAATTAGTGCTACGCGAGTACAAATCTAGAACATTCATCATGCACTAACTAAACCCTAGCCGCCATTTGATTATCCTCTCATTTTCTTTTTTTATTTGATGCGAACCCATTCCTTTTTTTATCCTCCTTATCATCTCAACCCATATCTTAGCCATCTCCTTGAGCCTGCCTCATTTCGTTGGCATTAAGAGCATTGAAATTTTCCTCCATTCATCCATCTCCCATTCGTCCTCCACTAGAGTATCGCCTTTAATCCATAATCCTAACCGCTAGGTCATGCGCCAACTTTCACCGGCTGGTTCCTTGCTCCTCTCGCTCGACTATTTTATTTTTTTAACTCTCAAACCAGATCACATGCCCTTTCAACGCCTCTCACATCTTCCTTGCTATATCTCCACCACGTCTTTTTCAACGACTTTATTAAATTTAACACCCTTCTCCATGTATTTACTAGCACGGTTAAGCTCTCAAGCTAACTGTTGTTGCCGATTATATGGTATATGTATTTTAGAAGGCTCTCATTCTTGCTCAGACCACCAAGTCGCCCTTCCTCTGTTGGCAACTTGTTTACGTGGTCAGACGCATACTGCATATCACCAAGGCCGAGAGTTTGGGATTGTGCCCTTGGAATCTATCCATAGAGTTCATCATCACTATTGCTAAGGCCTAAGAGAGTGCCTCAGACATGATTCCTTCAATATGTTAATTTTCAGCAGCAAGATTAGTTTCTCTATGTCTAGCTACAAGTAACGAACAATGGTACCAATTCAGTTATGGGTTTCCTTTAGCATTAGTCCCACTTTATTTTGCAGCAGCAACCATGACACTATTTCAGTTCTTCCACATATTCATGTTCTCATCCTTACAGTAGCATCACTTTTTTTTAGTAGTTTTGGTTTTCCAGCGATCAGATCTATCAACAACTCATCCCTTCCAACTTTCCACTTCAAAGGTATTCATCTTCAGTTCCTCCTAGCTCCCGTAGCGACACAACACTTTTATGTAAACACACACCATTCGAATACATAAGTTCATTTTCTGCTTGTATAGAAGGATTATCTTACACTGAGTTTAATCCATACACGAGGCAACCATGTTTCTCCACCCTCCTCATCTGCGCGTCACAATAAGCTGAGTAGATAGGTGTCTCCACCCTCTCAGTCTCAGCCGAACTCACTGCGCAGCTAGGTGCCTCCACCCTCCCAGTCTCAACAACTCCAACAATCCTTTGTACCATCATCCCTACCGTACTTCTTCATAGCCATGGCACCTTGCACTCCTCCACATTGCTCTTAAACTTTAACCTAGGAGGTGGAAAGCATGGACCCTTTCCATTTAAATCAGGAGGATTGGGATGACTAAGGGATTAATCATCCCACTTATTTTAGGAGGATTGGGCTTACTAAGGGATTAGTCATCCCACGTATTTTATGAGGGTTAATGTTCACACTTGAATGCTAGTTAGAGTTATCTAGATCTATTATTAAATAATGGAGCCACATTAATGAGCTCTATTTGATGCAATGCTATATAAAGGCCTAGCAAGCCTCATTCTAAATACAAGTTAGTTTTCCTCTTTCTCTTATTATCTTGAGTAATTGTTTCTCTGAGTTTTAGTTTTTAAGTTATTAGTTAAGAGGTGAGGCTCTTTGAGCCTCACCTCATATCCTCATTTGGATTAGAAAACTGATATAGATCATCGGGCGAAAATAATTAGAAAAAGACTATCAAGATGAAATGATCGGGACATACATTAGGAATCACTCTTTGATATATCAACATTTGAGAACTGTCGGAAGAATTAAATTAACAAAAACCTGAAGATGATTTGAGGATCAATTCATGAGGGTTCGAAACGACACATTTGATAAGGTTGTAGGGGAAGAGTATTAGGGGGAAAGATCCATTGGGATAAAATTAAAGATGGTAAATCCTATGGAATGCATCTGAAATGACATTGGACATTGTCGATCGGGAATTTATAAAGCAATGCCAATGCAATACTCTGAAAATGCGCAACCCAATGGTGCGGTGTCAACAAGGTTCATCGGTTATGCCACACAAAATGAAGCTAATGTGAGAAAGCAAACTTGATATAAACAACTAAATCCAACATAAAGAAAATGATATAAGCAACTCAATATACAAGTCATTCAAGAGATGAAAAGATTGACAGAACTTCAAGTTGTTAATTTAAAAGAAATCAAAGTAAAACCTGCAAGGATTAGAGTAAGAGAGCTTCCATTCTATGTTAACACCATGAGACTAGTAAGATCCAATGAACAACTTGTATTGATCATAATCAGTGCACGAAATTTAGTACGGAGCCCATTTATTTTCCCATAAAGAAAAAACCCAATAAGGAGTTGTTTTAGGTACAACAAACGATGACACATGGGATGAACTAGTTATCTCCGTCTTTGACGATATTCAAAGGTTGTACTGTGTTAGTGTTTAAGTGAAGTCTGTAAAAATATGGTTCTTTTTTATATCATGGGTTTGACATCAAAGGATTTTCTTTTCGAAAGATAAAAAACACCTGATAACATCCTTTAGGTAGGATTCCAAGCATTATTTGTAAGCCAATATCTGGGGTTTATTGATATATGCTTATACATGTATATGTCTTGTTTAGGCAAGACTCCAAAGTGAAACACATTGTAATTGACTGCATGTTGATGTTTGGTCTTCATCTCTGATACCAAAGTCATTGCTCTACTGCCAACGAGCGTCTGTATCCATGACAAGGTTGCCTCTTGCACCTTTTCACCTGAACACTTTGGTCCCAGGCCATTTTGAGAAGAATATATATAGATGTATACTTTCTCTATTGTTTCTATTTCAATATTTTGATGCTTAAGCACTTTATTATGGATGGGGGAATAGGTTCAAAATCCATTTCAAAGGCGTGGGATGACACTTTGATTTGCTTTGATATGCTAGCACTATCAATACTCATTGTGGATCTACCATCTACAAACATTTGGGATTATAATTTTAATGTGTGGCGAGTGTAGCTTTTAGAGAATGACCAAAATACACCTATAGTCCAACATATTTGTGTTTGTATGTGAGCCCTAAAGCTTGAATGAGCGTCCCACCATGAAGAGGAATACACCATATTTAAGTTAGACTTAGCCAATATTAATCAAGATGTGTACTGTCAGAGTTCATCTAGACTTGTATGATTAGTCCATTCCAAGGTTTCCACTATCCATCCTTGATACCCTAGTGTAACATTATTTAATGGGATTATATTGAATAGGTCCTTAGCTCCCAAGTGTTTTAAGGATAATGTGACATAGGAAGGCTTCTCTAGTCTTTAAAGATTTAAACAACGATATTTGTAGGATGCAAACAAAATAGGAAGGGATAATTGAAGATGTAAAGCAACCCAATCAATCTATACATTCAAAGCAACAAAAGAAAGTAAAAGCTAACAACAATAACTGTAAAGAGAATTGTGTTCTGAAAATAAAAAGAAAAAAAAAACTAAATCACTATGTATAGGACTAAATCATGAGAGATGATAACGAGAAGTGGTTCTTGAGGATTTCGCCATTGATAGGGAGGTCCTCAATTTCTCCTTCTAAATTTTTGAGTTTGAAGGTTCCAGATCCAATCTGCTCCTCAATTTGAAATAGCCAAGCCATAATTATTGTAATTTTGTATGTTTTCCTTTAGGTTCATGGGTTTTATCCCATTTCAAAACTAAGTCTCCTACTTGGAAGTCTTTGTTACTAACATAATCCTTATCAAACTAATGTTTGACAAATTGTTGATATTTATGGAATCGTTGCTTGTCCTTTCCTGTTTCTTCTTCAAGTTTTAAGAGCGTGTCTATCTTGAGTAATTGTTTCTTTGAGTTTTAGTTTTTAAGTTATTAGTTAAGAGGTGAGGCTCTTTGAGCCTCACCTCATATCCTCATTTGGATCAGAAAAATGATATAGATGATTGGGCAAAAATGATCAGAAAAAGACTATCAAGATGAAACGATCAGGACATACATTAGGAATCACTCTTTGGTATATCAACATTTGAGAACTGTCGGAAGAATTAAATTAACAAAAACCCAAAGATGATTTGAGGATCTATTTGTGAGGGTTCGAAACAACACATTTGATAAGGTTGGAGGCAAAGAGTATTAGGGGGAAAGATCCACTGGGATAAAATTAAAGATGGTAAATCCGATGGAATGCATTTGAAACGACATTGGACATTGTTGATCGAGAATTTATAAAGAAATGCCAATGCAGTACTCTAAAAATGCGCAACTTGATGGTGCGGTGTCAACAGGGTTCATCGGTTATGCCACACAAAATGAAGCTAATGTGAGAAAGCAGACCCGATATAAAAAACTAAATCCAATTTGAAGAAAATGATATAAGCAACTCAATATGCAAGTCATTCAAGAGATGAAAAGATTGACAGAACTTCAAGTTGTTAATTTAAAAGAAATCAAAGTAAAACCTGCAAGGATTAGGGTAAGAGAGCTTCCATTCTATGTTAACACCATGAGACTAGTAAGATCCAATGAACAACTTGTATTGATCATAATCAATGCACAAAATTTAGTAGGGAGCCCATTTATTTTCCCATAAAGGGAAAACCCAATAAGGAGTTGTTGTAGGTACAACAAATGATGACACATGGGATGAACTAGTTATCTCTGCCTTTTACGATATTCAAAGGTTGTTGTAACGTCCCCATTATTGACCCCATTACATTCAAATGTAATTGATGCAATATTGTTATAAAATCATGGTGAGGAGCTCAAGGCCAAGGCCCCACCATCGATTTATTGATGCATATGGTTTGCGTGCTAGATAGGCACATTGGAATTTCAACATCATGTAATATGCATTTTAATAAAAATACCCACAACTAGCTATGCAATGCAACAAAGAGATGGGGGCATGATTTTTACAAGGAATTGGGAGGGAAAACATTCAAACCTTTGAGCCAACCAAGTCAAGCCAAGTGTCAATGAGAGAACCCATCAAACCCTCAACTACCCATGTTGACTTTTGTACCCAATCATTGATTTCTTCCAAGAGTTGGTTGAGGTAGTTAATGCCTTAGGGAATGGAAGGTATGACTGTCCAAATTCGGGTATGGGCAAGCCACCCTGCATGGGAAATCACGTTTTGCTTCTTGGGCAAGAAAAGAGCCCTGAATTGCTCCCAAAGCCATTATCCATCAACCAATTTGCTCTCCCTCACGAGTTTGGATCTACTTGGGCGTTTTCCAGCCATGTTTTTGGGTGTTCTCCTTGATCCTCAGCTGTGATAAGGGCGTTTTTTTTTTTGGTATTGTATACCAGTGGGGAAGATGGAAAATCGAATTGGGGTTCCAAAGAGATCATTCTGGATGTTAAATGCTGAGATGGTTGGGGAGAAATCGTTTTTCCTCCCTGTGAATGTTTTTCCTCATCCACAATTCATTTTGGATGGAAACGATTTGGGGAAAGCCCAAACCCATGGCCATCTTGTTGGTAAATCCATTGCTTTGGCTTGAGCTTGAGTGTAAGGCTCCAGGGTTCAAATGTAGCCTGATAAACCCAACTGTGGACTGGCTTGGCTCAGATGAAATGATTAATTGGCTGTGAATGAGTGAATGTCCCCTTTTCCTTGTAAGAATCATGCCCAGCTCGAGGGTGGCCTTCAGACGAACTGAGTATATGCCGTCGAAGAGCCTACGGTTGGGTGGAACGTTGCAGCGACATAGCTAATTGTTTGGGACAATTGCAAAATGGAGATAAGTGTTTTCCTGTCTATGTATTTACTTCTGCACTGTATTAATTTGATGACTTTTGATATGCTGGATGCATGAGTAATGTGTGTGGATAGTTTTTATTCTGTTGTGCATGTTTAATTGATTTGCATCTGCACACTCTTGAATTTATGTGTATGAATCTAATGAATGGGCTGATATTATGTGAAATCCCCAGAGATTGGCATCATGTTCCCTCCCTTTCCTTGGATGGATGGGTGGGTATGTTACAAAATGGTATCAGAGCTGCTGGTTGCAGCATTGGGCCTTTATGGGATACCTATCATAGTTGCAAAGATAAGTATGCTTCCTGCTTAGCATTGATAGTTAAGAAAAATTTCAAAAATTTCAAATTTTCAAAATTTTTCTAAGTGTCTGTGAGTTTCTGCCAAAAACTGAGCCGACGAATCTCGACAAGTTCGTCCGCAACGGTGGAGAAACTCAACGAGTTCATCTGTAACGGAGGAAGAACTCGGCGAGTTGCGCCAACGGAGTTGCGGGATCCCCGAGAAAAGAAGAAAAAGTTTCAAAAATTGTTCTAAGTATTTTTGAAAATTTTGACTAAGTCTGTATCAGAAGGAACTTGTGAGTTTTCACCGAAACGGCGGAAGGACTCGGGGAGTTGGCCCGCAATGGCGGAAGAACTCAGCGAGTTCGTTCGCAATGGCGGAAGAGATCGGCGAGTTGCTTCGCAACGGATCGCCCAGAAATTTTAAGTTCGGCGAAAAAGATGGAAAAATTTCGGAAGGAAAAGTTGAGTTCGATCGGAAGAACTCGACAAGTCGCCCCGCAACGGCGGAAGGACTCGGCGAGTTGGTCCGAAAAACTTTCTAAGTATTTTTTGGCGTCAAAGAGGAAATTTCGGGAGAACTTGGCGAGTTGCTCCGAAACAACAGGAGAACTTGACGAATTGCTTCGCAACGGCGAAAGAACTCGGCCAATTGGTCCGCAACGGTGGAAGGACTCGGCGAGTTGGTCCGAAAATTTTCAAAATTTTCAAAGTGTTTACAACGGAGAAAATTTCGGAAGAGATTGGCGAGTTTCCGTTGCAACATCAGAAGGAATTGATGAGTTCGCTCTGCAACGTCGGAAGGAATTCAAAAAGTTGGTCCGCAACGGATCGGAAGGAAAAAAATCAAGTTTTCAATCAGAAGAACTTGGCGAGTTGGCCCGAAACAGGTCAGAAGAACTCGTTGAGTTGCTCCGAAATAGAGAATTTCAGCTGTTTTTCAGAGAGATTTTTCAACTGCCGGAAGTTGAAAAATGCCATGGAACTTATGCGCTAGATTGCGCGAAATGGAAAGATTTACAAAAAAAAAAAAAACGAGGGCGCTTCCCTCGACCCGCCCTGCAGTGGTGTAAGCCACAAGGGGGCAAGCCCCCTTGACCCTAGTCGTCCCCTGGAGATAGTCGTTGAAAATGTGAAATGCATTCTTGGGATGAGAAGCAGGAATTGCATGGAAGGTATTTGGAAGCCTTATTAAAGGTAATTGGCTGTGATATGCATTGCGGAAGAGAAATGGGAGCGGTGAGGCAATGTTAATAAGAGGAAAATTCCTCACCTTAAACTATTTATGTTTATAGCATATTAATTGCATATAGCAATAATGAATATTATACACGTATGTATATGTTGAATTGCCAATTCATGAGAAGATCATTGCTAATGATTGCTTGTATGCTTGGTAGGGAAGCTAAGAAAAGGATCAGCTATGATGTGGAGTAGGAACTCCATGTCATGATGAGGAATTGGAAAGGAAGAATTCCTTAACTCCTCCATTTCTATTATATTTATATTTTCTGAGTTGTCTATACTGAAAATTATGGCATAGAGATGCTGGAAATGCAAAATGATGGATATATGAAGTGAATATGTACTAGATGGCATATTGCACAGTGCATGTGAAAATGTTTTTGCGTGTATATGATATTGCATATTGGTAAAATAGTGAGGTTTTACATATGCAATGAGCCACTTAAGATAATGATTGTGGTTGCTAATAATTAGTTGTGTTCGCATTGGTTGTAGGACCAAAGACAACCAAAGCATGGCTAAGGATGTGGATGATGATTGTTGCATACAACCTTGTGAAGAAAGGATGGTGCAACAAATCTATGATCATGAGGTTGGAAAATGACTATGTAGCCTTGGTAAGAGGCCAACTGATCAGGTAACATCAAGCGATGTTAATAACAACCATGCAAATAATGGTTATTTTTGCTTAATTGCATGAATGATTGAAGGAGGATTTGGTAAGATCCCTTCCACTATGATTAAACTATGTTGATTGGGTTGCATGTGGTACTGAGTGCTTGAATGTGAATGTCAACCTACCAAGTATGGTCAGGTGTGGGTAAGTGAAGGCAAGGGGCCTTACATCCTATAGTTTCTTAGAAACCTCAATGCATTCATATGAAAATTATAGCATACCATTTGTGTATGTTGGTTGTGAGTTTAACAACCAAAGCAAGTGATGGCTTATGGTCCTGTTGTAGTGTATGTCATATGAGATAGGCATGGTTAGGCCATAATATGTTGGAATGCATAGTATTCATGGATTAATGCAAGGTTGTATTGAGGGGTATCCATTGAGTGAATGCACATTAAAAGATTATGTAAATGTTGTGAATGTGCATGCATATGTGCGGGAGTACATGTTGAGATGCATTGTGTAAATGCATGGTTGTAATATATATGTTTCAATGCAATTAGATAATTGATGAAATGGTGAACCATTGTTAATACTGAGAGCATTTCATGAGCTGCTATGAAGGCAAGAGAAAGATTGCATGAAAAAGGTAGACATGTGAGAGGCTACCAGAGCACTCTGTTGAAAGGACAAAGTTGCATGGATAGTGTGACTGTGTCTTACAATTTTATTGTGACAATGATGCATATATAAAATCGTATATATTTCATTGCATTTCAAATGTTAACAGCTGAAGGTGTTTGAATTATTGAGTGTTATAATTCTGAGATCACTTCAGTGGCTGTTGTGGCAATGAAAGGATTATATGCATAGATACTCACAACGTGTTTGGCTGATTGAAGTTTCAGTTTTCAGGTAGAAACGTCTTGCGTATGGCAATGAGGATAAGTCCATAGCAGAGACCGGGATCTACCATGTGCAGAAGCCAAAGGTTATATGGGTGTGAAGTGTAATTTATGCATATTGTTTGATTTAAGTTTATGAGAATAATCTCCTGGTTGCAATTCTAATTTCTGTAGGAAAACAGATTTGTAGATTTCAGATTTGAGAATTTGCTTATAATTGCTAATCACTGTTTGGCTTATATAAAATTGTGTCAGGAGGACATGTCGTAGGTGGATGTTCATGTATGGTAGCAAGGGTGAAACCATAATGGGCAGAGTGATACCACTTACAAGAGCCAAACAATATGAGGAGAGCCTCATTGCTAAGCAAATCAATTTCTGTAGGAGACAGAATTGTAAATTCATATTGAATTTAATTATTAATGCTATTGATTGGTTATGGAACAATCATATTTGAAGCTTATTGCTAAATGTTGCTGACTGTTTGGTTATTTCATAAAGTGTGCCAGGATGACACATTGCAGGAAGACCATGTGTGATGGCCTGCAGAAGCCAAACTAGATGGGAAAGACCCCATGCTTGGGAAATGGGTTTCGGGTGAAACGCCATTGTCTCAGCCAAACCGCATGTTGGTAAACCATGAAAGTGAGATGGTAAAGCTATGCCAAGAAAGCATGTGAGACACATCTGCAAGATGAATGAGTATTCTGTGACCCTAGACTAGAACATGCATGTCTAAATTATTAGGGTTAATATGCAGAGCATGCTCTATCTTATTTATATCATTGCACACTGCTTGAGTATGATTAGGGCCTACACGGCTCACATCGGAAAGGGGGTGCTCACATTTTCTGGTGCCGAGTCATGATAAGGTTGTCAATATTGACTACACCCTAAGGGAATGGACGCATTTCTGGTGTTTCAATACTTGATAGTGAATGTTATGAAATATGATTACAATTTTAGAGTAGTAATATTGATGAGCCTGCTTATCCTTCTTGTGCTACCAGCTTACACAGATGCAATTTTGTGTTGCACGTAAGAGGCAAAGTGAAGAAAGGGTGCTCAAGAGAACTGTATGGGAACTGGTAACCTTTCTACGCTGACACTAAAGGACACTAGAAGAGATGGATAGGCCCGAGGAGCTGTGTTGCAGAAAAGGGGTATCATCCTTGTGTAGTGTGAGTGGGTATTGTGGGGCCATGCTAGCCTGCAGTCAAGTGAGTCACCTATGAAGTTCTTGGAGGGAACCACTAGTTTGCATAAGAGAAGGAGCCACATAATCATATTATGTTGTTCATATTGCCTGATAAACCCAGTCGATGTACTGGCTTGGCAATGGTTGTTGTATTGCCTGATAAACCCAGTCGATGTACTGGCTTGGCAATGGTGGTTGTATGCCTGATAAACCCAGTCGGTGTACTGGCTTGGCATTGGTTATTTGGGTGTTATTTCCTGACAAACCCAGTCGGAGAACTGGCTTGGAAATGGTTATTGTATGCTTGATAAACCCAGTTGGCGTACTGGCTTAGCATACTGATTTTTGAAGTGCTTGATAAACCCAGTCTGCATACTGGCTTAGCATACTAATTTTAAGGATGCCTGATAAACCTAGTCGGCATACTGGCTTGGAATTGCCTATTCGGATGATGTTGTGGAGCAGCAGGTGTGCTAGCCAAGCATCCACCCCATAGGTGATCCAAGGCTTGTAAAGCAGAGAAGGAAACCTGTGGAGTAGCGAGGAAACGCACAATAGAGACAAGTATTCATTTCCATTTATTTCTTGTTTGGAATAATGAATATTTCAGGGATAAGTCTTCTAATAGCTAAGCTGATACACTATTGTTTCCTTGTTGGAAACCTTGGCCATTGCAGGAAGCAAGGACCCTGAAAGAACTATAAATTCTTGGTAAGACCAGAGAGTAACTGGTTGTGCGCTATAAAATTCTTGGTGAATTCAGAGAATAGTTGGTGGGAGCATTAACCACTTAATGTTGTGGAGCAGCCGGCGTGCTGGCCAAACATTCCTTAATTAATTGATAAAAACCAGTCGGCGTACTGGCCTGGCATTGCCTATTCGAATGGTTGTGGAGTAGCCTGCGTGCTGGCCCAACATTCATTGCTGTATCTATAGGAAATCCAATGCTTGGAGAGCAAAGAAGGATCATGTGGAGTAAAGTGAAGACATCCAATAAAGATAAGTATTTGGTTATCTTGCAACTTCTTGCTTGTTTAATATGCATACACAAGTATATGATTTGGTTATGATTTCCTAAGCTCTTGTTTAGAGATAAATCCTATGAGAATAAACTAAACATGTGAATTGATTCAATGTTTGAGTATAGGTGTTGCTGGAAGCAAGGGCTGTGAAAGCATCTGGAGGATGCATGTGGGCATGTGATCGTCCGAGAGAGCTCAGTATGAGCAGTAATGAAAGATGGTGCTAGTGGACATGTGTGGGTCCTAGTAGCCAAAGGTTCTGTAAGTAGCAATGGGGAAGGGTTCCCTAGTGGAAAATCCATATACAGACCTTAGACACTAAGTGTCATAGCCAAGAAAGGAAAGTCAAAGCATTCACATTGAAGTGAAAGAGACTAAGGAGCATGAAACCACAACGATGGTGTAGCTCCATAATAGAACAAGACTAAGAGGGAGAAAATCCTACTCTTCTCTTTCCTTTTGATTGATGCATTTATAAAACAAAAGATTGTTGAGTGCATGTCATGGCTGAGAATGAATTGTGAATGCTAAAATAGTTATTTTCTTGTGAAAGGATAAACATGAATGAGTTCATGTGTATGTGGAAATCATGAAATGTGTGGAAGTCCCATGAGTAAAGCATGGATGTTCCAAGTCAATTAGGGAAAATAATTGACTAATTTTTAATATTGTGATATGCTTATCCTAACAGGAATTGCCATGATGAGTCTCACAGGAGAGACATTGAAAGCCATTGTTGCAGCTGCTACTAGCCAAGTGATTGCTAGTGAGAAAAGCGAGAGCCAGTTGTGCACATTGATCATGGCAGCAGGCCAAAAGCTATTTGTTTTGGCTGTAAATCTTCCTCAATTAGTTACCAGGAGAGCAAGAAAGATGGCATCCATGAAAATTCCAGACTTGTATATCAGCTGGAAGGTAATAAAAGGAAGGGATTGCTTTGGAGCAGTGCCCACCTGCAGAGTTGGAAGACCAAAGCTGGCAGGAGAAGCTGTGGAAGCCAAAGGACTTGATCCTGAAAGCTCAAAGTAAAGAGATGGAATGCAAGAAATATCTGCCATCAGTTGTGAATTTTGGACATGTGTAAAGTGGGTATATAATCTGAAGTATTGGAACACCGAGGATGGTGTTATTCCAAGAGAAGGGGAATGTAACGTCCCCATTATTGACCCCATTACATTCAAATGTAATTGATGTAATATTGTTATAAAATCATGGTGAGGAGCTCAAGGCCAAGGCCCCACCATCGATTTATTGATGCATATGGTTTGCGTGCTAGCCAGGCACAATGGAATTTCAACATCATGTAATATGCATTTTAATAAAAATACCCACAACTAGCTATGCAATGCAACAAAGAGACGGGGGCATGATTTTTACAAGGAATTAGGAGAGAAAACATTCAAACCTTTGAGCCAACCAAGTCAAGCCAAGTGTCAATGAGAGAACCCATCAAACCCTCAACTACCCATGTTGACTTTTGTACCCAATCATTGATTTCTTCCAAGAGTTGGTTGAGGTAGTTAATGCCTTGGGGAATGGAAGGTATGGTTGTTCAAATTCAGGTATGAGCAAGCCACCCTGCATGGGAAATCGCGTTTTGCTTCTTGGGCAAGAAAAGAGCCCTGAATTGCTTCCCAAACCATTATCTATCAACCAATTTGCTCTCCCTCACGAGTTTGGAACTACTTGGGCGTTTTCCAGCCATGTTTTTGGGTGTTCTCCTTGATCCTCAGCTGTGATAAGGGATTTTTTTTTTTTGGTATTGTATACCAGTGGGGAAGATGGAAAATCGAATTGGGGTTCCATAGAGATCATTCTGGCTATTAAATGCTGAGATGGTTGGGGAGAAATCATTTTTACTCCCTATGAATGTTTTTCCTCATCCCACAATTTGTTTTGGATGGAAACGATTTGGGGAAAGCCCAAGCCCATGGCCATCCTGTTGGTAAATCCATTTCTTTGGCTTGAGCTTGAGTGTAAGGATCCAGGGTTCAAATGTAGCCTGATAAATCCAGCTGTGGACTGGCTTGGCTCAGCTGAAATGATTAATTGGCTGTGAATGAGTGAATGTCCCCTTTTCCTTGTAAGAATCATGCCCAACTTGGGGGTGGCCTTCGGACGGACTGAGTAAATGCCGTCGAAGAGCCTACGATTGGGTGGAACGTTGCAGCGACATAGCTAGTTGTTTCGGACAATTGCAAAATGGAGATAAGTGTTTTTCTGTTTATGTATTTACTTCTGCACTGTATTAATTTGATGACTGTTGATATGCTGTATGCATGAGTAATGTGTGTGGATAGTTTTTATTCTGTTGTGCATGTTTAATTGATTTGCATCTGCACACTCTTGAATTTATGTGTATGAATCTAATGAATGGGTTGATATTATGTGAAAGCCCCAGAGATTGGCATCATGTTCCCTCCCTTTCCTTGGATGGATGGGTGGGTACGCTACAGTTGTACTGTGTTAGTGTTTAAGTGAAGTATATAAAAATATGGTTCTTTTTTATATCATGGGTTCCACATCAAAGGATTTTATTTTCGAAAGATAAAAACACCTAATAGCATCCTTTAGGTAGGATTCCAAGCATTCTTTGTAAGACAATATCTGGGGTTTATTGATATATGCTTATACATGTATATGTCTTGTTTAGGTAAGACTCCAAAGTGAAACACATTGTAATTGACTACATGTTAATGTTTGGTCTTCATCTTTGATACCACAGTCATTGCTCTACTGCCAGCGAGCATTTGTCACACCATGACAAGGTTGCCTCTTGCACCTTTTCACCTGAACACTTTGGTCCCAAGCCATTTTGAGAAGAATATATATGGATGTATACTTTCTCTATTGTTTCTATTTCGATATTTTGATTCTTAGGCACTTTATTATGGATGGGGGAATAGGTTCAAAATCCCTTTCAAAGGCGTGGGATGGAACTTTCATTTGCTTTGATATGCTAGCATTGTCAATACTCATTGTGGATCTACCATCTACAAGCATATTAGGATTAGCATTTTAATGTGTGGCGAGTGTAGCTTTCAGAGAATGTCCAAAATACACCTATAGTCCAACATATTTGTGTTTGCATGTGAGCCCTAAAGCTTGAATGAGTGTCCCACCATGAAGAGGAATACACCATATTTAAGTTAGAATTAGCCAATATTACTCAAGATGTGTACTGTCAGAGTTCATCTAGACTTGTATGATTATTCCATCCCAAGGTTTCCACTATCCATCCTTGATCCCCTAGTGTAACATTATTTAATGGGATTATATTGAATAGGTCCTTAGATCCCAAGTGTTTTAAGGATAATGTGACATAGGAAGGCTTCTCTAGTCTTTAAAGATTTAAACAACCATATTTGTAGGATGCAAACAAATTAGGAAGGGATAATTAAAGATGTAAAGCAACCCAATCAATCTATACATTCAAAGTGACAAAAGAAAGTAAAAGTTAACAACAATAACTGTAAAGAGAATTGTGTCCTGAAAAAACAAAAGAAAAAAAAAACTAAATCACTATGTACAGGACTAAATCATGAGAGATGATAAGGAGAAGTGGTTCTTGAGGATTTGGCCATTGACTGGGAGGTCCTCAATCTCTCCTTCTAAAGTTTTGAGTTTGAAGGTTCCAGATCCAATCTATTCCTCAATTTGAAATAGTCAAGCCATAATTATTGTAATTTTGTATGTTTTCCTTTAGGTTCATGGGTTTTATGCCATTTCAGAACTAAGTCTCCTACTTGGAAGTCTTTGTTACTAACATAATCCTTATCAAACTAAGGTTTGAAATTTTTTTGATATTTATGGAGTCTTTTCTTGTCCTTTTCTGTTTCTTCTTCAAGTTTTAAGAGCGTGTCTATCTTTCGTTGCATGATTGGGCAATTGTTTCCTCCCACAGTTTGAGCTAATTGAAGAGAATGTAGAAAAATATTAGGCCATAAAATTGCCTCTTTGCAATAGACAAGGAAGAAAGGAGAATTCCCTAAAGATATCTTGGGTGTTGCCCTCTCGACCCACCGAGCATTAGGTAAAGCTAGATGCCAATTTCTTTGATGTTTGGTGATAGTCTTTTTAAGGATAAGATCAATTAGATTTTTGTTTGTTGATTTTGCAACACTGCTTCCTTGAGGGTAATAATTGGAAGCATATTTAATTTTAATACCCTTTTCTAAAGAAAACTCTGTTAATTTTAACGAGGAAACATAAGTGGCATAATAAAAAACAAGTTGGGGACACCAAACCTAATGATAATATGAGATTCAAGGAATGATATCACATGATTTTCATCAACTGTCCTCAAAGGAACAACTTCTGTCTATATGGTGAAATAATCAGTTGTTGTTAATATATACTTGTGGAGCTAGGGAGAGTTAGGATTGGTCTCACCAATAATATCCATACTCCACTACTAAAAAGGGCTGTCATTTGAAACAAGTTGAATATGAAAAGATGATTTATTCTCTCTTCTAGCTGACTCTTGACAAATTTCACATTTCCTTGCATAAACATGAGCATATTTGAACAATGTTGGCCACTAGTATCCTGCTTAGAGAATTTTGTGGGTAGTAGTATCTCCTCCGACATGAACTCTAGAAAGACCATCATGTAATTCCAGAAGGAACTTCTGTGCATTTGATTTCTCTAAAAATCTTAGTGGGACATCATCATAGTTGCGTTTGAAAAGAATTCCATCTATCAAGTGATATCGAGCAGACTTCAATATGAGAGCTCTCCTTTTACGAGGTTCGAAATATTCAAGAGCACTTCCATGCGTGAGATAATACTTTAGCTTATAATACCAAGATTTAGTAGGGAAGGGAATGTAATAAATTTCATTTTCATATAGAGAGACTTCATTTTCCCATCCTTCCTCATCTTCTTGTGCATCCCTATCCTTGGTTGTGATTTTGCAAAGCCTTTGTCCTTTGACAATCCGTACATGCTTGATTTCCAATTGTATTCTTAGAGGGAAGTCATCCAATGGGTTCTCTTTTCACCTAGATCATTATAGTCTAGCACATCCTTGACTACATGATATGGGACTAGAACCTTGGTCCGAGATTTCAAAAGATATGGTTTGAAGTGTTGGACATCCTTAAAAACAATGAAGGCTTGCTTATCCACTTTAGGGTATTTCAATTCTTCTCCTTGTATCCCTGAGCTCATGAATGCAATTGGAACTTCATTGAATTCAAGGTTTTTTTTATTCAATATTGTTGCACAAGAGTTTTCAGAAGCAAAAGTGTAGAAGATAAAGTCTTTGTCAAAATTAGGGTTCATTAAAGCAGGATGTTTCGCAATTGCCTCTTTGATTTGGATAAATGATTTCTTTTCTTTCATTCCCCATTTGAAATCTACATTCTTCTTGAGCATATCTTGTAAAGGTCTGAAAATTTTAGAAAATATTGGAACAAATATATGCACAAAATTTATTTTACCGAGAAACGATTGCATAGATTTCTTATTGTGAGGAAAATTTATTTTGGAAATTGTTTCTGTCCACCCAGGTTCGATCATTATCCTAGACTTTGATACGACAAACCCAAAATTTTTCGCTTCATCTACTGCGAAATTTGACTTCTTAGGGTTGAGGGAAATAATATATTTTCGACATCAATTGAAAGTTTGTTTGAGACGAGTTATATGATCGCTTTTGTTCTTTGAAAAATGCTTGAGCCATCCAAATATACCACAAAATATTTATCGAATAATCCCAAAAATGCAATGTCCATTGCTCTTTGAAAAGTGGCTCCGAGGCTGATTATTCCAAATGGCATCTTCTTATAGGCATAGGTTCCCCATTTGGTTTTAAAATTTGTCTTCAGATTATCTTCATGAGAGAGTAGGAATAGTAAGGAAAGCATCTTTGACCCCAAAACACATTGTGAAATTTGATCCATGTAGGGAGGAATGGAGTAATTGTCGTCTTGAAAATTTCTATTCATATTTCAGAAATCCACACAAAGTCTGATGTCTTTGTTCTTCTTTCTTACTGGGACTAGATTTTCTACCCATTGAGTATACCGCACAGGGAAAATTATCTTTCTAGAAAGCAGTTTGTTTAGATCACCTTTCACTAGGGGATCCAGATTTGGATGTATCTTTCTTAGTTTCTATTGAAAGGGTTTAACATCATGTTTCAATGGGATAGCATGATGAATAATTTTAGTATCAAAGGTATTAATATCATCATATGTCTAGGAGAATAAGTCCTTATATTTTTTAAATAATTTGATGAAGGAATTTTTCTTAAATGGAGGACAACTAGTTCCAAGGTTAATAGTATGTGAATTTTTATCAGTTCCGAAATTTATGACCTCATACTACATTGAAGAGCTGTTGGTTTTGCAATTGATTACCTTATTCAACTTATCCTGAAGGTCATATTAATTTCTCTAACCTTATTATGGACTTCAGGATGGAATTCCTTAAGATTTCTTTCTCATTAGATGTGTGGTCTTCACAAGTTTCTGTTTGACCCTTGACAGCTTCTATCATGCTGCAATTCATCAATTGTTGAATCCTTGAAGGTATTTTTCATTGTGAGGAAATTTATGATATATTGATCATGTTCAAGCACCCTCCCGTTGGTTATATTGTTTGGTACCAAGGGTCTAGAAAACAATTCCAGAAAAAATGTATTAGTCACGAATTCTTCTGGTGGAAGGCCTAGAAACAACATTTGCTAATAAATCAGCATATGCATTTTGAATTTGAGGTAAATAAATAATGTTAAAAGCATTAATTTTTTTTATCAATTCCCATACCTCATGCTGGTAGTGTTTGAGATGAATAGAAATACATTGAATCGTGTTATGCACTTGTTTAACAATTGTTTATGAGACACCAAATACCTTCAACAACTTTAGTTTTATATCTATTGCTTTTCTTAACCCTTGAACTAGGGCTTCAAATTCAATAGTGTTTTTGGTACACCAACTCCAATCTACATGATATCAATGTTTTATTACCTTGTGGATATTTGAGGATACAACCAACACCTGCACCCTCATTCTAATTGGATCCATCAAAACAAAGAGTCCAAAAATTAGTCCCTAAATCTAATTTAGCATTCCTACTAACTACTACGTTACAATTGGGTTCACCAATTTGTGTGCACTGAAGGATTTGCGATTGCTTTTTTGATTCCGCGAGTGGTGAAATATCAACAATGAAATTCCCAAAGAAAATGTCTAGACAATAATTCCCTAGGATTGAATTGTTAAACCATATAGGTTTGATATAATCATTAATATCTGTAACAGTGTGTTTCATGTATCATTCATGATAAAACTTAATTTTATTTGTTTCCCATTGTAAGTGATCCAAATGCAGTGAGTCCCATTAGTAGAAAAATATCCATTTAATTTCTTAGACTAGTCTCTGCCTAGAAGTAAACCATATAATTCAAGGATGTTTACCACAATGATATCAAACACATGGTGGACTTTAGGGTTAGAATCCAATCTTATCAAGACATTCTTAATCTCTCCTATAACTTTGACATTTGGTTTATCTCACTGAATAATCTAAGTGTCACATTTTTTATGTTCGACATTTAATTTTTGACACAACATAGGGCATTACATTTGACGAAGCATATAAATCAGCCATGCAATTATGTTAAAGAATGTCAAAAGGAAAGGAGGAGTCTCATGATTTGACCTCTTACTGATTAAAGAACCATTAACAATAGATTGTCTCTTAGCAATTTTTTGTTAGGAACCCGTGTGAACCCTTCTCTTTACTTTGTTAGTATATTGTTGTTGGACACATATGCTTTGTAAGTCATCCTGTAGTATTTGTTGATCCATAGTTTGTATTAGCCCATGGTATTGACCCATAGTATTGGACGCATATGCTTTGTAAGTCGTCCCGTAGTATTATATGTCCCATGGTATTGACCCATAGTATTGGGCATAGACTTAGTATATAAGTGTGTGTTGAGGCCAATGAAGGTACCGTGAAGTTATTTGTATTGAGCTTGCTCAAAGGAGGTTGCCTCCTCGAAGTGGCCTGTGATCAATAAAGTGATTCTAAGTTCTGTTATTACTGCTATATCGTATATTTTCATTAATTAATTGTTGCTAGTTCTTCACATTTTCTTTCTATAATCTGAGCTTTGGACTGACTTCCCCATTTCCTTGTACCTTTTCCCCTTTTCAGAGATGATCCTTCAAGAGCCATGTTGAAATTTCCCTGAATTTGTGGCAATTTGAATAATTCAAGCAGGGAATATTGGATCTGGTTTTCTTCATATCATCTACAAAATTCTATTCAAAGGCATTTAAAGAAGAACGGAAAGAAGGATTTGTCATGGTAGAAGTGGACTTATTGACAATTATTGAAGCTTTCTTTACAAGATCAGAAGTAGATGGGGAATCCGACATTGTGGGCAACCCTTTACTTATTGTATTATAGGAATTTTGAGAAAGATGACTTTCCTCAACATCATCATCTTCATTCTCTCCACACAAATTGTGAGAAACATCCCAAAAATGGTTAACTTATTGTTCTTATGTTTCATCTCCGCCACCAGATGGTTCTTCTTTGTTCTTTTCTTCTTCCTCCTTTTCTTCATCTTTCCTACTTGAGGAAGATTCAACTCCAGAACAAGAGCTTTAAAGACAGTAATGAAATCTTCCACATTAATCCATTCAATAGGGGGATAATTTTTTTTTTTCGTTAAGAGGAAAATTGTTTCTAAAAGGAGGTTTGAAGTAATTTGTAGTAGATGGGATTTCTCCTGAATTCCTTTTTATATTTACAATTTTATTTGAAAGTTTCTTAACAATCCTTTGCAAAATTTCCATGTCGATAGAATCTTGATCCTTTTTATTAGAAGGGGCTTTGGCTTGAAGAGTTTTCATTTTGTTGGAGGATGTACCTTGTTCATTTTATAACCTGGGTTACCCTTGAGATTGAGCATATATTTTTCGACTTTGACTGCCTTTTCAAAAGTTTCCTCAAGGGTATTATTCTTAGCTCTTTTAACAAACATGGAAATTATGACCAATAATTCCAATGTGTAAAATCCAATGGTAACATCAACAATAGTTTTAGAAATATCTGGAATTTTACTTCTTAAAGATAGAAATATTTAATTAAAATCTTTAATTTCTCTTTAGGGTCCATTTTTATTTTGGATAACTCTAACACTCGCACTGTCAAGATTTTTTCAACTCCAAATTTGTTTAAAAAATCTATTTCAAAATCTTCCCAACTTGTCATTAATTCTTGCCTAAGAGAAAAGTACTAGGTATAAGCTTTTTCTTCAAAAGTGTAAGGGAATAATCTACAGACCACATTTTTGTGTTCAATATTCATTAATCTAATAACAAGCATGAATTTCTTAATGTGGTCTTCAATAGACACTTTTTTATTAGGTTCAAATTTTGGAAGGAATTTCTCAGGATGCTTAGGTAAAGGATGCACATCCCCCAAAACAACAACTACATATTGGGAGAGCCAATGTTAGTTAGCATTAGGTTGAGTCATATTTCCTTTAGGAATGCATTCAGAAGGGTTTACTGAGGCTTCTTCTTCTGCTGAATAATGTATCCTAGGCTACCCTCAACTACTATTTTTTCATTTATTTGCACTTCTACTTGATCGGATAACTTCGTCGAATATTCATGGCATTGTTGGATTTCATCAAAATTCATGAAGAAGTGCTTTTGTGCCTCCCTCAGATATTCATTAGTGATCAATGCTTCTTCTTTCATGGTCTCCAAGTCAATTATGACACTATTTCTCTCCTTAAATTGAGTTTTGAGAGATTGAACCTTTGCACCATATTCTTCGACTTGTAATTTCTACTATTAAGAAACAAGAATTTTTTCCTGATGTTCCTTTTTCAAATTCTCAATATCTAATAGATGTTGTCTTTTTAAATTCTCCATCTGACATTTCATGTTGTGCTTCTTATTCAATGGCCCATTTCATGTACACATGTTCCATTTTAGTTCTCTGTTGCTCAATATGGCCCTCTAAATTTGATACCTTCATTTTGTAGGTGTCCAATGTGACATTAATATCATTAACATTGATGGAATTGGCACCTACAATGGAAATTAGTACATAAGCCGTATCCATGGAATTTTTTTGAGGATATTGATCAATAATGTTCCATACAACCACTTGTTTTGAGGAATCGTTACTAGGTGTTTCTTCAATTCTCTGCCTTTTTGAGGGTCTTTTTGCAACTCCTCTGCAAGATTTGCTAAAAACGTAATCCCCAAGGGATATATAGAATCATCAATGTTAATCAATTGTGAAAAGGGAGAGGAAGGACTGCCTAACGATGTGGAGATTGGAATGTTAGGATTGATGGGAGAGGAGAGTAATGCAAGTCCATTCCTGTTGCACTTTCACTAGTTCCCCAACTTTGTGGAGGGGTGGTCTTAACTACTTCGGCATTGGCCTCCTACAATTGCTTCTGCTTGAGCCTTTTTTCCTCTGCTGCTTCTTCTTCCCTCTTTTTAGCTTTGATTTCCTCTTTTCTTTTCTTTTCTGCTTCAATCCTTTTGTTTTATTCATTAGATTTCTTCTTTTTCTCTTCGACTTATTCTCTTTTCTTCTTTGACCCTCTTAGCTAATTTTTTTGCTTCTATTCTTTTTTCTTTCTTATTCAATTATTCTCTTTTCTTCTTCAATCCCTTTTAACTACTTCTTATTCTTTATATTTTTTAGGCTTTTTTCTTCATCCATTTTAACTACTTCTTATTCTTTATATTTTTTAGGCTTTCTTCTTCAACCCTTGTGGCTGCTTCTTCTTCTTGGGCTTGTGTCTTTTCGTCTTCTGCTTTCTTGGCTTCTTCTTCTTCTTCTTGTTTCTTCTTTATTTTGAGCCGCTCTTCTACTTCAATGCTCTTCTTGATTAGTTCTTCCCTTTTATTGTGCTTCATCTCACTTCTTAGTTTCATCCCATTCCTTTTCATTTGCTAATAACCTCTCTGTCCATATGGGCCATTTTTCTATTTTCCTCTTGAACCGCTTGCAACATTTCTTGTTCTTTAATGTCTGAGATGTTAATCAATACCTTCTCATATGACATGGATCCCTGATATATTGAACTGTAGCATTAGGGTCATGTTTGTAGGAGGGAGCTAAGCCCACAAATTTAATATGTAATTCGACAATACCCCTTGGGTCATGTTTCCTAGCAATTCTTGTGCATAAAATAAGATCCTTAATGGCTATGGATTCTTTCCTTACATGAGGGACATTTGATACTGAGAAAATTCCCAATTTCATGGGGAAATTAGGCCATATCTTCTTTGCATGTTTGGATAGAAAACTGGTGTTTCCTTTCTCAACTGTTTGATAAACAATTTCTCTGATGACTAGCTTATTAGGGACATACTTAGGGAGCAGGTTTGGATCCAAAGTACATACAAAGATCTTGATGTAAGTATAGTGCTTTTTGATGTACTAATCACCTAAGTCCTTGATGGTTTCTATGGATTCATTTGATAATCTTGAGGTTGGTTGATTGAAAAAATGGAATATATGGGAGCCATGGAATTATCACGAATATCATAAAATAATTTCTTATAGTTACATTCCTATAATTCAGAACATAGCACATGAACATGTGGCATATCAAAATTCTAGTTCCAACCCATTATATGACTATACCTTAAATAATTTTACCTTTCATAGGAATAGGGAGAAACTTGAATGAGTCTTACCAATCTAAACTATTTTCAAAGAACAAATTTTGAAAAATGTAATTAATGTTATTCTTATGTTGAAAGTTAGTTACAGTAGAAGATATACTAAGTATCATGGAAAATTCATTTATTTGTTATATATATATATATTATTTTTATTTTATTATTTATTTATTTATTATTATTATTATTATTATTATTATTATTTTTTTTTTTTTTTTAATTTTTTTTTTTTTTTTTTTTTTTTTTTTATTTTTTTTTTTTTTATTTTTTATTTTTATTTTTATTTTTTTCTGAAAGGTATGGTCAATAAGGCGCGATCCAAGTTTCTTAGAATTATTGAACACCATTAGCACTTGAAATGTCTCATAAAGATCATAATTAATCTCTGATACCCAACTATTGGATATCATTCCCTACATGCATGTCTTATAATCCCAATGAGGTATAATTTCTCCAATTCTCTAGCACCTTGGACTTTTTGAACAAACTATCTATATGTAATTGCATCCTTTTCTATCTTCAAAGTGTCAACCTCTTAAAATAGGAAAAGTGTTTCTTCTTTACCAAGGTCATCATCACTTTTAGTATATGGTGGATCTTCAAGACTGGATATATTTGTCGCTTCTTTAGGCTTCCATTTGAGAAGATCACTAGCATGGATTTTTCAGGGAATTGCTATCTAACCTACTCCACCACAATAGTAACACTCAATATCTCCTTTACTTGTTGCTCATTTCCCATTATTTTATTTGAATATAGTGCAAACTCTATTTGAGAATCTTCTTATGAATATCTTGCATTTAGCCTCTTTATTCAGTCAAAAGCATTGATATCATATCATTTAAAGTCTGTGATAAAATTTGACTTAACGTAAAACAACATTTATAAGATTTAAAGGTAAACTATTTAACAAAGGGGCTTTTGTATCCTCATCTTCTACCTTTGCACCAACCTTTGCCAATAGTCTTATAAGCAATTTCAACTTATTTATATGACTATACATAGTAGTTTCAATATGCATTTTAAATTTGAACAATTGTAATTTTAATGAGAATTTTGCATAATTTACTATGGTTGAACCAAACAACTTGTTCACCTCATTCTAGATTTCATTATATTAGTTTTCCATATCAACATGATGTTGTTCCAAATTCAAAAGAGGAATACCAATAATGGACATGGCTTTGTCATCCCTACTTTGCCACTCAATCAAATTTTTAGCCCATGTAGGTCCTGCTTCTGTGCCTTTCACTATACCCCATAATTTTTTTTTGATCAATTGGATTTGAATTTTCACCTTCCATGTGTGGAAATTAAACCCATTATGTTTTTTAGATAATTATGTGTAAACTTTCGTAAAGCAAACAAAAAAATCTATGTATTCTAAAGAGAAATACCTTTCTAAACATTGTCTGATTTGATAGAGAATTCACAACTGTTGTGAGCTCTATTATGATTTCTCTTGCCTTCTCTTGTATTTTGTGATTAATAGTGGTTGGATTCAAATGACAACTCTCTTCATCAATAGAGGCTTCTCCACCAATCAACAATTAATGTAAATAACAATAGGTGGGTATGGTGGATTTTTATTGGCTACATAGTTTTTCTTCGGCTTTAGTTCATAATAGTGAACAAGGCATCTCAACTCTTAAAACCTCAATGCCTTCCAACCTTGATGCCAAGATAAAAATTTTAAAAACATATAAGAGTACACATTAATTGAGGCACAACAATAACATGGATTTCTATTCTTTTCTTTATCATCATGAATAAAATTAATTATATATATATATATATATATATAGAGAGAGAGAGAGAGAGAGAGAGAGAGAGAGAGAGGATATGATTGGACCTATTTAAACAAAGTAAGTATGCTATTGTAGATCTCAAACTTCTATTTCCATCATTGTAACAACCTCTAGTGATTGCATTTCTATATTTATTGCTATCAATAATTACATTTTTTCAAAACCCATGAAGTAGTGCATGAGAGACTTGAATTAGTTAATGTACACCATAAATCCATGTATAGGTCTTGGATATCTCCATTGCATCTCATAAATGATGTATAATTTCAACATTTGTTTCCCACATTGCATGAGAAGTCATTTATCTAACATCATTTTCTAAATGAAATGGAACATACCACTAAGCAGTTTAATATATTATGGATATAAATATTACATCAACTGACTATGTTAATTTATGATTTTGATCCAAATTACCCAAAAAGAAGTAAAGTATTGAAGTTTGGCTAGAGTGCAATGCAAATAAACTAATATGATAAAAGAAAAACATAAAATAAACTAAGTTGCTAGGGTACTTGCATATAGGGATGGAGATGTGGATGGGAAAGGGGACTGCAATGCCACTTTTTGAAACATGGGACTTGGGTACATCAGGAGTACTATAGAAATATGTTATAATATATGTCGAACATACTTTAACTATTTAAACATATGAATATGAAATCATTTTGAGCAAGTAACACACTAGCATACTAACTAAAACATGCACATTGCTTCATTGATATAAAATTATAAAATATAAAGTTTAAACATATTGATCTATTCATATGATATATGACCATTGTCATATTGCATCCAAAATTTGGTGGCTTAGTGGCACTTCCACATATGAAATAGAAAATTCAAAAAACATTGAACAATGAACAACAAAGTTGATTTGGATTCCTCAAGCCATGTTTGCTAGGCCAGCTACATACACATAATCACTACCATTAGCATCACTAAAGTCCTTAGTCAACAATCTCTATAGGTAAGAATCATTCTCAAGTGGAGGATCCTTCTCATCCATAGCAATTAGAGGTATCTCGACAAGGATGCTTGATTCTATCTCCTCATCCACACATATGACATCATCTGTGTAATGGTCCCATCTATTGAAAGGATTGTCATTGTACCCAGGGTCTTTCCAAGATATGAGACAGATTGTGCTATGAACGTGGAGTAAGTTCTTTTCCTTCTTTAGTCCAAACCAATTTCTCTTCACTGAATGAATAAAAGCATAAGAGCTCCAATTCCTCTCACAATATGAGGAAATAGATACCCACCCAAGTAATCGTATGGAAAATTGTTGTAGCTCAGGAGAATCAACACCATGAAGCCACCACCAATCAATCTAATCCTTTTTCTTGTGCCTAACAGTCTTAGAAGCATGTGAACTAAAGGCACCTCACCCATGTGAAAATTGGGAAAAATGAGATCATATCTCAAATGCCTCTTTTGTAGAAACATACATTTTTTAATGCTAGTCATAAACCCTTTCATCACCTCTGTATGTCGGGAAGGAGTCCTCCTTCCTGTCGAGGGATCATACCATTTTAGATTAACTACATAGGACACCATATGAAGTGGGGTGTTCAATTTATTCCATTGTCCATGTATGGATGTTTCAACTATGACCATAAATTAAGATCTTTCCTCTATATGATTGATCTAATATTCTCACACATAGATTCAATGTCCTCATAAATCTCATCTAAAAATGGACTATTTGTGTCTGCATAGTGAAGCATATCACATATTGTATTTACAAATTCTACAACAAATTTGACATCAATCCAAAAGTGATCATTCAAAAATCAATCGCTTCACCTCCACAACAACCTCTGAGCTAGATGGTTCCATTGCATCCACATATCACTGATAAGTGTGGTAGCTAATGCTCCCTTCATCTCCACAAGCCACCTAAGTAGAATGTAGTAAATTGAAAATATGGTATCATTTGGTTTAAGAAGCTTCATTTTGAAAATCCTACATGGTAAATAGCTTGTGAATGGTGGTTGTTGCATATGAACATCTAAATTTTGTGGTGATTTTCATTTAACATCCAAATCGAGTCAATTTTCCCAATGTATTTCAATGCATTGTTCAAAGAATGTGTTGTGCATGGTGTCCAAAATACGTGCCTATGTTACATCAAGAATCCAGAAATGAAAAAAACTAGATTTCTGATTTATGAACATTGAATAAATTTTAAAAATTAAAAAAAAATCAATTTGTAATTAAACATAAAAAGTTGTAATTGATTTAATTTAAGTTTAGACAAACAAAAAAACTTGTCACTAACTTGTACTCCTTTTGGACCATCATCCTCACTACTTTTCACATTGGGACTGCTTTGGTAACAACTTGAATGTTGGACATCCCTAGCTCTACAATGACATCACATAATTGGTCTTTCAAGAACATAGTGTTCTTTTCTTGACTAGAAGAATCAATGGCCTTTAAGAAATATGGACCATATATGGAAGAGACAATGATGTTTATCAATGGATGATTTTGACAAACAGTCCAACCATCCATCACAATGGAGCATCCATATATAGTCCAATATTCCTTGAATGGTGCTATTGTATTCTCAAGACATGATTTCTCCTTGTTAACCATCATAGTTCGAAGCTTCTCACAACTAGGTGCATTTACCCCAAAGGTCCATAATTAATGGCATAAACCATTTGCTAAAAATAGGTTGAGCAAACAACATTGAAAGGGATGAAACTTGCAAGAAAAAATCTTTCTATTACAAGATCAACATCTTCCCTTTCCTTGACATCAAACATGCCATAAATCCCACCGATTTTAGCCTTCCTCTTGTGTGATGAAGTTATATTACTTTTTGATGATTTTGATGGCACATTCTCATCACCAAAATGAACTTCATCATCTGATGGAATTTATTCCTCATTGGACTCATCATTGTCACTGACATTACAACATGGCCATGAGATTGAATTTCCCTTCTTACCATTGGCCCCTTGTTTCTCCCTTTGTTCTTTAGGGACTCTAGAGGGATCTTGTGGGCCTCTAACACAAATTTTAGCACCATTCTTTGGAACAATATTTGTAAAATGGGATTTAACCCGAGTATATTTTTCTTTCCATTCAACATGACATAGGTTTAATTTTATAATTGTTGTCCCCCCTCCATACTTTGTTTCTTTTGTACTCTTCACATATTTCCATAGTGGAGATTGAAGATTTGACAATGCCATATTAGTTGGAGAAATAAGGAGAATGGAGAAATGATAAATCTAAAAATTGAAACAAATATGTTGGAAAATATGCCTTTAACACTAAACTCCTTCTCCCATATTATTGGACTATTTATCCCTTCTCTCCCTTCACTTCTGGATTGTTAATAGTTCAACCCTTCATTGTTGTTATGGAAAATTTTGGACTGTCTCCCTTCACTACTAGTTGGATTACTCTCCTTCTTCGTTGTTGGAATATAAAAGAGGTAAATGGGGGTGGATTTATGTGTTTAAATTAATGATGTTAAGGAATTTTGAGGAGAGGGGGGCACATTTACCCCTTTCTTATTTCTGGTTTCCTCCTGGTTGAGAGGAAAACAAACCCGTAGGCCATGTGAACATCGCTCTTGGCGTCACCATTTACAAGGTACGCCATCCTCCATGGGAACCATGTCCCCTCTTTTGAGGGTATGGTATCCTTGATTGGAACTATGTCCTCAGTTCTTTAGAGGACATCAAAGATGAACCCAACCTTGTTTTAGGGATGTATGTACATGTACCTGAGGCGAGGACAGTCACCCTACCCTCAGGTTCGAGTAGTGATGCAACACAAAAAATAAACAAGCTAGTCCAAATTAACATGTATTTTTGGGCATAAGCATGTTTAATAATTTGCATTCAATATTATTAATGTTAAAGGGCTATGCTCTGGAAAAAACAATAGACTAAACATGTTACAATTTCTATTTTTTCAATATATTTTTTTCAAAATTTTGTTAAAAAATGAGAAGAATTGTTGGATTTACAAATATAAGTTATTGAGATTGCACAATCATGGTGTAATATATGTATTTGAGGGTGTTGAACCTATTTATGTATTAAAAATGGAATTTAAGCAATGAAAAATAACTATCTGCCTAAAAAATATATAACCAAATTCTAATGATAATAATTAGAAAAACTCAAAATCATACAATATTTAAACTACTTCATGCTTAAAAAAACTATAATTCAAATAACAATACATATAATATATTTGTATTCCTAAAACAATTTTGATAACTATACCTTAATTAATTATTGTAGAAACAAAAAACACCTGAAACAATTTTGATATACCTTAATTATTGTAGAAACAAAAAACAGCTGAAACAATTTTGATAACTATGTCTTAATTATTGTAAAAACATAAAACAAATTATTGAGAATTCTTATAGAGAATATAAAATCCTCTCCAACTCCAGCTATTATTCAACAATGAGATTATGAGGAAAGGCATGGTGTAAAGCATCCTATGCAAATATTATATTGAGCAAAATTTAATTTTTATATTTACACATTAATTTCATGCTTTGTTTTAAAATAGTAAACTAATATGACAAAAAGAATTCATTATGCATTTGGTTTTGTATGTGTAGATATATGAAAAAAATATAAAAATGAATTATTAAAATTCTAAAAAGCTGTTAAAAAGGGTTTGAGTAAAAAATGTGTCCCCTAAAAAATATATTATAAAATTATGAGATATATTATAAAATTATAAGTTGGGATTTTATCGGGTAGATATATTTGACAATTCAAATCTTACAATATATTCTACATTCTACGTACAATCTAAATAACTATAATTAAGTTACATTTCAAAATTGATTAGAAATAAATCAATAAAAAAAGCTACATTGATGTGACTAAGATTCAATTGTAAATTCCCCAAAATATATTGTCCTTTAACATTTATATATATTAAACATGGAAATAAAATGAAATAATAAAAAATACATTATAATGAAAATAAATTTCTTATGAATTTTTTTTTAATTTATATTTACTTTTTGTATATAGTACTTCTCTCATAAATATAATGAAATGATTATACCTAAACATTATTATAACTTAAATATTGTTTTCATACATTTTTCATACTATATTAATTTATTCGTTTTTTTTTGTTTATATAGATACCCCTCTTCCTTTATATATGGTATTTGGTGGGCTCACAATTCTGCAATATTTTAGGATCGATGAGTTTCCTATGAAGTCACGATTGTTAAAGGACATTGTGATATTAAATAAAATGAAATAATATATAATTTGAAATTAAAGATATGAAAATGCACAAATATAATAATTATGTGTATTGTTTCTTTAAAAAAATATGAAAATGAAAACAATATTATTTTATGAAAAAATATAAAAGGACTTTCATTATAAATACTTTACTTGAAAATGACAATAACATTATTTTATTAAAATTGTGAAAGAACCTTCATTATAAGTACTTTACTATATATATAACACACACACACACACACACACACACACACAAGGAACATGTCATGAGAAACCCTCAGGTATGTCCCCTCATTTTGAGGATGGTACCCCTGAGATCTTCTGCTCACAACTTACAACACTCAACCACTTGAGCTACCCACCGGGCTAATATGCAACACACACACACACAGATATATATATATATATATATATATATATATATATATATATATATATATATAATATGCAACATATTATATTATATATATATATATAGTGTATGTCTCAACAAGTGCTTAGGGCCTAGGGTGTTACATCGCTAAAGGACAAGATGCCTTCCGTTAAGGACTTGGCTTGTAATGCCCATTCTCATGCCTTTGTTAACCATCCATGATCTTTTCGTTGAGGTAGCCGCAAGTGGGGGGAGTCGGTCTCTTGCTCGGTTGGTGCTTATTCTCAGTCGATTGAGGTCATTTTAGATGCCTCCCTAATTCCATTGGTGGAGCCTTCGTCAGTTGGTGTGAAGGACAACCTCCTGGCTCGGGGGTGATAGATTCTTCAACCCGTGGTTAGTCCCGTCTCAAAGAAGGTTATTTCTGCAATGGGTGGTTTGATCGTTGATTTTCAGGAGGGTCACGTTGTGGTGGATTTAGCCCCTATTGATCCCCTTTCGAATCCCATCGCTCTAGTGTCAGGGGGGGAACTCTAAGGTATTAAGGAGAAGTTGCAACGTTGCTCTAATATATATAAGGTTAAAAGCGACCAACCTACTTATGTTCTAGGCAAGGACGTCAATATGGATAGAGTTGTGAACCTCTCCGTGTTTTCTCTGATTGGTATATTGGAGTATATCCAGATGAATCGGGTGGAAATGGTTAATTAGGTGGCTGAGCACTGGCGTTCAATGATCGAATATATACAAAAGGTTAACCTTCTCTCAAATGGTTGGTTTTGTTTCATCTTTCTGAAAGAGGAGGATCCTCCAAAGTTTCTTTCACATTAATGGTTTATTGGTAAAGGCTCCCTTGTTTTGAGTCGGTGGCATTCATGGTTTGATGTTGATAGGGAATGGACTCAAAGGCGACATCTTTGGCTTCTGTTCATCAATTTCCCCTTTCTGCTTTGTACTAGGGAGGTTTTGGTGGGGTTGGCTAACCTCCTGGGTCATTACATTTTTTTGGATAAGTAGATGTTGACTAGTGGTGACAAAAGGATGGCATCCATTTTGTTGGATTTTGATGTGTCAGAAGGACTTCTAGATGAAGTGAAGATCGTCTAGGGGGACATAGTTATACAGCAACGCTTGGATTACAAGGATATCCCCTTTCGGTGTTTTCTTTGTCGACGAATGGGGCACTTGGGTCGGCATTGTCCAGGGAATTCTGTTAATGCCTCAGTGCATGATACTTAAGACTACTCTACGGTTTCCCTATCCCCAAGGGTTCCTTCAAGGAGGGTCTTCCATCAGCAGTGCCTTGTGCTGAGTATCCATAATCTCTCTCTCTCTTTCTCTCTCTCTCTCTCATCTTTTGAAGAAGGTATGTCTCCAGTTCATTCTTTGACTCCCTATGAAGGTGTCTCATCTATCAAGTTAAAGTTCATTAAATATATTGAAAAGGATTTTGATAGAAGGTTAACTTATGTTTTTGGAATTTCTATTCATCCTCTTGATGTTTCTGTTAATCCCTCCACTTCCCCTTGTGTTCCCTTGGTGTCAGATCATGGCACTCGGGCCCCTGTTGCTCTCGCAAGCTTGCCTATTCCTTTGTGTGTTTCCTCTGTGCTTGATTACTTATCAGGTTCTCTTTCGGGGTTCTTTCCCCCCTTGGTTGTGATTAATTCTTCTACAATGAGCTCGGACGGTTCCATCCTAGAATTTTGTAATGTTTGGGGCTCTTATGAGCAACTCGAGTTAGAATTTCCTCCTTTGGGTGGAAAGTTTGGGCATGCTAAGGGCCCGGTGCCTTTGTCTGTTGGGAGTAGTATTGGGGGTTCTATCCTTCCTGTTTATTCGGGGGGTTATCCTTCCCTTTTAGAGGAAACCTCCCCACCTTCTTTGTTGGTATACTCAAATAGAACCTCCATTATCCCTACTACCTTCCCCCTTAATTCGATTCCACATCAGAACGTTACGATTCAAGTTAAAAACAGGAAAAAAGGTGCCCTCAAGGGGAAAGGGCATGGTGTGGAGCTTGTGATCTCTTATAATTACATCCCTCTGTCTTCTAGATTAGATATGGCCTCCAAGTCCTCTCCGAACTCTCCTTCTCCTTCTCATTATCTTGTCCCTCGGGCCCTTAGAGAATCTGAGCCCCTAAAGGAGGTTCATCCTTCAATATTTGGGGGTTGGGGGGGGCACAAATATGTGTTCCATTAAGAGAGTATTTGCTTCTTTGAAACTTGATATTTTCCTGATTTAAGAAACAATGTCCCCTGCTCTAAAATCTTGTGACTATTTCTTAACTATTTTTCCTAGTTGGGAGGTCTCTGCTCTGGACTTAGTGGGACAGTCAGGGGGTTTATCATAGATATATGGGGATAATATTTTTGTATCTTTCTCTCAAGAAGAAAAATTGATTATTTTGGCTTTGGAAGAAAAGAAAGCTTTCTTTTTGAAGCAGGAACACAAAGAGTGGAGGCTTAAAAGTAGGGAGGTTTGGATCTCCAAAGGAGATAATAATACAAAATTATTCCATAAATTTGCTTCTTTTAGGAAAAATCACAACACTATTTGGGATTTGAAAAATGATGAAGGCTAGTGGGTGTCTTCTTAAAAAAGGTTTGGAATCCTTTGTAGTGGGTTATTTCTCTAGGCTGTTTAAGGACACTGGGACCTCTAGGATTGTATCTTAGCTTGAAGTGATTAAGAACTTCCCTTCCTTTTTCTCTGAGGAGGAGGGTAAGCATGTTGGAAATCCTGTTTCTATTTGTGAATTCAAAGGGGTTATTAAGCAATTGGCCAAGGATAAAATCCCTGGACCAGATGGGTGGTCAATTGAATTTTTTAGTTCCTTCGTTGACCTTGTTGGAAAGGGGATTCTAGAGGTGGTTGAGTTCTCTAGGGTGGAGGGGTTTACATTTGGATATTTGAACTCAACCTTCATCACCTTGGTGCCCAAAATTGACAATTCGAATCCTTACAATATCCCTCTTCAACTTCGTTTATAAAATTGTCACTAAAGTTATGTCCAACCGGTTAAGACCCAAACTAGCTTAGTTGATCACTAAAGATAATTTCGATTTCTTACAAGGAATTTTTTTTTGGATGCAATTGGTATCTTTCAAGAGTGTATGCATTCAATTAAGGTGAATATGTTGAATTCCTTGGTTCTTAAAATGGACTTATCCAACGCATATGACAAAGTTAATTGGGGATTGTTAAGGCTTATTCTCCTTCAGATTGGGATTCCTTTGGAAGTTTGTAACTGGATCATGGCTTGTGTCTCAAATGCTTCCTTCGTAGTCTTGGTTAATGGTTCACCCTTTAATTTCTTTAAGATCTCTATGGGATTGAGGCAAGGATTCCCCCTCTCCCCTCCGTTGTTCCTGTTAGTTACTGAAAGCCTCAATAAAATGATTGAAACTGCTAAGACTTAAGGAAAATTATCTAGCATTAAACTCTTTGTTTCCCTTGAATTAAATCATTTACTTTTCATAGATGATTTCATTTTATTTGGCATTGGGGTTTTTGAATAATGGAACACTTTTTATGAGATCATCCCCTGTTTCTATGCAACTTCAGACATGGAAGTTAGCTCAAACAATTATGGTTTTTACAAGAATGCAAGTTCAGATGTTATCATTCTTCATTTGAGTTGCATCTTTCCCTTTAGAGTGGAGGATATGGATACAGGTCTGAAATATTTAGGCTTCTAGCATAAGCTTAATAATTATACTTCTAAATACAGGGGTTGGTTGATTAAAAGAGTTGAAAAAAGAATAAGTAATTGGTCATTCAGATATCTTTCGCTCAGAGGGAGATTGACTTTAGTACGATATGTACTAGTGGCTATCCTTGTCTATTGGTTCTCTATGGATTTACTGCACCGATTAGTATTGAGATTGCTTAAGAATTTTTTTTTCATTTTTTATGGTCAGGGACTGACCAAGGTAGTAAGATTCACTTGGTAAATTGGATTAGGTTGTCTCAATCGAAAGATTTGAGGGGATGGGATATTAAAAATATCATCTGGTTCAATATGGCCTTCTGTATGTAGAACTGTTGGGGAGCTTTTATTGGTAATGATTTTTGGCAGAAGGTCATCAGAGTGAAATATTTTAAGGGTCTTCCTATCTCATATTGGCTTAGAAAGGCCCATAAAATCTTGAGGGGAGTCCCTTTCTTTTGGAATGGTTTCCTTAAGGTCCTCCCTTGGATTAATGAAAGGATTGCTTGGAAGATTGGTTTTGGATCTAATGTTCTCATTGGTGTGGATCCTTTCATTGGTTGTAATGGTCATTTTGTTCATAACATTTATCTTGTTGCTTTCTTATCATCTTTTGGCATTTATACCTTAGATCATATCAAATACCAGGTGGGTTTCCTTGCAATGGTCCCTACTAGCTAAAAGCGAAGGATTTAGGTTTTCAAGTTCATTGGGATACTAAATGGTACTTTTATATCATCTCTTTAAACAAAGCAGGCATCAGACTATCCATAATTAAAGACTCCATAGTGTGGGATTGGAATAACTCTAATGGTTAGCTCTCAGCCAAAAATTCCTATGATGCCATTGCATATTCTATGAGCTCCTCGGTTTTTAAATGGTGGCATCCTAAAATATGGAAGTGGAACATCCCATCAAAGCTTAAATGCTTCTTCTGGATATGCTTGGAAAACCACATCCTCTCCTGGGACAACCTCTTGAAAAAGGGTTGGGTCAGACCAAATTTTTGTTCTCTGTGTAGGAATGGTAGTGAGTCCATTGAGCATATGTTTTTCCTGTGTCCTTTCAACAACCAGGTCTAGTTGGAAGTGCTAAATATATAACAGTTGTATGATATTAGGGCTCTGATTGTTTTGAAGTCAATTTTTCCCTCTGGTTCCAAAAGACTAAACAACACAGATTTCTGCCCATTTTTGTGTTAGCAGCTTTGGCTTATGAGGAACATGGCCATTTTTGAAGACTTTTCTCCAAATGTTTTTCTTTGTTTCATGAAGATCCTAGGGCTGTATAAGGATTTTATTTTAGATCAATGGTCAAAATAACAAGGCTACTCACAAGTCCTTTCCTCTCGGTTGGTAGGGAACTTGGGTTTTCTGATGGTGTTGTTCAAGAAGGCATGGGGGGATGTGGTGTTCTCCTTAAGATAAATGAGGATCATCTATTTCATCTCAGACTTGGATGTGGCAGGGCCACAAACACCAAATCTAAACTCCTAGCTTTATGGTGTTTATTGTAGTTTGCCATGCTCAATGGCATTATCTCCTTACAAGTCTTTGGTGATTTTTTGGACATTGTAAAGTGGATGAAGGGTGATTTTAAGCTACATGTCCTCTCTCTTGAACACTGGTTCTTAAGAGTCTGGGAGCTTCAGTCTCTGTTTGAGGCTTTTTAGATTGATCATATTCACAAGGAATTTAACTCAACAGCATATGCTCTTTCTAAAATGGAAATCTCTCGTTCTAAAGGTTTTTTGTTCTATGAGGAACTTACAGAGGGGAGCTCAGTTAGTAAAGGTGTGGTGAAATTATTTGATTGAGATGAGGCCAGATCCTATTTGATCCCTAATCTCTTTTTTGTAAATTTTGTTTATGCTTCTGTTAGCAATGAGGAAATATATGTTAGCAGTGCTCTATTTTCCTATAGTTTCTATGGTATTCACCTGTAGCTGTTAAGTAGTATCTCAAACTAATACTCAATTTCCATCTCTGCCTTAGATATGAGCTGTCTATGTAATGAATCTTTTTTCTTTGATTCTAATTGAATAGCAAGAAAATGTGTTTTTTGTGTTGAAAAGAAACTCTAAAAAATTACCCAAACAAGCCCACATATCTACTACACCGGTTGTTCAAGCCATGAACAAGGAAGCTTATCGCTAATTGAAGAAAAGTATCTTTTAATTGTAAATGTTCACAAGGTTGTTATTTCAAATATATTTCAATATATAATATAAAATATAAAAAAATGATATATGAGAAAATTACAAAACATAAAAAGTGATTTAAAGTTTATTTAATATTGAAAAATCTTAGTTTCAAAGGAGTAAGTTTATAACGAGGATAGGCAATCATTTCTAAATGAGTCGTTTAAATGTTGATATTTTGAATTTATTGTTATTATTTTTATTTAAAATATTGTGAAAATGATTGGAATTGTTCATATAAATTGTTGAGGTTGTATAATATCAATGTAACAAAAGTATTGAGAATATTGAATCCTTTTTTCTTAAACTTATGAATTTACCAAAGATTATATTGTCGAACTCAGTACTATAATAAAAAAATCCAAAACCTCTCATGTTTAGACTACATTTTCTAAACGAAGGAGGAAACATTGTTTCACCCAACCAGTACACCACATGTCCGCAGACTATTGTATCACATTTTAACTATTCATAAACCCTTAATATGAACCCATGTGTTAAGGTATTGGTTAATTAGTAATTGCATGTGAGAATGTGATAAGGTATTGGTTTATTAGTAATCACATTTGAGAATGGATGCTTCCATTCTCCTATATCATCCATTCTAATGTAATATTCACTAAGTAGAAGGCTTGAAAAAAAAGGATGGGTGAAAGTTTGAAGGAGATCTTGATAGTCCAAGGTATGAAGGAAATGAATCATTCCCATTTCGTTAATAACATGTTATTGATAATTGGTGAGTTGGGGGTTTATTGGTGGGATTGAGTGACTTTCATTCTCCTCACCAGGGTTCAAAGCCCAATGAGACAGTGGCACTTTGTGATAAGGCTCGAAGGGTAGGCGACCCTTGGGATAGAGGCTCACCTCAGTGGGATTTGAGACATCTTGACCCTTGGTCATTGACAAGTTATTGGTATATCTGGATTGTGGGCTATTGGATATACTCTTGAGGTTATAGTGGTATCTGCCGGATTTGAACTTGGGCCAGCCCAGGTAATCCCGATGAGTTACCGACTCCTCATGGTTAAAAAATAATAATATTTTATTAATAATATGATCCTTCATTATCATTGCTTCTCGCTTTAAGAAGATATTGGAGATCAATACAAGAATGACAAAAACTAGATTAACAAGAAAACCAAAAAACCAATAACCCTAGGTGGCGGAAAGAGGGCATAAGCCCAAGCAACTTTCATTATTCACATGAACATAACTTATACACAATGTTTACATATAACTACCTTGAACCATCAAGTAACGGTAAGGTTTTTAAGGACATGATTAGGGATAAGTTTCTAACATCCCACCCCCCCCTTAATCATAAATTCGTACAAAACTACTAGCTAGCAACAAAAACTAGTGCAAGAGATGATATCACGTCCATGTCTTCAACCCGTAACCCATGGTTTGAAACTTCATGGATGTCAATGAAGATCCGCCTCAAAATGTGCCAAATGGATGCTGAAACCAAGTCTGAAACTTATCATGCAACAAATGAGCTAGACAACATACAAGTGTTCACTAAAGTGAACCCAAAACCGATGAGAGCAAATCCTTAATGAGAGTTGAGTTGGATTCAAAGTCCAACATATCTCATGACCTGAAAATGCCCAACAAATCCGAATGCCCCAATCAAATATGCATAGGAAGCATCTATCCCCTCTATAATATCCAAAGATCATCCCTGTAAGTGAACAAATAAGTTCACAAAACTGTTCTCAAAGAACGACACATAAAAAACTGTCAAAATCAGTTAACATAAAAAATTGTCCAATGAACTGTATCTATAAAATCCTGTGTCCATAAAATCCTGTGTGTAGTAAACCAGGTGAATCACTGGTACTAATATAAATCTTGTAACCAAGTGTTAAATGTGACAAATCCATCAAATGCCCATGTATTCTAACCAAAAAATTGAAAAACTCGGATCAATAATAAAATCCAACAATCTCGTTTGAAAACTTGTCCTGAAACATTCTTGATCCATCATGTCCTGAATCCATAATCCATAGTCAATCATGATAACCTGCAATCAATACTCAGAACATAATCAAAAGTAGACTTCAAAACTTGAAGTCGACAACCTCATCAAATTCCCCCCTCTCAACTAAAAGGTGAGAAGTCCTGAAGCAGCCCCCCTTGAAAGAGGAAAGGGATAATCAAAATGTCTTTGAGTGGAATTTGAATACTCGATCTTCAACTCAAAATACTATAGAACAAAGTGTGGGCCATGTTCATGCCCTGTATTAAAAAATCTTGAATCAAAACACTCATGTCCATCTGCAATAGTAAGATCATCAATCAAACATGTTTGACTTGTGTATGGATCTGACTGTAAGATTGTTCCAACAACTTGGCTTCCAATGACTAGAGCCATGTACATAACCAACCAAAATGCACCTTTTTCCTCCTAATTTTTGGTTGCTTCCAACACTTATTTGAAACATGATTTTTCTTCCCACAAAAATTGCATGGGTGAAGATCAAAACAATGGAATTATTGATGTCCAACTCGATGATAGGGTTGGCATTGTTCACTTTTTTCATTTAAAAAATCATCATCCTCCTCCTCAATACTTGTATCTTCATCCATATCAACATCTACATTAGTACCCTGATCATCATCCTCTACTTGCTCCTGTTCCATATCAACTTGTACTTGTTCCTGATCATCACCTTCATATTCATCAACATCAAACAAAAATCCACTGCTCACAAACTTGAGTGGTTTGGAATAATAAATTGAACCTCTTCCCTCGAACAAAATTAAGTTGATTATTATGTTGACCCTTCAATTCATCCTTTAATTCATCCACTTTATTCGCTTTGTTGTCAGTTTCATTAGTCGAAACTATATTGAACTAGTGCTCACAATCAACAGGTACATGTTTGTTGTTTGATTCCTTTTTTTGTTGTAAAAGTTGCAAATTCTATTAAGCTGAAAGTTGTAAAGTTACAGAGGAAAATACAAGCTGAGGTGGTCTTATCAGATGCCAACCTTGAGAACCATATACATCATTGCTAAGGCCATACATAACCAAAAAGATAAAAAAACCCTGATATCAGGGTGCGGATTCGGAGCCATGAAGGATGAAGATAAGCAAATAGTCTGATAATTAACAAAAAACTAGAAACAGAGATGGAACCATAGAAGAACCTTGCTAGCCAACAGTATCGGGAGCCTCAACATCGAAAGGAATTTCTTCAAGAATGGGGCAGCTGTAACAAGTGTCGTCGTCCTCGTTTCGAGTAGGTGGAGGGGTGATTTTCACAGGAGGAAGGGAAATCTTCGCAGAGGTATTGATGTCGCGCACAAGAAGCTTGGTGGGCAGAGGAGATGTCTTTCTAACCGTAGAGAAGCCACCATCAGGCTCATTCCTTGTGCGTTTGGCCAAGATTGGCCCGAGATTGGAAGGGATGGGAAAGGACACGTGGGGAGGTTCCTTTCCCTTTTGTGAGCTACTTCTGCGAAGATGAATCGGGTTGAAACCAGCAGAAAAATTCTGAGCATTGCCAGATTTCCAAGTGGGGTGTCCCTGCATCTCCTCGTGTTGGCCAGAGTGCCTAGGCTAAGAGAAGTGGACAAATTACCAAATCCACGACTGGTACCTGGGGAGGTGGCATGGGTGCCAAAGGCAGGGGCCATAGGCCAAATACAGTCGTGTTTGGCTGCAGAGGGCGATGGAGAGGAACCAGGAGCAGTGCTTCTAGGACCAAGATCACAGCGAAGGTGGCGAGCTGGAGCGTAGGAGTCCCAGCTGAATGCGCTTTCCAAATTATGCAGAATAGCTACCATATTGGGCAGGGTAGCACTGAGAGACTGATTTGCGTGCCTGTTAGAGGCCCAATTTGAGAGCATGTCCTCCATTAAATCCCCCAACATATTTTTAGCCAGCCAATATGGATCCCATTGTTGCTCCAGGGAGACGAGCTTCCCAATTATCAATTAGAAGAAGGATAGGGATGGAGATTTCGGCCTTGTAACTAGTCCTGCCCTGGTTTCTTTCAAGGGTTTCCTTCGTCTTACCAAAATTGGTGCCTTTGGGTCTGCCCATGGTGTGAGAGTCGCAGGAATTTTCAAGGGAAGAGCGATGAGAGCACACAAGCATAGCGATGAGAGCACAAATGATGGACGATGAAGACCAAGACAGGAGTTTGAAGGAGGGATGGTGAGGCCAGCTAGAAGGCTTGCAGAGCTTCACACGCCTGATGGCCATGGGCTGGTGCTGGACAGGCAGCATGAGGGGACATCGAAGGTCGAGGAATTAATGCTGCCAGCGACTTGACGTCGCTTCACAGTCATGAAGTTCCCCCACTGTATCTTTGGCACCTCCGGTGAGCTCATCAATTCCACATGGGGTGGGTACGTCGCCTCTAGTTCCACGGGGGATGGATGCGTGGCCACCAGTGTCACTCATGCCCATTTGAGCCCTGCTGTGTCTACTTATGTCACCCGCATCCGGGGTTGTTGTTTGATTCCTTAATGACATCATTTTCATCATTTGCATCTTATTTACTTTCAAACAATGGATTATTATGAAAGAAAATGAAATAAGGCTTTTGATGTCGATCAAGATTTAATTCATTTGTTAAGAAGTTGTTTTGAACTTTTAGCATGTCGACATAATTGTTCCTTTGTTCAATGGAATTATGGGTCCTAGATTTGTGTTAGTTAGTGAATGTAGTTGATAAACAAATATTCCATTTTTGTCATTCTTTTAAGGATACCTTGTGTACTTTTTAATTGCGGACTTCTAAAAATGAGAGTGCTTAAGTATATGATTAAAAACCAAGTCAAAAGACCACTAGTCACCAAAACATGTGTACAAAGTTCCTAAGACCCCTTTATTCAATTTCGGGAGGGTCTAGAACTTGAAGACAAAAAAATATTTTTATTAAGCAAAATGAACCTTATATGTTCTTTGTGAAAATAAACCCTTATAACTCCAAAAACACCTTATAAACCTTATAACTCCAAAAGATGCAATAATACTTTAGAACTCCAATTACAATTTTGAAGAACAACAAAAGAAATATCACTTTATAACCTCAAAGAACAAAACCCTTATAACTCCAATTACAATGCATCAAAGTATAAAACTTTTATAGAGCATCAAAGTATAAAACTTTTATAACTATAGTTAAAAATCTTATAACTCAAAACATAAACATAATATAATTATTTAATCACCTTATAAGTTGATAACTCCTTCACATATCCCTTAATAAGATCTTTTTCAAAACCTTCCTTATAAGTTGAGAGCTCCTTCACATATCACATAAGTCCTTCACATATCCCTTAATAACATATTTTAAAAAGGTTTTGATAACCCTTTTATAAAATATGCTTTTTGTTTGTTAATACATTGAACTTGTATTTTTAAAAAGCTTCATTAAAATACTCCTTTTTAAATAATAAAAAAGAATTTTAACATATAAAAAGTAATCTAGACTTTCTTTAATCTAGACTTTCTTTTTATAAAAGGAGTGGAATTCCAAATGTGAAACCTTGATTACTCTCAAACTCATACAGGACCATATAACCGAATGTGTTACTCATGAGACACAATTCAATGCGTCATTTCTTTATGTTGCTATTTTTTATTTCAATATGTTTAACACTTTTTCTTAGTAAGAAAAATTATTTTAGAAGCGAAATTTAGTCCATGGGCTATTTTTACATGTTTTTTTCCCAAAAAAATTCATCAATTTGCATTTTTTGAAGTCCTGTTTCGCCCAATTTTGATGGAGTAGAATTTTTTCAATCTAAAAATTGCCAAATTATTATATAAACTATATAAAATCCTTAAAAATTAAAATATTTTTAAAAAAATATTAAAACTTCAATTGTACATGATTGATCATCATTACTATATTTTGAAATTCCAACAACTCTTTCACATACAAAGTCAACTAAAAAATAAAAATTTAAACTAAAAATATAACTCTGTTAAACTCAATGGCTAAATCCAACAAGAAAGTGCTCTTGATCAAATCGATTCTTTCAACCTTTCCTATTTAACAAATATCTACCCTACTACGTAGCTCTATGAGGCATTATGCAATACATATGAAAAGAAATTAGAAAGTCACTAAGGGAAAAGGAGGGGGGCGATCCCACGAACCTTGCCTCCCAACAATTCCTTTATTTATTTATTTATTTATGCTTAAATGGTGTTTGTTTTTTATTGTTTATTTATTTTAAGTTGTGTATTTTGATTTTTTCTTTAAAATGGTTTTTATACTTTTTACTATATTTTTAATTGGGTTTTAGTTTATATTTGATATTTTATTATATTTTTAATTGGATTTTTATTTTTTATTTTTTACAAATTAATGTTATATATATATATGTATATGTATATGACGATGATAATTATTAATGCATATTAAGTTGACTTTAACAATAAAATGAGTCATTTGGTTTTTTTTACAATTTTATTTTTATGTTAAAAAAATTTCAAGAAATGTATTCTAACTATGATGAGTTAAAAGGTTAAGAAGGGCATTGTAGCAAATGTTTTGAAATTGCGGAAAGTGAATTTCATATTCAACCGTGTGCGCGCGCATGCACTATACAATCTTAAGCTCAAAAAAAAATTGTTACTTGTAGTACCACATTTTGATTTGGAGGTTGGTTTTAAGGTTTTAGTTCACAACAATACTACTTGTGAAAGCAAAAATTTTGAACAAGTTGTAAAATGCTAACCCAGAATAAAGGGGGTGCTACTGGTAGCACCATTTTTGGATTTGGGGGTTGAAGTTATTTTTTATTTTTTAAATAGTACTAATTGCAAACACCACGATTTAAAACAACTTGTAATTTAACCTCGAAAAAAAGAGTGATTTTGAGTGCACCACTTTTCGATTAAGACTTTGATTTTAATTTTTTTGTTTGCAAGTTTATGAGGAATTAAGGTCATGGTGGAAAAATATCATAATTTTAATTTTAAAAGGGTGATTTATGAGGGAAACACTTTGATTTAACGGTTGTTTTTTGTGTTTTTGACCTGTAATTATCATTTTGAGGTCACAATGGTTGTTGGTTCGGTAAAAATGTTCATGATGCAAGGAGTGGCATAAATCTATTTTTCACAAGGAATATTTGTAGTGTAGTATACTCAAAAGTATAGATTCACACTTCTAGATATTCGATGCTACTCCATATGGCATCTCTACAAATCCATAGCCTCCAAAATTCAAAACTTCCTCTCTTAGGTTCAAGCAATGGTAGCTATATCAGGATTTGAGAGGACAAGATATTAGGCCACCTACATATGTCCAAAATATTGCATTAATTGAAATAAGGCATTGGATTTATTATTCCAAAATCATTACCCTATTTTATTGGTCCAATTGGGATCCATGAAGAAATGGTAAGCATACTAGTTGTAAATCAATGCCCATACCTAATCTGCTCAAGGATAAATTTGACCTGTTAATGAAGCTTTTGAGAGGGGCAACCTTGTTGCATCTTAGTATTAAGGATGTCATGGGATGGGGAGCAAGAGGAGGTTCATATTTGGTTAAGAAAGGGTATTCCATTAGCCTATTAGAACAACCATTATCCTCGCGACCAACAATTTGGAATAAATTTTTGGGATGGGGATTTGTTGGCGAAGGTAAGGGTATTTTGTTGGAAATTGACCCATGGAATTTTTTTAACAAAATAAAATATAAAGAAAAGAGGAATTCAAGTCCCATTATGATGTCCAATATGTGATGTCACTTAAGAAATATTCAACCATCTCTTTCTAGAATGTCATTACACCACTCAATTTTGATAGTTGATGATCACAGACATTGATTTTCCTTTACATAGGTCAAAGGAATAGAGGTATATTTTATACTTGTGTTATTTCATGTACATGAAATTACTCAAACAAAATTGGGTGGCGCTACCTAGATACCTTTGCTGGAAAATTTGGCTTGCAAGAAATAAGGCAATTTTCAACCAAGAATATCTTCCCCCAACATTTGTAACTATCCAAGTTCATGTGCTACTCTTTGAGGAGACTCCATTCAAATAGAGTTCGACATTGTAATGTGGTTTATTCACTAGAAGAAGCATAACTGATTTGGATAATATAATTACTTCAGATAGGGACACACTTAGTATGAACTCAGAGTAGAAAGCCACAACAATCAAGAAATTGGCAGCTACAAATAGGGGGGTATGATTTCAACAATTTCGCTAGTGCATAGGAGATGGAATATTATGTTATTTAATGGGGTGTTGAAAGGAAACCTAGGGGGGGAAGGTCTAGAGGGGATCATCTTAGATATCAAAGGAAATGAAGAAAAAAACTTTGTTTGGAGACTATGGAGAGAAAGAATAATGAAGTAGATGTGATGAGACTTTATCAACAGCAAGTGTTGATCAAGACTAGAGGATTAAACCATGTCATATTGATAGGATATTTGTTATTATACATCTACACTTATAGTGATATCCACAAGACACTACAAGGAAAACACCCTTTAGTAGAGGCTTTTGTGGAAACCCCTATAAAAAGACCCTAAATATTCGTTTATAGCGGAGGTATCTAGTGGAGGCGAGCGGGAAGTTTTTGTACGATGCCTTAATATATTTGAAATGCACTGGTGTGCATTCACTATATACAAACTGATGCGTATAGGAAAACAATGCACCGATGTCGAAAATCCACTCTCAATGCAGAGGAAAATGTTTTTTAATATTTAACCCAAAAACATAAATTAGTGCATTCGATACATATGTATGCACCGGTGTGTACAAAAACTCAATGCATTGCTATTACTCAAAAAAATTTCTCTGGAAAATTATATATGTTTAAAAAAAACAAAAAAAACATAAAATACGATGCATTCTATATACTGCATGCATCGGTGTGTTAATTCTTATCTTAGAGCACCAATGGAAAAAACAATTTTTTATATTAATCAATCCCTTGATGATACGTTTCGTTTTTTACACTACATTGATGCGTTCTTTACTTAAGGGAAGCCAAGAAGGGTGAAATAAAAAAAACTACCGGGAGGATTTTTTTTGTATTCTTTAATGATGCATTTATATCTGTAGACTGCACTGGTGCGTTTGATACTTTGGAGCACCACATTAGGTTAAAATTAAAAAAACATGGCATAAAAGTTTAAAATGATTTAATACTCTCTCACGATGCATTTAGGTAACTAAACCACACCAGTGTGTTGTATAGTGGAGAGCACCAGAATATGGTAAATTTAAAAAATTGTGGGTTGAATTTTTTATGTTTTATGTTGATTACTGATGTGCTTAGAATTTTTATATGCATCGGGCGTCTAAGTATCCGGTGCACCGTAACAAGGTAAAATTAAAAAGAATTACTGGTCGCTAAATCATATTTACTGTCTTTTAGTGCTGTAGGGATCATAAATATTGGTGCAATTCTTGCTTCCGTGAAGCGCCTTGCCATCAGTGATGTCCGTTCTTGAATTTCTCCTATCGGTTGCTCACTACGTGGATTTGGAATTCTTCCAAATGATGGGAAAATTTGGAGTTTTTTTCCATGTGGAAACCATGCCTCCCATGCGCAAATGTCTAGGTAATGTATTTCTTACCTTTTAATTTAAAGTTTTAGTGGATTAAATTTTAAAATTCACCTTAAATTTAGTTAGTTACAAAAAAATAAAATTTTTGCGCAATGTGTTCATCTTGTTTGGCTCACACTGCGATTATGGTGCACCCTAAAAATTTATAGGGCGCACAGTGTGCGAGACTAGAAAACTTTGTCAACAATAGGGCATTGTTACTACAATGTGCTATGTATTGATTAATGCATCGCACAAACAAAACTAAAAAATAACAAAAAACTTATTGGTGCCTGAATTTGACTGGTGCATCACTGTCGATAGGAAAAAATGCACCGGTGCATGTTATGATTTTAGGTGCACCAGGATAACCAAAAACCAAAACCATGATTAATTATTCAATAGTGAACCAATGCATCACTTTCACTGCCTCCTTGGTGCCATGAGGCTGTTTGGGTACACATGGTACTCCCAAAAGACCGAACACCTAGAGAAACCACTTCACACAAACAGATCGCAGATCGATACACCGATGTTTTGACGTGGTTTAAACCCTAGTGAGGGAAACACTCCACGGCCCCAGCCAAATAGATTCTACGAAGCAATTTATTATGCAAAGAAAGAAAGTTACAAATGAGCTTCTCATAATCGATCAACTAGACAATGACCCTCCATTCTCTTTAAATAGAGATCATGGACCAATCGGGTGTTAAGACACAGATCAAGGTTAGGTATGATCTAAGAGAAGTTGAGTCGTCGGATCACTCTATGTCTAGAACATATCGTGACCGTCAGATTAAATATTTACAAATGCATACTAATGCATACTAAAGAAACACACTTTTCCTAACGGACATATTACACAAGTTGATCTTAACTAACTCCTAAGTGTCTAAATATCCTAACAGAGGCGCACCAAGCACCGTCGCTTCCTATGATTGTAGACGCATTGATTTAACCACAAACCAAAACCATGGTTAATTATTCAACCGTGTACTGATGCATCACTTATACTGGTGCATTGGTTCTGATAGGCACAAAAACTACTGATGCATGAGGTTATCTTAGACACATCCATCTATTGACAAAACAAAACCATGTTTAATTATTCAACTATGTTCCAGTGCATCAAGTTTATAGGTGCACCAGTGCCGAGAGGCACAACAAGCATTGGTGCATGTCTAATCACAAACCAAAACCATGTTTAAATTATTAAATTGTGTTTATTTATTTTTGAAATAATTGTAAAGTATTTGGTGCGTTAATTGTCTAATAGTGCTCTAATATCAGTTATTTGTAAATTTAAAAGCACTGGTAGTAGTGCTTCATGTTTTTATAGGTGCACCGATTTTGAAATTCATTTTTTAATGAAAAGTAATTTTACAACATATTCTGGTGCATATTATTAATACGTCAGCACCATTGGCAGTACGTTTCAACTTGTAAAATGCATTGGCCCCATTTAAAAAAAATCTCACATCACCGTACACCTTCCTAGTTTTTCTCATGACCTTCTTAGTTGTGGTGCGTTAATAACTGGCATGCGCACCGTGAGGGGGAAGACACACAACGAGATTCCATGCTTATTGACGCACCATGTTTATAATTATATATTTGTTAATCATTTTTTGTGTGTGTGTCTTATGTGTGTCAATTATCTAGTAGTGCACTACTAGGAGTGTGCTCCAGATACAAAAGAACTGCAAGCGGTGCTTGACTGTGTTTTGGGTGCACCGCTATGAAAATTTATATTTTTTGATATTAATAAATAAAATGATCAATTAATTGTTTTTATGTTTTATATATACATGTCTATGTCTATGTATGAGACTAATGGAATTTATGAGACTGATGGAAGTTATATGTGAATTGGAGATGTCAACGGATGGAGTAATAGTAGAAACAACTGGTGAGAGTGGACCTGTACAATGTTGTATGGGTGTGGGAGGAGAGAGATAGGGAGAGATACTTGTACCCTTGTCCTATTATTGATCATACATGAGACCTCTTGAGGGTTGTTGACCTCCTGAAGTTCTATCGGGAGGTTGCATCCCTCAAGGGGAACTAAGGTGTCTTGGAACAATTGATCCATCGTTGGTGTTATAGGTCAAATCTGCACTTCTCCGTCCGTGATCACATTGCTCTGTTGATCACACAAAAGGACACTAAGGATTGAAGAGTTTGATTGACCTGGATGACTTGTCGCTAGAAGTACACTCTTTAGCTGAAAATCTTGCAGTATCTCCTGATTTTACCACATGTATGCCCCTCTCCGTATAGCAAACCAGTGTACACCTTGGGAAAAACTCTACTTTCCTCAAGGACAACCAGCGTGCATCTCCCAAAATGTTGTAAACGCATGTTGTAAAGCACAGAAGTTGCTTTCTGTATGCTACTCTTGTTGTATGAAACCCGCGTACATCTTAAGATGAAATCAAAAAATATATTAAATTGATGAATTGGGATTAGCTGAAGTTGGTTCTACAACTTCCCCAACCTCCCAATTCAACCACCTATCGATCTAAGCTGCCTACCTTGTCCCATAAATACAAGGAGGATCCATGAGAGGAGTTAGTCATAAATGACCTAGAAAGAATGCTTTGAGTAATGTTATGCTGGAGGAATTCCCAAGTCAGAGTGAAGAGCAGGAGCCCAGGATCCGGTTGCAGAAGCATCTCTACACGTCAGGTATATTGTACTGATTCATGTTTCTTTGACAATAAAAAGGTCGAAACACCCTTACTGTCCCAAATCGAATGTCTACTAGATTGTATATTCATTTGGATCAATATCTTGTTATATTTGATGATCAAGTTGTTTATTCTTTCAACATATTTATTATATCCAAGATACGCCGAGGAAGGTATATTTTGTGTTGCAGGTTCATCAAGAAGAAGATCAAGCGGGAGATCAAGCGAAAGACCAAGCGAAAGCTAGGACCAGCCGTCGATAAGAGGTACTTCTTTCAATCTCGATCTATTTCTTTTGTAGTAACTAAATGCAATACAATTAATGTGTTTACCTGTCAACCCCACCCAGTTGGTAGTGTCCATCTCCTCACTATAAGGTAGAAATCATGAACAATAGTTGGGATCAACATATTTAGGCCTTTCAAATTAGTCCCGATATATGGTTTTATCCCACATAGAAGGACATTAATTTACTTCATCACTTGGTTATCCAGGAGAGGGGAGGATTTTCCCTAGTTATCTAATGTTCCAGTTGGCATTGCAGCAGAGAGTCAACTTGTTTACTCTCAGAGATATATCAATGACAAGGTCACTAAACATGTTGATTTCTAGGTTTCCAAAGGATAGCTACATATTGATGCTTCCAGTGCAAAGGAGGTTAGCTTCCTCTCACTGTTGGTGACAACCATCACCCACCTCACTAATGATGGGTAGTGCATTAGTTTACCTCTATTGTATTATGTTGATTATTTAGTGTAGAGACCTAGATGGATTAGGTGGTCTGCCATTTTTTTACGGCAGTTTTGTTTTTCTCTAGATCAATGTTGTGCATAGATTGAGGGGATGGTTAAATTCCTTTTGGTTCATAGGTTTTTTTGTTTATTTTTTGAGAGGATTTTGACCATGAGGCCATCATTTGACCACTTCCATCCTAGGGAGATGAAGGAGGTGTGAATGCACATGTGGGGATATATGTTAGCCAGCGAGGAGGACCATACATTGGACCTTCTGCCATATCTGTATGTGGGGTTGGAATGGATAGCATGTTACATCATCTTTTTCACCAAGGATGAGCCACCATATGAAAAAGGTAATATTAGCGTCATATTTAAATTAATCTAGTTGCATTTTATTGTCTTATTTAATTCAAATGAAATTTATTTTAACATTTTATTTAATAGAAGGTTCACAACATTTACATCCATGATACCCTTTTGTTACAAGACCCGACAATGTTATGGTATACATGGCACATTACTATTGGAAATCAATATAGTCGCACTAAATTTTAATATGCCAAAAAATATTGTTATGAATATAAACAAATCGAACATGTTTACCGAAGCGAACTCCTAATACGAGATAATAATATGTGGTGTATGCACATATTCCATACAACATAAAACTCCTCTATGTTGGGATGGGTCTTGATACATCGTATACTTGTATACCTTCCCACAATTCCTTCAATTCATTGATCAATGGTTGTAGGTAAACATGCATATTCTTCACTTTTCTTCTTCTAGGGACTATAAGAGCCAACATAAGATGTTTATTTTTCATGGAAAACCATGGGGGGATATTGTTATTCATCATTAATATAGGTCAAAAATAATAGTTGATGTTTTGGAAGGAATATGGGTTGACACCATCCATGGCTATGCTCAATCGAAGGATCCGTATCTCATCCTTGAATTTATTAGGCCATGTATCCTCTAAAATAATTCTTCATGGGTATTGAATATGTTGGGATTCACATAAATCCTAAATCACTTCAGTGTAAGGCATGTTATCCTTGCAACATAGCTAATTATTTGCAATGAAAGAGCCTTTGAATCCTGGGTATTATAGGCATGTGCCTCAATATATTATGAGGAGGACCATGTGCTTTATCCTTGTTTCTTGATTTATGTTACCTATCATGTACACATTTTGGACATATCTCTTTGTCTACGAATTCGCCTCTATATAGAATAAAATCATTCAGACATGCATGCTATGATATGTACTCAACACCCAACATTTTCAATATTTGCTTTACCTCTTCAAAGCTACAGAGAAAGCCATTATCACTAGCTACAGAGAAAGACATTATCACTAGGAAGTACCTTATCTTTGAATAACCTACAATTAGTGGGAAATATAAATGTACAATTTCATTTAACATTCATAAAATCGACCATTTTCAATGTTGATTATGTGACAAGATTCCTCAAAATATAAGGAACTTGATTGTCATTTACCTCAAAAGTGTCGAGAAACATGTGTCTGAGATGCCATACATTTCTTTCAAGTTGTATAACAACTTTGTTGTCCCCATCTGGGTAGAATTTGAACATCTAGGTCTAAAGAGAGGGGTGGTGGAAGCCGGTTTAAGGCTTTGGAAGAAGGTATTAGTGATATGAACATCATCCCCTAGCTCATGGTCCAGGGAATGCATATAACAACATTGCTTCCATGACACTCATATGTCGTAATAAATCATCCATACCAACCTCTATTTCATTGCCTCCATTTGGAACGTGTTAAGAACT